>CM064505.1:37056372-37156372 GCA_032716605.1 Paralithodes platypus
GCATCAACACAAGAGGAGAAATGGAAAAAAGAATAGTGTCCAGAGAAACAATGTAGCCAAGTAAACAACAACATCTTGCTAACAATAGGTGTTCTTCGTACTCCAATAGCCTGGCTAAATTATTGATGTTTCTTACTCGTTTTTCTTATATATATATGTTGTTCACTTTTCGTTTTCTTTTTCCTCTTCCTTTTGTTTATCTCTTCTTTACCTATATTCTCTTTTATCATAATTTGCGTGTCCTCATTTTTTAACATTTAAGCAGAGATTTCCACTTGAGGGATTTTTTTCTTGACCCCTTTCTCCTTCATCGTTAGCCCCATTGCTTTTGATATTAAAAGACGTTCGCCCCATTAGTTTGGCGATTTTAAGAACTTTCGTCCTATTTCTGTCAATTTTAAGACTTTTCGTGCCATTTAGGTGTCGATTTTTTCCTGGCGAGCGATAGCGAGCCTGTAATTTAAGAGGAACCGGCCTTCGGCAGGGACATTTTTCTACCGAAAAATGTACACATTTATCTTGAAAGGGGGTCTAGGGGCTGCAATGTTAAGCTTGATGGAGGTCTAGGGAACTAACTAAGAACCTCCCCTTAAGGTGATTTTGTTGTTTTTATTAGTATTGTTTGTCTAGGAGAGCAACACCAAAGTAAAGAGATTAGTTAAGGAAAAGAAACGGAAAGTAAATGAGGATATGGGAAAGAAAATGAATGACAAACTTTGCAGAGAAGTAAGACATTATTATTTGTGACCCATTTGGACTGTTTATGCTGGCTATCATTAAGCGATTTTCTACCGGTTTTAAGAAGGGTCGGTGGTCATTATGAGGGTCAAGGCTCTCTCTCTCATATTAACCCTCTGACTTCCATAGGCCCTGACTAATCTGGATACAATCGTCTAATAACACCCCCCCGGCAAACAGAAAAGAAGTACGTATCGGATCTTGAAAGGGATATTTAAGGGGGGTGACCTGCTTTTTGTTATTTCTGTCCTTTTCTCTCTTTCTCTGGCTTGTATCCATTCGGCCCCACTCAGCCAACTATTTTAAGACGTTTATCCCCATCTAGGTGTCGATTTCTTCCTGGCGAGCGAGCGATAGCGAGCCAGCATTATATGAAGAAATCCGGCTTCGCCGGAGACATTTTTCTATCGAAAAATGTACAATTTTAGCCTGCTGTCAAACAAAAATAAAAAATATGCTGGCTCGCTACCGCTCACCAGTAAAAAATTGACACCTGGATGGGGATAAACGTCTTAAAACAGTAGGCTGAATGGGGCCAAATGGATACAAGACAGAGAAAGATAGAAAAGGACAGAAGAAAAACAGGTCACACCCCTTAATGCTTAGAAACACCGTATGAAGAGGAGCACTTTCTTGGCAACGTTTCGCTAAGAGCTTCATCAGGTCATTATTGAAATTTAGGAGAGGTTCTTGTTTTGTTTTTCTAGACTCCCTTCTCCTTGTTTAGCTCCATTAGTTTTGAGTTTTTAAGAGCTTCGCCTCATTAGTTTGGCGATTTGATGACCTTTCGTGACCTTCAGGTGTCGATTAATTTCCTGGCGAGCAATAGCAAGCCTATAATATAATTTGTCCTTCCCTCATCCTTTGATATAAACTGCTTCAAGCTCCGTGTGTCCAGACATTTTGATTCCAACGTACCTCGAATTTGGCTCTGTCACTCTTTCAACTTTGGGGGAGACGCTTGTTACAGGCAGCTTTGCCTTTTGTCTCCTTCACACACACAGGAAAACACATTAGGAGGAACCAGGAAACAAAAAATATAAAAAACAAATTCTGAAAGGTGAGGTCTTGGATGGAAGGTAAAAACAATGATCAACACAAATATACTCAGAATAGTAGTCCGAATTAATACACTGTACACACCATATGGGGAGGTAAGGAGCACTTTATTTAAAACGTTTCAAATATAGCTTCCTCATTGGCCTGATTAAGGGGAGGTTTCTAGTTTGTTTCCTACTCCTCCAGCAATCTCAAAATGTCACCCCCTTGACCCCCTTTCAAGATAAATTTGTACATTTTTCGGTAGAAAAATGTCCCGGCCGAAGGCCGATTACTCTCAAATTACAGGCTCGCTATCGCTCGCCAGGATAAAATCGACACCTAAATGGCACGAAAGGTCTTAAAATCGACAGAATTGGGCGGAAATTCTTAAAATCACCAAACTAATGGGGCAAACGTCTTAAAATCTCAAAAGCAATGGGGCTAGACATGTGGGAGAAAGGGGTCAAGAAAAAAGTCCCTCAAGTGGATATCTCCCCTTAAGTTATAATTATACACACAAACGGTGTCAATAAAGTGCTCTTCCTCATATAGGGTGTTTATAGTCAATGCTGCATATATAAATAAATGCACAAATAACTACAAATCTCCCCATAACTCAGTCTCAAATTATAATAGACCCTGAAATTATAATAGACCCTGAAATTATAATTGACCCTGGAATTATAATTGACCCTGAAATTATAATAGACCCTGAAATTATAATAGACCCTGAAATTATAATAGACCCTGAAATTATAATAGACCCTGAAATTATAATAGAACCTGAAATTATTATAGACCCTGAAATTATAATAGACCCTGAAATTATAATAGACCCTGAAATTATAATAGACCCTGAAATTATAATAGACCCTGAAATTATAATAGACCCTGAAATTATAATAGACCCTGAAATTATAATAGACCCTGAAATTATAATAGACCCTGAAATTATAATTGACCCTGAAATTATAATAGACCCTGAAATTATAATAGACCCTGAAATTATAATAGACCCTGAAATTATAATAGACCCTGAAATTATAATAGACCCTGAAATTATAATAGACCCTACCAAGATTACACTAGAGACATCTGGTGGACGCTTCTGAACTAGCGGCAGAGCTAAGACTGTCGACACCCAACAATATACGACGCAACACCTAGGCTATAGTCACAGTTTATCACAATTTCTTACGATTATACATGTTTTAACTATATGCTAGATAACTTACAGTACACACCAAGTGGTTATATAATATGGTAGTTGTGGAAATGTCCATATGCAGCTAGAAATGACTATACACATAATTATAAGGTTAAATAATTATCATGACGAAATAGAGCGAAAATACCTTCTTACATATGGATAGTACGTTATTTAAGGGGAGATTTTTAGTTTGGTCTCTAGTTATCCTTCAAGCTTAAGATTACACCCCCTTGAGCCACTTTCAAGATAAATTTGTACATTTTTCGGTAGAAAAATGTCCCGGCTGAAAGCCGGTTCCTCTTAAATTACAGGCTCGCTATCGCTCGCCAGGATAAAATCGACACCTAAATGACTCTAAAGGTCTTAAAATTGACAAATAGGTCGAAAGTTCTTAAAATCGTCAAAATAATGGGGCGAACGTCTTAAAGTTAGAAAAGCAATGGGGCTAAACATGAGGGAGAAAGGCGTCCAGAAAAAAAAAATCCCTCAAGTGGAAATCTCCCCCTTAATATTACGAGTGACTTATTTAATATTATATATAAGAAGAAGTATCAATATGCAATGACTGTAATCTGTGTCGCCTAGAGAAAGTCCAATTTGTAGCTTATAATTGAGCATTGTTGATGGAGAGGGAAGGTGGAGAACTGCGAAATATTGACCTTTAACCTTTACAGTACCGGCGACGTCTCTTTGTATTTGATTTCAGCTACGTTTAGACGATTTTTTGAAGCTCGGGAAGGATATTTGGTAGCTAAAAGGATTAATTGAGACGGTCTGTACTCTGTAGCCTTGGCATTGGTAGACGTCCTTCCTAAACTGAATAACATCGTCATATATTTACCAGCATTTAATGAAAAGGATGTTCCTGGTACTGAATGGGTTAAGGGGAGGTATTTAGTTTCTTCCCTAGAACGCCATTAAGCTTAAAATTACACCCCCCTAGACCCCCTTTCAAGATAAATTTGTACATTTTTCGGTAGAAAAATTTCCCGGCCGAAGGCCGGTTCCTCTCAAATTACAGGCTCGCTATCGCTCGCCAGGAAAAAATCGACACCTAAATGACACGAAAGTTCTTAACATTGACAGAAATGGGGCGAAAGTTCTTAAAATCGCCAAACTAAAGGGGGCGAGGGTCTTAAAACCTAAAAAGCAATGGGGCTAAACATGAGAGAGAATGGGGTCCAGAAAAAAATCCCTCCAGTGGAAATCTCCCCTTAAAGGGCCCGGGTCGCTAACAGTACAAAACAACTTGTCAGGCGTCATCTCCAGGCATATGTTGTTCGCCTGAATTGTAACTAGAGAAACGGTGAAAACGAATATATAATTTAATTTCGAATTGTTTTTTCTTAGCTTTCTTTATCGTATACCAATTCTTCTTTCATCTTCTTTATGTTTGTCGTCTTTAATTTGGCTTTATCGTTTAGCCTTCTTCCGTGTTAACCTTTTCTTCCACTACTCTTTATTTGGGGTTCTACTATCTCTGTCAGAATTAAGTCCGGACCACCTCGTTTGGATTGTAGGGTCTATGTGGTCAGTGTATTCAGTATATATGTAAATATATGTAAACCTTCTTTCGTTTTCTTTGTTTCTGTTTATCGTGTTTTTTTTCTTCTCCCATCTACGCTTTTCATCTGGTTCTCCTTGGGTAACTTTCTTCCTGCCTTCCTTTGTTTCTTCTTTTCTCGCCTCTCTCTCTCTCTCTCTCTCTCTCTCTCTCTCTCTCTCTCTCTCTCTCTCTCTCTCTCTCTCTCTCTCTCTCTCTCTCTCTCTCTCTCTCTCTCTCTCTCTCTCTCTCTCTATCTCTCTCTCTCTCTCTCTCTCTCTCCTCATCTCTCTCTCTCTCTCTCTCTCTCTCTCTCTCTCTCTCCTCTCTCTCTCTCTCTCTCTCTCTCTCTCTCTCCCTCCTCTCTCTCTCTCTCTCTCTCTCTCTCTCTCTCTCTCTCTCTCTCTCTCTCTCTCTCTCTCTCTCTCTCTCTCTCTCTCTCTCTCTCTCTCTCTCTCTCTCTCTCTCTCTCTCTCTCTCTCTCTCTCTCCTTTCTTCCCTTCACACACATAAAGCTCAGCATCTAAAAATAGGTTAAGCCTGACGAAGAAAAACTGCGACGAGTGTTTTGTGTTTGTGGGATACGGTGTGGTGCTCTTGGTGTGTGTGTGTGTGTGTGTGTGTGTGTGTGTGAGGTGTGTTGCAGTGTGTGGTGTTGCTTTGTCCTGGGTAGTGTTATGTGTGTTGTAGTGTGTTTGTTTTGTAGTAGTAGAAGTGTTGTATGTGTTGATGTGATGTGTTGAGTGTGGTGCTAACTGCTTTGTGATCTGGGTGTGTGTGTGTAGATGTGAGGCAGTGTGTGTGTTGCTTTGTTTTGGGTAGTGTTATGTGTGTTGTAGTGTGCTGTTTGTTTAGTAGTAGTAGTGGTGTTGTGTGTGTTGTATTATAGTGAGGTGATGATTGTGGGGTTGACTGTTTTGTGATCTGGTGTGCCGCTTTTGTACCGTGTGTGTGAGGTGCTGTGTAGTGTGTTGTGTGTCATGTTGGGTAGTGTTATAGTGTGCTGTTTGATGTGCTGTTCAGTAGAGAAGTGTTGATCATGGTGTTGACTGTTTTGTGTTGGCGTGGCTGGCATGGTTTATTGATGGTGTGCTGTTTGTATGAGGTGCGATATAGTTTTTTTTCTCGCCTATGTGTATGAAGGAAACAAATGACAAAGGTGCCTGTAACAAGTGCCGCATCTCCCCCCCCCCCCTCCCACCCAAGTTGAATAGTGTGGTTTGGTATGTGGTGTGCATGTAGTGTGTGGTATGTGGTGTAATGGTATGTGGTGTGTAATGGTATGTGGTGTAATGGTGTGGTATGTGGTGTGTTTGGTATGAGGTGTGTGTGTGTGTGTGTGTGTGTGTAGATGGGTAACGTGGTGGATAGTGTAATGTGACCTTCAGTGTGGTGTGTTGTATTGTGTAAGTTAGCGTCGTTTCTATGATGTAACCAGGGTTGCAAATTGGGTACGCTACATAGAGAATATCCTATTGAGAACCACGAATACGTTATAATTACAAGCTTAAAACATTATTACCTTTGATTTTATTATTGTTATTATTATTATTATAGTTTTTTACTTACTTAATTACTTCCTTACATACTTACTTACTTTATTGTAGTTATCATCATTATTATTATTTATTTGTATTATTATTATTATTATTATTATTATTATTATTATTATTTATTATTATTATTATTATTATTAGTAGTATATAAAGGGTTTGCTTATTCTGACCTCTTACTGTTTTCGCGTTATTTGCTAACTTCTTCTTTCGTTTTGCAGCTTTACGGACGAACCACCTTGGCGAAAGCGGACGAAGGGGCCTGAGGACGAGTAGAGGGTCGTCACTAGTTCCATAGACGAGTGGTTAAATGAACGATTAGACGAGTAGTGCCAGAGACAGATTTATTTGCTGGATGAATGCTAACAAGTGTTATTATAATATCTGTGGACGAATTCGAAAGGCGACGAGTAGATAAATGAAGCCATGACCAAAGAGTTATTGGATACATTGAAAATAGACAAGTGTATGAATAAAGCCATTAACTATTTGATATCTGAGTGAATGCCAGATCAAAATTATACTTTCAGAGAACAAATTGGAAAGTAGATAATCATAAGAGTACAATCAGATAGCTATTTAAATACCGGTACTAAGAGAGTGTTTAAATGTTTAGCTAGAGTACAAGCGAACGAACTCTAAATATATAAGTAAGTGAGTAAAGCCACATCACTATTGAAGTACAGAAAAAAGTACCAAAAAGTGTTATTTGAGGCAGATTGAAAGCGTGGACGTGATAAACCGACCATTTAATTACTGTAAGTGATAAATGGTGGTATAGATCTTTTTAAAGTATTATCAAAAGCTCAGTGGAAAAATATGTTAGTGGAGAGAAAATATAAGTGTTTATAAAAAACAAATTGTTTACTGGGCGAGTTTATGCAAGGGCATTAATTCCAAAGGAATTATATACTGACTAGACGAGTGTATATAAATATCGTCAGTTGCTCAGCAGACGAAAGTAAAAGTGGACGAATAGACAAGGAATGAATAAAAAAAAAACATTTGACTCCTACCAGAATAATATAGTCGGAAGTTCAGGAAGTAGAAAGACAATATGGACAAGTGATTGTGTTAAGAAAAACGCTGAATTTCTGGACGATTTGAAACAAAGGTGACAATATAATTATAAAGAAATATAACTGGTGGATAATGGAACAAGTAATTATTGAATGGTGAATTAAAAAAAAACGAGTAAAGGATAAATTTAAGGAGTTTCGTCTGACATTTTTGTGGACGAGTGTAAACGTGAACGAGTTCACGAAGTTATATAGAAACTGTTAAACGAATGAACCAATATTTTTTTTAATGTGAATTAAAGATATAGAAAACCGAAAAATTCTTATCAAACTGAAAGTGAATATAATCAAAGCGCAGTACTATATGCAAAGGCCAGATATAAATACACAATTTCATAATACAACAAAACGAAACATAAATAACTTCAACAGAAAAGCACATGCCTAAATTAAGTTATAATATCCTTAATAATTACTGTAGTTTTTATTTGCAAAAGGTGGTGCAATAAGTCATGAAATTGGTTTGAACAAAGTAATAACTACTCAATACATTTTATCGATGTAATTATTCGTGAAAGTTTAACAATAATGTGCTTCCCAATTTAGATATATTGAACATTCAAAATATCCATGCACTACAAAAGAGAACTGCAGCAGCACTTATAGATGTTCGCCATGTTCATGATATAATATACACTAAGCTCACTATAAAAAGACGAAGTATTTATATAAATGGATATAATTAAGTAGAACCCAGTGATATCAAACTAAGTTGTATATAAATGGATTTGGCTGACGATGCTGCTATAGACTTCAGTAGAAACATTGACCAAACAGCACCACCAAGATGACATCCCCCCAACTGGACAATGACACTCACGGAAGCAATCTAACCATGGTGAAGCTGATCTCAAAACACAACGCCTCCTCAGAGTTGGTGTCAAGGAGTAATGCCATATCGCAGTCGGTTTCAAGAGGCAAGAACACATTGAATTCGGTTCCAAGATGTGAGCCCTCACCAAAGATGGCGTCAAGACGAAGGACTACAGTGACAAAGGTGTCGAAACATAGGGCCGCGTTAAAAATGCGCTGCCAATCTTCCCTGGGGACCGAACAAGAGGGTTTTGTTCCACAAGCACCAAACTGTTTGAGGAGCTTGGAGTCTGCACATTTCAACCTTTCATTTCTCGATATTCAGGTCTTGCTCCTTGAAAGATGCAGCTCCCAAGTCCCATCCTCCCTTTCCCTCCCTCGTTCACAGTTTCCTCTTAAAACTACTCCTGTAACCACTACTAGACTTAATATTTCCTCTGATCATGCCTTTCTTGAGTCCACTCAATTGATATCAGTCGGCACAAATGTAACAACGAATTATGAATCTCATTCTCCTCACCCTGCTCTTCAAAGATCTCCATTTCAAGCTACCTGTGTCACCATTCCCCCTATCAAGTGTTCAACACTTTACAGTTCGCCTTTTTCTCATTCTTACTCAACTATCGTGTTTTGTTCTCCATATTCTACTATTTCACTACCTAATCCACCAAAGTCTTTGTACAATGCCACTATAACTTCCACTAATCCATCTCTAATTGCTACTTCCTCAACCAATACCATATTAATAAATCTATCTACATCAAGATTTCATGCTTCTAATTTTGTTTTCAACTCTTCGTCTATACTTTTCCATCCCACCTTTGATTCTGACAGAGTTCCTACCATTCCATACATTTCTTTCAGTCCTTGCATATTTACTAAACTAGACTTCGCAACTCAAAACGACACTGTGACTTCTACCACAGCGCTTCCCACACCTCTTGAGTATCCGGGTTGTGTAAGTCAACAACCTAATAAACCCTGTCAATATTCTTCCAGATCTCCCGTTTCTACTGTCGCATCTTCATTTCAGTCTTCTCACCAGAGATTCACCTCCATTCCATCCTTTACACATTCTGCACTCGGTTCTTCTTTATGTCCTCCAGTACCCACCTCTTCCTTTGCTCACACACCCACATGTTCACCTACCCACATATCAATATCCACACCTACCCACACACCCATCTCTTCATCTACCAACACACCATCCATATCATCTCCTATCTACACATCAGTATACGCACCTACCCACAAATCTATATCGTCACCTATTCGCACATCCGTATCCTTCCCCACCCTCACACACATCTCTTCATCTATCCACACATCCATATCCTCTGCCACCCACACACCCAAGTCCATCACGCCCACCGCCCTGTTGCTCGTCGCCCTGTCTCTCCTGCTGGTGGTAACGGGAGGCGCCGCTCAAGACACCTCCGTCAGACTCCGGCAGGGCATCGTCAAGGGCGTGAGTATAGCCACTTACAATCTTACTCCATAGGTTTATAGAATATCCCTGTCACATTGGCATGGGCAAATTAAACGAAATTTAATAACACATAGGAACAAAGGTGGATCATATATTTAAGAGTAATTATTTGACCCAATTTTATAAATGTTAATTAATATGGATGAACAAGGTTTGCAAGAGGACTAAAACATTTGTTTATGTAAAGCGATTATTGCACACTGATTATGTGTACCACTTTCGTTGCAGTCTATTGTGTTCTACCTGTATATTGCACAAGAACATGTAAAAGTTGTCCTTTTTTTTCTCTTTTTTTTATGCATTTTGTGATTTTCAAAATTGGAATCGATTATCAACAACATACTGTTCTCAAGTTCTTTAACCCGTACTGTACCGGCGACGTCGTTTTCACTTTATTCTAGCTATATTAAGACGATTGTGTGCAGTGTAAGAAGGAATTGTGGTAGTAAAAAGGGTTAAGTGAGATAGTTCGAAGCCTGTTAATTGCTGGAGGCCCATTTTAAACTGAATACAATCGTCTAATAGTAGCCAGAGTAAAGTTAATATGATGGCACCGGTACAGTAAGGGTTAAAGTAGTATTGTGTTTTGCAATTCGTTGTAGCTTTAAGTTAAAAGCAACACATAGATAATTTCGGTTCAGAACTTTAAGGGTCTTTTTGTCAATTGCAGTTGTTTTCTATGTTAGGTTCTGTATTTGAATCTCATTAAGGGGGGTGACCTGCTTTTGTTCTGTCCTTTTCTATCTTTCTCTGGCTTGTATCCATTTGGCCCCATTCAGCATACTGTTTTAAGAAGTTTATCCCCATCCAGGTGTCAATTTTTTACTGGTGAGCGGTAGCGAGCCAGCATATTTTTTATTTTTGTTTGACAGCAGGCTAAATTTGTACATTTTTCGATAGAAAAATCTCTCCGGCGAAGCCGGATTTCTTCATATAATGCTGGCTCGCTATCGCTCGCCAGGAAGAAATCGACACCTAGATAGGGATAAAAAAAACGAACGAACAGCCTCGGATGCGGACGGAACCAACGTTGACGAACCACGACCGACTAAGGACATGCCTTCGGACATTCTGAGAATGGCTACGTGGAATGTTAGTGGCATGAATGATGGCACAAAAGAGAGAGAGGTTCTGGAAGTGTTAGTGAATGCCAGGCTGGATGTATGTGGAATGACAGAGACCAAATGGAAAGGTTCAGATGTGAGAGAGTGGGAGTGTGGAATGGGTGTGTGTGCTGGAGTGAGTGAAGGAACAGCGAGAGGAAGGTGCATGTTTGTTTGTAAGTAGCAAATGGAAGGAATGTGTAAGAGAGTATGGGTCTGTGGGTTCAAGGATTGTGTGGGTGAGAATGAAAGTAGGAATACAAACGTGGGTGATTGTATGCGTGTATGCCCCGACAGAGGATATACTTGAAAGAAAGAAAGAGGAGTTCTGGATGAATGTGGAGGCGTGCCTGGAGAAGTTTGACAAGAACGAAAGAATATTTCTGATTGGGGATATGAATGGTAAGGTGGGTGATAGGAAAGTTGAGGGAGTGGTGGGAGGGTGGGGGGTACCATCAGAGGTGAATGGGAATGGTAGTGCACTTGTGGACGTATGTGTGGGGAGGAGGCTGTGGATAGCCAACACCTTCTTCCGACACAGAATGATCCACAGGTACACGTGGAAACGGATGTTGACGATGAAGGATAAGACAGTGGTGGAACGAAAGTCATTGATTGATTATGTATGTGTGGATGAACGAATGAAGAAATCTGTGATGGATGCTAGGGTGTATAGGGGTATTGGAGGGGGTCTGTCTGATCATTATGTAGTGGTAGCTAAGGTAGGATACAAAAGAAGTGGGTGAGGTGAGCGGGAGGGAGGCGAGAGGAGGGTGGAATGGTGAGGAGGGTGGAGAGGTTGCAGGAGGAGGAAGTCAGGGAGGAGTACAGGAGAGCAGTGGAAAGACGACTAGGTGGGTTCGACCTGGAAGTTATGGAGGAAGTGGAGGAGATGAGCAAGGTGTTTAAGGATGAGATCTGTGCAGCATGTGAGGAGGTGTGTGGAGTGAGGAGAAGAGGAAGAGGGAGGGGAGTGAAAGGTACAGCATGGTGGACAGAAGAGGTAAGAATAGCTGTGGAAGAAAAGAAGAAAGAATATAGAGAGTGGTTGGGTAGTAGAGGGAATGAAGATTCCGAGAGACAGAAACGAGCGAGGTACGTGGAGAGTAAGAGGGTGGTGAAGAGAGTAGTGAAGGAAAGTAAGAGAAGAGTAGATGAGGAATTTGGAAGGAATCTGAGTGTAAAATGGAGGGAGAGTAAGAAACTGTTCTGGAAAGAAGTCAAGAAAGTTAGGGAAGGTAGCAAGGGAAACAGTAAGGGTGTGAAAGATAAGAATGGGAGAATGCTAGCCGAGAAGCAAGAGAGAGAGAGTCGAAAGATGGGTATAGTACTTCAGTGAGTTGCTAAATGAAAGGAATGAAGAGCCAGCAAACATAGCTGGATATGGTATGGGAGGGAGAAGAAGAGAAGTAGTGGAGGAGGAGGTGGGGATCAGGAGGTCAGAAGTGTGGGAAGCCATGAAAAGAGTGAAGTTGGGGAAAGCACCAGGAACAGATGGAGTGTGTGGGGAAATGTTGAGGTATGGTGGTGAGATAGTGATAGAATGGGTATGGAAAATGTGCAAACTAGCATGGGAGAAGGGGAGTGCACCCGATGACTGGAAGACTGGCATAATAGTCCCCCTATATAAGGGCAAAGGGGAAAGAGGAGTGTGTGGTAACCACCGAGGAATATGTCTTCTAAGCGTAGTAGGGAAGGTATGCAGTAGGGTAGTGATTGAGAGAGTGAGAGTGAGAACGGAGAAATGGATAGGCGACGAGCAGGGAGGTTTTAGGAAGGGAAGAGGATGTGTAGATCAGATTTTTAACCTGAATTGTGTTGTGGAGAAGTATCTGGAGAAGAAACAAAAGGTGTATGTTGCCTTTATGGACTTGGAGAAGGCCTATGACAGAGTGGATAGAGAAGGTTTGTGGAAAGTACTTAGAATATACGGAGTAGAGGGCAAGTTGCTGAAAGCAGTGAAGAGCATGTATGAGGGTGCAAAGGCGGCAGTACGTGTGGAGAGTGAGCAGAGCGAGTTCTTTGACCTGAATGTTGGTTTGAAACAGGGGTGTGTGATGTCCCCGTGGTTGTTTACTGTATATATGGATGGAGTTATGAAAGAAATACTATCAAGAGCAGTGGATGTTGGTGTATCGCTGAAAAGGGAGGGAATTGAGTGGAAGCTACCTATACTGCTGTTTGCGGATGATACAGTTCTGATGAGTGATAATGAATGGGAGTTGCAGGGTCTGGTAAATGAGTTTGGAACAGTGTGCGAAAAACGGAATTTGAAGCTAAATACGGGAAGAGCAAGGTTATGGTCTTCGAAAGGGGTGAAGTCACAGAGTGTGAGGTGAAGCTGAACGGTCAGGCTATGGAGATCGTCAACTCTTTTAAGTATCTGGGCAGTGTGGTGAGTAAAGATGGGACTATGGATGAAGAGGTGCGGGAGAGGGTTACAACAGGGGAAGAGGGTTGTAGGAACGTTAAAAGCAGTAACAAGAAATAGGGTGGTCAGTATGGAAGTGAAGAAGTCCTTGCATGACAGTGTGGTAATCCCGACACTGACTTACGGAAGCGAAGCATGACGTTGGTTGAGAGACTCAGACCAAGAGTGAGAGCAGTGGAAATGAATTACTTAAGGAGTGCGTGCAGAGTTACATGGAGGGATAGACAGACTAATGAGGAAGTAAGAAGGAGGTGTGGTGTGGAGGTAGATGTGCTGGAAAGTGTGAAAAGGAACAACTTGAGATGGTTCGGCCATATGGAACGCATGGAAAGCGAGAGAATGAATAAGAGGGTGTACGAGAGCGAGGTGGAGGGACAGAGGGGGAGAGGTAGACCGAATATGAGGTGGAAGGATGGAGTGAGGAACTACATGAATGAAGGTGGTGCTGGGTGGGGGGAGGGGCGTCGACTGACTGGGGACAGAGGTGCATGGGGGCGGTTCGTTCGTGGCCACCCCTTCGGGGATCACGGCGTCAGGCAATAGATAGATAGATAGATAGATGGGGATAAACGTTTTAAAATAGTTGGCTGAATGGGGCCGAATGGATACAAGCCAGAGAAAGAGAGAAAAGGACAGAAATAACGAAGAGCAGGTCACCCCCCTTAAGCTAACTTTTGACTTGCATTTGAAGATTATTTGTAGTTTGGATACTCTGGATGATTTGAATGTAAGCCCAGTGGATTATGTTATGTTATGTTATGTAGGCGAAGCTTGTTAACCCTTTCAATACAAGGACTACTGGTTCATTATTTTATGGTCTCTATTATACGATTTGTTATTTCAGTTTCCCCCTTCAATCAAATGATGAGGTTTTTTTTAGGTTAATCATATCTACCACCAGACGATGTTATTTAGGCTAGGACCGATCTGTGTAAATCCAAGGTACACTCGGACACCATAGTCTCTACCCCACTCATACGAATTCGTGGACCCAATACGTTTTCCTTTATGCAAATATAACTATCTGGATTTATTATTGTAGAGAACTTGCTTTTCAAAAAAAAAAATATATATTTTTGTAGTTGATGTATAGATAATTAGATTCATCAATTAGTTTCCAGAGATATACTTCCATAATTAGAAATAGGTGAAGGACACGAATATATATGAGTGGGCCAGAAACTATGGTATCCGAGTGTACTAAGGTTATCTCAACTAATCTTCAATCACTGACAAAGCCTACCCAAAATAAAGACTAACAATTTGTAAGTAGCTAGAATGAAACCAAATTGTCGTCATCGGATTGAAAGGGGTAAATGAAGGCCTCTCATGGTCAAAGGGAAATAAGTGATAAACAATCATTCACGCAGTTACAGGTTTATAGTTAATGTTGGCTACCACGAGACGATTTTTCGTTATTATACATTATTTAAGATAGCATATTATATTATTGTTGGCTACCACGAGACGATTTTTCTCTATTATACATTATTTAAAATTTTATATTATATTATATCTACCACCAGACAGTGTTGAAGACGCTACTGTTATGAGGTAGTTTGTTCAGGCGTTCCGTTCAACATATAAATAATTGTAAACACAAAACGTCATTAAGTGTATGAAGCTTATTCTTATTAGCTTTCTTATTTGCTTACTTTGTTCTCCTGTGTTAATTCTCTCTCTCTCTCTCTCTCTCTCTCTCTCTCTCTCTCTCTCTCTCTCTCTCTCTCTCTCTCTCTCTCTCTCTCTCTCTCTCTCTCAGGCTCAATATATTCATGACACAACCATGGCTGGAAGTTAGAATTCAAATGGTTCAGCGCTAGTATGTGTGGAAACATTTTCACATTTTTAGGATATGTTCTATATGGAACAAACTTCCCTCAGAAGTATAGCAGTTTAAAAAGAAAGTATTCTGCACGCTCTGCAATGAGTGTAGTGCACTATACAACCTCTCCCTATCCACTTTGAGTATCTCCCCTGAATGATCTGTATCCTTATAAGACCTGTACTCTCTCACCTACCATCGCCAAACTTTCAAATGTATTCCCCATAGTTCTTCAATATCTCTCTCACTTCATCAATGCCTTTGTTTGGCCACTTTCTCTTTGTGCAGTAATATATTTTTCATTTTATAGTGGTTTAGCAATGCCTTTCCACTACAGTGTTGCAATATGATCTATAAATAGTTGGTTTAGTTTTGGGAGCAAGGTAACACCTATTGGCAGCAACGCTAACGGGTTTCCCTGCCTATTTTTTAAAGATGTGTCTGACTTTCTTCCTAAATTTAGATTTATATCTAAAACGTCTACTGTATAATTGTATACTGTATATTAATCTTTCCAAACATAATGCTTTAAGAGCTTAAAGATGGATGGCTATTTATATCTTACACCAGATTCTTCTATTTTTTCTCCATGTTTCTGTATATCTGCATAATACTGTAATCCAATGGTACACACGAGAGCGGAGCGAGAGAGAGAGAGAGAGAGAGAGAGAGAGAGAGAGCGCGAACGCGAGTAATAATTAGTACTCTCTCCAACAGCCCCTTCTCTCTCTCTTCTCTTTCTCTTTCTAATTTACATCAACGACATAGATGAGGGTCTCACCTGCACAATCTCAAAATTTGCTGACGATACAAAAATTGCAAATAGCGTACTCTCAAAAGAACAAGTTGACGATATGCAACACAATCTAGATAAATTGTCATGTTGGGCCCAAATTTGGCAAATGAGTTTCAATGCGGATAAATGTAAAGTACTACATGTCGGATACCTAAATGAGAAAGCAAACTATTCGATGAATGGCACTCAGCTTAAGAATGTAAACAGAGAAACTGATCTGGGAGTAACAATATCGAGTAACCTAAAACCGAGTCAACAATGTTCAGAAGTTGTTAAGAAGGCAAACAAAATAATTGGCTTTATAGGCAGGTCATTTGAGCATAAATCCAAAGAAGTTATCCTAACCCTTTACAATTCCTTAGTCCGCCCTCTTCTGGAATACTGCGTTCAATCCTGGTGCCCTTATTACCAAAAAGATATAAACAAGCTAGAACGAGTTCAACGTAGAGTTACCAAAATGATACCTAGCCTAAAGAACAAACCATACGAAGAGCGTCTTAGAGAATTAAATCTATTTCCTTTAACCCAGTGCAGATTAAGAGGCGACTTAATTCAAGTGTTCAAAATCATCAAAGGCATCGACAATATGAACTGTAGTAAGTACTTCACTATCGACCAATCTAATTACACGCGGGGAAACGGTTGCAAAATTATTGGTAAATCTTTTAACTCGCACGAATCTAAGAATTTCTTCTTCAATCGAGTTGTCAACTTGTGGAATGGGCTTCCCCGAGACGTTATAGACTGCAGCACCGTTGATTCATTTAAATTCCGCCTAGACAAATATCTCGCATCAAACCCGCGACTGACTGCGTTTGTAAATGAATAACTTTATCCTCCCCTCAGTTACTAACCCATATGTCCCCTACTAACTTCCTAGTCCTGCCACGTTAGTGGCAGGGCAGTAGTTCCCTTTCCAATGTTCCCTTACCCACTCTAAACCACTGTTTGGACACTTGATCCTCAGTGTTTTGGAGGACAAGCAACCTAGAAGGGTCACTAGACCTGTTGTTGCTTGATTTCCTTTGTACTCCTTTGTACTCTCTCTCTCTCTCTCTCTCTCTCTCGTTCTTTAGCAGACCAATGCAAGAAGTGAGTAGGTATTATTCTACCTACACATACAATACTCTGTTTATTGTGCACTACACCCTGTTCATTATAGATAGATCAAACATCTTGACCCCTAACCTCTGTAATTCAAAAAGGGATAGAGCAAATAGGCTGTACATTTCCACACCTATTCCATGACCGACTCTTCCCAAACTGTCGAAATAATAGTTGGATTACTCTAGTTGTTTTATAGTTACCGTATAGAAGTTAGTGGTCAAGTTTCTGGCCTATCTATAATGAATGGACTATACTCACTCTCTCTCTCTTTCCCCCTACAGCATCTCCCCAGAATAGACCGCAAGGTGTTTGGGATACTAACTATTCCACATAACTCCTTGGAACTCTCTCGTGACTCGCTTGTAATTTGGAGACTGTCAATATTAGTTTAACCTCGTATTAATGTATTGTAAACACGCTCACACACACACACACACGCACTCACTTACGCCTAAACACACACACACACACACACACACACACACACACACACACACACACACACACACACACACCACACTAACATAAACACCTACTGTATAATATGTACAACCGACCCGTTACATACGCCCTATAGTACAGTAATACATGCAAATAAGGGGTACCGGTACATGCAGGTGGTGAGAGAGAGGAAAAATGAGAAGCTTAGATAGTTTAGCAATTATATATATATATATAGCAGTGAGTTCACTGCTCAATAGGTGGCGTATTGAGAGTGAGGGTCTGAGTCTGGAGGGTGAGACGGTGAAGCACTTGAGCGAAGCAACCGGCCGCTTCAGAGATGGAGCTGTTTCGAGCCATGATGGTTGCTTCACATGTCTCACTCCCCAGACTGGAACAAGACCTCACGGGCTTCACCGTGTTGAGCGGTGGAATGTACAGGCTCTCAGCCTATGCCCGAGAGGGAGTAGTTGGAATATAGAAAAAAAAAAAAAAAAAAAAAAAAATATAGAGAGAGAGAGAGATAGATAGATAGATAGATAGATTACTAGAGAGAGAGAGGGAGAGAGAGAGAGATAGATAGATAGATTACTAGAGAGAGAGAGATAGAGAGATTACTAGAGAGAGAGATATATAGATTACTAGAGAGAGAGATAGATAGATAGATAGATTACTATATAGAGGCTCGAACCACCGACAGTCAGGTCGATTGTACATGATTTAACCAACTCTACCATGGCGCGATAAAGGATACTTAACCTTTTCCTATTTATATTAAGGAGAAGGGAAATCCTACTTGAAGAATGTATTTCAATCCATACACAAGTCTTAGGATACATATTCAAGGATAACATACAGGGATTTTTACAAGTACCCCCACGTAACTCGGGCTGACACTGGTTTAATTTAATTCTAACTCAACCAAACACAAGTCATAAAATATTATGTATATCTCACAAATACACGTGAGCTACTATATGTTTGTATATTCTCAACCGGGCTCGAACCACCGACAGTCAGGACGATTGTCCCGAGGAAATAAAGAGAAGAGGGAAGAGGAGGAGGAAGAGAAAGGAGGAGAGGAGGAGAAAAGAGAGTGAAGATAAGTGATAAAGGATGGGGAGAAGGAGAAGAAGAGAGGAAGAAAAGTAGGAAGGAAGGAATAACAAGTGGTGAGAAAGAAGGGAGAAATAGAAGAAGAGGAGGAGGAAGACAAGGGAGGAATAATAAGTGGATAGGAGGGAAGGAGGAACAAGAACAGAAATAGAGGAATAATAAAAGTGAAGAGGAGAGCGGAGAAGAGTGAAGAGGAGAAGGAGGAGGAGGAGGAGGAGACGACGAGATCAGGAAGGGAGGAATAACAGAAGTGGATAGAAGAGGAGAGCGGAGAAGAGGGAGGAGGAGGAAAAGAGAAGAGAAAAGGAAGAGAGGGGGGTAGGAAGGGAGGAATAACCGAGCAGAGGGAGAAGGATTAGGACAAAAAGAAGAGAGAAAGGGAGGACAAGGAAAAGAGAGAGGGAGGAAGAGGAAGGGGGAGAGAACATGGGACGAACAAAGAGCCGGATGTTGTTTGTGTGTGTGTATGTCTGTATGTGTGGAAGCGTATCTACAGTTTTGATGTTCGTATATTTGTACGCATGTTTGTGGAGGCTTTTCTACAGTATGATTGGGTGTGTTTGTGTGCGTATCTAGGCGTGTGTATACTGTATGCGTATGTGT
Organism: Paralithodes platypus; assembly: GCA_032716605.1. Classification (NCBI taxonomy): domain Eukaryota; kingdom Metazoa; phylum Arthropoda; class Malacostraca; order Decapoda; family Lithodidae; genus Paralithodes; species Paralithodes platypus. Next base: position 37,075,261 of record CM064505.1, read on the forward strand.
GATTAGGCGTTTATATACTGTGTGTGTGTGTGTGTGAAGATTAATAGACCAATATGTTTTTTTGTATTGTAAATTACTCGGTTTACGTCTACCAATAAAATCACTGAATGGACACAAATTAATATAGCCATCTGTGTGTGTGTGTGTGTGTGTGTATTCATGATACCCGTGTACGTACTTTAGCTTGTGTACGGATGCATCGTGGTGTTCATGCTTATGTGCGTTTGTTGGAGGTGATCGCATGATTCTGGAAACCAATTTACACACACACACACACACACACACATACATACATACATACACTTTCATTCGCACTCACCCATCCACACCCACACTAAACCATTGACACACACACTCACCCACCACACCCACAATCAGCCACACACGCCCACACTCACTCACCACACCCACACTCAGCCACCCACGCCCACAATCACCCGCCCACGCCCACAATCACCCGCCCACGCCCACAATCACGCCCCACACCTCTCCCACCCCCCAACACACACACACATTATATTATTTAGACTGTAGTATCTATGTCAAGGTAAGGTGCCTATGGTCGATGGTAATGTGGAGCACCTGTACTTATAATTGTGTGTGTGAGAGAGAGAGAGAGAGAGAGAGAGAGAGAGAGAGTGTGCTTGTGTGTGAATGTGTGTTTGAGAATGAATGTGTTTGCGTAAATTATCTTTTCGTACATATACTTATTTTATGTTTACTATTCTTCAACATTATTGTATAATTTCCCTACGTTGTATCTACTCATAATAGTATCTTCAAGTATATATAGATACTGTATATATTTGTTTGTTTGTTTAACACCTCCCAATCTTGTTTATGTAGGCCTATATATTGATAAAAAACAAAAAATCTCCAATTTGGTTTGTATCCAGAATGTTAGACTTTCGCCCAATTTAGTTATTATTTATGTAGGCTAGTCTTTTATTATTTCACCTTTATCTATTTTATTCCTTTGCCAATCTAACCATCTTGCCTGGAAATAAAAGCTAAAATATTTGTGTATTTTTTTTTTGGAATTTCAATATCCATCAACTCTCAATCTCCCACAAGTTCATCCCATTACTGAATAAAATCGTATAATAATAGCCTTAATTAACCCTTTGAAGATTGTGACGCATTTTGAAAGTTTATTCTAGCTATCATTAGACGATTTTATACAGTGTAAGAAGAATCTGTGGGAATTATAAGGGTAAAGACTATGTCAATTAACCCTCTGACTTCCATGTATCCTTTCTAATCTGAATAAAAATCGTCTAATAATAGCCGAAAAACAGAAAAGAACTGCGTTTTGGTTCTTGAAAGGGTGAAGATTATCCCAATCAACCCTCTGACTAACATATATCCTTCCTAATCTGAATAAAATCGTCTAATAATGGCCGGAAAATAGAAAAGAAATGCGTATTGGATCTTGAAAGCGTTAACTGTCAAAACGCGTCATAATCTCCAAGGGGTTAACATGATCGAGTGTATAATATATCGTCTTATTGTTTTCCTGGGGGTGCGAGCTGAATAAAATCGTCTAATAACAGCCGGAAATACCTGTCAAATCGTGTCAAAATCCTCAAGGGGTTAAGGGGGGTGGTCGTATTTATTTCCTGCTTTATATATGTTTTTATAATTTTTCTAGTTTCCTCGCTAGACCTTCGTCAAGCTTAAAAGAAACACCCCCAAGACCGTCCTTCAAGATAAATGTGTACATTTTTCGATAGAAAAATTTCCCGCCCGAAGGCCGGTTTCTCTGACATTACTGGCTCGCTCGACACCTAAATGACACGAAAAGTCTTAATAATGACAGCGACATGGGGCGAAAGGTCTTTAAATCGCCAAACTAAAGGGCCTAATGTCATAAAATCTTAAAACTAATGGGGCTAGGCATGAGGAAGAAGGGGGACCAGAAAAACGACCCATCTCCCTTTTAACCTGATCGCATGTGTATAAAGTAGTTGTTATTGTTTTGCAGGTGGTGCTAGCTGGAAGGGGAACCAGACAAACGACCCATCTCCCCTTTAACCATGATCTCGTGTATAATGTATCGTGTTGTTGTTTTGCTGGTGGTGCGAGCTGGAAGGGGAACCAGACAAACGACCCATCTCCCCTTTAACCATGATCTCGTGTATAATGTATCGTGTTGTTGTTTTGTTTTTTGTGATCTGTATAATGTATCGTGTTGTTGTTTTGCTGGTGGTGCTAGCTAGAAGGGGAACCAGACAAACGACCCATCTCCCCTTTAACCATGATCTCGTGTATAATGTATCGTGTTGTTGTTTTGCTGGTGGTGCGAGCTGGAAGGGGAACCAGACAAACGACCCATCTCCCCTTTAACCATGATCTCGTGTATAATGTATCGTGTTGTTGTTTTGCTGGTGGTGCGAGCTGGAAGGGGGACCAGACAAACGACCCATCTCCCCTTTAACCATGATCTCGTGTATAATGTATCGTGTTGTTGTTTTGCTGGTGGTGCTAGCTAGAAGGGGAACCAGACAAACGACCCATGTCCCCTTTACCTGATCCAGTGTATAATTTTGTTGTTGTTGTTTTGCAGGTACCGTAGTGAATATCGTAAAATCTGAAAATTCAGGGGGCTAAGCATGAGGAAGAAGGGGGACCAGAAAAACGACCCATCTCCCCTTAACCTGATCTCGTGTATAATGTATCGTGTTGTTGTTTTGCAGGTGGTGCTAGCTGGAAGGGGGACCAGAACAACAACCCGTCTCCCCCTTGTATAATGTTGTTGTTGTTGTTGTTTTGCAGGTGGTGCGAACTGCTGGTGGTGGTAGTCGGCAGGTGTACGCTTACCTGGGCATTCCCTACGCCAAGCCACCTGTAGGGGAGCTTAGGTTCCAGGTGGGTCATTGTGTGAGAGAGTGAGAGAGTGAGTGGGGAGAGAGAGAGAGAGAGAGAGAGAGAGATAGAGAGATAGGTGGGGAGAGGTGGGTAAGTTGTCATTCAATATGTTAGGAAAAAGTATGTGTGTGTGTGTGTGTGTGTTTCAAAATATGTACGAATATGGCGATGTGTGTGTGTAAGAGAGAGAGCCGTACGAGTTGTCAATCGATCTGTGTTAGGAAAAAGAGTGTATGTGTTAGTTTCAATATATGTATGAATATGACAATGTGCGTGTGTCTGTGTGTGAGAGAGAGAGATCTGAATACTTTACTTCCACTGAAAAGGGAATCAGTATGCAAATATATACGTAGTTTCAATAACATCCTGTATATTAGAGGGTAAACTCAACTAGAGTCGGTATCTTGACTATCATCACCATCACAGCAAGCGTTATTATGATCATTGCCATTATTGTCAACACCTGCACCCCTATCACTATCACTGGGTTCCATTTCATCTCAACCAGTAGACCATTTCAACCAGTAGCTCTCAACCAGTGCCACATTAACCCAGACCAACCAAACCAGTGCCAAAATATAGTACTAGCCTAACCTAACCTAACCGTATTGGTTGATTTGGTACTGGTTGAAATGGTCTACTGGTTGAGTTGACCGGTCACCCTATCACTATCATTATCACCCCATCCAACATCACCACTGCTATTCTTAAGGGGGGGGGGGTTCTGGACCTCCATTTCCCTTATCTTTAGTCTCATTAGTATTGAGATTTTGACATTAGACCCAATTACTTCGGAGATTTTAAGACTTTTCCTGTCATTTAGGTGTCTATTTTTTTCTGGCGAGCGAAAGCGAGCCTGCAGATTAGGAGGAATCGCCCTCTGGCCGGGCCATTTTTCTTTCGAAAAATGCACAAATTTATCTCTTCTTGGTTGTTTTGTTGTTTAAACCTGATGGAGGTCTAGTGAGGAAACCTCCCCTCAAAAAGAAAAAAATATATACTGTATATACAGTATATATATATATATATATATATATATATATATATATATATATACATATACAATAATACATATATAGTTATTTTATAATAATATATGAAAAAGTAAATACATAGATACTCTAAAGTCTCCCTTAAAACACCAACAAGCTAACCAACCCCATTTCCACCAACTGTAAAAAAAAAATATATATATAGAATTAAAAAAAATACTACCACTATTACCAACATCTTCAACAACATTAACTACTTAACAAAAGAACAACCACAATTCACACTCACCACCATCTGTAATTCACACACTAAAATTATCACTCACCAACAATAACAACCACACTATGATCACCAACAATAACAATGCTATCACCATCACAGCTGCCATAACCATCATCTCCCATTCACCACCAACACAACACCACCCAATCATCACCTCCATCATCACCAACAATAACAATGCTATCACCATCACAACTGCCATCACCATCATCTCCCATTCACCACCAACACAACACCACCCAATCATCACCTCCATCATCACCAACACTGCCATCACCAACAATAACAATGCTATCACCATCACAACTGCCATCACCATCAACTTCCATTCACCAACAACACACAATCATCACCTTCATCACCAACAATAACAATGCTATCACCATCACAACTGCCATCACCATCATCTCCCATTCACCACCAACACAACACCACCCAATCATCACCTCCATCATCACCAACACTGCCATCACCAACAATAACAATGCTATCACCATCACAACTGCCATCACCATCAACTTCCATTCACCAACAACACACAATCATCACCTTCATCACCAACAATAACAATGCTATCACCATCACAACTGCCATCACCATCATCTCCCATTCACCACCAACACAACACCACCCAATCATCACCTCCATCATCACCAACACTGCCATCACCAACAATAACAATGCTATCACCATCACAACTGCCATCACCATCAACTTCCATTCACCAACAACACACAATCATCACCTTCATCACCAACAATAACAATGCTATCACCATCACAACTGCCATCACCATCATCTCCCATTCACCACCAACAACAACACCCAATCATCACCTCCATCATCACCACTAGCATTTATCATTTCCTCTCCACCAGAACCTCTTTTCATGTTTAGATTAGTTCCCCGTGATGTGATGGCCTCCTATGAAAGTCTGGGTTTTCTTTCTGTAGAGCGTGAATGTCGGTAGAGTTTTGATTTGCGTGTTTTGATCGTGTCGCCTACAGTCATCTGTTTGATTAAAGTGTGATTTAACCCTCTCTGATGCAAGGCGGGTGTATTTTGATCCTCCCTATTACCTCCATTAGTTTGGGGATTTTATTACGCTTCATCTCATTTGTTTGGCGATTATAAGACTCTTCACCCTATTCAGGTGTCGATTTGTTTTCTGCCCGAACAATAGCGAGTCTGCAATTTAGTAGAAACCAGCCTTCGACAGGGACCTTCTACCGAAAAATTTACATCTTTAGCTTGAAGAGGGTCTGGGATGCGTTTGTTTTTAGTCTAGGGGGCAAACTAGAAATAAATTGCTCGAAAATGGCAAGCAATAAAAGCTCAATAATTAATCAATCCTAATAACATCCTAAACATCACATCAGACAGTGTTTTGATGTGTGTGTTTGATGGTGTACTGCCTGATTCATCTGTTTGATTCAAGTGGGATTTAATGTTTTTCCGTCATTTATCAACCCTTCGTTGCGCTTCTGTAGGGAAGAATACTTCCTGGTGGCTATTTTCCCGCTAATTCCGCTCAGTATAGGTCATCCTAGCGCTATGTCTGTAGCCCTGAGCAAATTGGAATGAGCTCCAATGAAAAAATTGGATGGAATTCTCTCTATAACAATCACCATTCCCTCCTTACCTCCTCACACCACCGAGAAAAATTTATCAATACTTTGCTGGTTTCATAGCTGAAAGCCGACCCCCCCCCCCATTAAACTCGCAAGCGATAATATATGATTTTGTTGTTCATTGCCACTCGCAATAACTGTGATATTTGCTCATATTTTATAATTTGTTGTCGTTACAAGACAGTATGAGTTGTTAAATTGAATATGAAAATGCCCTCATATTCATACCTGATACATAGCTCTTACAATTATATGGAGAAGTGTCCCTGTTTTTGTTGATTTTCAGCATCTAAAGCACCTCTTCTCTGTATGCACACCGTCCTTGAACCAATGCACTAAGCACACTGATAAATGTATGTGTGGCAATAAGTGTCTGGCAACAAGCAGGCCGGGTTGGTGCAACCACCTCAGCCTGTACTACCAAAGCGTATATGTATGTCCCCCGCAGTGATTGGGTTAAAGTAGGATATACACAACCGCCTTTTCTCGGTTTAATTCTGGCTGCTTCTTAAATATTCTTGTATAACAATTCTATCATCTAATAAACTACTGTCTATCTAGTTGCCCATACCAGCTTAAAATAGTCTCTAAAGTCTTTCGAGAATAAAACTGCGGATTAAAAGTTGCTGAAAATAGTCCTTGTGTAAATCCACCTAATTTGTCTCTTGATTAAAGTGGATTTTTGTATTTATGCCACTCGCCAAATCAACAACACGTATTCATTCCCCTACTTCCACCTTCACTCGCTCCTTCTCCACACCTCTCTATACTTACACTTTCTCCAATACCTTCCTCACTTACATACATACATCCCCCTCTCACCCATCCTCTCCACTCACTCACAATCACCCCACCCCCACCCTCACAATCACCCCACCCCCACCCTCACAATCACCCATATACAGTATTACACTCATCCATTTCCCCCACCTTCCTCTCTTACATATCCACCCTTTCAAGCATCCCCTCTCTCGTAACCTAAATAACCCAACCCCACAATCACACGTGCACCCCATTCCCCCAGCCCCATCTCTCACCCACAATCACCCATGCACCCCACTCACCCATTTCCCCCACTCATCCAGCCCCATATCTCACCCATAATCATCCATACACCCCCACTCACCCATGTCCCCCACAGCCACTGCAGTTCCAGTCATCCATACACCCCACTCACTCATGTCCCCTACAGTCACCCCATTTCTACAATCACCCATACACCCCACTCAATCATATAACTCACTCACCTAGCCCCATCTCTCACCCACAATCACCCATACACCCCATTCATTCATGTCCCCCACAGTCACCACATTTCCACAATCACTCATACATCCCACTCACCCATGTCCCCCACTCACCCAGCCCCATCTCTCGCCCACAATCACCCATACACCCTACTCACCCAGCCCTATCTCTCACCCACAATCACCCATACATATACCCATACCCGCTCACATATTTCCCCCACAATCACCCACAGCCCCCACTCACCCATGTCCCCACTCCCCCACAGCCCCCACGTCGTCACGATGGATGGACCCAGACACTGTTCGCCAGTGAGTTCGGAGCAGCCTGTCCACAACCCTTCCTCACGGGCGTCCAGGTCTCCGAAGACTGTCTGACGCTCAATGTTTGGATCCCAGAGGTAAGGCTTTATATAGTTTAGTATTTTGGTAGAGTTGCAGTAACGGACACAACTTGCAGATCGCACCTTTCACAGAACCACCGGAGTAGGTTGTATACAGTACTTCGTTAATGGCTTCATATTTACCATGACTGATCTTCATGCATTCACAATGAAACTATTTATCACAAGCCTCACAGCAAAGGGCATTATCCACAGTTTTAATTTTGTTCTGTCATCTCCATTTCCCCTTCTTCATACTCAGATTCCTGTTGTTCTTCCCTCTCTCTGGCATATCCCCTTCTGGTTATCATCCTCATCTATTCATTATTTACATCCAGTCAGTTGTTTACACCCTGTCTGTTGCAATTCATGCATTTACCATTTGCATGTTTCTTAAAGGTTTCTGTACATTTAGAACACTTAAGCATTCTGAAATTAGTGACCAGGGATCCAGCTCAAGCATTAAATTAAATTGTAACTAAAGAAAACTTTGCTTCAGTCTCTAAAATTCCACTATTTAATATTATGTTCTCTCCACCAACCAACTTTACTCCTAAAGTCGATTAATGAAATTAACAAACATATGTGGCAGTCCGGGGATTCGAACCCAGGATCTCTAACCTCTGTAACTCAAAAACAACTAGAGTAATCAAGCTAATATTTCTACTAGTTGGTAAGAGTCAGTCAAGGAATAGATGTGAAAATTTACATCCAATTTGCTCGAGCTCTTTTTGAGTGATATAGGTCATGATTTCTCGCCTACTTACAGCGAATATACTATAGCTCTGAGGGCTGTCTGGAGGTCCAGTTGACACATCCAGTCTGTCGCCACTCAGTGCTAGTAACTGAGGAACGTACTCTTTGCATGTGTGAAACAAGACAAAAACTGTCAAGTACTTGCAAATCTGGTTAAATCTGAGCATAGTGTCTCCCATATATATACAAAAATAATGATAGGCTATAATATTATGATAACATATAACACATACCGGTATGTATATCTTTTTGCGATCTGTAGCTCAAATTCTTTTATTTAAATCATATTTATTTGTATATATTTTTTATTTTTTATATATTTCAACTACTCCTTCTCGGGCATAGGCTGAGAGCCTGTACATTCAACCGTACATTCAACGGTGAAGCCTGTGAGGTCTCGTTCCAGTCTAGGGAGTGATACATGTGAAGCACTTTGAGATGCAACCAGCCCCCGCTATCGTGCCTTCACAAGATGAACGGTGCCCGGTTGCCCACCAACGGCTCGAAGCAACACCATCTCTGGAGCAGCCTCTCCCCAGTGCTCCACTGTCGCACCCCCTAAAGTCGGACCCTCACTCTCAGAACGCCACCTATTGAACAATTAACTCGCTAGGCATTGCCCCCCTGTAGCCTATTTTGAATATAGGAATATTTATACAGTGCTATTTAATCAGGGAACAATGTGGGTATTTTGGGGGGCGTTTCGGTGGGCTTTGTGGTAATGCAATGATACAAGGTACAGCACAAATTCCATCCCAATAATATCTTCCCATTGATACATCGGGATTCGAACTCAGCACCATTGGATTACCAGTCCAGTGGCATGACCACTCCGCCACACCTCCCCAAAGGCACACTAGCATACTAGAAAGTCGCAGCACGGGAAGTTGACTTCACACTCCCTCCTTTAGTATCCTTCCTCCAAGGTTAAGTATATAACGTATTACCCCTGTTTTGCAGTTACCCCGTGGCTATCGACGTTACCCTGTGGTGGTGGTGTTGGAGGGGGAGCTGTTCGTGACCTCCGCTCCCCAGAGGTTCCCAGCACAAGACCTAGCAGCCGCAGACCTCATCGTTGTCTCTCTTAACTATCGTACTAATGCCTTTGGTAAGTTGAGTATTAGTGTAATATTCTCTCTGTCTGTGTCTCGCTCTCTCTCTCTCTCTATAGCTCTCTCTCTCTCTCTCTCTATAGCTCTCTCTCTCTCTCTATAGCTCTCTCTCTCTCTCTATAGCTCTCTCTCTCTCTCTCTATAGCTCTCTCTCTCTCGCTTACCACAATTACAATAACTAATGTTCTTAGAGCTTTCTCAGTTTATACCTCCTTGCTTACAAAGGAGTACAAAGGAAGTCAGGCAACAACAGGTATAGCGACCCCTCGAGGTTGCTTGCCCTCTAAATCACTGATTGATTATCGAATGTTGACTAAAAAATATGATATAACCTAATGTGTTATAACATAACTAACATTTATCTTAACTATTATCTGCCCCCTTAACTATCGTGTTTTGTCAGAACACCTAATTATCATTGTGCAGAATCTAATGTGCGTGATGTTACTTTGCAATAGCCTATAATATAATGGTTCACATTTAGGTCGATTTTTTTAATTATGTATTTTTTGTTTTCTAGTTTCGTCCCTCGACCTCCATCAAACTTTAAAAAAACACCCCCCTATAAAATAAATTTGTAAATATTCGGTAGAAAAATTTCTCGGCCGATGGCTGGTTTCTCCTAAAACTACAGGCTCGCTATCGCTCGCCCGAAAAAAAGTAAACACCTAAATGGCATGAATGGTCTTAATATTGACAAAGAAATTGGGTGAAAGGTCTGAAAATTGCCAAACTAATGAGCTGGACGTCTTATAATCTGAAAACTAATGGGGCTAAACATGAGGAAGAAGGGGGACCGGAAAAACGACCCATCTCCCCTTAACACTTCCTCCCTCCTGTACCCGACCGAGTTAATATTATTTTCACTCCGTTTTCTGTGCCACACACCGCAAGCACTTTTAATGCATATTATTTTCCTCTGAAGTAATTTTTCAGCGCCCACTTGAAGTTGGTTATCTCTCTCTCTCTCTCTCTCTCTCTCTCTCTCTCTCTCTCTCTCTCTCTCTCTCTCTCTCTCTCTCTCTCTCTCTCTCTCTCTCTCTCTCTCTCCTCTCTCTCTCTCTCTCTCTCTCTCTCTCTCTCTCTCTCTTTCTCTCTCTCTCTCTCTCTCTCTCTCTCTCTAGGTGTGGAAATGTACAGCCCATTTGCTGTAGCCCTTTTTGAGTTACAGAGGTTAGGGGGTCACGCTTTCTGGCCTACCTATAATGAATGAGCTATAGTTTACTTAAGCCGGTATCACACGAGCGCATTTTCGCTCAACATTTATCCTTAACACTGGTCTGGCAGCTTATGAAGTACATTTTTGTATTATTTCGGTTACCTAAGTTCATCTACTATCAGTCTAGCTTCCGATACCAGAGCAAAATATTCCAAAAATGTTGCCTGAAAATTTTTGATCATCGAATGTTGACTATAAAAGCTCTCGTGTGATACCGGCTTTTATCATGAGCTCGCTGTCACACCTTACCTGATTAACCCTTTCAAGATAAGAGGAGTTTCTTCCATTTATTCTGGCTATCATTAGACGATGTTATACGGATTAGGAAAGATGCATGGGAGTCAGAGCCATAATTAAGTTGTTTTGGGCCTATTAGATTCCTAGAGGTCTTTCCTAAACTGCACACAATTATCTAATAATAGCCAGCAAATATGTGTCATTGTATCCTGGTGGAGTTAAATGAAATGCTTGATGGATTTTTCTTTTTGTATAATCTCCTATTCATCTCTTTATTTTGTTCTCTCCCCATGGTGAATCAGCCATCAAATATACCGGATGTTATAACCAACCTAGCCACCATATCATAAGGTACCTGTCTCACCTTACCTAAACATCCCTTTCCAGATATCAGGGTGTGTTTACCTTTCTTCCCTAAAACTTTCCACCCCTTAGCATTTTCAATTTCTTGTTTCTTCATTCTCCTCTCCTTTCTTCCCTACAACTTTCCACCCCTTAGTATTTTCAATCTCTTGTTTCTTCTCCCAGGGTTTCTAACATGGCAAGACCGCATCCTCCCCGGTAACTTGGGCCTCCGCGACCAATCCTTAGCCCTGCAGTGGGTGGCGGAAAATGTCGACAAATTCGGGGGGGACTTAGCTAAAGTTACTCTTTTGGGACATTCGGCAGGGGCAGCGTCGGCTTCGTATCATCTGGTGCACACTAACGGTCAGGGTAAGTATAACTTTCTTGGAAAAATATATTTAGTTGGTTGTGATAGTGGTCTGCAGAGAATCTTTTATTTATTTTTTTGTAAATGAATAAATGAGCTACCTGTAACAGGTGCCTGTCCGAAAGTTGAAAGAGTGGCAGAGCCAAATTTCAAGGTACATTAGTCAAAATGTCTGGACATACGGAGCTTGAAGCCGTTTAAGTCATAGAATGAGGGAAAGGTAGATTGAGGGGGGAGCATCAAAGCGTCAAAAACTGATCCTATCATTTCATCAAATCTGCAAAAAGCTATCAGTACATCAAATTTTCCAGATGTGTTCATTTTGTCAAAAATCAGTTTTTCCCCAGATCATATGAATGTGTAAAAAAGTTTATATCGCTTCAATGCATCAAAAGTTGGAAGTCATCGATGTATCAAAAATGTTAACCCCATTCTTACTAGGTTAGGTTAGGTAAGGTTGTTAGGTTAGGCTAATGTTAACCCCATTCTTACTAGGTTAGGTTAGGTAAGGTTGTTAGGTTAGGCTAATGTTAACCCCATTCTTACTAGGTTAGGTTAGGTTGTTGTTGTTGTTCCTCAAGCTGCCTGGCCGAACAGCCCCAAGGCCCCGAATAAGGCCAAGGCCATAATCGAGCGCCCCCAAAGAACCCTCCCTGCTGACCTCAATAAAGCCTGGGTGACCGAAGCCACTCCATGGCGGGGAGCTAAGGAGGGTGCAGAAACGCCCGGGAAACCAAAGCCCTACCCAGGGCCCTGTGCCCCTCAGCAATTATGAAGAGAAAGTTGAGGGCAAAGGAAAAATGTGACGCTTTGGCTTCCAATCATGGTAGATTGGGAGGTCAATCCACGGAAGAGACGCCGTCACTTGAGATCTAGAAAATATATAAGTAAAAGGAACAGTCAGAGTAAGCTATGGGTATGGCAGAGATCGCTCAGTTCTCACTCTGATAGACCAGCCCATCACCACATGACTAGAACCCAATCCTCTCAGCATCAGCTAGGAAAGGCCCTAGAAAGCCGCCTTAGGCGAGGGGATAGCTCCCCTATTTCAACCCCTTTCGGGGTTGGGCACCCGCCCAAGGTTAGGTTAGGTAAGGTTGTTAGGTTAGGCTAATGTTAACCCCATTCTTACTAGGTTAGGTAAGGTTGTTAGGTTAGGCTAATGTTAACCCCATTCTTACTAGGTTAGGTTAGGTAAGGTTGTTAGGTTAGGCTAATGTTAACCCCATTCTTACTAGGTTAGGTAAGGTTGTTAGGTTAGGCTAATGTTAACCCCATTCTTACTAGGTTAGGTTAGGTAAGGTTGTTAGGTTAGGCTAGGCTAATGTTAACCCCATTCTTACTAGGTTAGGTTAGGTAAGGTTGTTAGGTTAGGCTAATGTTAACCCCATTCTTACTAGGTTAGGTTAGGTAAGGTTGTTAGGTTAGGCTAATGTTAACCCCTAACTATTTTTGATGATATAATATCATCCAGTCAGTTTCAGCCTTTTGTCAAATTGAAAAGGTCCAACTTTTTTGATGCTTTGAAAAGATTGGGTTTTTGATGTATTGATAGGGCTGACACCCTTGGAATAGTTTTGACGCTTTGCAGGCGCCCCGATTGAGGGAGAGTTCCAAAGCTTGCTTGCTGAGTAGAAGAAAGATTTGGAAATCGGTTCAGTCTTGGGTTAGATAGTTAGACAGAATAGGGGTGGGATTGTGTTAAAAGGCAGGTGGCCCCCACTCTGCAAGGGAGGAAGTATACACTGAGAAAGCTCTGAAGAACACGGATTATTTTAATAGTGGTAGAAGAGTGAGAGAGATGCAACATTGCGGCCTGTAGAGAGAGATTGTAGTGAATTAGTAAGAGGAGGTGAGTTGATGAGACAAAATGCTTAAGACTCTACCCTTTCGAAAACTACGATATGGGTTGAGCCTCCCCACACATGCGAACAATACTCGATACATGTTGCTGGGATAGCATCTGCGTTGTATTATCGCATGCATCCTAATGGGCAAGATAGGTAGGAATATGCTTGGAAAGACACTAAGTTGTTTATGATACTCTAGCGGGTGGCAGAAAATGTTAACAACCTTTTACTTATATAATCCCCTTTCCCTTAGGACCCTTCCAGCAGATGATCCTAGTCTCCGGGTCCCTGCTAGCACCGTGGGTCTTGAGTCGCCTTCTCCTTCATGTTTAGCCTCATTATTTTGTTTATTTTAAGACGTTTGCACCATTACTTTTTCGATTCTAAGACCTTTCACCCCATTTCTTTGTCAATAATAAGAAATTTCTAGCCATTTAGGTGTCGATTTTTTCCTGGCGAGCGAAAGCGAGCCTGTAATTTTAGGAAGAACGGTTCGGCCTTTGGCCGGGAAATTTTTCTATAAAAAAATGTACACATCTATCTTGAAGGGCAGTCTTGGGGGTGTTTTTTTAAGCTTGATGGAGGTCTAGCGAAGAAATTGAGAAATGCATAAATACATACATAAATTGACCAAATAATATATTACTACCCTCCTTAATAATCCCCCTTCCATCAGGTCCCTTCCAGCAGATGATCCTAGTCTCCGGGTCCCTGTTAGCACCGTGGGCCTTGAGTCGCCGCCCCCGGGAGGCTACGGGTCGGCTGGCGGAGCACCTGGGCTGTGGCAGAAGGCTAGGGTCGTCCCGCCTCCTCCAGCGATGTCTACTGGGGAAAGAGGCCTCGCAGATAGTCAAGGCAGTGGAGAGGCTTATTGAGGTGGGTTAAGGGGCCGTTTTTCTAGTCCCCCCTTCTTCATCATGTTTAGCCCCATTAGTTTTCAGATTTTAAGACGTTCGGCCCATTAGTTTGGCGTAGACCTTTCGTCCCATTTCTTTGTCAATATTAAGAGTTTTTGTGTCATTTAGGTGCCATTAGGTGTGTCATCAAGTCTACTATATGACAAGTTTCTCTTTCATTATGACTGTATTTTATATCTTAAAGCTCTTGATCGTGTGTAGTTTATTTTAATATTCGAATAAACAGCAAACTCAATCAAAATACTGTATGATGATAACTTGTAGTGGATTCAAAGCTCCGATACGATACGTGTAGCCGATAAACCTGCTGGTGTAACGCCGGCTCTTTTTATATTTAATGTCAAAACACTAAAGTCCATCCAACTCGCTCTTTTAGTTGGCCTTTCTTCACCTTGATTCATCTTTAGTCTCTGTTTCTTTTAGTTCACCTTCATTCCTCTTTAGTGTCTTTTTCATTATTTTTTAGTTCACCTTCATTCCTCTTTAGTGTCTTTTTCATAATTTTTTTAGTTTACCTTCATTCCTCTTTAGTGTCTTTTTCATAATTTTTTTAGTTTACCTTCATTCCTCTTTAGTGTCTTTTTCATAATTTTTTTAGTTTACCTTCATTCCTCTTTAGTGTCTTTTTCATTATTTTTTTAGTTTACCTTCATTCCTCTTTAGTGTCTTTTTCATTATTTTTTTAGTTCACCTTCATTCCTCTTTAGTGTCTTTTTCATTATTTCCGTGGTGGACTCTGGGTACCTGCAGCGGGAGGCCGAGAGTGTGGTGCCCCTAGAGCCCCTCCGAGCCGTACAGACCTAATCTTACCCTTGTCTCTCCCAAACCCCTAAGCCCCACGTAAATAACGCCAATCCTGCCTATTCTCCCAAACCCTTGTCTAACTCCTCCCTATCCTTCTAACTCTCTAACTCCACATCTAACCTAACTGTAAACTTCTGCCCAACCAGGAAGGCAACCCGTACTACCTATTCGCCCCGGTGGTGGACTCCGGGTACCTGCGGGGGGCCGAGAGTGTGGTGCCCCTAGAACCCCTCCGAGCCGTACAGACCAACGCCAACAGAAGGATCCCCGTTCTCCTGGCCCTGGCAGAGAACGACGGCTCCGCTATGCTCTGTGAGTATGGAAAACCTTAAGGGACGAGGGTGGATGTTTGTCTGGCTGCCCCCCTTCTCCCTCATGCTTAGACTCATTAGTTTTCAGATTTTGAGATGTTTGGCCTATCAGTTTGGCAATTGTAAGACATTTGGACCCATTTCTTTGTGAATATTAAGATCTTTCGTGCCATGTAGGTGTCGATTTTTTCCTGACAAGCGATAGTGATTCTGTAATTTACGAGGACCTGGCCTTTGGCTAGGACATTTTTTGTTTACCGAAACATGTACAAATTTATCTTGAAGAGGGGTCTTGGAGGTATTTTTTTAAACTTGATGGAAGTCTAGGGAGAAAAGTAAACTAAATACTAAATATATAAATCGACCAATAAATATACCCTCCCACCTTAAATCCATTTCAACTAACTGATCCAACCGCCGATAGTGATGGGTTGTGTCTAGGAGTACCAGCCAGAGTCCAACTGGCATCGGTGTGGGCTGTCTTCCTGGTGTTCAGATATATTCCTAAATACTCACATATTCCCTTCAGCACGAGGACGTCATTTTCATCTTATATTGGTTACATTTAGACGATTTTCTTTAGTTTGTAATCTACCTCTAGAACTCAGAGGGGTATATACGATCTGAATAAATGCTCCGAATAACCTAGATTCTTCTTAAACTTAATCAAATTGTCTAATATTAGCCAGAATCCAAGGAAACATGATAATAATTCCTGACCCCCCCTCAGACGTGAAGAGAGAGATCTGCCACATGACCTTCGATGACCTGAGCCGGTATGGGCGTGAGGTGCTGGTGCCCTTGACCTCCGGGCTGGCTGGCATGGGCGGGGGCGAGGGCGTGGACAGGATGCTGGAGTATGCCTATCTTGACAAGGCGAGCGACAAGGAAGAACTCGTTTTGGAAATTGTCAAGGTGAGAGAACTAGATGGATAGGTAGACGAATAAATATGGAGAGAGAGAGAGAGAGAGAGAGAGAGAGAGAGAGAGATAGATGACAAGATGCTGGAGTATGCTAATCTTGACAAGGCGGACGACAAGGAAGAACTCGTCACTGAAATTGTCAAGGTGAGAGATATAGATGGAAAGGTAGACACAAAAATGGGGAGAGAAAGAGAGAGTGTGTGAAAGTGAGTGAGAGAGAGAGAGAGTGAGTGAGTGGGAAGCCAGTAGGTATAACTAGATGGATGGGATAATTGATATATTGTCTGAGGGTCAAAGCGATAATAGGTAGACCGATAAAGATATATACTGTAGACCCAGAGGGAGAAATAATATGTTGTGAAGTGTGGTGGAGTGGTCTTGCTAATGAACTGATAACATTAACCCTTTCAGTATGGGTGACGTCCTTATTTGACGATTTGATTCAGTTTAGGAAGGACCTCTAGCAATAATAAAAAAATACAATCTATCTCAAATACCCCTTCAACTACCGCAGATCCTTCTTAAACAGCACAACATCGTCTAAATATAGCTAAAATATAATAGAAGACATCACCTGCACTGAAAGGATTCAAATCCTTTGCTCAAATCCTGATGTGTTAGGAACAAGATTATCGGGATAGAATTTACCACAGTACTTAACCACAAAGCCAACTGACTCGCCATAGAGAACACCTTTGCTGTTTCCAATACATCACCATTGTGTGAGTACTTCCATATTTATAATGTGCACTGGATGGCAATACTTAGTGACGTGCTTAATAGATGGCTTGAGAGTTTGTGAAATCCAAGATGACGATACAGTGGCGATGTGGGTTCTGGAAGCCAAACCATAACCGACCTTACTGACAGACAACCAAGGCACCGTTTGCAAGGCCTACATACACTATAAATCATGAGTGCGCAAGCTTGATGTTTGTGGAGGCATAATTGTTGTGTGTGGGTGTGATGAAAGCTTGCACATTATACTGAGACCGTGTATTAGATATGGTTTGATAATATAGTGTAAATTATGTTTGCACCCATGATTGATAGTGTATGGAGGCCTTTATAGAAATCAGACGTGCGTTGTGCTGGTTGTAAAACTCATCTAGAATTTAACCTCCAGATGTCGTCACATACCATAATTGAATTTACAGGCTATAAGAAAACCTTTGTCTGGAGAGAGATTTGGAATATTAAAATAATAGGCATACTGTATGTACAAAATATAGAGTGACCAGAATGGCTGGGGACTGAGGGATGTATAAAATGCAAAATGCTCTGGTATAGTCTCGGTTAAGAACATTTCATCAGGATTTCAGACTTGTTCAATGAATATGTATCGCCTTTCATTGCAGACAGCTATACCAGTACTGTATCTTTAATGATTGTCTCACAAACCTCTATACTTCATACTACCAAAGGGCAGACCAAGAAAGACGTGGGATCAGACCTTGTGGTCTGATCTTGAATCAAAGAACCTGACAAGTGAGGCAGCTCTGAACAGTGCTGCCTGGAACGCCACCATTAGGACATGAGACCGGGACCGCACTTTGTGTGGAGACTCGGTCTTTAAATTTGTGTATGCATTTGTACATGTATGTGTATTTGCGTATTCACCCCTTCTGCCCCTCCTTCAGATGTTCACTGATGGTATGTTCAAGGCGCCCGTGGTCCTACTGGCGGAGGAACTATCTAGGAGGGGCCTCACCACCTACCTCGCCATCAACACCTTCTTCTCCAGGGACATCTATGGAACACATACTAATATTACAGGTGGGTTCACGGACATCTACGGAACGCACACCAATATTACAGGTCGGTTGACGAATGATTTGTATTGATTTGTTCATCGTGTTTGTTTATTTATTTTTGTCTCGTTATCATTTGCCAAGAAATAATTGTCACCTGAATGGGGCAAAGCCTCTTATGATTGCCGCCTGAAAGGAACTGAATGAATAAAATCAGCCAGAAATACATTAACCCTTTCTGTACCGGGGACGTCTTTTTTGTTTGACTTCAGCTACATTTAGACGATTTTACTAAGTTTAGGAAGGATATATGGTAGCTGAAGGGATTGATTGAGGTACCGGTAGCCTTTTAATGGGTAGATGTCCTTCCTCACCTGAATAAAGTCTTCAAATAGTTGCCAGAATATAATGGAAAAGGACGTCGTTGGTACAGAATGGGTTAAGGGGTATATTATTATTTTTTTTTTATCTGAACTCTCTTCTCTTTCATCAGTTTTCCAATTTAAAGACTTTTGCCCATTTCTTAGTCAATATTAAGACCTTTCGTGACATTTAGATGTCCATTTTATTCCTGGCGAGCGAGAGCGAGCCTTTATTTTAGGAGGAACTATTTTTCTACTGAAAAACTTGCAAATATATCTCGAAGGGGGATTTTTTTTTTTCAAAGCTTGATAGAGGTCTAGGGGGAAACCTAAAACAAATATATATACCGGTAATAATAACAAATAAAAACAAATAAAAACGGTGAATATAAAAACGTCTCCTTAACTCCTATCTATCTCTTTTTGTCAGGTGCTCTCCACGGGTCCGAGTTGGCGTACCTGTTCGCTCCCTCGGCCTACCGTCGTCTCTTCAACCTACCCCTCACCCACAACGAGGAGCGGATCACCCAGAGTCTACAGAGAATGGTCTACTCATTCGCCAGTGCTGGGTTAGTTATTGCATTACTACTACACTAAATAATATCTGCAAAATATACAATTTATCTTATAATTGTCCCCTAGGCTAACAAAGACTCCTTCCCAGACTTCATTGAAACTAAAAAAGGCTCATCCAGAACACCTTCAAGCTAAATTTTTTGTATTTTTCAATAGAAAAATGTCCCAGCCAAAGGCTGATTTCTTCTAAGTTACAGGATCGCTATCACTCTTCTAGAAAAAAATAGAAATCTGAATGAGGTGAAGCATCATATTATCAGTAAACTAATGGGGTGAAACATCTTACAATCTCCAAACTAATGGAGTGAAACGGGGGAGGTCCAAAAAAAGCCCCCCCTGGGACAAAATAGAGATAAATAGGTTAGTGAACTAGTGTTGTTGTTCCGCAGAAAGCCGGTCCTGGGCCCCTACAACCCCCCCTGGGGTCGGTACAGCCGGGAGACGCCCTACTACACCTCCATAGAGTCCGGCCAGGTTCACCAAGGCTACCAGACACACCAGGTAGGTTTATTGGCTATAGTCTGTTTTTATCCAGCTCTCTCTGGGTTGTATCCATTTGGCCCCATTCAGCCTACTGTTTTAAGACGTTTATCCCCATCCAGGTGTAGAATTTTTACCGTTCGCCAGCATATTTTTAAAAATATTTTTGACAGCAGGCAAAGTTTGTACATTTTTCGTTAGAAAAATGTATCCGGCGATGCCGGATTTCTCCATACGATGATGGCTCGCTATCGCTCCAGGAGGAAATCGACACCTGGATGGAGATAAATGTCTTAAAACAGTAGGCTGAATGGGGCCAAATGGATACAAGCCAGAGAAAGAGAGAAAAGGAGAGAAAATAAGCAGTTGACCCCCCTTACGAAGAGGAGCGATATCTCCCAGTGGGTGCCTTTGGTCTTATAGTCTATTTGTTTCCAGCTGATGGTAAATTGAATCCCTTAGCATCTCATTTTTTATTCTTAATGGGAAAATATGATACTGCTATGTCTCTGCGTCATATTATTGGCAAGTTTCCATAATTAGCAACATATTTCACTACAGAATCTTGGTAATAGCCGAGTAATAAGGATGGTGAGATAGCAATTTACCATCAGCTGGAAAGAAAACAGACTATTATAGTATTTATATCCCTTCAGCACCAGGACGCCTTGTTACCTTTGAGTCTGGCTAAAAATAGATGACTTTATGCAGTTTAAGAAGGACCTATCCACCAGAGCTATCAGACACACCAGGTAGGCTTGGGCTAATATTTAAGAATACAGTTGCGGCATTATTATTTTGTATTTTCAGCCCAAGCTTTCAGAATGCACTTTTATATCTCTTGTAACTCTGGTATGGCTGCAGCAAATGGCTTGTAATTTTGCATTCATATTTACAGGTTAACTATATCCAAATGGCAGGAATAACAACTGAATTGTTAAAGTATTTTATAAGTTACAAGAGGTTGGTGTACTGTTTTTACATTTCTAAAGAGTCAAAGGAGTTCAAAGGGAAACTAGCAACAACATACGGTATCTATTGAGCTTTACAAGGCTGCATCTAACTAATATACGTAGCCTTTGTAGGATACAAAGCGAATACCACAGGCACAGTATGGAGGAAGCTATTAGTTTGTGAATGGAGTTAATCGGGAGTTTAGAATACTTTTTTTAGCAACCCTCTGTGAGAGAGGCTATATAGAATATACTGGTCAAGGTTGGTTGTTCAACGAGTTGCAAACACCACCCCCACCTCATCAATAGGTAATGTTTTCGTTATTGATTGATTTCCATTTTTTTTTTAGTGATTTAGTTAGTTGTAGTCTAAACTTTCCCCTTTTTTCAGGTATCGTTCTGGAACCAGCTCCTACCGGAAATGGCTCGACTGGGCGCCGGGGGCACCACCACCGACAGTTACACCGAACCTACCAAGGGTTCGCAAAGTAAGAGATTATTTGGTTTCTGTTCATTTCTTTAGTTTTTATTTTAGCTTCTTTATTTACTTGTTTTGAACGAGTAAGAGTTCTCAAAGTAAGGATATGTGTTTATTCATTTGTTTTCTTGTATCTCTAAATAGATATTATCTTTAGTTTCATTATTCTTACTATTTCTTTATCTGAAAAACTTGTTTGGCAGTTTGTGGCAAAATATTATATATACTGTATATACTGGTATATATATATATATATATATATATATATATATATGTATATATATATATATATATATATATATATATATGTATATATATATATATATATATATATATATACTGTATATACTGTATTAATTAAAATGTAAAACTTGCAAACTAAACAAACCAAAATTGGGACAAGGACAATATAAAGTCAAATTAAATTATCAAAATCGCTATGTGGAAACAACGCTTACTAAAATGAAAATTATTAAATAAAAGAACACAATCCACCACATAGGGTGTACATCACTACATGAGCAAGTTAATCTGTTTCCCAAGCAAATATATATATATATATCATATATATATATATATATATATATATATATATATATATATATATATATATATATTATGTTAACCACATGGCTACGAGAGTATATATATTGTCTAATATTCGCCAGAATAATGTGAAAATCGTTGTCTAGAGAATCTGTAGTATACCCTTGGGATCCGGGAGGCCTCATATGAGGCAAAATGGTAAAACAAAAAATCGGCGCTATAATCATCAGAACTCGGCAACCACGCGTTGTAGCGACGTCATCTCTACGGCATTCTACAGACAACAACAAGTTCTACAATTTGCAAAAACATTGACTGCTCTAGGTAGTCTCAATCAGTAGCTACTGAATTATGAAGTTGATTTTACCAAAATTCATATGAGGCCCCCCGGATCCCATGGGTTAAGAGATCGGCTATATCTTCGTTAGACGCCATTGTTGTACTTTAAGGGGGGTCACCTGCTTTTTTGTATCTTTCTCTCCTTTTCTCTCTTTCTCTGACTTGTATCCATTTGGCCCCATTCAGCCAACTGTTTTAAGACGTTTATCCCCATCCAGGTGTCGATTTCTTCCTGGCGAGCGATAGTGAGCCAGCATTATATGGAGAAATCCGGCTTCGCTGGAGACATTTTTCTTTCGAAATATTTACAAATTTAACTTGCTGTAAAACAAAAATATATATATGCTGGCTCGCTACCGCTTGCCAGGAAAATATTGACACCTGGATTTGGGTAAACGTCTTAAAACAGAAGGCTGAATGGGGCCAAATGGATACAAGCCAAAAATTGAGGGAGAGAAAGAGAAAACAAGCGAGGTGGGCTCCCTCAATGATATCAGTGTCACCAATATGGCGGAGGTTGGCCGATCTCTTACTATATTGGGTCTCTAGTTGTTGTTGTCTTTCTTTTGTTTAGTTATTTTAAGTTGAGCTATATTTCGTTACTATTCTACAACAACAACAACAACAACAACTTTTCTACTTTCTAATCTGGTTTTCTACTATTCTACTTTCTAATCTGGTTTTCTGCTATTCTACTTTCTAATCTGGTTTTCTACTATTCTACTTTCTAATCTGGTTTTCTACTATTCTACTTTCTAATCTGGTTTTCTACTATTCTACTTTCTAATCTGGTTTTCTACTATTCTACTTTCTAATCTGGTTTTCTACTATTCTACTTTCTAATCTGGTTTTCTACTATTCTACTTTCTAATCTGGTTTTCTGCTTGGCTGAATATACACGCTTTTCGTTTGGCTATTGGGTGTCTTACTTTGCTTCTATTTTTTTCATAATTATGATTTACTTAAACATGTAGGCTATACAGTTCTATTAATTGTGCATTTAATGATATGATTTGTTTGCTTGTTCATACTGTATAGTTCATGGTGCATTTTTGGGGTGTGAGAGGGTGTGGGGGGATTTTGACGCACTTATGTTATCGCTTCGTATTGTGTGTTTTTTTTTTTTTTTTAGTGTGTGTGTGTGGTATGGGATTTCACAGTGTGTGTGTGTGCTGTATATGAGTGTGTGTGTGTGTGTGTGTTTGTGTGTGTGTGTGTGTGTGTGTGTGTGTGTGTGTGTGTGTTCTGTATATGAGTGTGTGTGTGTGGTATGGCCTTTTACAGTGTGTGTGTGTACTGATATGAGTGAGTCTGTGTGGTATGGCCCTCTACATTTTCTTTATATGTGTGAATACAGTATATGTGGTGTGTGAATCTGTACAATATATGATTGCGTCAGTGTATGTAATATGTAGTTCTACAGTGTGTGTGTGTGTGTGTTCTGTATATGAGTGTGTGTGTGTGTGGTATGGCCTTTTACAGTGTGTGTGTGTACTGATATGAGTGAGTCTGTGTGGTATGGCCCTCTACATTTTCTTTATATGTGTGAATACAGTATATGTGGTGTGTGAATCTGTACAATATATGATTGCGTCAGTGTATGTAATATGTAGTTCTACAGTGTGTGTGTGTGTGTGTGTGTGTGTCGTACTGTAGTTTTGGCTGCTGCATCGTACTTGCTTCACCAGTTTGTGCCAGTATTGCTTTTTGCTTAAATTGCTTTGATTGTGAATATACACACTTTAGTATATGCTGTTGTGGGCTTAAGAAGTGGGGAATGAAGGTTCATGAAATGTTTATCATAATGCAATATCATAATATCATTACCGGTATGTACTCTTATCAAATTTTACGATTGTAACCCTATGCTTTCCTTACACCCATGTTTCTACTATATAAATATTAATGCATATATCTAATTACTTAAGTAAAAGAGAAAGTAGCTTGCTTGGCACTTTTTTCTCAACTACTCCAGTTCAAAATGTAATGATATTTTGATGGTGTCATTATCAAACACCCAATATACCACCGTCTTGATATTCGTATCTGCTTACCTTATGCATCTTGTATATACGTATGTCTCTCTATGTACTGTGCACTCTAAGAACCATATCGTAGCGCAATATGAT
Organism: Paralithodes platypus; assembly: GCA_032716605.1. Classification (NCBI taxonomy): domain Eukaryota; kingdom Metazoa; phylum Arthropoda; class Malacostraca; order Decapoda; family Lithodidae; genus Paralithodes; species Paralithodes platypus. The sequence goes on from CM064505.1 coordinate 37,099,121, forward strand.
CCCTCCAACAGCAAAATGAACCTCCGAAACAAACTCTTTACCATCAGCTTTGCCTTTTGTCTCCTTCATAGACATGAAAAAAACTGGGCTACAAAGGTATTGGTGTGTCCTTATGTATGCTCATGACTGTACATAATAATAATCATCATCATCATCATCATCATCATCATCATCATCCTCATCATCTATACATTTGTATCTGCTTACCTACTTGTACATAATGTATTCATGTATTTTTCGCATATGTATTTTTGTATCTGCTTATTACTCGTACATAATTATATTATATTCAATTATTCATGTATTCTCCGTATATGTCTTTTTGTATCTGCTTATCTACTTGTATAATATGTATTCTTGTATTCTCCGCATATGTATTATTGTATGTGTATATTGTGCTTATGTATCCTTGTCTATACTATCTACCACTCTATGTATAACTGCACACAGCTTCGGTAACATTACTGGGTACTGCCTTGTGTTCAAACTTAGTGTTAACCCCTTCAGTAAACCATGACGCAATGGTTCATGTTATTCTGGCTACGTATTCACCCATTCAGTACTGGCGACGTCCTTTTCATTATATTCAGGCAACTAATTGATGATTTTATTCAGCTTAGGAAGGACGTCTACTAATTAAAAGGCTGCAGACGATCTAAATTCATCATTTTAGCCACCATATATCCTTCCTAAGTTTCATTAAACCATCTAAATGTAGCTGAAATCTAATAACAAAACACGTCGCCGGTATAGACAGGGTAAGAAGTTCTTAAGGAATTGTGTGAGCCAGAGGTTTTATTGTCATAGATTTTACCCCTTTGATACCTAGAAGGCCTTCCATAGCTGGGTAAAATCTTCTATCGTTAGCAAGAATATAGTAGAAAATAATAGTATCAATAAAATCATTCAACCAATAAACCATAAAAGACGCCACAATACTGAAAGGGTTAAAGGCTTAGTATATATATTTTTATTATTTTCTTAGTTTCTTCCCTACACCTCCATCAAGCTTAAATAAAAAAAACACAAGAACCCCCTTCAAGATAAATGTGTACATTTTTCGGTAGACAACTGTCCCGGCAAAGACCGATTCCTCCTAAATTACAGGTTCGCTATCGCTCGCTCAAAAATGACAAAAATATCAAAATCCTCAATAATAACGAAACCAAATATCCTAACCCACAAAACGTCGGATCAGATAGTGTTTAGGGGAGATGGTCGAATTTTTCAGAGGGGAGATGGTCGAATTTTTCAGGCCCCCCTTCTCCCTCGGGTTTAGCCCCATGAGTTTTCAGATTTTATAACGTTCGGCCCAGTAGTTTGGCGATTTAAAGACCTTTCACCCCATTTTTGTTGTTAATTTTAGGACCTTTCATGCCATTTAGGTGTCAAATTTTTCCAGGCGAGCGATAGCGAGCCTGTAATTTAGGAAGAACCGGCTTTCGGCTGGGATATGTTTCTGCCGAAAATTTTGCAAATTTATCTAGGGAGTGTTTTAAGCTTAATGGAGGTCTAGTGGGAAAGCTAAAAACAAGTAAATAAATAGATAACAAATATACCCTACCCCCTTAATGCAAAGTGTTTATGGGACTGGATAACCGATGCTTCTGTGGCAAAAAAAAAAATCTGTTTCCCCAATAAATATTTGTATAGACGAATTCATACTAAAATAATAATCATGAATGTTAATATGTAGGATAATAAAAAAAAAGGATAATAATAATAAAGATACTAAGTGTAAATCCCTAAGTATCCATTTTATTATATCTATCTATTGCCAGACCTCATGATCTCCGAAGCGGCCCATGCACCTCCGTCCCCAGTTAGTCGATGCCCCTCCTCCCATCCAACACCGCTTTTATGCATATACTTTTTAACTCCATCCTTCCACCTCTCTCTCGGTTTGCCTCTCCCTTCTACTTCACTCATGTACACTCTTAGTCATTCTCTCACTTCCCATACATTCCAAATGGCTGGACCATATAAGTTGTTACTTTTCACACTTTCTAGCACATCTACATCCACACCACACTTCTCTTGTACTTCCTCATTCGTTTGTCTATCCTTCCATGTAACTCCACACACATTTCTCAAGTACCGGTACCTCATTTCCACCTCTCTCACTCTTAGTTTGTGTCTCTCCAGCAACGTCCATGCTTCACTTCCAAACATCAATGTCAGGATTACCACACTATCATGCAAGGACTTCTTTACTTCCATGCTGACCACCCTATTCCTTGTTACTGCTTTCAGCGTTCCTACAACCCTCTTCCCTTGTCGCACCCTCTCCCGCACTTCTTCCTCCATACTCCCATCTTTACTCAACACATTGCCCAAATGCTTAAATGAGCCGACACACTCCATAACCTGACCGTTCAACCTCACCTCACACTCTGTGACTGCACCCCTTTCAAAGACCATAACCTTACTCTTCCCCACATTTACCTTCATATTTCGTTTCTCACACACTGTTCCAAACAAATTTACCACACCCTGCAACTCCCGCTCACTATTGCTCATCAGAACTGAATCATCAGCAAACAGCAGTAGGCTACAGGCAACTTCCACTTAATTCCTTCCCTTATGAGCAGTACACCAACATCCACTGCTATTCCTTGTATTTCTTTCATGACTCCATCCATATATATATTGAACAACCATGGGGACATCACACACCCTTGGTTTAAACCAACATTCAGATTTAATTTGATCAATTATCCTTTTTTTTATGTTTACCCTTCATATTGATCTTCTCTTGATTAATACAGTACATGTATAATTTTGTCAATTTGCTTGTTCCCGTTCCCCTTATGTTTTTGCCTCACTATGGCAGTCATCACACCAGGTGAGGGGCCAGTGTACCAGAGTGCTGTGTGGGTGCTGGTGGGGGTGGTGCTGGTGCTGCTGGGGCTGATCGTGGCCTATATCGTGTGCTCCCGGCGCCGCAAGATGCTCAATTCTGGGGCGCTCCACCACAGCCCATGACAGGAGGAGATGAGGGGCGGTGGCGGCAGTGGTGGTGAGCGAGAGGTGTATCGCCGGACACTGGGCACTATCAGTGAACGCCAGGGAGAGGTTTATCGCCAGATGGAAGGCACTGTCAATGAACACAAGGGACCATCAACGTCTCGGGCTTCACCGGAAGAGTGGGAAGTCGAAGAACGTCCAACACCGAAGAAGTTCACCTACTTTGGCTCCGGGAAACGGCAACAGAGGAGGGAACCGGAAGGTTTCGATGCCACTGACAGCCTCCCTTCCAGCATCCCAACCTTCGTCTCCCGTACCAACCCGCTGTTAAGGATGAGTTCGCTGCAGGAAGACGAAACTGCCAACTCCGACCTCCCGCAAGAGATGTCATCATCCTTAGGTCGCAGGAAAGTCAAACTCGCCAGTTTCCCTCAAGAGAGCTATTGGTTTAAGTCGCAGTCGCAGAAGGACCGTGAAGACTCGTTCATGGAAACCCAATTAGAAACGATCTACAATGACCATGATGGAGAAGAAGAAATAGACAATTTGCCTCCCAATGGTCGCCAAATACGTCGTGGGTCTTCAACCAATAGGGTCGTTTTTGTTGGTGAGGATGAAACCTCATACACGTAAAGATAAGAGACAAATTGCTTTATAATGACGTTTTGCACTCAAGGCAATGTTACAAATTAGAAATGTAAGCTGAAGTCTAGATCGATATAGCTGTCATTATATAAGCCTCAATAAATACATCTTCGGCCCTGCTCGAAAGAAAAACTAGCTCAATACCTGCGTCTGCTCGCCATTTGACTGCTCCCTACCCGCTCCTCATCAGTAACTATCATCTAACTGTACACACACAAGCCAAAATTTGTATCCTCCCTGTGATTTTGAGTATGCAGGAAGATGATCTGATGTTGATATAACAGTAAAGTTTGCTATATAGTGCTTCATCCATCACCCTTTTCATCAAGTACTGTAAAACAACCGCTCAAATACATTCCAGTAGTTTCCTTTGCACACTGAAGAAAACAAGGTGGATATAAATTATGAGCTGTGGCTGTACTTGTATAATTCTGTAAATATGTATGTATGATCATGGAATTTGTAAGATATTTTTAATATATTATCTAGTTTATGTATTATTGATTAAGTGTATTTATTATATTGGGGAGGGGCTAAAGTTTATACTATTCAGCACGATGATGTAATTCTTATATTCCGGTTCCCATTTGATGATTTTCTGTAGCTTATGATCTTTTTCTAGGACTCAAAGGGGTAATACGATCACAATAAACCCTTTGAATAACATTGGTCCTTATTAAAATGAATAAATTGTTTAATTTTAGCCGATTATAGTAAGTAACAAGGCATCATCGTGCTGAAGAAGTTAATGAGTATTATTATGCTATAGTTGTTCAATAAGACCATTTTCATGATTAGGTAGCAAACCAGCCATTTTGCTGTTTGGCAATATTTCTATATTTGGATTTTTTCAACCACTTTGGCACGATGACACATTTTCACCTTTGATTCTGGCTAAAAATGAGACTATTTTATGCAATTAAGTAACACCCCGTTCTTAACATTAATCATCAATTACAAACCCCAATGGGCGGGTGCCCAACCCCGAAAGGAGTTGAAATAGGGGAGCTATCCCCCCGCCAAAGGCGGCTTTCTAGGGCCTTTCCTAGCTGATGCTGAGAGGATTGGGTTCTAGTCATGTGGTGATGGGCTGGTTTATCCGAGTGAGAACTGAGTGATCTCTGCCATACCCATAGCTTACTCTGACTGTTCCTTTTACTTATATATCTTCTAGATCTCAAGTGACGGCATCTTTTCCGTGGATTGACCTCCCTACTGCCAACCTAGAAGTTGGCAGATTGGGAGCCAAAGCGTCACGTTTTTCCCTTACCCCTCAACTTTCCCTTCATTATTGCTGAGGGGCACAGGGCCTTGGGTGGGGCTTTGGTTTCCCGGGCGTTTCCGCACCTTCCTCAGCTCCCTGCCTTGGAGTGGCTTCGGTCACCCGGGCTTTGTTAGTGGTAAGCAGTGAGGATTTTGTGGGGGCGCTCGTTTATGGCCATGGCCTTGCTCGAGACCTTAGGGCTGTTCGGCCAGACAGCCTGGGGAACAACAACAGCAACAACAACAAACCCCAATGCACTTGAATAACCTAATGAAAGCATATGGTCATCCCGGGATTTAAGAAAGTCCTATTTTATTCAGAGAGTTTATGGAGGTCTCATGGTAACAATATTATGAAGGAAATTAAGTCGTTGTGCTGAGGGTGTTTAAATGGATCTGTACAAAAATGTATTTCATATGTGATGTTCTTGTCTGTCTTAAATAATAATAATAATAATAATAATAATAATAATAATAATAATAATAATAATAATAATAATAATAATAATAATGGGTAATGTTATACAGTATATGTAAATAAATAGATAAAATAATAAGTAAATAAATAAAGTAATAATTTATTTGGAGGGGAAGTATCAAACCAAGTTACAAGTTATATTAACTTTATTTGGTCCCAAGGGGTTCTCTTTGGATATCACCTGTTTCGCTCCATTAGTTTGGAGATTTTAAAACATTTCACCCCATTAGTTTGGCGATAATTGGACACTTCACCCCATTCAGGTGGCAATCATTTTCTGGGCGAGCGATAAAGAGCCTGTAACTTAGAAAAAATTGTCCTTTGCCTGGGACATTTTTCTAAAGAAAAATGTACACATTTTGCTTAAAAGGGAACTGGGTGGCAATTTTTTTTTTTTTTTTTTTTTTTTTTAATTTGAAGGAAGTCTGGGAAAGCGTTTTGTTGACCTAGGGGACAATCTAAAATATATTGCTCAAAATTGTCGAGAGGAAGCCAAATCTTCATAATTAAACCAAATATCCTAATTCCTCCCTAGACGTCAGACCAGATAGTGTTACTCCTGTACCGGCGACATCTTTGTTATTTTGTTCTAGCTTTATTTAGATGATTTTGTGCAGTTTTAAGAAGAATCTGTGGTAGTATAATTGGTTAAGTGAGATACAGTAGTTCGAAGCCTGTAAGCTGCTGGAGGCCCTTTTCAAACTGTGAGAGAGTCTTTGAGGGTTTGATCAGGCAAAGCATCTCCATTGATGATATGCAGTTTGGTTTTATGCCAGGACGGGGTACAACCGATGCTATCTTCATAGTCAGGCAGATCCAGGAAAGATACTTACTAAAAGGCAGGGATCTTTACTTTGTGTTTGTAGACCTGGAGAAGGCCTTTGATAGGGTGCCTAGAGATGTTGTGCAGTGGGCTATGAGGAAACTTGGTGTGGAAGAGTGGCTGGTGCGTGTGATAATGAAGATGTATGAGGATTCGCGAAGTGCGGTGAGGGTGAAGGGTGTACTGAGTGATGAGTTCGCAGTCCGTGTTGGAGTCCATCAGGGTTCAGTGTTAAGCCCCCTCCTCTTTATTATGGTCTTGGAGGCACTGTCTAGAGTTTTTAGAGGCGGACTCCCGTTCGAACTATTTTATGCAGACGATTTAGTCCTAATAGCTGACAGTATGCAAGATGCTGAGGCCAAATTCAGAGAATGGAGAGAGGGCATGGCGAGCAAGGGTTTAAGAGTCAATATTAACAAAACCAAGGTTATGCATTGTAGATTGAGATGAGGCAATGTGGAAAAGAGCGGTGCATACCCATGTGCAGTGTGTGGAAAGGGTGTGGGCGTTAACTCAATTCAATGTAGCATCTGTCGATGTTGGGTACACCATGGGAGTAAGCGCTGTAGTAGAATAAAGGGACCCCTGCCGAAGGATAAGTCAGAAATAGAGAAATTTGAATGTGTAGTCTGCAAAGGCGAGCTTGTGTTAAGTGATGATCCTGTGGCTGTGAATTTTGGAAATAAGTCATTGGAGCTGGTGAACAAGTTTTGTTACCTAGGAGATACCATCTCTGCCGGTGGTGGGGCCGTGGCTGCCACTGTTGCTAGAATTAGATGTGGCTAGGGGAAGTTCAGAGAACTGCTGCCAATCCTGACCATGAAAAGAATGCCTCTCCCCCTGAAGGGAAAGGTGTATGCCTCAGAAACATGGGCCGTTAAAGTAGAGGATGTCAACAGAATGGAACGTAATGAGATGAGACTGGTGAGATGGATGTGTGGGGCCAGGCTACACGATAGAATAACAAATGTTGAGCTGAGGAGACGTTTAGGTATAAAGAGTATTAGCGAGGTGATGCGTACAAGTAGACTGGGATGGTATGGACATGTGGAGAGAATGGATGAACAAAATTGGGTGAAAAAATGCAGGTCTGTGATTGTGGAGGGAGCTGCACCAAGGGGTGGACCGAAGAAGACCTGGGATCGGACTATACGTGCCGATCTCAAATCCAAGAACTTGACAATTGAAGCAGCCCTTAACAGGGTTGCCTGGAATGCCGCCATTAGGACAAGAGACTGAAACTGCATGTATGTGTGGAACACTCAGTCTTAAAATGTTATGTATGTATGTATGTATAAATTCGTCTAATAGTAGCCAGAATAAAGTTAGAAGGACGGCACCGGTACTGAATGTGTTAAACATTTAGAAGCAAATGGGCTGTACATTATCACACCAATTCCCTGGCTGACTCTTCCCAATTGGTCGAAATATTAGCTCGATAACTCTAGTATTTCTTTTTCTTTTCTTTTTTAGGTAAAAGGGTTAGGCGTCATAAATTCTGGCCTACACAAATGTTTAGAAGTGACTGTACCGGCACATTTAACCCTCTGAGGATTGACGACGCACTTCTTCTTTGTTTTCTGGCTATTATTAGACGAATGTATTCAGATTGGGAAAGGTATATGGAAGTCGGGGTTTATCGAGACAGTCTGCACCCTTTTAATTCCCACAGATCCTTCCTAAACTGTATAAAATTGTCTAATGATAGCCAAATAATTGCTAGAATGCGTCATATCCTTAACCCATTCAGTACCAGGGACGTCCTTTTCATCATATTCTGCTGACTATTAGAAGATTTTATTCAGTTTGAGAAGGACCTCTAGCAACGATAAGGCTTCAAACTATCTCAACCAACCCCTTTAACTACCACAGTATTTGTATCACACGTAAATACTGTCTTCTCTCCCTCCCTGCCCACCCCAAACCAGCTTCCAGAAGCACATCCATACTCATCTCTCTCGCCGTTCCATCCAATCACTCATAGACAACACACAGCAGCAGGCACGACCTCCCGAAATCCATCGTTCTGAATCCTCCCTTGCTCGCGAGGACAGAGTCCACCTGGCCAGGCTGAGATGCAGACACCATCCAGCTCTTCTGAGCTATCAGAAGAAACTGGATGACTCCATCGTCGACACCTGCCCGGGATGTAACACCCCAGGGGGTAAGGGGGCCTTCATCTAATGGTGGAGGAAAAAAAGAATATGCCTCACGCATCCTACTGCGTGTCGTACAAGCCGACTAATAGGGAGGATGGCGATAGACTTGTGGACCAACAGCCATTACTATGCAATAAAGTCCTTATCTTAGCACTGTCTTGGTATGGCACTGCTGAGGCTGGTGAGGTGCGGATAGGTGCCACATGGGACTGAGTCTTACCTGGGCACTGTTTGGCACCACACCTGTGTCGGCAACAGTGTTTGCATGTTGGGGCAGGACTTTATTGTTCTATAGTCCAAATTGCCTAATTTACAGTAGAGTCTTGTTATGGTGCTGTCTTTTTGTAACACTGTTAAGGCTGGTGTGGTTGCAGATACTGCAGGTGCAAGTGCTGCAGGGGTACTCTATTGAGTTTTGCTGAAACACGATTAGCACTATACTAACATCAGCCACAGTGATAACTTGGTGGGGCAGTGCTGTGGCGGGCCTTTATTGTACTACAGTACACTCCAACTACTGAAAGGCAACCCCGTCTGAGCCGTTACAATGCATGTAATTGAAAAATGACGCTAAACCATTGTATGTATGTATGTATATCCCATACCATTAAGCACATCATAGAAGACTGCATTTCACACAATCACTTATGCCAACAACACAATCTACACTCCTTGAGAGCTCCGTGGGAAAGTCCGACCGTGGCCATGGCCTTCCTTAGGGACTCGGAGCTGTTCGGCCAGGCAGCTTGGAGAACGACAACAACAACAACAATTACCACAGATCCTTACCGAGCTGCATAATATCGTCTAAATACAGCTAGAATAAATATAACACGTCGCTGGTACTCAAAGGTTTAAGGGGTTAATATTCCGGCATCACTTCTCTGTTGCCTTCTGGATTTATAAATTTAGACTCGCTCAATGGCAACAGATTTTGTATGGGCGTTTGAGGAAAGCTTGGGAAAATAGTAGACAATGTTTTTCCTGTCCCCCTTACTGTAGTTTTAGTCCATGAGCCAAGACCCGAATTTTGGGATATCGGTACCACCCGGGGTGACTAATTCTCTTAGGTGTTTTTAGCTTGCTACATGTCTCTAGTTTATGTTTTGATATGATAGCCCTTGCACATTGGTAGCTTAATGGTCGTTATCACTTCTTGAATAGACATACCCTACCGAAAATTCCGAAATTTTTTAAAATGTCAAATTTGGGGACAGGAATGCCTAAATGTCAACAAAATGCATATAGTAATTGTCACATTTAATACAAGTCCTGTAAATACACACTAAGCATGCCATGGGCTTGTACATACTATTATGGCAAATTACTACTCCTAAATATCATCTACGTCAGACTCGGAATCTGACTGTTGTGCCACCGGCTCTTCTTCAATAGCCTTGTTCTGACATGTCTGTAACCTGCACATGTCCGTGCATTTTAGACCATTGCTGAGGCAAGTACACTTAGGGAGTTCGCATGACCGCACACACTTGCAAGACAGTAGCTGCATAACAGCATCTGGTGCTGGTGAGCCTCGCATCCAGTTGACGGCAAGCTTACCGTCCTCATCTGTCATCCAACCGCAGTCTGTTGGGTTCGCAACAAATGGCTGGCTCTGAAGACTTCTCCTCCAGATCGCAGCCTGGTAGTTTGCACGCAGTGCATGCATGAAGAGGCAGTCCTCACAAGGAGGGAGTTGACTTGACTCTACCTCTCCACGTCTTGCACAGAACAGCTCATACCGAAGCTTGTTTACCTTAGTTGTGTGGGTAGATGGTAGGTACATGTGGCAGGTGATTTCCTGTAGCTTCTCAAAGAGTTCAGGAGACACTTCCCATGAGCGTCCAAGTTCGTGAAAAGCATGCTGGTATGTCTTGTCCATCTTCACCTGCTTGAGTGTCGTCATCTTCCCTCGGCCAGCGAATGCACTGACGGTATCACAGCCTGTAAAGGCATGCATACCAATCAATGAATCACACACGCTGCCTCCCAGTGTGCGGCTCAGTGTGGTGATATCCAGGAATCTTGTCCGGTTCTTCGTCCCGCACTTCTGGAACAGATGGGATGGGATCTTGTGGCACATGCCAAGACACAACACCATGACGTCTGTATCTTCTGCAGTGATGATGACAGACTTGTTCCCAGATTCTGCTGCATGAAGTGCATGGAGAAGAAGGCGTGTGTCTGCTTCTTCTTGAGTTGACTTAAGCTCAGGAGCCTCTTCCCACTGCTCTTTGGTGATCTTGAAGCAGCGCTGCTCACATGTGACATACAGCTCCTTGTCCTTGAGCTTCTCCCTGTGCTGTGGTGCCTTCCATTCTTCTACCAAGAACTTGATAAGACTTGCCTTGTTGGAGGAACTACCGAGTAACTTTCTCCACTGCTGGATGTTGTGCCCAGGTTGAATGTTCTTGAAATGAATTCCTGTGCCTGCACTTCTTTTGGCTCGTTCTGCATCCTTGATGGATGTCTCCTTGTAGATATCAAACACAACATCAATGCGCCTGCTCTTAGCACCTTCATGAACAGCGTGACTCAGTGCTGTACCTGCAAGCTGTGAAAAAGTTTTGTCGTTTCCCTTCAGTTTGTGGACCAGGCTCATCCCATCAATTATGGTAGCAGAGGGCTCGGGTATCACTTCTGCAGGAGAAACATTCCTCTCTAACTCCTTTGCGAGGGCAGCCTTGTTGGTCTTGCGGAGAGACCCATCACCGCTGGCAAGTGCCCAAGGCAAAGGCCCCAGGGGATGAGCCAAGACATCACTCATTTTGAGCTTTCTGTTCTCGGCAACAAGGATCATCTGGCCAAATAGGTTCCTGTCAGCCTTTAAGATAACCTCCTTGGCATGGTCTTGTGAGCGTGGCTTCATTCTGATGTTAGTGAACGTTCTCAGTTTCGTCTTCGTCATCGTGTCATGAAACTGTATAGTTGGCGTATCGATCTCCAGGCGCTCTTCCTTGAAGGCTTGATATGCATCCTCTCCTATTCTGTAGGCCCCTAGAAGGTCTTTGACAACTTCTGGTGGTGCCATAGTCGCAGTTGACAAACTGACAAGATCTTCTTGCTCTGCGTTGAAGGGGTTCAACCAGCTGGTCTCCATCAGTTGAACTAAAGATTGGACATCGGCCTCATCTCTTCTAATCCTGGGCATCTGTAGGTCTGGGTGGCTGAAGTCAGTATACTTTTGGCCTACTACCATAGTCCTGAGCTGCCTTAAGTACCTGCTGCGATACTCCGATGTCAGGTAGTACCTGGCGACAGCTCCGCCTTTCAGGCTGAAGCCTTTTGTGCCCCCTGGTGTCTGGGTGTCTTTGTTGATCGTCTCTTCGATTGTCTGGTCCACAGGGATCCGTCCAAAGGGATTCTTGCTACCGATCTGGACCGAAAAGCCACCTTGCATGAAGTGTTCATGGACCTCTGGGTGTTCAATGGGCAGTCGAGACATCAAGGCATAGTAGTAGGTTAGGAACCGGGCATAGTTCACTTTGTCATAGGCAAAACACCACGGTATCATCTGTCGGATTGCTCCTAGGTGGAGCATCCAGTTGCCTTCTCTGGAGGCTCGAATTAAGTCCAGCATGATCTCAACCATGTCCAGGTATGACATCCAGAATGCTGAGAGGTTGTGTTCATCTCTGAGGGTCTCAAGATAAACTTGGAAAAGCTTCATGATATGTGTGCATGATTCACTCTCCATCAGCTCTTGAAAGAGTCCCTGAGACACATTGCTGTGAAAGCTGTTGATGTCCTTCAGTGTTTCATCTAGATGGTGTATGTCCCTTGAATGGTTTTCTTCTAGCCATGAAAGAAAGCCTTTCCATGCAAGCCTCATCAGTGCTTCATACACGAGCTTGTGTAGTCTCACTGCTCTGTTGTACCTCTTGCCGTTCATCACTCCTGACACTGATCCTTCTGCGATGATACCTGATTCCACACACAGATCTCTAAGACCTGCATCTTGAAACCTCTTTCCTATGGTGGAGATGAGATTACAGATTGTGTGGAAGACGCCCATCCTGATGATAATGTTCTTGAACTTCTCTTGTTTCCAGATAACTTCGGCAGCTTTGGCATAGAGTGCTTGATCAAACACGCACACAATCTTGTTAAGCTGTAAGGACTGCATGATAGCATGCGTTTGTTCCAAGATTTCATTAACGGTGGACATTTCTGTTGCGGGAGCATTGATAGTGGGCAGGTAGCTTACAGTGTCCTGAACCACTGCAATGTCTCTGCGCATTTTGATGTTGAACCCAGTCCAACTGCTGATGGACTGGTCCTCATGGTCTGACATTCGAGTAAGAAGTCAGATATGGTTCTTTGTCTTTGAATCCTGGACTTCCTTGGTAGTGTCGACATACGCAGTCTCAATCCTAGGTGGCCCTGCCCGCCGCCCAACATTGTATATTGGCAGCATTGATGATGTCTGAGTGATGCTTCTTATCTTGGACTTGGTAATCTCTGGCAGGACTTTCTCTGGCACAGAGCCTGCAACCTTGGACTGGACAGCAATGCCATTGACTCTATGAGAAGTACCTGCTCCACTTAGGGTCTCTTCAAGTCGGTCAATGTTATCCCAGGCCAGGGTTGTGAACACACCAGGGTAGATGTTTGCTGGCAGTGGAATGTCATCCTTTGAGCATTCCAGCTTCTGGATACAAAGGGCTGTATCGATCTCCTCAAACATTGAGTAAGACACACAGTGACCAAGACGATTCAGAGTTCGGATCAGTTCTGTGTTTCCTGTCAAAGACTTTACAGCATTGGTCAGCAGTACGTGCTTGGGTGGTTTTGTCTTGCCACTGGTAACAGCAAAGACCAAGTCACTGCCAAAGGAAGTGGCAAGACGTTGAGCTCTTTCAGAGGGAGTTTCACACTCACACTCTCCTGTCAGCAGGAATTGAGTGACTGCTGCAGGAATGACATTCTGATCTGTATCGGGAGGCCATGGCTGACTCACATCTTGTTTATTGATCTCATTCCTCAGCTGCATTCCTGCTTTGGTTAAGACATCTTCAGAGTTAGCTGCTCTTGCTTCTTGCAGGTCTTTTGCCATTTTGTGTGCTTGCCGGGCAAGGTCGTCCATTGAGAGGCTGCGTGGATAGATTAGAAGCTTTCCTTTCTCATCTGGGACAAAGCGTAGTGATTCTCCAAACTCGGTTTCAATCTTTCGGCGAACATGTTTCTTTGTCGCTGGTTTCAGTTGGATAATACCACGGGACATCATGGATCTCTCAAGCCTAGATGTGAGGTTTGTCATAGGCAGTACCTCTGGGTTGGGGAATAATTTGGTCCTTATATACAAGCAGAGTTCCTCGAGGGCTTCTGTCTCAACCTCTTCGTAGCGTGCTTCCTCGCTTTCTTCCTGATTTTCACCTGCACCCGACCTGGCGGCCGCTGGGAAATCATCTTTTGTGAAGAGTTTGTAGCACGACTTGTGGTAGTGACCCTCTGCAGCAACAAGGTCTCTGCTAACTAAACCAAGGATTCTCTGGTTGAGTTTCCTTATTGCTGCTCTGCGAATCTTCTCATCTGCTCGTAGCTCAACACACTGTATGAGTGGCTCCCTTGTCTTTGTTGTTTTTATGTACTTGCTTGACTTCTCGCAGAAGATACATACTTTGGCATACACCCTGCTAGTACTAGGGGCATCCCTTGATGCCCTCCTCCTGGGGTCGACGCTTGCTGATTCTATCTTGACACCCTTGGCAAGGATAGAATCCAGTGACTTCTTCATTGTAAAGAGACTATTTACGGTGATAATGTATGTGTGGTATTCCTCCTTCTTCAAGGCCCTTGGCTGCTTCCAGGACTGGATCATGCTGCCTGATTTCTGCAGCCCTGAGCAATGTGTTCCAGGAGTCCAAATCCTGTGGTGACACCAGAGCATCGCTGTCATCATCAGAGCAGTGGATGATACAGTCGATCCGTGCTCTCTTCCTCGCAGATGGTTCCATCCTGCCGTCAAACAGTCGACACACACCTGCAAAAAATATCACCATTAAACCATGAACAAACAAACACATTACATGGAAACCACTCTACATATGTTTGCTCCTTCCAATAATAAATTATCCCCAAAATATAACAAAAAATCCCCAAATATGAAATAAACCCCTAAATATGGAGAAACTTGAAATACACATCGGAATAATTCTTGTAGAGAATCAAATAAGCTACAAGAGCTGTTAGAATATATTTTTCAATGTTCCCCATATTTAAGGATTTATTCTAGATTTAGAGGAAAATACCCAAAATATAGAGTATATTCCGAAATATGAGGAAATTTGAAAAATACCTAGGAACAACTCTGGTAGAGAATATAATTCTACATAGGTGTTCAAAGTTTCGCGATGATTGTGTGATGGATTTTAAAGAAAATGAGGAAAACGCCGAGCGTCACGCTAAAAATCTTTATTTTTGGGTAGCGCCCCTATTGCATCAAAAAAATTAGACTAAGCTACCAGTGCGAGAAGGCTATCATATCTTAATGTACTTACAGTCACTCTATAAACATTTTAGTACCATTCGTGTTTAGTCACCCCAGGTGGTACCGATATCTGGCCTGGCTCATGGACTATTTGCCTCTTTATGTTTAAGCCATTTTTATGTAAATACTTAAGGTTATAAATACGTAAACTGCCACTTGTACATAGAAATATCTTGCCAATAAATGTTAACGAGTGTTGTTAGTCTCACAATGTTTTTGGAGCAGCCCTATACTTTATTATATTTTTTACTTTTTTGTTTAATTATTTATTCATGTATTCATTTATTTATCCATTTATATATTTTGTCCATACTGTATTTATCTTTGTCTATGTATAGTCTAGAATCATCGCAAATATACACGCATATTAATATTTAACCCTTTATAAAGACAAGCTCTTGAACACCTAGGATGGTCTTGTTTGGTTTCTATGTATATTATTCCATTTCAGTGCTGGACAAGTCTTATTTATTCATTCTGGCTACCATTTGCTGATTTTAGTCAAAATGAGAAGGATATGTAGCAATTAAAACACTACACACTATCTCAATTCACCCTTTAACTACCACAGATCCTTCCTAAGCTACATAAAACACCTTAATAGAGCTAGAATATACTAAAAGAGACTTTACCATTTCTGAAAAGGTTAAATGGGTATCAGGCTGACACACGAGATACTTTTTATATCCAGTATCAAAACTATAGTCTGTTCATTATAGGTAGGTCAGAAATCTTGGCCCCAGAACCTATGTAAACAAAAAAACAAGAGTATTTGAGCTATATTGGGAAGGGTCATCCTGCAAATAAGTGTGTCATTTCCAGCTAGCCCTTTTTGAATTACAGAGGTTAGGGGTAAAGATTTCTGACCTACCTATGATAAACAGAGTATAAGTCTCTTGTTGTAGTCATTATGATCAACATACAAAGTTACATGCATGCTTCATAGTACCCATTATGCCCTTGGACGTGATTAAATGGCCAAAATAATGCAACTTCAAGCACATTTTACTCAGTCTTGAAACACTATTCTCCCGGATTGACACCCTGATGGGTATGTAGGCCTACATTTGTTTTAATAGATTAGGTTAATCAGACCACTGTGTTCCACAAAGGAACTCTCATAGGGCTGGCCCGAAGGATGAAATAAAGATAGGCAACAAATCAAGATGAGATAGGTATGGGCATGAGGGGATCAACTCTAGGAAGGTGAAGAATTGCAGGAATTTCTCGCCATGTCTTCAGTTCAGCCAGGCCACATGAGGTCAACATCAGAACTCTTTTAGGGCACTGTCAAACGATGAGGCAAGAACTGATACACAGCTGCACCAACGAAGAAGCGAACAAGGGTGAGGAATGAGAGAGATCATGACAAAGGAAGAAAATTACAGCGAGATGCAAAACAAAAAAAGGATATACTGTACTATATATATAATTATATATATATATATATATATATATATATATATATATATATATATATATATATATATATATATATATATATATATATATATATATATATATATATATATATATATAATATATATATATATATATATATATATATATATATATATATATGCGCACTACTGAGGGGAAGGCAGAGTCAGCTTGGTTGCACCAGCTGTGAGAATTTTTGTAAGAGTCCGTCTCTGATTCAAACAAGATTGTCTGTCTGACTGTAAATCTATTCATTGGTGTATTTATTCTCCAGTCACTCTTCAGTACAGGCCTCAACACTTAAGGGAGTTGTTCCAGTGTGTGCATGAGAGAGAGAAGTTGTAATTGAAATATATGTAGTTCTCAATTTTGTTTTTCTTTCTGTCTCAACCTCGGGACTGTAGGCTGTTCAGTAGCCTGTAACTCTCAAGAGGTCCCGAGATTATCGATTGAAGCTTCAAGATGTTGGGTGCTTCATATACTGTATGTCGCACTAGATAGTCTCAGTGGAGCATCAAGGTGTTGCTTCCTTTCTGCCACACTAGATGACGACACCTTAGACACCTTATTTATACACGTCACTTGATTATTTTTTTTGAGAGAGAGAGAGAGCAGCTATACGGTCATTCACAGCATCTTCCAATATGGTCAGGCATCGTCTATGCTATGAATTCGTGATGGTATAGGGGGTGTTTTATTGACGTGTCGGTGTAGCAGGATACTTGTCAAACAGCAGGAACGATCAGATCACCCTGACGTTTGGCGTGGACTTGATCTGAGGTCCTTTTGGTCTGCAGTCCATGACGTTACTGTAAGTACTGTATGTTTTATTAGTGAAGTTTAAATGTCACCTGTGTGGTTTTCAACTTTTTTTCTTTTTTTTTTCATTTGCCTTCATTTATATATTTTATTACTGGGTCTGAGGTCCTGGATCTTTGACACCTATCGGTCTCCTCCAAAATTGTATACAGTCTATATATATATGTCATTGATGCCGGAAATGCAATTTATGTGATATATTGGAAAAAGTGTTTGCTCTCAGAAAGATCTTGGAGTGTCTATCTCTTCAACCCTCAAATTTTATCATCATATAAGAGACACTGTCAATAAGGCTGGGGGTGTTGACACTAACTTACTCAAAGGCACATTCAACCGTTACCTTTGCTTCATGACCTCCCTCCTGATCTCTGGCTTTGACTCTCCCTTCTGGAACCAGGGTTATGTTACTGATATGAGACTACTGGATTCGGTCCAGAGAAGATGGACGAAACAGGTTTCAAGGTTAAAACATGTGCCATATGCTGATCGTCTTCGGAGACTATATGAGGTCGTTTTCTCCGACTTCACCTAATTTACTGCTGCCGAATCTTACTCAGTCTCTCACCAATTATTCCATCTAATCTGCTTGTCCCGGCCCCTAACTTTGGCACCAGAGGTCACAACTTCAAAATCCAAGTTCAATTGTGTAGAACGGAGGTCAGGAAACGATTCTCTGCATGTAGGGTGGTAGAGCAGTGGAAGTCACCCTCAGAGGATATTCTTAACCCATCCTGTACGAGCGCTGAACATCTTTTGGCAGTATTAAAGCTATACACTGTTACTAGCGATGAACACCGTTCATCGCTTGTACTTGAGCTGTGTCCAGAGACCCCCATAAGCCTTCTTGTATCCCATGGCAACTGTTATTGTCAAAGATAGCATATTTTTTGCTTCATTATTGTCTTTAACCCCACACTTACAGACGCGAGCAGAACCATGAGCATATCATTGTATTAAAATAAATATTTGACCATACTTTTTTTTTTTTCACTCTGTAGTACAACCCGCAGACTGACTGACATAGCTAAAGGAGTGTAGCCTATATTTGTGAGTGTAGGTGTGTTTATTTCTGAGCCTAAAATTGTACAGCTCACATAAGATTAGATGCAGGTCGAGGTGAAGGACTTTTGTTGCAGTCTGCTTCATTGTTCATGTAAGGATGCATTCTTATTCCATCTTCGACTGGATATTATCGCTGTAGGTTGATTATCGGCGCCCTGGTGTTACTTCCGATAGGTATTTTAGTTTTTGTTTTTTTTTGTTTTTGCATATTCTCCAAATGTTTATAATAAATTAATTTGCCGTTTCTAATTTGTCTTGCGTTTTTTCGTGATCGCCTTGTGCAATTTAAACAATACTCTAGTGTACGATGAAATTATTGCTTTCTGTTATTTCTTTAATAAAAAAAAAACGGAAATATTTACCAATAACTAAATTAAATTGTACTCACAATTTGCACAATTATACGTTCATGCATAACATACAGATACACTCATAGTTACACTCGCAAAAACACACTCCAGATGGAATCTGGAGAATGGTTTCAGAATTAAGTGTTTTCTTACAAAAGTACGGGATAAATTGAGATTTGTAGGTCAAATATTCATCGGAATTAAGGACATTAAACACATGTATTCATGACATGTCGTCCCAATTTTGGTTTGTGTATTTTGCAAGTTTTACATTATGATGCTCTTTTTAAGCTGAATAAAATCGTCTAATTGTAGCCAGAATAAAGTTAAAAGGCTGTCACCGGTACTGAAGGGGTTAATTTTCACTCTTTCACACTGTGGTTTGGAGTTCGCATAAGTACATAATAAATTATTTTCTTCACATCCCCCCTTAAACAATATAGCTTTGGTAACCATTAACCGCAATTGTATATACATTGCTTTGTCGCTATGAGTAGTATATGGAATTGTTGTCTATCCCGATGATGGCTTAAGGGGAGGAAGACCGTTTTTCTGCACCCCCTTTTGCCTAATGTTTAGCCCCTCTAGTTTTGAGATTATAAGACGTTCGGCCCATTAGTTTGGCGACTTTAATACCTTTTTCCCCATTTCGTTGTCAATTTTAAGACCTTTCGTGCCATTTAGGTGTCGATTATTTCCTGGCGAGCGATAGCGAGCCTGCAATTTTAAGAGGAACCGGCCTTCGGCTGGGAAATTTTTCTACCGGAAAATATACAAATTTATCTTGAAGGTGAAGGTTTATCTTGAAGGGGGTGTTTGTCTAAGCTTGATGGAGGTCTAGGGAGGAAACTAAAAACATATATGAATAAATTAATTAATAGACCAAACAAACGGCCAGTCTCCCCTTAACCCTATATGGTCCGGGGAGATATATTTGGAAATTTTAAGACTTTTTACTCTCATTAGTCTGATGACCAGATGCTTCACTCCATTCAGGTCTCGATTTTATTATGTGCGAGTGATAGTGTAACTGAGAAGATAATGACCTTCAGCCGAGACATTTTTCTATCGAAGAATGTATAAATTTAGCATGAAGGGGGTCTGGGTGGGGAGAAGGGACTGGAGTTTCCGAAAAGGGGCTCCAGTCCTGACGCTTCTCTTGACTCACAGTGTGCTGGCTTAATAATCCAGAAGGGTTGATAGCCTCTGAAGTCCTATTTTATCTAACTAAGTCTGGGTGGGTATTTATTTAGCTTGAATGATGTCTTGGGAGGTGTGTTATTCCTTGCTCTTCTAACACAATTATGGAATAATTACTGGTACAGTCGCGCTAATAAGTGATGTCTCAGCACCAAGTATGTTTTGATCAATAATTGGTATCAGCAATATCTAAGCTTCATTTTTTCATACCGAGTGAAATATACAAACATGTTCCTAATCTTACCCACCCTATTCAACATCTGACAGACATTAATACAACCCAGAGCGAGCCAAACGTAATGACAGCTGAGACATGACTTATTAGTGCGACTGTACATAAGAATATAAATTCATATGAAAATCTATTGATCCTTTTGAAATAGTACCTGTATTTTGGATAGCGACTGTGCTCTAGCTATGAATTGCTGAGGGGAAATGTATATTGCTGACCTATTTCCTTTGGTCTAAATAATTGATTCAGCAATTTCCTCCCTCCCTGCCTCCGGTTATTCATTATTCATTTGAGGATCAGGATTATTCAGCGTTCGTTCATTGGTTATTCACTGACCGTTTGTATAATGATTCTGACTTATCATTGAAGTCATATAACGTAACCGTTTAGGAACGCCCTGACATGTTCCTATTGGTTAATAATTGCACTATAAGTAGGCTATAGTGATTCGATGTCAATGGCTAGCATGGCGTATGGGCGGAGACCAGAGTTAGTTTAATCTAGGAATTTATGTGTGTATTTAATATGTGTATGAAGGAGACAAAAGCCAAAGCTGCCTGTAACAGGTGCCCCCCCCCCCAAAAAAAAAACACACAAAAAACAAAAAATGAAAGAGTGATATATATCCAAATTCAAGGTACGTTAGAGTCTAAATGTCTGGACACATGAAGGTTGAAGCAGTTTATGTAATAGGATGAGGGTAAGACAGTTTGAGGGAGAGAGTTCCAGAGCTTACCTGTTGAGTAGAAGAAAGACTGGTAGGTTAGAGAGTAGAACGGATTAGGAGTGGGAATGTGTTGAAAGGTGGGTGCCCCCCCACTCTCCGTATGGGAGGAGAAAGCTCCTAGGAACACTGATTATTGTAATAGAGGTAGAAGAGTAAGAGAGATGCAACATTGCGGCGTGTAGAGAGGGATTGTAAAGAATTAGTAAGAGGAGGTGAATTGGTGAGACAAAATGTGTTTGACTATCCTCTCGAAAAGCGTGGTATGGGTTGAACCTCCCAACACATGCGAACAATACAGGGGGAGGCGATAGGACAGTGCACTGCAGACCAAATGGAGCTAATATAAAGTCCATGCCAAACGTCGGGGGGTATTCCGAGGTGATCTGATCGTTCCTGCTGTTCTACAAATATCCTGGCTACACCGACACATCAAGAATATATCATCACCAATTCATAGCATAGAAGATGTCCGACCCTATTGGAAGATGCTGTGAACGACTGTATAGCTGCTCTCTCCAAATCAAGTGACGTTCATATGGTGTCGTCATTTAGTGTGGCAAAAAGGAAGCAGCCAACACCTTGAAGCTCCATTGTGACCATTTAGTGCGATACAATTGAAGCACCCATCTCAAAGCTTCAATCGATAATCTCGGGGCCTCAAAACAGTTACAGGCTACTGAACAGCCTACAGTCACGAGGTTGAGACATATGAAGAACAAAAACATGGGTGCACAGTGCTCCTGTACACAGTAAGAAACAGTGCAGGGGTGAAGAAGCCACGGAGACGGTTGAGCACTCATAACTTCTGGGAAACTGGTTTAGCAAGAGGGGTAATATAATCTTTCCAAGAAATGTCAGAAGAAAATTATACAATAAGAGGAAAAAAGATGAAAGGTTGATTTGTATATTGTTGAAGAGTAAGAGATAGTTGTGTGGAAGCTTGTGACGGGTAAATAGATGGAGAAATTGCGTTTTGGAAGCATTGAAAGTATCAAGATTCTCTCTGCCCCAATCGGAAATAGTTGACAGATCAGAAGATAGGCGTGCTTTTTGGAATAATTGCGTGGTGGGTCGTTGTGGATAACTAGTTGATAACTAGATTTAGGCATTTTTCACCAGGTTGGTCAGTGAAATGAGAGGAGAGCCATTGGCGGTAGTGAACATTGAAATCGTACAAGATGGAAATTTCAGAGAAGGGAAAGTTGTATAGAATGTGTTCCACTTTAGAGGTAAGTCAAAGCATTTAGGAAAGTAAGTAGAGTTAAGAAATAGATAGACAGCATAGAAATATTTAGTTCAAAAGTGACAGGAATGTTTGAGTCAGAAAGTTGAGAATTCAGAGGAGTCGAAGTCGGGAACATGAGAGCAAACGAGGTTGTTGTGCATTTATACAGAACATCCACCTTTGGCTTTGAAACTAGGAGAGAGAAAGTAAGAGGAAACAGGGGAGGAGACAGGTCAGGTCAGGTGTAGGTATTGAGGGATAAGCCTTTACAACGGCCCCTCGTAGCTACTTTCTACTTTCCTATTTTTCTGAAGAGTGTAGAGAGGGAAGAAGGGGTGTTGGAGAGAGAAGAAGCTGTTGGAGTTGCGGGAAGTTGCATCAGACACCTGAATCTCTGTAGGAATTTGTAGGATGAGAGGTGGTGATCGACAGAGTGAAATTTAGAGGAAAGGTCACGAATGTTGCAGAAGTTGATATTTAGCGGTCCAGCGGTCCAGTGGGTTTTAAGGAGTCGTATGTGTGCAGGTGAGTGTGTAGAGAGATTTTTTTTTTTTTTTTTTTTTTTTTTTTTTTCTATGTGATTGAGGGAGGCAAAAGGCATAACTGCCTATAGCGAGTGCCTCCCCCATAGTTGACAGTGACAGGGCCAAAATCAAGAGACGTTCGAGCCAAAATGCCTGGACACACGGAGTTTGAAGCAATTTAAGTCATAGGAAGAGGGAAAGACTGATTCTGGGAGAGAGTTCCAGAGCTCAGCTGTTGAGTAGAAGAAAGTTTGAGAGTAACGTTTCACTCTTGGGTTGGAGAGTTGCACAGAGTAGGGGTGGGATTGAGTTGCAAGACGGGTACCACGTGCACTACGTGTATGAATGAGGTGTATGGGACTGTGTGGGTCTGGGTCTAGGTGGGTGAGTGTGTGTGAGTGTATGTGTGTACAACAAGAGAAAAGCAAGTGTGTTTGTTACGAAAGAAAGTGTGTGTGTGTATGTGTACAGTAAGAGAAAAACAAGTGTGTGTGTGTGTTGCGAGATAATGAAAGTGTGTGTGTGTGTGTGTGTGTGTGTAGAGAGAGAGAGAGAACAAAAATGAAAGAAGGAAAGAGAGCATGTGTATATGTGTGTGGAGAGAGAGAACAAAAAGAGAGAGAGAGAGGGAGGGAGGGAGGGCGTGAGTGAGTGAGTGAGTGACTGAGTGAGAGAGAGGGAGGGAAGCCCCAGCTCACTATCTCTGATTCGTGTTAATCCCTTTCAGTATCTTATCAGTAGTTGCAGCCACCGTTTCGTTCCCAAGACGTTTCGTCCCTTTCTTCAAAGTCCTTACACCCATATCATTTGAATCTATACTCTATTTCTTTTCAACTGACGATACATTGAATCCTTTAGCAGCTAATTTCCCGATACTTAAATGGGAAAATATGAAACTACTAGACTATATGTCCCTGCATCTTATTAAGAACAAATGTATATAATTAGCACCATATTTCACTACAAAATCTTCAAAATAACTGCGAAATCTTGATGGGAACTTTGCAATTAACCGTCAGTTGAAAAGAAACAGACTATAGTGAAATATTGGATTTACTGGCTGAATGAAATCCTCTAATGGTACAGTCGCGCTAATAAGTGATGTCTCGGCACCAAGTATGTTTTGATCAATAATTGGTATCAGTAATATCTAAGCTTCCTTTCTTCATATCGAGTGAAATATACAAACATGCTCCTACACTTACCCACCTTATTCAACATCTGACCGACATTAATACAGCACAGAGTGAGCCAAACGTATTGACAGCTGGGACATGACTTATTAGCGCGACTGTACCCAGAATATAAGGAAGAACATCGGCAGCGTACACTAAACACTAAGGGGTATGACGAGGGTAATTAAAGTGGCCATGGTAATCTGGCCATTTAAGGGGAGACGGTTGATTTTCTGCGTCCCCTTCTTCCTCATGTTAAGCCCCAATAGTTTGCAGAGTTTAAGAAGTTCGGCCCATTAGTTTGGCCCATTAGTTTGGCAATTTTGAGACTTTTCGTCCCACTTCTTTGTCAATATCAAGACCTTTCGTGCCATTTAGGTGTCGATTTTTTCCTGGCGAGCGATAGCGAGCCTATAAGTTAGGAGGAACCAGCCTTTGGCCTGGACATATTTCTACCGAAAAATTTGCAAATTAATCTAGAAGGGGGATCTTGATGTTATTCTAAGCTTGATGGAGGTCTACATATTATAGGAAACTTTAAGAATAAACAATAATTAAATAGATCAATCAATAACAATGAAACCCTTCTTCCCTTAAAGGTATATCGGCGGTAATAAACCCATATAAAATACCAAGACGGAAAGGCAACTCGCCATCAATATATACCCAATGATAATATATATTTACCTTTTTATCATACCCGGTTTATACTCTTTAAATAATTTTTTTTTGTATCATGCCCCATTTATACCCTCTATTTTGTACACATTAAATGTACCTTTTATTCATACCCTCTATTTGTACACATTATATATACCTTTTTTCATACCCTATTTACCTGTATACCCTCTTATTTTTTACACATGTATACTTTTGTTCATACCTTATGTATGCCCTCTACAGTATTTGTACGCATTACTGAATGTATATCTATTTGATCATACCCTTTTTTTACCCTTGATGTTTTGCACATTATATATACTTTTCTTTCATACCCTATAGGCCCTACATACCCTCTATTTTGTACACTATATATACAGTATATATATTCCTTTTTCATTTCGTTTTTATGCCCTCTAATTTAAGCACATTATAATATATCTTTCTTTCATAACCTAATCATATTTACGATTTTGAACACATTGGTCCTTATCTACATGCACAAATCCCCAAAGGGTTTAGCAGTGTAAGGCAGCATACAGGTACAAGGCGGCAGTAACGTCTTGGTGGTGGTATACGGTGGTTGGGTGAGTCCCGATCAATGATTTTTTTCAGGGTTCGATCCGTGAGGCTTTTCTTGTTTGTGTTTTGGCTAGCGTTAGTAGAAGATGCCTCTTATCTTTCTCTCTCTATCTATCTCTATATATATCTATCTCTCTCTCTCTCTCTCTCTCTCTCTCTCTCTCTCTCTCTCTCTCTCTCTCTCTCTCTCTCTCTCTCTCTCTCTCTCTTTTCTCTCTCTCTTTATATCTTTCTTTCACTTTCTTTTTCAATATAACTAAGTTCATTATTGATTTCGTGTCATTGTGCAACAATATATTATTCATTACGTTTAGTCTACTCTACAGTATCATATGTGCAACATAATTTATATAAAGTTACCGTTAATTATTATGATCCAATACACGTGATTATATGTGTTATCATACATTTGGCTTAGTCATATACATTTATTTTTAACATTTTATTTGTTTAGAATGTCTAATTCATAATATATTAATTTTGACAGGGGTGAACCGGCATCATGTTTGAAATTTTTAGAGCAACGATACCCAATCTTAATACCTCCAGGTGAGAAAATATATTATATTTGTTAGTAGTATTGATAATATATAAATAACCAAACTAAAATAATACTAAAGTAGTAGTGTTATTATTATTATTATTATCATTGATATTATTATGATTATTAATATTATTATTATATATTATTATTATTATTATTATTATTATTATTATTATTCTAATTCTTATTCTGATTATTTGTTTTTCATTCTTATTATTCTTATGCTTATTATTTCATCATCATCATCATTACAACTACTACCATCAATACTATCATTATCGCCACTATCACTACTACTATCCTCCCCTCCAGAGCGACAGCCGACAAGCCCGGGTCCCTGATATTCTCCCTGTGCCAACTCTGCTGGCTAGCCACGGTCATCGCCTGCTGTATGGTC
Source organism: Paralithodes platypus (assembly GCA_032716605.1). Taxonomy (NCBI): domain Eukaryota; kingdom Metazoa; phylum Arthropoda; class Malacostraca; order Decapoda; family Lithodidae; genus Paralithodes; species Paralithodes platypus. The sequence continues at coordinate 37,124,883 of CM064505.1, forward strand.
ACCGCCAGGAAGTTCATCGGCGTCAACATCAACTGTCTCACGGATTACGGGGGCCAAAAACACAAGTCCATCGAGACCTACTGTTTCATCTCTTCGACCTTCACCAGCGTCAATCTTACGGGAGAGGTTAGTGGTTTAATGATAGTTTGTTGGATGGTTTGATTAATTGATTGATTGAGTGATTGAATTACAGTAAGTACAAGTCCATCGAGACCTACTGCTTCATCTCTTCTACTTTTACCAGCGTCAATCTTACAAGAGAGGTTGGTGATTTATAGATAGTTCGTTGAATGGATTAATTGATTGATTGATTTATTGATTGATTGATTGATTGATTGATTAGTTGATTGAGTGATTGAATGAAGTGCAGAGCCATTGAGATCTACTATTTCACATATCCTACTTTTACCAGCGTTGTTACGGGAGAGGTTAGTGAGGATTAGTTTGAAGATTGATTGATTGGTTGAAGTACAGTCACTCAAAAAAAAATCGTAGACCTCGCCTATTTCTAATTATGGAAGTATATCTCTGGAATCGAATTTATGAATAAATATTCCCTACATCAACTACAAAACTATATATACTATTTATTGAAAAGTAAGTTCCATCCACAAATCAATCCAGATAGTTTTAATTGCATAAATAAAAACATAGGGGGGTCCACGAATTTGTATAAGTTCGTACATTTGTACATTTTTCGATAGAAAAATTTGTCGGCCGAAGGCCGGGTTCTCTTAAAATTACAGGCTCACTATCGCTCGTCAGGAAAAGATCGACACCTAAATGGCACTAAAGGTCTTGATATTGATATAGAAATGGGACAAAAGGTTTTAAAATAGATAAAATAATGGGGCGAACGTCTTAAAATCTAAAACTAAGGGGGCTAAGCATGAGGAAGAAGGGGGACCAGCAAAACGACCCATCTCCCCTTAATTTTGCCTGCACGTAGCTAAAAGATACGTGTTATCAATCCGGCAGGTTGGATTACACCTAGGGATTGTATTATCAGATAAAACTGTAGCATATATGTACATTTACGTATGATCAAAACCAGAGGAAACGAATGCATTATACACATGTAGGCATTTTAACCCCTTCTGTACCGACGACGTCCTTTTAACTATATTTTTTCAGCTTTATTCAGCTTAAAAAAGGCCTTCAGCAATTAACAAGCTTCGAACTATCTCATTTAAGCCTTTTTACTACCACAGCTCCTGAAACTGTACACAATCGTATATATATATATATTTATATTTATTGGATGACAAATATAGCTGACAGGGCTAGGATTCGAACCGTACAGGCAGGAGGTCCAGTCACCTATACCACCACGAGAGTTAAAATAAGGAATTTGATACTTCTATCAGTATTCCTGCCTGTATGGTTCGAATCCTAGCCCTGTCAGCTATATTTGTCATCCAATAAACAACTTGTCTTGCTTAGGGCAGCTGGATTTCGATTAAAAGACAGTCTGTCCCCCCATCAGAGTCGAGTTGGGAAGGAATACTGATAGAAGTATCAAATTCCTTCTTTTAAGTCTCGTGGTGGTGTAGGTGACTGGACCTCCTGCCTGTACGGTTCGAATCCTAGCCCTGTCAGCTATATATATATATATATATATATATATATATATATATATATATATATATATATATATATATATTTGGAAAGTTAATTTCAGCAGTTCGAGGGTATAACATTGATAGGATGTTATTGTTTTTATGCAAGGGACTGGTGTTCTCGAAAAGGGGCTCCTGTCCTGACGCTCTTCTTGACTTCCAGTGTGCTGGCTTAATAATCCAGAAGGGTTGATTGCCTCTGAAGTCCTATTTTAACTAATTAACTGTCTTTATGCTATGCCTTCTGTCCTCTATCAGCAAGCACATTCAGCAGTGGGCCCTGTCCTGTCCAGTTATGAAGAAGAGCAATGTCTACCAGTGGGTGCCTTTGGTCCTTGTGTTGCAAGGTTCGTTTGAGCAGTTCGAACGTATAAAACGGATCAGATATTCGTGCATTTATTACAATGGAGCAACTTGGTTGAGCCTAAGTACTTTTATCATCTACTTTTACTTCTCACTTATCAACTTATTCTTCCTCTATCCAAATTACTCTATTCTCCTGTTTTACTCCAGCCATCTGGATCTGGTATTTATTAGTGTATGGCGAAGTGTTATATGAGTTCTTCTCCTTCCATCTCTTTTTCCTTTTGTGTGTCTCTTGCTGATCCTCCCTACCCCTGAATGGCTGACTATTTGTGTATTAATGTTCACTCTCCTCTTTGTCAGCAAGTACATCCTGGCGTGGGCCCTATTCTGTCCAGCGGTGAAGAGGAGCACATCCACCACGCGTACTACCAATGGGTCCCACTCGTCCTGGTTATACAGTCGGTGTTCTTCTACATCCCGAGGTTTCTGTGGATGAATATCGATGGGAGCTACATGAGGGCCATCCTGAACCAGCTGCACAAGATTCACATTGCTAACCCAGAGCCAAGAGTGAGTGTACATAGATACATATATTAAAAGATCGAGTGCTCTACACGAAGTCTCACGTCCTAATGGCGGCCCTCCAGGCAGTCCTGTTAAGAGCTGCCTCACTTGTCAGGTTCTTTGATTTATGATCAGAATGCAAAGTCCGATCCCACGTCTTTCTTGGTCCACCCCTTGGTGCAGCTCCCTCCATATTCATGGACTTGCATCTTTTCACCCAGCTTTGTTCATCCATCCTCTCTACATATCCAAACCATCCAAGCCTGCTAGTACGCATCTCATCACTGATACTCTTGATACCTAACCTTCTCCTTAGCTCTTCCCTTGATATCCTATCTTGCTGTTTGGCACCACACATCCATCTCACCATACTCATCTTATTGCATTCCATTCTGTTGGCATCATCCGCGTTGACAGGCCACATTTCTGAAGCATATGTCATTGCGCTTCTAACGCATGAAGCGTACACCTTTCCCTTCAAGGGGAGAGGGATTCTTCTCATTGTGAATAGTGGAAAAAGTTCTCTGAACTTTCCCCAGCTGCATCTTATTCTGGCGATAGTGGCGACCACGGCCCCTCCACCGGCAGAGATGATATCTCCCAAGTAGCAAAACTTGTCCACGATTTCCAGTGCCTCATTGACAAAGTTAACACTCTTGAGCCGGTCATTGAATACAAGTTCATCTTTACATACTATGCATACAAATTTCTCCATTTTGGACTTCTTAATTGGTAGAGGTCCCTTTATTCTAGTGCAGCACTTTATCCTGTGATGTACCCAGCTGCAGCAGACGCTACTGTATTGAGTTAGCGCCCACCCCTTTTCTGCATACTGCACATTGATATGCCCACTTTTTTCTACCTTTCCTAGCCCTAAACCACTGTGTAAAACCTTTATTTTATTTATATTAACTCTTAACCCTTTACTAGCCATGCCCTCTTTCCATCTTCTGAACTTGGGCTCGGCATCCCGCGCACTGTCTGCGATAAGTACTAGGTCATCTGCGTATAGCAGTTTCCAGGAGAGCCCATCTCTGAAATCACCAGATAGTGCCTCCAGGACCATAACAAAGAGGAGAGGGCTTAACACAGAGCCCTGGTGAACTCTGACGCGAACTGTATACTCCTCACTCAGTTCACCTTTCACTCGCACTGCCGTTCGTGAGTCCTCGTACATCTTCATTATCACACGCACCAGCCACTCCTGTACGCCAAGTTTTCTCAGCCCACTGCACAACTTCTCTGGGCACTCTTATCAAAGGCCTTCTCCAGGTCTACAAACACAAGATACAGATCCCTATCTTTAAGTAGATATTTTCCTGCAGCTGCCTGACTATGAAGATAGCGTCGATTGAGCCGCGGTGGTCGACTTGACCTGGGTTCGATCCCAGCCCAGGCGGACATTTAGTGGGTGTTGTAGTACATCCTAGCATGTTTCACATGCCAGTCGGGGGACACCTCGACGACGCATACAGACTAATAACACACATAACAAAGCCACTCCAACAGCTTCCTCTCTCTCCAACACCCCTTCTCCCCTCTCTACACTCTTCTGAAAAATAAGAAAAGTAGAATGTAGATACGAGGTGCCGTTGTAAAGGCTTATCCCTCAATACTTTCACCTGACCTCACATGTCACATGTTTTAGATAGAGAAAATTATTGGATTGGAAAATTAATGACCATCTATCCATTTGGACTTAACAATCAAATAAAAAATGTAGGCAACATTTTGTATAAAGATTTATTAAAAAACGATTTTAATAACCCATATTTTAACTTCCCTGTTTTAAACAGAAGACCTGGTAGACACGGTAATAGAAGACTAAATACATTTAATAAAAAGAAAAGCAGGTCTGATTATTAATTATTGTTAATAATTTATATTCATTATATCGAAATTTCGGAATTAAAAAATTAAAAGATTCATTGAAAGGCCTACAAAAGAAAAGTTTTGCTCCTTTTATAGAAAATATTCTAAATAATAAACATAATTTCACAAATAAATTTAAGAATATAGTCTTTGCTTTTATGGGATATATTAGAGCTAATTCTAAGAAATCCAAAGATAACCGTATTAAAGATAAAGTCCTGTCCACTTTAAATTATTCCTCTAAAATTTTAGACAAAATTAATGTTAACAGTCTTATTAATTCAAAGAAAGTTAAGTCCATATTACCAGATGGTTGTAAAGATTTCAAACCATTAATAGTGTATTCATATGAACGACCTGTTGGGTCTATTATTTGTAATTATAATAAAGTTTTAGGAAATCTTTCAGATAATGATATTTTCAATAATAATAAATGCGTGTGTGAAAGAGTCATGGATATGCCAGCTAGCAGACGTGATGCACTAGCAAAGTTCATTTATAGTCCGATATGTCACATATTAACAGGTGATGTAGAACTAGTTAAACATTTTGCAAACGACAAATTAGCGGAGCTATGTCGTAAAGGGTTTAAATTTAGAATAGGGAGTAATAAAGTAACATGGGACATAATTTTAAAAGATATTGTTTTTTCAGTCAATAAATTAAAAGATAAATTGTTAAAAATTGCGTGCTGCAATGCGAGGAAACTAGAAGCATGGTCTAAATTATTAATTAAGTTAATTAGAAATAAAATTTTCTCGCTTAAAAATGAATTTAATCTTTCAGATTTTATAGACTATAATTATAATAAGCTTAAAGCTGATTTAATAAATTTACATAAACATTTTGAAATCACTACAGTAGATAAAGCCAGCAATAATTATAGCTTCACATGTAAGAAATTTTATCTTGAAAATATGAAAAAAGAATTAGGTATTAAGGGTAACATATTACGTAAAAATATTTGCGGTAATTCTGTTTATGAAATTCAAAATAATCTGAATATTGATAACTTAATCGATGAACATACCAAGAAAAATATAATATTTGATATTAAACTTTCTGATAAGAACAAGTGCATTGCAAAATTATACATGTTACCTAAATTTCATAAAAGACCTTATAAATATCGCTTTATTGCCGGAGCAAAATTTGCTACCACTAAAACTCTATCAGAACAAGTAGTAAATTGCTTAAAATACATTAAAAGTACTCATAAAAGATATTGTAATACCATCATGAGAAGAACTGGCATTAACTATTATTGGAGTGTTGACAATTCGTTAGAAGTTATTGATAAAATAAATACCATGCCGAAAGTTACCTCGGTACATAGCTTCGACTTTTCAACTTTGTATACCAATTTGCCTTTAGATTTAGTATATTCAGAGCTTTGCTTTATTATAGATTTGCACTTTGACAGGTTCGTTAGGAATGGTAATTATTTCATAAATGTTTATACATATTTTAATAATGCATCACTTAGCTCTACTCCCACTAGTTCTGTATATTTTGATAGAACTAAACTTAAAGATGCCCTTAAATTCCTCCTTTTCAATACTTATGTTAGATTCGGGCCGTACATTTTCAAACAAATATTAGGAATTCCTATGGGTGGAAATGCTAGCCCTTTAATTGCAGACTTATTCTTGCTTGCTTTAGAATTTAAATATATAAAAGACTTAGTTGACAGTAGCAAGAAAAATAAAATTCCAGAAAAATTAGCACTTGCTAAACTGTTAAGTAATAATAGTAGATATATTGATGATATTCTTGTTTGCAATTTGTTAAATTTTAATCAAGTTGCTAAACTTATTTACCCTAATTCTATTCCCCTCACACAATGTAACGTAAATTATAAAGTTGAAAATTTTCTTGATATAAATATAGAGATTGTTAATGAACAGTGCATACTTAAAGTATATCACAAAGTTGATGATTTTAATTTTAACGTAATAAACTTTCCTTTCCCTAGTAGTAATATCGATAGTAAAATCACTTATAATTGTTTTTATTCCCAATTAATAAGATTTTGTAAAATCTGCACTAAAGTAGATGACTTTTGGGCTAGAGCTAGGTTACTATACAGACTCTTAGTGGACAGAGGTTTTGAGGCAAGTAAATTGTTCCATAAATTTAATCTTTTTAGGGTCAATTATTGTGACTGTATTCTAAAATTTGACATCAATAATTTTAATCAAGCATTTTTAACTTGAAGTTTCTTGTATAACCTCTGCTTACTTTTTGTCTGTATTTATTGTTTATCTTTTTCTTTTTCTATTATTATTATTATTATTAATATTGATGATTTTTTAAATTTATTGTTCTTGTTAAAAGAGTACTCTTTGTTTAAATCTGTTGTTACTTCATATTTTGCAATTATTTCTCTTTATATTATATGTATTCATTGTCGATAGTATCAATTGCTTACTTTTGCGATTTCCTTAGTTTATTTGTGCTACAAATGTAGGTTATTTGTAGGGTAGTTATTGATAGGGGTCACTTGAGGCATGCTATGCTTACAGGTACCTACCCGATAGCACTATCGTTAGTGAGTGCTGTACTGTATTTTATATATTATTTTGTAATAGTATAGATATCTTATCAATATTTGTATTTTTTACTATTGTTAATGTCTTGTCATGTTGCAAATTTGATTTTAAATAATATTTTGACATTTAACATGTAGTTTCTTTATTCATGCAGAGTTTAGTAAAATTTGCCAGAACGTCCCGGACTTCCCAAACTTGACTACTTCCTTTAACGTGACGATAGTGCGTTGTTATATGTGCGATTGGTTTGCTTGGGAAACAGATTAACTTGCTCATGTAGTGATGTACACCCTATGTGGTGGATTGTGTTCTTTTATTTAATAATTTTCATTTTAGTAAACGTTGTTTCCACATAGCGATTTTGATAATTTAATTTGACTTTATATTGTCCTTGTCCCAATTTTGGTTTGTTTAGTTTGCAAGTTTTACATTTTAATTTTAATGCAACGTCCTGACATGAAACCGAACTGCATATCGTCGATAGAAATGCTCTCTCTTATCATACCTTCAAAGACTCTTTCACAGACCTTCATGACTTGGTTAAGCATTTTCAGGCCCCTATAATTTCCCCTACCCAATGAGTCCCCCTTGCCCTTATATATTTGTACTATTACACTTTTGTGCCATTCACCAGGGCTTACTTCCTCTCTAATGGTAGAGTTAACCCATTAAGCACCAGCTGATTTATAATAAATGTTCAACGTGGGACCAGCAGATTGTATTTTTTTTTGTTTTTCCTGAAACCACAGGGGATGGGTTAGTAATGAAAAAAATACCGCTCAACTAGGTCATTTTGGGGTCCTGCAGGGTGGCGGAAAGTCACAATTAACATGGGGAAATGGGTAAGCAAAATACTGGAAAGTCACTCTCGCGTGCGGCTGGACTTGGAGGGTTTCCAACCATCCCATCAGTAATGTTGCGTGGGATACTAAAGCAGTTCCCATACAAATCTGAACCCTTTAAATGCCATAGGACAAGAGTAATTAATGTGAATGCAACCATTGCACCGCTGGGATTTAGCGTTACATACATAGGCGACACATTTGAGGATGGGCCTTTATTATGACTACGTTTGGCTTCATAGTTTGACCTGACGAAGCTGTAAAGCGAAGCGTTGTCATAATAAAGGCCCATCTTCAAATGGTGTTTTTCTAACCATATTGTCAGTTTCCAATTTACTTCTAGAATATTTTCCCCCATCGTAAGGAAGTTCCCCTCACCCACCCTTATGTGTATGAAGGAAACAAGAGGTAAAGCTGCCTGTAACAAGTGTCTCCCCCAAAGGTTAAAAGAGTGACAGAGCCTAAATCAAGGTAGCCTACATAATTTAGATGTTTTGGAAATATGTCTGGTGTGTTTGTTAAGTGTAGTGAAATGAATAAGAGGAGGAGGTGTTTGTGAGAGTTAGCTGAATTGTGTAGGTGAGGCACAAATGGAAAGTTAGCATACCTTACCTGATAAAATAGCTAACTTAAGATATTCCACTATATTTTCCTCTCCAGATCAAGCAGTCGGCCAAGTGGTTTGTAGAATACCTCCACACCCACTCCCCCTACAGCACGGCCTTCCTCCTGTGCGAGTGTCTGGCCGTGGGCGTCTCCGTGGGGAACCTCTTCTTCACCAACACCTTCCTGGGGGGGCACCTGTTCCACGAGGGGCACGCGGCCATCCGATACCTGGATCACAACCATGCCGACCCATACGACCCACTCAATATAATCTTCCCTAAGGTCAGATAATGCTCTATTTATTCTTCTCAAGGTCACACAATTCTCTACTTGCGAGTTTCGTTCTATAAGGAAGTTGGAGCTGTAGACTTTGATATTTAGTTGAATAACCAGTTAAGATGTTGTTGTAGTACATTTATAGATACTGGTACATCAAACCCCATTCAACATACTTTTTTATCCATCACAAACTTATATTATTATTTAATTTCTGTTTAAAAGCGTGGCATAGGGATATGGCGACCCCATGGCCCGTCATTTGTGTGGTGCAGATGCCCCTGGAGGTTGGGCCTGGGAGTTCCACCTCCAGAAATAACTCCCACTGATGGATCAGCATGCCTCGGAGCTGGGCCGTTTGCCTGCAAAGGACCCAGTTCTGACTGATCCTCCTTACCCCTTTAAGGGAAAAAGGTTTTGGCTACTGACTTACTATTTATAAGCGATGTTTACAGCTCCAACTTCCTTATATCTCGAAACTCGCAAGTGGCCAATTAGCAGTTATGGAGAAATTATACCCACATAATTTTAATTCCCAACACATAATTTACTTTAGTTTGTATATTTTGCTTCAGGTCGCCAAGTGTACGTTCCACATGTACGGTACTTCGGGGACCATCCAAAAGGTGGATGCCCTGTGTGTCCTGCCCCTCAACATAGTGAACGAGAAGACCTATGTGATCCTGTGGGTGCTCTACTGCTACACTACGATCCTCATGGCCCTCACTCTCCTCGGACATCTTCTTCTCTTCATGTAAGATTTTAGGTCGGCTTCATTTTATTAGTTAATGGGACGTTGTTGTTGTTGTTGTTCCCTAAGCTGCCTGGCTGAACAGCCCCGAGTCCCTAAGGACGATGTCGATCAACTGCAGACATTCTTTGCCTTCTTACGCATCAAATCAACCAAGCTACAGACCAACATGGTGAAACACATACAATAGCACTGGATATATCAAAGGCATTTGATAGAGTCTGGCATCAATCCTTATTGTCGAAGATGTCACACTACGGCCTTGCATCATTAGTTCCACTAATTTCTTCTTATCTTCATAACAGAAAAATATGTGTAATGGTAGATGGCCTTTATTCTCAATTTCACTCAATAAATGCTGGTGTTCCCCAGGGATCAGTTTTGGCCCCAACTCTGTTCCTCATTCATATCAATGATCTCATATCTACCACTCATAATCCAATACATTCCTACGCAGATGACTCAACACTCCACAGTTCCTTCACATTTACCAATTCTTTCACCCAACCCGATCTTATAAATTCAAAAATAAACAGTGCAATTTCTCTGAACCAGGACCTTTCTAGAATTAATGAATGGGACAAGACAATCTAGTTTCCTTTAATGCACAGAAAACCAAGTACATTCAAGTTTCTAACCGACAGAATCTCACTGACTCCCATATATTTTTAATGATGTAAATATTCCCACTTCCCCTAGTATTGACATTCTCGGTGTAACATTAACTACTAACTTGAGCTGGACACATTATGTTAGAAGCATTGCTAAGAATGCCTCTAAAAAACTGGGACTCCTGTACAGAGTTCGAGAATTCTTCACTGACGAGCAGTTGGCCGTAATATATAAAAGTCATGTGCGCTCTCAGATGGATTACTGTTCACCTCTGTGGGGTGGAAGTGGAGTGGTTGCATTGAGGCAGTTGGACAAAATTCAAAATAAAGCTATTAGATTAATCAATAACCCTGCAATCACACAGGACCTTCCTACATTAGCCATACGAAGAAACGTTGCATCCCTTGCATTATTCTACAGATATTTTCACAGCAATTGTTCCGAGGAACTTGCTTCAATTGTGCCGCCTCTCCACATCTTCCCCGTAGAACTAGGGCAGCTGAGCGCCCATGAATTTACACTTTCTCCTCCACAATGCAGAACTTCTGCTTATCAGAATTCATTTATCCCCAGAGCTACTACTCTTTGGAATTCACTTCCCTCGAATTGCTTTCCACAAACTTACAATCAACAAATGTTTAAATCCAGTTGTTACAAACATTTTATGAATGGAGGATGCCTTTAGGCACATGGACCTTTTTGTTTTATCTGTGTTTTTCCTTCCTCCGTTCATTGTCTCTTAAAAAAAAAAAAAAAAGTAGGCCATGGCCACGGTCGGGCTTTCCCACAGAGCTCTCAAGGAGTGTAGATTGTGTTGTTGGCGTAAGTGGTTGTGTGAAATGCAGTCTTTTATTTTGATAATTTAATTTGACTTTATGTTGTCCTTGTCCCAATTTTGGTTTGTTTAGTTTGCAAGTTTTACATTTTAATGATGTGTTTAATGGTATGGGGTGCTGTGTTACAACCCGGGCAGGTGTCGACGACGGAGTCATCCAGTCTCTTCTGATAGCTCAGAAGAGCTAGATGGTGTCCGCATCTCAGCCTGGCCAGGTGGACTCTGTCCTCGCGAGGAAGGGAGGATTCAGAAGGATGGATTTCAGGAGGTCGTGCCTGCAGCTGCGTGTTGTCTATGAGTGATTGAATGAAACGGCGAGAGATTAAAATGTAAAACTTGCAAACTAAACAAACCAAAATTGGGACAATGACAATATAAAGTCAAATTAAATTATCAAAATCGCTATGTGGATACAACGCTTACTAAAATGAAAATTATTAAATAAAAGAACACAACACAACACATATGAGTATGGATGTGCTTCTGGAAGCTGGTTTGGGGTGGGCAGGGAGGGAGAGAAGACAGTATTTGTGTGTGATACCGTGTGCTGGGTGTTTTGATATTTCTTGGTGTCTGTGGGTGTGTTGCCATGTAGTGTAGAGGGTGGTGTTGGTTAGTGGAGGCTGCTGCCAGGAATTGAGTGCCTCTCATGTCCAGATGGTCTTTGACTTTGAGGGCTTTGGTTTCTTGATGGAGGTGATCTGTAGGTGTAGTAGCTGTGCAGCCAGTGATTATTTTTAGGGCTTTATTTTGAATAGTCTGTAAGGTCTTATGATGTGTTTCAGCTAGGTTAGAAGCCCAGGCCGGGCTTGCGTATGCATCACTGATCTTATATATTGTTTGTAAACTGTGGTGGTGGTTTCTTTGTTGTGTCCAAAGTTAATGGGACGTTATTATATATACTGTATTTACTTATTTACTTACTGATTTAGTGTGCAGGTCGGAGTGAGACAGGGATGTGTGATGTTGCCCTGGTTGTTTAATATCTACATGGATGGGGTATACAGTTATAGAAATAAACTATAGTGGCTGTAACGCGACTTATGTTGGTCAACCAAAACGCCAACTCCATACGAGGATTTCGGAGCATCAGTGATTGTCTTTTAGAAAAGGTCTCCCAGTGTCAAAATTAGCCTTTTTGCCTATTCGAGATTATTGCGAGGCGAGGGGACATAGAGTTAATTCAGGGGACTTTGATATTTTAGCCAGTTGCACGTGAGATATGGCTCTTATTAAGGGGAGATGGTTCACTTTTTGGGCAATTTTTGCATGTATTCATTATTTTTCTAGTTTCCTCCCTAGACCTCCATCAAATTTAAAATAAAACATCCATTAGATCCCCCTTCTATATTAATCTGTACATTTTTCGGTAGAAAAATGAGCCGGCCAAAGGCCGGTTCTTCCGACATTACAGGCTCACTATCGTTCGCCAGGGAGAAAATCTACACCTACAGTAAATAGCACAAAAGGTCTAAAAATTTACGAAGAAATGGGGCGAAACGTCTTAAAATCTACTAACTAATGGGGCAAACATCTTAACATCTGAAAACTAATGGGGCTAAGCATGAGGGAGAAAGTGGTCCAGAAAACCGGCCCATGTCCCCTTAACAGCAGAGTCGCTCCTCACTCACCACTTGCGACCCACTCTACGTATAGGAGTTTTTTCTACTAATCGTTTGTTTTATAAATATTTTCACTTAGTTCAATTTTCATCATTCTAACCCAATTTTCTTTATTTAAGATTGTTTAATGATTATGCTAGCCATTTATTACAATTTGTATTAAAAGTATAGCTTATCAGCTTTATTTTACTAGTCTCATCATAACACTGTTTAGCAATCTAATGCTATATTTGATGTATCGATACCCTTAGATTATTTATTTTGTTTCATTCTCAATGGTATATTTAACTGTCTTTCATGGAGTAAATATAAACAAAGTTAATAAGTAATACTTTATTACTGTATTTTATAGGTCTGATGATGACATAAGGGTATGTCGAAACGTCACCAAAAGAATAAAGGATGTTGTTGTTGTTGTTCCCCAAGCTGCCTGGCCGAACAGCCCCAGGGCCCCGAGCAAGGCCAAGGCCATAACCGAGCGACCCCACAGAACTCTCCCTGCCGACAACAATAAAGCCTGGGTGACCGAAGCCACTCCATGGCGGAGAGCTGAGGAGGGTGCGGAAACACCCGGGAAACCAAAGCCCCACCCAGGGCCCTGTGCCCCTCAGCAATTATGAAGAGAAAGTTGAGGGGCAAAGGAAAAATGTGACGCTTTGGCTTCCAATCTTGGTAGATTGGGAGGTCAATCCACGAAAGAGACGCCGTCACTTGAGATCTAGAAAATATATAAGTAATAGGAACAGTCAGAGTAAGCTATGGGTATGGCAGAGATTGCTCAGTTCTCACTCTGATAGACCAGCCCATCACCACATGACTAGAACCCAATCCTCTCGGCATCAGCTAGGAAAGGCCCTAGAAAGCCGCCTTTGGCGGGGGGGGGGGGGGGGGGGGAATAGCTCCCCTATTTCAACCCCTTTCGGGGTTGGGCACCCACCCAATGTTTGTGGTAGCAGCTCTGGTGTTTACTTTCATTATTCGCCTACGCTTCCCTTCAAATGAATCTATTGCAACTATATATCCCTCAGACCCGGTAGGGCTCTGAGGCACCCATAACAAACTAGGAGCCACCCATAACAAACTAGGGCTCTGAGGCACCGGCAGCTTGAAAGCCTGTAAGCTTGTTTTGAAAGCCGTCCGGTCCGACGCATGTAAACAACAGCTGGTTGGACCGACGCCGCGCATCTCCGACCACAAGAAGGAGAGGCGTCGCTTGTTTGTGTGTGGCTGACTGGCTGTGTGTTATTGTTTAGTATTGAAAAGTGGCTGATATGGCTGACATCGCCACAAAGTTCTCTCCACGGAAATCGTCATCACAACTGAACCAGTTGACTTAGAGAGCTCTACTCAACGCCATTCTACAGGTACGAAACACATCTACGCTTGGGGATGCTGGGAATGCGGAAGCAGTAAAAATAACAAAGATACGGTAGCCTAGGCGTAGACCTTTTTCGGCCAAAACCCCCGGGTTTCTGGGATATATTGATTTTACAGAATGCGTAGCCAGGAACCAAGGGTTTAACTGTCTTTCATGGAGAAAATATAAACCAAACCAAGGTAATAAGTAATACTTTATTACTGTATTTTATAGGTCTGATGATGACATAAGGGTATGTCTAAACTTCACCAAAAGAATAAAGGATGTTTGTGGTAGCAGCTCTGGTGTTTACTTTCATTATTCGCCTACGCTTCCCTTCAAATGAATCTATTGCAACTATATATATATACTGTATATATCGTGTAACAAGAGTAACCACTGTTGGTGGAAATGAACTTTATAACTATAAACATAATTATTCTCTCTCTCTCGTTACTCCTAAGCCCTATTTCTCTCCCTATCCCACAGACCCGGCGTTCGCAACTCCGTCCTCCTATTCCGGTGCAAGGGTCTGGAGACGAAGGCGGCCCTGCTGACCATCCTACCCGAGTGCTACTACGGCGACTGGTTCTTCCTGTACCATATCAAGAGCTCCATGGTGTACTTCAGGGCCTTCCTCCAACATGTGCAGAAGGAGATGGAAGGCACAAGGAAAGTAAAGGTGGAGGAGAAGAAGGAGAAGGATGGAGAAGGAAAAGAAAGAAAGGAGAAGGAGCCAATACTGGAAAAGAGCGAGAAGAAGATGCCGAGAGAAAAATTTATAATACTGGAGTAAAAAGGGGAAACATGAACACGAAAGACAGTAAAGGGAGAGAAAGCAACGAAGAAGGAGGAAACGAAGAAGAAAGAGAAGATAAAAACAACAACAACAGGAGGAGTAGGTGAATTAAAAGAAGAGGAAGACACGAAGAGAAGGAAGGGGAAGGAAGACAAGAGGAAGATGGGAGAGAAGGAGGAATATAGACGAAAGAAGACGAACATTCAAGAAGAACGAGGAGACTAGAGAATAAGCATCAATCATTAAAGAGGTACATAATAAGCTTCAACAGTAAAACGTAGATATAACTTTTCAATTGTGTACTAACTCCAATTAGTTTGCAAGTATATACTAACCACACTTAACTTTTCCAATAATGTAGTAACTAATTTTGGTCAATAACAATTTTTGTAAATAGCATTTTGGCTCGAACGTCCCTTGATCTTGGCCCTGTCACTCTTTCAATTCTGGGGGAGGCACTCGTCACAGGCAGTTCTGCCTTTTGTCTCCCTTACTCTTATGGAACAAAAATATATTTAAGTATATTCTAATTAATACTGGTAAAAATATTCCTAAAAAATATGTTATCCCTCAGGATTCTAGGACGCTCTCTTAGTTAGACTGTCTCAATTAACCATACAGTATTGCAAATTACACCTAACCCACCTGGATCCCGTGGCGGTATTAAGTCGAAAGGAACAAACAAAGGCATTTTGGAGATTACGGTCTAGAGGCAATTTCATCACTGTTTGTTTGGCAACTCGCACTGCACGAAAATGTAATTGAGAATATGATAATTCATGGATCTTTAGTAATTCATTGTATGCCGATTCTCACAAGCAATATACTGTATATGATCGAAGTAAAATAATTATTAATTATTTTTCTAGATTTATACTGATGTACGAAACCTTTACAATTTGTTTGCATACGAATGTGGCAATGCCTTTGATTCTGGCTAAAATGAGATGATTTTAGGCAGTTTAAGAAGAACCTATGTTATTAAGAGGGTTTATTGAGATCGTGTTTACCCATTAGAGTCGTATAGGACGAATATAAACTAAAGAAAATCATCTAGCCTAATGGTAATCAGAATACAATTAAATTTACGTAATGGTGGTGAAGGGGTTAAGTTTAAGCTTATGTTGGCGATAGTGCTGCCTGTCCTGGGTATACAATTAGCAGGATATTTTGGGTACGTATTAACCCCTTCAGTATTCAAGGACCCACTTCTTCCTTTTGTTCTGGCTATCAGTAGGCAGTTTTATTTAGTTTAGGAAGGAATTTGGAGTGTTAATTGATACATGCTTTACATATTTCATTCATGAAGGACCCTCCAAAGCTGAATAAAATCGTCTTATGATCGCCTAATTAAAGTGAAATAGACGCCCTAATACTGAGAGTTAAGTAGAATATATATATAGTATGTAGTTGTATATGATAAGACTTGCATGAATAAAAGTACACCATGAAACGTACTGTTTCATACTTGTGTGCTTATTATGTTTCACGTAGTATATGTGTCGATTTATTTACACCCTCTCTCTAGATTTAACACTAATTATTATAGTTGTAGACGGACTATTGACATTGACTGTACTTTAATCCCTCCTGTATTATGACTTTTCGTTATATATATATATACCGAGGAATATGTCTTCTAAGTGTAGTAGGGAACGTATACAGTAGGGTAGTGATTGAGAGAGTGAGAACGGAGATATGGATAGGCGACGAGCAGGGAGGTTTTAGGAAGGGAAGAGGATGTGTAGATCAGATTTTTACCCTGAATTGTGTTGTGGAGAAATATCTGGAGAAGAAACAAAAGGTGTATGTTGCCTTTATGGACTTAGAGAAGGCCTATGACAGAGTGGATAGAGAAGGTTTGTGGAAAGTACTTAGAATATACGGAGTAGATGGCAAGTTGCTGAAAGCAGTGAAGAGCATGTATGAGGGTGCAAAGGCGGCAGTACGTGTGGAGTGAGCAGAGTGAGTTCTTTGACCTGAATGTTGGTTTGAAACGGGTGTGTGATGTCCCCGTGGTTGTTTACTGTATATATGGATGGAGCCATGAAAGAAATACTATCAAGAGCAGTGGATGTTGGTGTATCGCTGAAAAGGGAGGGAATTGAGTGGAAGCTACCTATACTCCTGTTTGCGGATGATACAGTTCTGATGAGTGATAATGAATGGGAGTTGCAGGGTCTGGTAAATGAGTTTGGAACAGTGTGCGAAAAACGGAATTTGAAGGTAAATGCGGGGAAGAGCAAGGTTATGGTCTTCGAAAGGGGTGAAGTCACAGAGTGTGAGGTGAAGCTGAACGGTCAGGCTATGGAGATCGTCAACTCTTTTAAGTATCTGGGCAGTGTGTTGAGTAAAGATGGGACTATGGATGAAGAAGTGCGGGAGAGGGTTGTAGGAACGCTGAAAGCAGTAACAAGAAATAGGGTGGTCAGTATGGAAGTGAAGAAGTCCTTGCATGACAGTGTGGTAATCCCGACACTGACTTACAGAAGTGAAGCATGGGCGTTGGTTTAGAAACTCAGACCAAGAGTGAGAGCAGTTGAAATGAATTACCTAAGAAATGCGTGCGGAGTTACATGGAGGGATAGACAGACTAATGAGGAAGTAAGAAGGAGGTGTGGTGTGGAGGTAGATGTGCTGGAAAGTGTGAAAAGGAACAACTTGAGATGGTTCGGCCATATGGAACGTATGGAAAGCGAGAGAATGACTAAGAGGGTGTACGAGAGTGAGGTGGAGGGACAGAGAGGGAGAGGTAGACCGAAAGAGAGGTGGAAGGATGGAGTGAGGAATATATGAACGAAGGCGGTGCTGGTTGGGGGGAGGGGCGTCGACTGACCGGGGACAGAGGTGCATGGGGCGGTTCGTTTGTGGCACCCCTTCGGGGATCACAGCCTCAGGCAATATATATATATATATATATATATATATATATATATATATATATATATATATATGTGTGTTTTTTTCTTTTTGATTTTATTTTATTTTTTTTAGCTGATGCTAGACTATTGTATGAAGCTTAGGAAGAACCTGTGGCAGTCAAAGAGGTTCACCAAGATGCACTGTGAATATGTGAACACTGTTCAAATATAACAAACATGATACACATTCAAAGTATCGTAACCATGCGTGTGATAGTTTGAACACGTAAACGATTGAAACGATTATCATGTGTAGGTTATAATTTTACTTTTGTTACATTATAACATTCAAGTTTACAGTGTAGTTATTGCACTTTTGGTTTCTAGAGATCTTTCCTTAGCTAAAAAATGTCATCCAACCTTAGCCAAAACCAATTAAGGGCGTCATTGTACTTTCTAGTAGCTTTCAAACTTGGTATTATATCTTGACCATCGACATTTGTATACACATTTTGTTCACATACTTATATAACTTCAAGTTTACGAACGTTTTAGGGATTTGTTTTTTGCCTTCGTCAAAGATGAATACGATGCCAACTGTTGTTTTGTTGTTGTTGTTGTGGATAAGCCAATATTTATTTTTAGCCGTATTTTTGAGATACTGATCTGTAATTCGGTATACAGATAGTTATGACCCATCAAATATCCTGTGCCACTTTGGAGCTAAATCTACATGCCCAACCCTGAGACATCCATAGTAGGCTGTGGGGAATTCAATTAAGGTCTATCGTCATGCTTTTTTTGTTTTGTTTTACCTATGTGTATGAAGGAGGCAAAAGGCAAAACTGCCTGCAACAAGTCTCCTCCAAAGTTGAAATATTTTTGGTCGCTATATTAAACGTTTTGTGTGTGTGGGGGGGGGGGGAATGTGTGGTGTACTTGTGTAGTGGAATGAATAGGCGGAGGAGGTGTTTGTGAGAGCTAGTTGGATTACTCTCTGTATAGGTGAGATGCAAACAGAGACATTGAGGGAAGCCAGACAAATGAAACCGGAATTTATGTTGTTGGATAAGAATCCTGCGTACCTTGCTCTGCAAATTTCGGGAAACAATATTTTTATATTTGTTTCAGTATTTGTAAATGAAATTAGCTATAGGAGGAGGAGGCTGTAGGCACCAGCCGAACAGGCCGGTACGCCCATGGAGCGCTACAAGTAGGTGGTAAAGAAAACTGTAACTCCTGTTTCACCGCATGGCCTCCTTTGCAGATCCTTTCCGTGCCTCACCAAAACAGAGGGTAACCCCAGTTTGGCCTCCTAATCACCTGCTCTCTCTTTCTATACAATATTACAACATCTTACATACTACACTATCTTTTCCAGATTTATTTAACAAAGGGCCTCTAAATCACGACCCGCCTCGGAGTCTCTCAAGGAGTCTTCTGGGTTATTAGGATTTTGTGTTTAATTATAATTAATGAGGATTTTGCTTGCCTTTGCCAATTTCGAGCACTGTATTTTAATTTGTCTTCTAGGCTAACAAAAACGCCTTTCCAGGCTTCCTTCAAACTAAACAATGCTCACCCAGACCTCCTTCAACCTAAATTTGTATATTTTTCGGTAGAGAAATGTAAAGGCCGAATTATTTTAAGTTACAGGCTCGTTATTGGTTGCCCAGAAACTTAATTATAATAGAGATAGTAGAACCCCGATTAAAGAATGGTGGGAGAAAAGGATATCAGGGAGAGAGAGAGAGGGGGGGGGGGAGACAGACAGACAGACAGACAGACAGACAGACAGAGAGAGAGAGACTAACAGTAAGCTAGACACAGACTAAGCTGATAATAGTTCTGATAAGGATAACATTAATGAAAGTTATGAATACTAGCTCTTAAAACCCTTCAGCACCTTGTCGTAATTTACGTCATATTCTGGTTACCATTAGATGAGTTTCCTTGGCTTCTACTCTACCTCGAGGACAATTATAAATGGTGCTGATGGATGATTGATACGGCCAATATGTCTATCTATCTATCTATCTATCTACAATATATACTCAGGCACATACCCCCAATTATTATTATCATTATTTATTTATTTTTTAGCTGGGGGTGGCCAACTCGAGACAGAGCCTGAACAAAAATAAATAAATAAATAAAAAAAATATAAAAAAATAATAAAAACAATAATCACACATCTAGGTCGCCCAATCTAGCCTAATAGGGGTTAAGAACATAAATGGCGACACACCCATTTGACTCGGTAACGCGACGCAAACGATACAAGACCTTTTACCCCATTTCGTTGTCAATATTAAGACCTTTCGTGCCATATAGGTGTCAATATTTTCCTAGCGAGCGATAGCCAGCCTGTAAATTTAGGAGGAACCGTCCTTTGCCCGGGACAGTTTTCTACCAACAAATTTACAAATTAATCTCGAAAGGGGGGGGGGGGGTCTAACAGGTACTTTTTAAATCTTGAGGGAGGTCTAAAGAGGAAACCGAAAAAAAACTATCAATCAATCAATATATAGACCAAAAAAACAATCAATCAATCAATCAATCAATATATAGACAAAAAAAAACCCCATCCCCCCTTAACTACGAACAGCCTCATTTGTATCGGTAGATCTGTTGCTGCTTGTTTTCCTTTGTACTTGATGTGTCTAAATTCATCTGTTTCGGTATATGAAGAAATATTAACTGTATTGTGCTCTGGTTCTCAATAGACGATGGTGTGCCATTTTAGAAGGATCTTGAGAAATAAAATAAAATAAAAGTTATTTCAATTAAGGGGGGTCACCGGCTTTTATTATCTTTCTCTCCTTTTCTCACTTTCCCTGGCTTGTATCCATTCGGTCCCATTCAGCCAACTGTTTTATGCCGTTTATCCCCATCCTGGTGTCGATTTCTTCCTGGCGAGCGATAGCGAGTCATTGTATGAAGAAATCCGGCTTCGCCGGAGAGATTTTTCAATCGAAAATTTTTACAAATTTAGCTTGCTGTCAAAACAAAACAATATACTGTATATACTGCCTCGCTACCGCTCGCCAGGAAAATATTGACACCTGGATGGGGGTAAACGTCTTAAAACAGTAGGCTGAATGGGGCCGAATGGATGAAAGCCGAAGAGAGAGGGAGAGAAAGATAAAAAAAAAAGCGAGCTGGGCCCCCTTAACTCTACCACTCACTGACGATCCTGGAGTAAGGGAGAATGGCCATCTTTTCTTTGTGACGCCATTGTGGTACCTCGATTACAAAACAACAGGGGTTTTGTTTTATAGTTATTATTTGAATATTATTATTTGTATTATTATTATCATTATTTGTATTATTATTATTTTTTGTATTATTATTATTATTATTATTGTTTTATATATATACAGTATATATATATATATATATATATTTTGTTTTATATATATACCGTATATATATATATACCGGTATATATTTTTTTTTTTTTTTTTTTTGTATATATATATATATATTTTTTTTTCATATACAGTAGAATGAACTGTATATCCAAAGACCAAACTAAATATTCTGTTCCTGTATTGCCGAATGTTTATTATGTGTATGGGGATGATTTTTAACGTCGGTCTGAACACTTTTAACACCCCGAATGAAATTAATGAAAGCATGTGATTCTCCCAGGATTCGAACCCAGGACATCACATACAGAACTTACACGCCCCAACTGATTAGAGTTTAAAGAGAAGAAAATCTCTCCAGTGGCACCAAGATGGCAGAGGTTGGCCGATCTGTGTTTTTAACTGTGTTGGTGGTGTAATGGTTTAGATGCTTATGTTCTTGGTGTGGTGTCCCAAGTTCGAATTCCGGGAGGACCACATGCTTTCATTAGTTTATTCAAGTGCATTGGGGTTTGTAATTGATGATTAATGTTAAGAACGGGGTGTTACGTAATTACTAAGAATAGCCTATAGGGTCTGTAACTCTCATAGGCTCTTCCTAAGCTGAATAAATATCGAATACTAGCCAGAATTAAGGGGAGACTGAGAGTTTGTTTGGTCTATTAATTCATTTATTATTATTTATTTTTTTTAGTTTCCTCCCTAGACCTCCATCAAACTTAGAAAAACACCCCCTAGATCCCCCTTCAAGATAAATTTGTACATTTTTCGGTAAAAAAAATTCCCGGCCGGAGGCCGGTTCCTCTTAAAATTGCAGGCTCGCTATCGCTCGCCAGGAAATAATCGACACCTAAATGGCACTAAAGGTCTTAAAATTGACAATGAAATGGAGCGACAGGTGTTAAAATCGCCAAACTAATGGGCCGAACGTCTAATAATCTCAAAACTAGTGGGGGTAAACAAAAGGGAGAAGGGGGTCTAGAAAAACGGTCTTCCTCCCCTTAACTGTCAAACGTTAGAACGCGTCATAATCATCAAGGGGTTATAGTTTGTTTAATTTTCGTAATTTTTCTCTTTTGTTTCAGACGAAGCCACCATCATGTTTATCAAGAATTTTGACTTTCCCTTTCTGAAAGATCTATTTAACAAATCTGAGTGAGTATATCCCCTGATGTTTTATTATAGTAGATTGCTCTCACACTCTCAATATACTGTATGTATATATATATATATATATATATATATATATATATATATATATATATATATATATATATATATATATACCCATCTCTCTCTCTCTCTCTATTAATTTTGGTTCTTGACATACATTAAAGTTATTCGAATATCACATAGATTAATTAAAACAAAAAATACTTGGTTCAAGGGCCTCAAGAGGGTTTCATACGAACAATTTGTTCATCTTTACCGGGTGAGAAGTTTAATCCCCGAGCAGACGATATTTTATCTTGTTAAAATTAACAACTTATTTACCGGTACATAAAAATATACAAACACATAAAAGTACATTAAAACTGCAGCCAAACTTAAGTTCAAGCTCTTTTTCAGAATATTTAATTATTTTCAGTGGTTAAATATCTATGAATACTGAAGTGATTCCTACTGGTTTAGTTATTTCCCAAATCCATTATTTGTTTTTGTAAGCTTTAGAAGGTAACTCCCAAGTCCCAATAACATCTCCCATGTGTCATATTCTAAAATCTACCAATTATTTCATAGGGTGAGCATTGAGCAAACCTCGCGTGATCTCCCTGGTGTTGGTAGTGCTACAAATCGCTTTCTTCTGCACGGCTGTGGCCTGTATACTGGTGATGGTGATAAATGTACTGGAAGACAACATCAGTTGCATCACTGGCCTAGAGAAGGTCAAACAGTCTAATAAAGCTGTCGAGACCTACTGCTTCATATCGTCCACCTTCAGCACCGTCAATGTCGCGGATCAGGTTAGTAATGGATGTTTTCACATAGACTGTATGTACGTAAATTTGTGTGAATATAAACACCATGTGAGGAGGAGCACTTTATTGAGAACATTTCACATATAGCTTCATCAGGCCAATGACCTACACCAAAATATTTTACAACTTTACTATTTTCTTTGTGGCGGGAGGGGGAGGAAAATAGAGGCTGAGTATATTCATGATGTCAGTTATTGGTTATGGTCTTTGAAAGGGGTGCAGTCACAGAGTGTGAGGTGAGGTTGAACGGTCAGACTATGGAGAATGTCACTTAAGTATTTGGGCAGTATGTTGAGTAAAGATGGGAATATGGATGAAGAAGTGCGGGAGAGGGTGGTCAAGAATGGGAGTAAAGAAGTCCTTGCATTATAGTGTGGTAATCCCGATATTGACGTACGAGGGTGAAACGTGGATGTTGTTGGAGAGACACAAACCAAAAGTGAGAGGGGTGAAAATGAGTTACTTGAGATGTGCGTGCAGAGTTACATGGAGTGATAGACAGATGAATGAGGAAGTGTGAGAGAAGTGTTGTGTAGATGTGCTGGAAAATGTGAAAAGGAACACCTTGAGATGGTTCGGCCATGTGGAACGTATGGGAAGCGAGAGAATGACTAAGAGACTGTAGGAGAGTGAAGTGGAAGGACAAAGAGGGAAAGGTAAACCGAGAGAGAGGTGGAAGGACGGAGTTAGGAATTATTTGCGTGAAAGCGGTGCTGGATGGGAGGAGGGGCTTCAACTGACTGGAGACGGAAGTGCATGCGGCAATTCATTCGTGGCCACCCCTTCGGGGATCAAAGTGTCTGGCAATAGATAGATAAATAATGATTGGTGGGGTCAGTAACAATGGGCAGAGAGTTTTTAGTGTGTATTTGTCTTGGTTTGTCTTTGGCTACGGGCATATTTCTTCCTATTTCCGCCATATTAGGGCTCATTCAGGCACTCCTGATTGAGTAGGCAAGTGTCTGAATGAATTGAAATGTATTCAGCCAAAAACTAAAAGAAAATATCTTCAAAATGACACCAAAACAAGCTACGTAGCTCGCGGGCTTCACCCGCAGCGCTACAATAGACATTCACTAAAAAGAGCAATTATCGCTAATATGCCTTTGGCAGCGCTGTATATCTCGCGAGACTCTGACTCAGAGTCTTCAGTGCCGCAGGCCAGCAGCCAGCTGGCTGGGGTAAGGACATGCGGCCTGTTGCGCTCCCCCTCCCTCGCACTCGATTCTACAGGCTTTAAGAGGCTTTAAAAGCCTGTAAAATGCTGTAAATTGCCATGGCGTTCCGAAACGTCTCCTGTCGGCAATGGGTTAAATATGTATAAAAATTACATAGTGAAATTATAATTATTATAGTACATAAAGTAATTAAGATGTCACTTAACTAAGGATTGATGATTGAAATTATTATCGTATGATATTTATGAATTTAGTCTTATCTGTCTGTCCTGGGTAATTTATTTTTTTATGGAAGTATATATCTTGGACAGCAATAAGAGTGTGTTGATTTGTGGTTGTGTGAGGAAGACTCCCTTCCCTTGTGTAGAACAGAAAGTCCGCGAAAATAGCGCACTCGCTGCCGAAATATTGTACCGCAAGTATACAGATACGGTGTACTAATATATATATATATATATATATATATATATATATATATATATATATATATATATAGGAATACAAATATGAGTATATATCAAAGATTAGCGGTATACAATTATCATAATCAAATCAAATTAGTGTATAAGCCTAAGACCACAATTATTTATATATACCTTCGAACCAGGTATCAAGGGCAAGTGGTTACTATTACAGTAACCTCTTTTTTTAGTCATAGAAAATGGCCCCAAATAACACTACTGTATCATATTCCATGATAGTAGCCTTGTAATATTGTTTTACCGGCTGACTTATCTAGATCGAACATACAGTACAAGGCGGCGCTCAAATGCTTGGAAAGAGGGCATGCATTGACGGACATTATCTCTTCTTGCATACAGCCAGACAATTATCACAGCTCAGTGCATCACAAACTGAGTCATCCTAAATGTCATCCCGCAGGATGCTAAATCAGTATGCCGTATTATGCTAATGTTCGCCAATTTCTGCTTAATTAATTACACTATCCTTTATTAAGTCGGTATCCAAAAAGCCTTCTTTATCTATATTCACACCTTCAGTACAAGCCTCAACACCCTGAAGAACGTTGTCACTGAAAGGATGTATGAAATTGAGTGTGTAAAACTATACGCGTACATGTTATCAGCATTTTCCACAAAGTCTATTGTTAATATTTTAGTTACCCACCAAATATCGTCAGTTTCTTTAGGAGCTACACAACGAAAACGATAAATTTGTGCATAACTGTGAAATTATTCCAAAGTTGTTCATAGTTGATTTAACAATATTTCATTTGTCTTAAATGTCCTTAGTATACGCCATGGCTATTACATTTAATTATCTTGTAATATCTTAATTGTATCTCCATGACCTTCCGCCACAACGTTCTCCTAAGACTTGGGGCTTCTACTGAAAGGTATATCAAGAACAAAAAAATACATAAAGAAATTAACATTTAAGCACAAAATCTCCTAGTAATCAGTGTTTTTAGTCATGGAGACCGTAACCCCATCAGCATATCCTCATCCTGATTTCATTTTGGTTACCATCAGACGATTTTATTCTGCTTATGATATACCTCTACAGAACGAATGGGGTATCAACAATCTTAATTAGGCCTACCCTTTGACTCGCACAGATCCTTCCTAATCTTATCAAACTATATTACAGAGCTTAGCAAGGTTCTATGTGAACCAAAAGGCTTAGTTTTGTGCTAATTAATACTCATATATACAGTAGGCTATATCTATCTATCTCTCTCTCTCTCTCTCTCTCTCTCTCTCTCTCTCTCTCTCTCTCTCTCTCTCTCTATCTATCTATCTAGCTAGCTAGCTCCTCTCTCTCTCTCTCTCTCTCTCTCTCTCTCTCTCTCTCTCTCTCTCTCTCTCTCTCTCTCTCTCTCTCTCTATCTATCTATCTCTATCTATCTATCTATCTACTCCCAGCCGGACTCTAACCACCGAAAGTCAGGACGCTCGTGTCGATACTTTAATCCACTACACCACGGCATGACTTTCGGTGGTTCGAGTCCGGCTTGGAGTATATAAACATTTAGTAGCTCACGTGTATTTGTGAGATTACTCTAGTGTGTCAGGTAAGTGGCGATGAGGTGTAGCTCTTCTCATTTCTTCTTAGCGTCCCAGGTTGGCAGGTGTAGCTGGGGTCGCTTTCTGGTCCCCCCATCTTCCTCATGTTTAGCCCCATTAGTTTTCAGATTTTAAGACGTTTGGCCCATTAGTTTGGCGATTTTAAGACCTTTCGCCCCATTTGTTTGTAAATACTAAGACTTTTTGTCATTCAGGTGAAAATGTTTTCCTGGCGAGCGATAGCGATCCTATAAATTAAGAGGAACCGTCACATTTTTCTTGCGAAAATTTACAAATTGATCTTGAAGGAGTGTTCTTTTAAGATTGATGGAAGTCTTGGGAGGAAACTAAAAAGATAATAAAAAATACATAAATGAGCAAATAAATACGCCCCCCCCCCCCCCCCTTAATAACGACAGCGTATGCTCACAGCTACTCACAGAAGATCCCAGGAAGAGGCTATGCAACCAGTGATTCCGGCTCTAAATCGCTCTCACTACTATTACTTATGGTTGATCGGTTGTTTTGGTGAACGAGGCAGTTGTTCTCTGTTTTTGCTTTGTGATTAAAGGGGGGGGGGGGCATATTTATTTGCTCATTTATATATATATTTTTTTTTTATTTTTTTTATTAGTTTCCTCCCTAGACCTCCATCATGCTTGAAAAAAGACCCCCCCCCCCCCCAGACCCTCCTTCAAGATAATTTTTTTACATTTTTTGATAGAAAATTTTGCCGGCCGGTTCCTCTTAAATTACAGGCTCGCTATTAATCGCCAGTAAAAAATCGTCACCTAAATGACACGCAAAGTCCTAATATTGACGACGAAATTGGGTTAAAAGTCTCAAAATTACCAAACTAATAGGTCGAACTTCTTAAAATCTGAAAACTAATCAAACTAAACATGAGGGAAAAGCGGGACCAGAAAAACGACCCATCACTCTTTAAAATGTTGTTCTTGTCTTCTCCGTCCAACCTTTTCTCGGAGATTACAGCTGAGACTGGGAGACTATGGTCGTTGAAAATACGGTATTATGTTGGCAATTGTGCTGCCTGTTCTGTTCCCGTAAAAACAACTAAATATTTGTTAACCCTTTCAAGATCCAATGCGCATTTATGTTGTGTTTTCCGGATATTATTAGACGATTTTATCCAAGTTACGAAGGGTATATGGAAGTCAGAAGGTTATTTGAGATGGTCTTTACCCCTATAATTCCCACGGATAATCTTGACCCTTCTAATTCCCACATATCCTTCTTAAACTGTATGAAGTCGTCTAAAGATAGCCAGAATAAACTGTCAAATTGCGCCACAATCTTCACAAGCTTTGACTGATAAGATAATGACTTAACAGAGTGATAACATCCACAGACGTTACAACCAAACTACCTCAACTCACATGCACCAAGGGTTATCTTTTAGGTCAAAATGAATAAGCTTTTATTCAAAGGATGTGTACTGTTTTGGTTGTTGTTTATTATAAATAGCTTAAGGTCGATCACTGGAATTTTGTTCTTGTTGTTTTTTCCTTGCCCCATTAAAATGTATTCTATTAAAAAAAAATATATATATATACTGTATATATACCGTATATATATATATATATATATATATATGTTAGTAAAGCCAGGTAATAAATTTTCTTTAATACATACGAGGTTGAAAGAAATGGCAATTTCTGCGTTGGAAATTTTATTATTCAAAGTTTCCAGGTCTCTGATGAGTTTTCGCTGGGTGGCAGGAAGTAGATGAAGGAGATGAGCAAAATTCATGGTGGTACAGGGTTACATAAATGTACATGATGATACAGGATATACGACGCGTTTCACTGGACAACCAGCATTATCAAGTAAGGAAGGAATGATATAAAAGGTAAACAGGAAGGGTATATATAGAGGGTGGAGGATCAGAGGAGGCGGAAAACAGGGGGCAAAAGTCTGCTATTGGTGGAAGCGTAAATTAGGAGAGAGAAAGGGGTTAACCGCTTCACGCATGCGCACTGGATGCGGGATGGTGGTCAGTAGGTGGGGTCGAAGCTGATTGGCTGCGTGTCGAGGGGCGTGGCCTAAGTTGTGTGGCGCCTGCAGAAGACGAAGCTGAAGGAGGTAGCGCGGGGGGCTGCGTCAAGGGCACCGGGGGGCGAGGAGGGGTGTTAGGTCCTGTAGGGTAGTGCCTTTTGGCAGAAGGAAGGATCTGAAGGTCCAGAGTTTGGTTGTTGATGTTGGAGTGTAAGGCTTGGATATATAAAGCTTCGAGTATAGGTAATCTCCTTGGGTCACTTTCTTTATCGAGTATGGTAGTGTGTTTCTCTAACTCGTTGCGTGTGAGGTGAGGGTGGTTAGGGGTGAGATAGTGGTCTTTGATGGCTCCAGCCTGAAGGTGAAGAGAAGGCCCTGAAAACACTACTGGAGCTATGTACCAAGGAGGCCCCCTTCCTTTGCCCCCGGGGCAACATGTACAAGCAGATAGACGGTGTGGCGATGGGCAGCCCCCTAGGAGTTCTTTTTGCGAACTTTTTCATGGGTACCATCGAGGAAGAGCTCCTAGCTGCCCAACGACCAGCCGTCTACTGTAGATACGTGGATGACATCTTCGTGCAAATCAAGGACCTCCACGAACTACAGGAACTCCAGCGTCGCTTCATGACCTCCTCCGGACTTAACTTCACCTTTGAAAAATCTAACAATGGACAACTCCCCTTCCTCGACATCCTCGTAGCTCTGAACGACCATGGGTTCAAAACCACCGTCTACATTAAACCTACTAACACAGGACAATACCTCAACGGCGATAGTGAATGCCCCCGCCGTTATCTTCTATCCTCCATCTCCGCCTATGTTAGGAGAGCCCTCACGCACTGCTCTACCTGGGCCGACACCCACCAGGAACTAGAAAGACTATCCCAAGGTTTAGTAAATAACGGATACTCCAACTCCGACATCTCCAGCACCATCAACCACCATCTTGAAAAATGGTACACCCAAAGCCCTCCCAACATTGACCCCCCCAATGAAATTAAGATCTTCTACCGCAATTACATGTCTTCTGAACACAAAAATGACGAGGCCGTCTTAAAAGAAATAATCTCCAAGCATGTCCACCCAACCAACCCGGAAAACAAAATCAAATTAATAATTTATTACAAATTCCCCAAGACCTCCAACCTCGTTCTCCGCAACAAACCAGCCTCCACCAAGATAAAGAGCCCGATGACCGACGATCACGTCATTTACCAACATACCTGTAATTATGAGGACTGTGGACCTCATTCCTATATTGGTATGACGCAGACTCGTCTTTCACGTCGGTTAACTCTTCACCTTCAGGCTGGAGCCATCAAAGACCACTATCTCACCCCTAACCACCCTCACCTCACACGCAACGAGTTAGAGAAACACACCACCATACTCGATAAAGAAAGTGACCCAAGGAGATTACCTATACTCGAAGCTTTATATATCCAAGCCTTACATCCCAACATCAACAACCAAACTCTGGACCTTCAGATCCTTCCTTCTGCCAAAAGGCACTACCCTACAGGACCTAACACCCCTCCTCGCCCCCCGGTGCCCTTGATGCAGCCCCCCGCGCTACCTCCTTCAGCTTCGTCTTCTGCAGGCGCCACACAACTTAGGCCACGCCCCTCGACACGCAGCCAATCAGCTTCGACCCCACCTACTGACCACCATCCCGCATCCAGTGCGCATGCGTGAAGCGGTTAACCCCTTTCTCTCCTAATTTACGCTTCCACCAATAGCAGACTTTTGCCCCCTGTTTTCCGCCTCCTCTGATCCTCCACCCTCTATATATACCCTTCCTGTTTACCTTTTATATCATTCCTTCCTTACTTGATAATGCTGGTTGTCCAGTGAAACGCGTCGTATATCCTGTATCATCATGTACATTTATGTAACCCTGTACCACCATGAATTTTGCTCATCTCCTTCATCTACTTCCTGCCACCCAGCGAAACTCATCAGAGACCTGGAAACTTTGAATAATAAAATTTCCAACGCAGAAATTGCCATTTCTTTCAACCTCGTATGTATTAAAGAATATATATATATATATATATATATATATATATATATATATATATATATATATATATATATATATATATATATATATATATATATATACCGGTATATACACAGCTTAAATTACTATTTGTATTATTTATATTATTATTATAATGATTATTATTATTATTATTATTATTATTATATTACTATTTAATTAAAGTCCCACAGGGACTTTTGACATCTGAAATATATTATCGTATGAAGCAATGCTTTAGTATCTAAATAATTATAATTCCTTATATACTTAATTTTGTTCCATTGTTTTTATTTTTTACTTATCTTATTTACTATTGTCATACAGTTTTTAATCAAATTTACTATAAGTTTTAACTATATTTATTGCCTATTGTAATTTATAGTTATATACATTTATCAATGTACCTACTTATTTATATAAATTATAATTATATTTTGGTAACTTTATTATTAGTTTTCAGATATTTATGTTGTATTGTTTGTCTTTATATTTCAACTAGCAGGGGTACCCGGCATTGCCCGGGTAATCACCATAATCACCATCACTACTACCACCACTACTACTACCATAATCACCATCATCAATCACTACTACCACAATCATCACAATACTACTACTACCATAATCATCGGCCTCGACCTCCCTGTGCCTCATTAAACGGCGACCTCGATTTCGGCCGCTAAATGACCTCCGATTTAGGATCTGACCTCATCCGTACCCCCATTTTGGGGGGCTGCGAACAACCTTCGTTCCATACACCTTTTCGATCGGAGGCCTCCTTCTGCCCCAAACGGCAATTTTTTTCGCATTTTTTTCGCTCCCGTATACTACATAAGTTCTGCCGAAAAATTTATTAAACAAAAGTGTCTCTCATTTCCACTAAACTCGCCTAAAACCATCTCCAAAGCCTGGGCTTTCCAACGGTGCCCCACACTCCCACCTGGCACCAAAACTGTGGGAGGAGTTTAGTAACAAAGGTCGGGTAACTGACAAACATTGACCTTTATTTATTAAGAAGATAAATGTCATGCTGATTTTACAAACTTGTCAATGTACCGGTAGTTATATTTTTATAATCGACTCCTAGGGGACAAATTATTATACATTGCTAGAATATGTAAAGAAGGAAAAAAACCGCAAAATCCCTCACTAATAATTAAACAAAATATCACAATCCAGAAGACGTTGGACCAGATAGTGTTAATCATGTATCGTCATTTCTGGTGTGGCAGTTTATGAACTAATAATTTAAATAATTATGTCGCGTACATTTCTTAATTTTCAGTCTTGGGTCTGATATCAATGCAAAATATCCCTGAACAAATATTGAACATCGAAATTTGACGATAAAAGTTCATGTATGATACTCTGTGTACTAAATAACTGCCGGTCGAATCAGTC
>CM064505.1:37158872-37173872 GCA_032716605.1 Paralithodes platypus
CGAGGACAGCCATGAATGTAAATGTAGATCCGACCAGAACCAAAAATTCGATGAAAGAACGATCTGCGAGTTCTAAAACCGCAACTTTAAAGGTTTTCTATGCAAACGCTCGTAGCATACGCAATAAATTTTCAGATTTAGAGGAACTAGTGTTTACAGAAAATTATGATGTGATTGGCATAACAGAATCTTGGCTCAATACACAAGATAGAGACTTTTTAGCAGAGTATTCACTTCCCGGTTATGTAATGTTTGAGAACAGCCGAATAAATAAAAATGGAGGTGGCGTTTTATTTTATATCAAAGAAAGTCTTAACCCGACCCTCGTGTCAAAACCTCAAATTGTGAACGTCGACACATCTTTTGTGCTAATAAAGAATAATAAAGGTACAAAAATAATACTTGCGTTAATATACAGACCTCCAGCTCAATCAGTGCAAACTGACCGAGAAATTTACGAACAAATTGCAGATGTAAGTAACTCACAAGATACCGTAATTTTTGGCGACTTTAATTTACCTGTGACCAAGTGGGGCGATACTCTTACTTCACACTCCGGACATGACTTGTATACGAACTTGCAAGAGAGTTCGCTTTATCAATTTGTTCGAATGCCGACCCGTGGTAATAACGTTCTTGACATTGTACTTGCAACAAAAGAAGAATTGATAGAGAATTTGAATGTTGGTGATGAATTCAGTAACAGCGACCATCGTACGATAACTTTCACTTTAAAGTTTACTAGTAACGAACCAAATAGTAGCATCGAAAAAGTCCCTAATTTCAAGAAAGCAAACTTCCATAAACTTAGATCTATGTTTAAAGAAACTGACTGGAGCTTTTTAATTAACAATAACGACATAAATACATCTTGGAAGTTATTCGAAACCACTTACCTAAAAGCAGTGCAAGACTGCATACCATCGAAAATACGGCGTCCAGGCCATAATAATAAGCCCAAATGGTGGAATAAAGATATTTCAAACTGCCTGCTTGCTAAAAAATTTGCTAATGATAGATTAAAATCCTCGCAAAATGACGAAGAACGGGTGAAATTTGTAGAGCTACGACGCAAAGCCAAAAAGTTAATTAAGCAAAGTAAAAATACCTTAGAGTTACATATTGCGAATCAAAGTAAAACAAACCCGAAAGAATTCTATAGTTATATCAGAAAGAAAAAAGTAGTTACTTCAACTGTTGGACCGTTAGTCGATGAAAAAGGAGAATACACCAAAGACGAAGTACAAATGAGTAATGCCCTCAATACCTTCTTTGCATCAGTTTTTACAACAGAAGACCTCAGTGATATCCCTACACCATCGCCGATTCAGATTGATAATTCAGATGTTCTAAGCAATATCACCGTTACAGAGAGAGAAGTATTGAATTGTTTAGATAAACTCAAGGTAAATAAAACGCCAGGACCTGATACAATCTCGCCTAGAGTTCTAAAGGAAGCTAAGAATGAGCTCTCCAAACCACTGACATTACTATTCAATAAATCCTTGCAGTCTGGAACTATGCCTGATCAGTGGAAGCTAGCCAACGTAACACCGATATTCAAAAAAGGCAGCAAATCCCTACCCAGTAACTATCGTCCAATTAGCTTAACCTCAGTTGTATGTAAAATGCTAGAAACGGTCATACGAGACAGACTCGTAAATCACTTAGAGGAAAATAACATACTTAAAGATACTCAACACGGCTTTCGTAAAAAACGTTCCTGTTTAACAACCTCTTAGACTTCTTCCACGATATCCTCAACCTCTACGATGAGAGTAAAGCTGTAGATATTATATACCTTGATTTTCAAAAGGCCTTTGACAAAGTTCCCCACAAACGTTTACTGCTAAAACTAAAAGCGCATGGAATACAAGACGGTGTGTTGAAATGGATAGAAAATTGGCTCAGCAACAGAAAGCAAAGGGTAGTCATAAACGGTAAGGCATCTAAATGGACCAATGTAAGTAGCGGGGTACCCCAGGGATCGGTACTAGGACCAATTCTCTTTCTAATGTACATCAACGACATAGATGAGGGTCTCACCTGCACAATCTCAAAATTTGCTGACGATACAAAAATTGCAAATAGTGTACTCTCAAAAGAACAAGTTGACGATATGCAACACAATCTAGATAAATTGTCATGTTGGGCCCAAATTTGGCAAATGAGTTTCAATGCGGATAAATGTAAAGTACTACATGTCGGATACCTAAATGAGAAAGCAAACTATTCGATGAATGGCACTCAGCTTAAGAATGTAAACAGAGAAACTGATCTGGGAGTAACAATATCGAGTAACCTAAAACCGAGTCAACAATGTTCAGAAGTTGTTAAGAAGGCAAACAAAATAATTGGCTTTATAGGCAGGTCATTTGAGCATAAATCCAAAGAAGTTATCCTAACCCTTTACAATCCCTTAGTCCGCCCTCTTCTGGAATACTGCGTTCAATCCTGGTGCCCTTATTACCAAAAAGATATAAACAAGCTAGAACGAGTTCAACGTAGAGTTACCAAAATGATACCTAGCCTAAAGAACAAACCATACGAAGAGCGTCTTAGAGAATTAAATCTATTTCCTTTAACCCAGCGCAGATTAAGAGGCGACTTAATTCAAGTGTTCAAAATCATCAAAGGCATCGACAATATGAACTGTAGTAAGTACTTCACTATCGACCAATCTAATTACACGCGGGGAAACGGTTGCAAAATTATTGGTAAATCTTTTAACTCGCACGAATCTAAGAATTTCTTCTTCAATCGGGTTGTCAACTTATGGAATGGGCTTCCCCGAGACGTTATAGACTGCAGCACCGTTGATTCATTTAAATTCCGCCTAGACAAATATCTCGCATCAAACCCGCGACTGACTGCGTTTGTAAATGAATAACTTTATCCTCCCCTCAGTTACTAACCCATATGTCCCCTACTAACTTCCTAGTCCTGCCACGTTAGTGGCAGGGCAGTAGTTCCCTTTCCAATGTTCCCTTACCCACTCTAAACCACTGTTTGGACACTTGATCCTCAGTGTTTTGGAGGACAAGCAACCTAGAAGGGTCACTAGACCTGTTGTTGCTTGATTTCCTTTGTACTTTGTACAGACAGACAAACCCACACACACACATGCATACATACATCTGGGACCTGGGAATACAAATAAAGATAATATAACAGACTTCAGGATGATGTAAGCACGGGTTCTTTGTCTTAAATAAAAGCGAATATAAAAGCTCTTCAATTCCCAAGCCGGCCTGGTGAGACCTTTGTTATGTGGTGTTATCTAATCATCTAATCTGTTAAAGGGGAGATTGGTCGTTTGTCTGGTCCACTTTCTCCCTCGTGTTAAGCCCCATTTATTTTGAGATTATAAGACGTTCGGTCCATTAGTTTGGCGATGTTAACACCTTTCGCCCCATTTCGTTGTCAATTTCTGACCTTTCGTGCCATTTAGGTGTCGTTTTTTTTTTATCTAGCGAGCGAAAGCGAACCTGAAATTTCCAGAGGATGTAAATATTTATCATGAAGGGGGGTCTAGGGGGAGTGTTCTAAGCTTGATGGAGGTCTAGCGAGGAAACTAAGATATAATGGAATAAATGAAATAATAGACCAAAAAAAAAAAAAAAAAAAATCCCATCTGCCCTCAATCTGATAACCACCACAGTCCTGCCAGCTAACTGTCGGAGAGGTTATTAATGGGTCCCTAAATACCCTGACTTATTTTGTCATTACGATGGGAGGGAGGGGGGAGCAGGTGATTTCGGCCGCACACCAACTCGGCCGCACTCCAGAACAATCACGCTACGAATCGACCATATTCCTAAACGAGCACCAAACACATGTCCACAATATCAGACTCAAACTTGCCTATAAATATGACCTTTTGTCAGTTCGAAAGGACGTATTAGCAATCTTCCTTTAAGTTACAGGCTTGCTGTCGCTCGCCCAGCAAAAAATCGACACCTGAATGAGGTGAAGCGTCTTACTATCAACGAACTAATGGTGTTAAAAGTCTTAAAATGTCTAAACTATTGAAGCAAAACAGTGTTAGGGGAGGGGGGGGGGGGGAGGAATTAAACAATTGTGTTTTATTATTATTGAGGAGTTTGCTTGCTTATGACATTTTCGAGTTATATATTATAGTTTATCCCCTGGGCTAACATCAACGTCTTCCCTGACATCTTTAAACTTTGTTCTGGCCGAAGGGCGATTTGGCCCCAAATTGTCCAAGTAGAAGACGTTTCACCTAATTAGCTTAGCAATTATAAAAAGTTTCGCCCCATTCAGGTGTTAATATTTTGGGGTGAGTGGTAGCGAACCTTAAACTCAGGAGAAACAGTCCTTCGGCCAAAACATTTTTCTACCGAAAAAGGTGTCCCTGGAAGGGGGAGCCTGGGGGGCGTTTTTTATATTTTGTGTTTGGGTTGCACGGGGTCAGGGGAGGCGGTTGTTGTAATCTAGGAAGAAAACTAAGAATATATTGCTCTACAATGACAAAATCAATAAAATCTCTCAATAATAATTTCCAAAACACCACAACAACGATCACCATCAACGTGTCTGCTAACTATGGATGGTGACTGTACATTTAACCCCTTCTGTACCGGCGACGTATTTTTAAGTTTATTTTAGCTTTATTTAGAACCCCCTGAAAGATAAAGTTTGTACATTTTTTCATAGAAAAATTTCCTGGCAGGTTACCATTATATCACAGGCTCGCTATCACTCGCCAGGAAAAAAAATCACCACCTTAATTATACGAAATATCTTAATATTAACAAAAGAAAATCGCCAAACTAATGGGCCGAACGTCTTAAAATCTGAAAACTAGTGGGGTTAAGAATGAGGGAGGGAGAAGGGGGGCCAGAAAAACCAACCAACGTAGCAATATTCTTACAATAGTCCTGACACCAAATTACTGAGAGCCCACATCACACGGCTCAGACGTTATTGTGCAGCATAATTTACTGGTTCGGCTCAATGGCTTAAGGAAGGGGTTTAGTTTTCTCTCTAAACCTCTATCAAGGTTAAAAAAAACTCACAAGACCCCCCTTCGATATAAATTTGTAAATTTTTCGGTAGAAAAATGTTCCGGCCCGAAGGCCGATTCCTCTTCAAATACAGGCTCGCTATCGCTCATCAGGAAAAAAATCGACACCTAAATGGCACGAAAGGTCTTAATATTGGCAAAGAAATGGGGCAAAAGGTCTGAAAATCGCCAAACTAATGGGGCGAATGTTTTGAAATCTTATAACTAATAGGGCTAAACATGAGGGAGGAGGAGGACTTGAAAAACCAACTGCCTCCCCTTAAGTTACCATTTCTGTGATCGAATACTGCTTGTGGCCGATATCTAATGCCAGACACCTCGTTTTTTTTCTTTTCTATGTCGATGAGGGAGACAAAAGGCAAACCTACCTGTGACGAGTGCTTCCCCCATAGTTAAAAGAGTGACAGGGCCAAAATCAAGGAACGTTATATATCCTAGATGCTTCAGAACTAGACTATAAAGGCTCAGATTTTCAAATAGGTGTACAGTTATTTGTACTCCCAACTGTACAATCTTATCACGGAGTCGTTATCACAGAGGACCCGATATAATCAGTCCCTTCCCAGACACACATACATACCTTCAGTGTGGGTTTAGGCGTTTGTGTGGTCGGGGATTGTATAGTTTGTATCGGGGTAAGTGAATGTATAACTGTAATAACTCCTGTAACCCCTGTTTTAAGACGTTTCTCCCCATTCAGGTATCGATTTTTTTCTGGCGAGCGACAGCGAGCCATCATTGTATGGAGAAATCCGGCTTCGCCATACATTTTTCTACCGAAAAATGTACAAATTAAGTCAGCTGCCTAAAACATAATCCAAAATATGCTGGCTCGCGATAGAGGACCCGATATAACCAGTCCCTTCCCAGACACACATACATACCTCCAGTGTGGGTTTAGGCGTTTGTGGGGCCGGGGATTGTAGCGTTTTTATCGGGGTAAGTGGCCGGTTTTCTGGACCACTTTATCCCTCATGTTTAGCCCCATCAGTTTTCAGATGTTAAGATGTTTGCCCCATTAGTTAGTCGATTTTAAGACGTTTCGCCCCATTTCTTCGTCAATATTTAGACCTTTCGTGCTATTTAGTTGTCGATTTTTTTCCTGGCGAACGATAGTAAGCCTGTAATGTTGGAAGAAGTGGCCTTCGGCCGGGACATTTTTCTACCGAAAAATGTACAAATTAATCTAGAAGGGGATCTAATGGATGTTTGTTTTAAATTTGATGGAGGTCTAGGGAGGAAACTAGACAAAATAATGAATACATGCAAAAAACGCCCAAAAAGTGAACCATCCAATTTCCAAATCACAAGATCTATGTATAATAATAATAATTATAATAATAATAATAATAATCCTAATCCTAATCCTAATCCTATGTATAACCTTTTGTCAGTTCTGAGGGACGTTTAAGCAATCTTCTAAGTTACAGGCTCGCTATCGCTCGCCCTATAACTGAGGTGAAGCGTCTGACTAACGACGAACTAATGGGGTTAAAAGTCTTAAAATGTCTAAACTATTGGAGTAAAACAGGGGAGTTCTTTTTCCTGTGTGAATTCATACTATACGTTTGAGTTCCATTGTGTTTTAGGAGGAGCTGCGTATGAGGACAAGGGAGATCAATTACAATCCTCAATCTCGCCTCTGCTGATGATATGAATGTATTCAGCTTCAGGAGTAATTCCTCGAGAGGCCTTCCCTAGTGGTTAAGGGGAGGTTTTTAGTTGATTCCCTAGACTTCCATCAAGCTTAAAATTACTCCCCCTTGACTCCCTTTCAAGATAAATTTGTAAATTTTTCGGTAGAAAAATGTCCCGGCCGAAGGCCGGTTCCCCTTAAATTACAGACTCGCTATCGCTCGCCAGGAAAAAATCGACACCTTAATGGCACGAATGGTCTTAAAATTGACAGAAATGGGGCGAGGGTTCTTAAAATCGCCAAACTAATGGGGCAAGCGTCTTTAAATCTCACAAGCAATGGGGCTAAACATGAGGGAGAAAGGAGTAAAAAAAAAAATCCCTCAAGTGGACATCTCCCCTTAAGTGCCCCATAAATTACCTCTTCCATTCGTATAATCATTAGGCTATCGGCGTGCAATTGGGCATATGTACGGTCGCGCTAATAAGTCATGTCTCAGCTGTCATTACGTTTGGCTTCCTCTGTGCTGTATTAATGTCTGTCAGATGTTGAATAGGGTGGGTAGGTGTAGGAACATGTTTGCATATTTCACTCAATATGAAGAAACGAAGCTTAGATAGTGCTGATACCAATTATTGATCAAAACATACTTGGTGCCGAGACATGACTTATTAGCGCGACTGTACATGCTAAGATTAATATGCAGTATTCGAGAATGCATAATGCATCGTAAGCTTGTGCATAAACCTGTAACTGTCATGATAACGTAATGCTTAGTGCGCTCAATTTCGATGCGAGTATCCTAGGTTCGAATCCATGGAGGACCACATGTAGTCTATTCATTGTTGCATTAATTTCGTAAATTAAGTTTATTTGTAAGTTAATTGGTGTGTTGGTGATGATATGAATTAACTATGGAGAGGTCCAAGTTGTTAAAGGCAATGGTGTGGGTTGTGACTCGTTAGGGGGGGGGGGGGGGGGGGGGCGTTCATTACATTGAAAGTATTTATCAATACCAAATATTAGTGTGGAATGTTAACCCAAAATGTTAACCCAGAAAAAAACTCCATTCTCCCTTTAAGCAATGTAGCAATATTCTTACAATAATCGTGAACAAACATAGCCCTAATCACACGGCCCTAATGTTTAACCCCACTGGATTTCTGATTTTAAGAGGTTTGGCCCATTAGTTTGACGATTTTAAGACCTGTCACCCCATTTCTTTGTCAGTATTAAGACCTTTCGTACATTTTATGTGTCGATTTTTTTTCCTGGCGAGTGATAGCGAGTCTGTAATATAATGATAACCGGCCTCCGCCGGGACATTTTTTGATAGAAAAAATTTACCAGTTTATCTTGAAGGTGGGTCTTGGCGTGTTTATATATATATATATATATATATATATATATATATATATATATATATATATATATATATATATATATATATATATATATATATATATATATATATATATATATATATATATATATATATATATATATATATATATATACCGGTATATATATATATATATATATATATATATATATATATATATATATATATATATATATATATATATATATTCTGGTTTACATTAGACGATTTTATTCAGTTAAAGATGGCTTTCTAGGAATCAGAGTCCATCTCAATTAAGCTTCTGTAAAAAATCCCAAGTTTTAAAAGGTTACGAAGGTAAGACCACGAACGAGCTAGTTGCAGCACTTAAGGGGGTAAGGGTTTATTTATTGGTCGATTCATCCACTTATTTATTATTCTTTGTGTTCTCCCTACACCTCCATCTAGCTTAAAAACACCCCAAGATAAATTGATAAATTTGATAAATTTGTATTATTTTTGGTAGAAATATGTCCCGCGGTTCCTCCTAAATTACAGGCTCGCTATCGCTTGCCAGGAAAACATCGACACGAAAAGTCTTGATATTGACAAAGAAATGGGGCGAAAGGTTGTAAAATTGCCAAATTAATGGGCCAAATTTCTTAAAATCTGAATGCTAAGGAGGCTAAACATAAGGGAGAAGGGGGCAGAAAAGAAAACAACCATTCCCCCTTAAATTGGTCAAGTGAAGAGTGAAGATCCACCCCAAGAGATCCTTCCTTGGCGTAGTTAGCAAATCTGGTTCAAGGTTAGGATTTTTTTTTTTTTTTTTTTTGAGAGCGACTGTGACCGCCATTGTCCCCTTGTATACCAATTACTGGATGTGACAACCGAGAAATTATTTTTTTAGGATGTTTTTGGGATGGGTTTGTCAGGAGATACACAAAGGTTTTAATGCAAGCTCCGCAGAGTTTAATGCGCGCGTGTTTTTTTTTTCTCTCTCTCTCTCTCTGTCTCTGTCTCTCTCTCTCTCATAGTAACTGACTTAAAGAAGGATTTGGGTGTTCTGATCAGCAGTGACCTAAAGTTTTCCAAGAAGTGCATTGAAGTAAAGAATAATGCTCAGATATTATTGGGTCATCTTAAGAGGCAATTTAAGTATAGAAATACGGAAATAGTCCTCACACTTTACAACGCTCTGATACGGCCTCTCCTGGGGTATGGTGTTCAATTCTGGTATCCAGCACTAAGGAAAGATATAGAGCGACTGGAAAGAGTGCAAGCTAGGCCTTCAAAGCATATTCCATCAATTAGAAAACTGAGCTATGAGGACTGGCTGAGAGCTATTGATTTCTTTCCGTTGGAGACACGAAGACTACGAGGTTAGCTCATTGAAGTTTACAATGTGGATTATAGCAAAATGTTTAGCCTCAATATGAATACAACTCACAACCATGGCTGCAATTTAGAATTCAAAAGGTTCAGCACTAGTATGCGTGGACACTGTTTGACATATGAGATATATTCTATATAGAACAAAGTTCCCTCCGAAGATATAAATAGTTCTTAAGTAGAGCAGTTCAAGAAGAGAGTAGATAGTATTTTGCACACTCTGTATGTAATGAGTCTAGTACACTTAACAATCTCTCTCTTTCCACTTCGAGTATCTCCCTTGAATAGACGGCAAGGTCTTTGAGATACTAACTATCCCGTGTAATGATCTTTTTCAGTATGTAAGCTAAACCACAACTTAGAAGCACTATCAGAAACAGGGAAATTATAGCTTTATTGAGAAACACGTGAATATTGATTGAAGTAGAAGTGGAATATGAGTGTATAGGCACTGATTATCTCTCTCTCTCTCTCTCTCTCTCTCTCTCTCTCTCTCTCTCTCTCTCTCTCTCTCTCTCTCAAATTGCAAAATTATTGGTAAATCTTTTAACTCACACAAGTCTAAGAATTTCTTCTTCAATCGAGTTGTCAACTTGTGGAATGGGCTTCCCCGAGATGTCATAGACTGCAGCACCGTTGATTCTTTTAAACTTCACTTAGACAAACGCCTTGCCTTAAATCCACGACCGATTGCATTTGTAAATTATTAAAGGTTTTATTTTTTAATAGCAACTGTCCCCTACTAACATCTAATCCTGTCACGGACATTGGTCCCAGGGCAGTCTTCCCTTTCCATTTTTCTCTTGCCCACTAAACTACTGTTTGAACACTTGACCATCAGTGTTTTGGAGGGCAAGCAGCCTTGAGTGGTCGCTGGACCTGTTGTTGCTTAATTTCCTTTGTACTTCTTTGTTATCTCTAGACATTCATTCCGAGGAGGCTGGGGTAATATAAGTGTATACATAAACAAGTGGTTAAATATCAATAGTAATTATTATATTCCAAATTCGATCTTTACTATAAATTTCCTTGTATAAATTATTGTTTTCATTCTACTAGGGGTCTTTCCCCCCCCCCCCCCCCTTGTATGTCATGTACACTCTTCGTCGGAGAGAGTGGTGGGTGGGGAGAGAGCCTTCTGTTTTGCTAGCCTTACCTTCCACTTAGTAGTACAATTTTGTTAGAATGAAAATAGTAGGGGCCGCAAGGTCTGTACAGTCTGTGTATCCATATAACTATATATAACTCTAATTCTAACTCTCACTCTCTCTCCCCCCCCTCTCTCTCTCTCTCTCTCTCTCTCTCTCTCTCTCTCTCTCTCTCTCTCTCTCTCTCTCTCTCTCTCTCTCTCTCTCTCTCTCTCTCTCAATTGGATGGTAAAAAGTACTCCACAACTGATCAAATAATACTAGAGCGTCTGGTTATAAGGTCACCCGAAAGCTTTCACTCGCATGAGGTTAAATGGGTACTACTCGCTTTTTCTGGACCCCTTTCTCCCTCATGTTTAGCATATTAGTTTAAAGGTTTTAAGACGTTCGTTCCGTCAGTTTGGCGATTTTGAGACCTTTCGCCTCATTTTGTTGTCAATATTAAGACCTTTCGTGCCCTTTAGGTGTCGATTTTTTCCTGGCGAGCGATAGCGAGCCTCTAAGTCTAAAAGGAACCGTCCCGGCCGAAAAATGTACACATTTATTTTGAAAGGGTGTGTTTTTCTATACTTGATGATGGTTTAGCGAGGAAACTAAACAATAAATAAATAAATAAATGTATAGACCAAAAACCGAGCACTACCCCCATAAAGCACTCTTGTTTTGCAACCGAGTAATTAACCAAAGGAATGGACTACCTAGTAATGTCATTGATTGTTTCTCTGTCCAAACATTCACAAATCGCTCGGGGTAAGTATCTCGCTCTCAACCCACGACTAATTGTGTTTACAAATTAATTACAAATGAGTATTTGTGAGAGTAAGAAGCTTAAAGTAGATTAAATACTCTTTCACCCTTAGACTTTCTTCTTAAGCTGAATAAAATCGTCAACGGGCTTATGATAATGCTCAATTCGGGGACAGTATGACATTTCTTGCAGTCATGCTCAGTATGTGGTCCAAGGCTTTGGGGATAAAACACAACTAATGCACAGTTGCCGTAAATTCACATTTAAATAATATATGTTTCTGTTTTTTTTTTGTTTTTTTTTTAATATTGTCTGAAATTGTTATATCTGGATAATATGAAGCATTTATTTGTATTTATATTTGAACGGATGGAGGCATTACTGGTATATTATATTTGGCCTGCTACATTAACCCCTTCTGTACCGGCAACGTCTGTTTTACTTTAATCTGGCTACTATTTGACTATTTTATTCAGTTTCAAAAGGGCCTTCAGCAAATGATAGGCTTCGAAGTATCACACTTATTCCTTTTTACTACCACAAATCCTTAAACTGCACAGTCCTCTAAACATAGCTACAATAATATATAGGCTAAAAGACGTCACCGGTACAGAAGGGGTTGATGCGGCCCTACAATATTGTACCGTGTCAAATTTGGCCCGCCAGAGCAAATGAGTTTTGACACCCCTGCCCTAGACTCCTTCGGGGCTAAACTCGTAACTAGTAATTGTTAAACAAGTCAAATAAAGTTGAGTAACAATGCACACACACACACACACTATATATAGGCATATATATATATATATATATATATATATATATATATATATTTTTATTTATTTTTTTTTTTTTTTTTTTTTGTATATACAGTATTCCAAGTACTCCCTCTCAGGCATAGGCTGCGAGCCTGTTCATTCTGCCGCTGAAAACTGTGAAGCCCGTTAGGCCTCATTGCAGTCTAGGGAATGAGACACGCGAAGCACCCATTCACGGCTCGAAGCAGCCCCATCTCTGAAGCTGGTTCGCCCCAGCGCTTCGCCATCTCATCTCCTAGACTCGGGCCCTCACTCTCAGAACGCCACCTATTGAGCAGTTAACTCACTAGGCATTGTCCCCCCTGTAGCATAATTTGAATATGGGAATATTCATACAGTGCTATTTAATATTCATACAGTGCTATTTAATATTCATGCAGTGCTATTTAATAGTCATACAGTGCTATTTAATATTCATACAGTGCTATTTAATATTCATACAGTGCTATTTAATATTCATACAGTGCTATTTAATATTCATACAGTGCTATTTAATATTCATACAGTGCTATTTAATATTCATACAGTGCTATTTAATATTCATACAGTGCTATTTATTATTCAAACAGTGCTATTTAATATTCATACAGTGCTATTTAATATTCATACAGTGCTATTTAATATTCATACAGTGCTATTTAATATTCATACAGTGCTATTTAATATTCATACAGTGCT
This sequence comes from Paralithodes platypus, assembly GCA_032716605.1. NCBI lineage: Eukaryota > Metazoa > Arthropoda > Malacostraca > Decapoda > Lithodidae > Paralithodes > Paralithodes platypus. Next base: position 37,171,679 of record CM064505.1, read on the forward strand.
ATTTAATATTCATACAGTGCTATTTAATATTCATACAGTGCTATTTAATATTCATACAGTGCTATTTAATATTCATACAGTGCTATTTAATATTCATACAGTGCTATTTAATATTCATACAGTGCTATTTAATCAGGAAACAATGACGGTATTTATTTGGCGTTTCGGTGGTCTTTGTGGTAATGCACTGATACTAGGTACAACCATGGAGGTAGAGTATTGTAGCTCCATGGGTACAGCACACTTTCCATCCCAATCAGGGTCCAGATAATATAGGGTCAACCCACGCGCAGGTACACGCGGGTGAGTCTTATTTAATGCTACAGGACAAAATAAAACATTAAAATATATCAAGCTTAGTTTATTTTACAATTAAATGTGCATAAATATGAGGTAATAAATTATGACTGATAGCGAGCATACCAATAAATAACATATATACACCAAGATTTTAAGATTTTTTTAAATTAATTTCATATGAGAGAGAGAGAGAGAGCGAGCGCGAGCGAGCGAGAGAGAGAGAGAGAGAGAGAGAGTGGGAGGGGTTAATACCTGATTAGGGGCTACTTAATCTTAAGTGCATGTTATAATGTCATTAATGAAGGAACGGACACAAACACAAACACATATTTGTGTTTGTGTGTGTGTATGTGTGGATCTGAGTGAGAATCTGTGAGTGTATGAGGTAGTGGAAATGTGTGTGTGTGTGTGCGTATCGTGCTCACCTTTATCATGACAAAAAGACTGCATTTTACAAAGCATGAGTGTGTGTGTGTGTGTTTGAATTCTAGCTTGTCAATGTTAAGCTGATAAATATTTGTAATGTCTTATGAACTTTCCGCAAGTAGGAGGGACACACAAACACACACACTCACACACACCGCATCTCAAATTGGATACATTTCGTTCAGGAAAGGAAATACTGGTTTGGTAACAGAGTTGTAGACATGGGGAATAGGCTAGTGAGATCAAGAAAGATAGAGAGCTTCAAGATGAAATTAGATAGGCATATGGACGAGATGGGTTGGGTGTGAGAGGGATCTGCCTTCGGTGGACTAATCGGCTTTCTGTAGACTCATTTTCTCATGTTCTTATGAATTATACAAACCATGTGTATGTGAGTGTGTGTGTGTGTGTGTGGGTTGGGGTTAATTTCTAGCTTGTCAATGTTGAGCTGATTATTTGTCCTAATGCCATACACACACACTGCACTTTACACACTGTGTGTGTGTGCGCGCGCTTTTTAATTCTACCTTGCCCATGATGATTGTTCCTACTGTCATATTACCAGCTGCCAAATTCTCTCACACACACACACACACACTCACACACTCATTGTATTTGTCTCAACATTTGATATTTTTAGTTAAGCCTTTGAGTACCAGCGACGTGTTATATTTAATTCTTGCTATATTCATACGATATCATGCAGCTTAGGAAGGATCTGCGGTAGTTAAAATGGTTGGTTGAGATAGTTGGAAACCATATTATTGATACTGGTCCTTCGTAATCTGAATACAATGGTCTAATAGTTACCACAACATAAAGAAAAGGACGTCACCGGTACTGTATGGGTTTATTGTATAGTAACCAACATTATTGCTTTTATGCTACATATTTCAAGATAGGAATCTTAGCATTATCATACCACACACAAGTAAAATTATTAAACATCCTCTTTGTTTCACCTCGTATGTTCGTGATCGAGTTCTCAAAGTGAATGAACTGACTGACCTCCCACTGACTCCTAGCCTCTGTCCCCACTGTAGGGAAAATCAAGACGAATAGTACTAAAAACCCAGTAATCTTACCATTGACGTATCGGGATTAGAACCGGGTCCATTGGATTACCAGTTCAGTGGCAAGACCACTCCACCCCCCTCCCCCATATATATATATATATATATATATATATATATATATATATATATATATATATATATATATATATATATATATATATATATATATATATATATATATATATATATATATATATATATATATATATATATATATATACTTTTTTCTGTAACTTCTCCGAAAATTGTCCTGATGTTGTTTACTGCTTTAGTAATTATTCACACATTTTCCAAACTCCACTATTCTTTCTCTATTTCACAGAGGTTAGGTAGGTTAGATACAAGCATCCTCGTAAGGATCATTAGTTCTGTCGTTGCTCTTTCTCCTTTGT
>CM064505.1:37176372-37276372 GCA_032716605.1 Paralithodes platypus
TGTTTTTATTTTGTATTATTTATTATTATATATTATTTATTATTTATTATATATTTTTATTATTTATTTTGTATTATTTATTTTGTATTATTTATTTTGTATTATTTATTTTGTATTATTTATTTTGTATTATTTATTTTGTATTATTTATTATTTTTATTTTTGTATTATTTATTATTATTTATTATATATTATTTATTATTTATTATATATTTTTATTATTTATTTTGTATTATTTATTATTTTTATTTTTGTATTATTTATTATTATTTATTATATATTATTTATTATATATTTTTATTATTTATTTTGTATTATTTATTATTTTTATTTTTTTATTATTTATTATTATTTATTATATATTATTTATTATTTGTTATATATTTTGTATTTGTTAGGTTTAGACAGATTAGAACTGAATTAGCCTAGATTGGGATAAGGTAATGATTAGGTTTGAATAGTTGTGCTATGTTAGCTTGAAATAAAGAGATAAATTGTTCGTGAAATACCTTAGTAAATTAACATGCAGATTAGCAACTTGACCATTTACCCCCCGCCCCCCCCCCCCCCCACCCCCCCCACCTCTCTCTCTCTCTCTCTCTCTCTCTCTCTCTCTCTCTCTCTCTCTCTCTCTCTCTCTCTCTCTCTCTCTCTCTCTCTCTCTCTCTCTCTCTCTAAATCCAAAGAAGTTATCCTGACCCTTTACAACTCCTTAGTCCGCCCTCTTCTGGAATACTGCGTTCAATCCTGGTGCCCTTATTACCAAAAAGATATAAACAAGCTAGAACGAGTTCAACGTAGAGTTACCAAAAATGATACCTAGCCTAAAGAACAAACCATACGAAGAGCGTCTTAGAGAATTAAACCTATTTCCTTTAACCCAGCGCAGATTAAGAGGTGACTTAATTCAAGTGTTCAAAATCATCAAAGGCATCGACAATATGAACTGTAGTAAGTACTTCACTATCGACCAATCTAATTACACGCGGGGAAACGGTTGCAAAATTATTGGTAAATCTTTTAACTCACACGAATCTAAGAATTTCTTCTTCAATCGAGTTGTCAACTTGTGGAATGGGCTTCCCCGAGACGTTATAGACTGCAGCACCGTTGATTCATTTAAACTCCGCTAGACAAATATCTCGCATCAAACCCGCGACTGACTGCGTTTGTAAATTAATAACTTTATTTTATCCCCCCCTCAGTTACTAACCCATCTGTCCCCTACTAACTTCCTAATCCTGCCACGGACATTAGTTCCAGGGCAGTAGTTCCCTTTCCAATGTTCCCTTACCCACTCTAAACCACTGTTTGGACACTTAATCCTCAGTGTTTTGGAGGACAAGCAGCCTAGAAGGGTCACTAGATCTGTTGTTGCTTGATTTCCTTTGTACTCCTTTGTACTCTCTCTCTCTCTTAGAAGCACTATCAGAAACACGGACATTATTGAGAACCGCGAAAATTATATGTTGATTGACTTATAAGTGGAATATGACTTTATAGACAATTATGTTCTCTCTCTCTCTCTCTCTCTCTCTCTCTCTCTCTCTCTCTCTCTCTCTCTCTCTCTCTCTCTCTCTCTCTCTCTCTCTCTCTCTCTCTCTCTCTCTCTCTCTCTCTCTCTCTCTCTCTCTCTCTCTCTCTCTCTGTCTGTCTGTCTGTCTGTCTGTCTGTCTGTCTGTCTCTCTCTCTCATATAATTATATCCAAGCTTAATCGACCTCCTTACACCCCAAACAGGGTATCGGTGCGTAAGGTGGGCTCCCTCGTCTTCTTCACATCCCGGCTCTGTTTTCTGATCACCCTACTGGCCTGTGTACTGGTTACCGCTAAGAACTATATCGGCGACAACATCAACTGTATCACGGGCTTTGAGAAACAGGAGCACCGAGCCATTGAGACATACTGCTTCATTACTTCGACTTTTACGTTGGTCGACCTGGAGGGAAACGTAAGTAGAACTAGGGGGGCACTCGGTGGAGCGCATACCTCCGCCTACTCTGGCTGTTACTTTACCATGTACAGTATGTCATATAGGCCTATATTTTCTTCTAGATCTGGGTTCCAGGATAGGATCCGGATCGCCTCCTAAATTGAATCACTTCTTCCTTGGCGCATATCGCATATCCTATCTGCTCACCAAATATCGTGAAAATCAGTTAATAAGTTTGTGACAAGTAGGTCGCGCTAATAAGTCATGTCCCAGCTGTCATTACGTTTGGCTTGCTCTGTGCTGTATTAATGTCTGTCAGATGTTGAATAGGGTGGGTAAGTGTAGGAACATGTTTGTATATTTCACTCGATATGAAAAAATTAAGCTTAGATATTGCTGATACCAATTATTGATCAAAACATACTTGGTGCCGAGACATCACTTATTTGCGCGATTGTACAGACAAATACACAGCCAGACGGAGGTTAAAACATAATATCTGTCTAACTTCGTTGACGGAGGTAATTCGTACTAATCTGTCTACTTACCTACCTACCTATTTATAGATCTATCTACTTACCAACCTAGTTATCTTGCAAACTCTATCAATAGCTTCGAGAAATAGGAGAACAAGGCCATCGATATACTACTTCATTGCTTCGATTTCCACTTTGGTTTATCTGGAAGGAGATGCAAGTAAAACTAGATGAAGTTTTCCATATAGGCCGATTAGGGTCATCTATGCAGTGTTGCCAATTTAGCTACTTTCCCGCTAGATCTAGAGGTATTTTACTTCGATCTCGAGGCACATTTTTACATCTAGCGGCATGAATTCTAACATTATTGTGAAGATTTGAGCCATTTTAAGCGATATTGCAGAGATTGTGGCATTACTCTAGCGGTTTTCGGCATTTATTCACGATTTACCGGACTTGATTTGGTAACACTGCATATACTGTATGTACACAATACAGTACACACTCTAGGTCATAAATCGTGGCCTTTAAGGGGAGACAGACCGTGTTTCTGGACCCTATTCTCCTTAATGTTTAGCCCCACTAGTTTTGAGATTTTAAGACGTAGTACAAAGGTACAAAGGAGTACAAAGGAAATCAAGCAACAACAGATCTAGTGACCCTTCTAGGCTGCTTGTCCTCCAAAACACTGAGGATCAAGTGTCCAAACAGTGGTTTAGAGTGGGTAAGGGAACATTGGAAAGGGAACTACTGCCCTGCCACTAACGTGGCAGGACTAGGAAGTTAGTAGGGGACATATGGGTTAGTAACTGAGGGGAGGATAAAATAAAGTTATTCATTTACAAATGCAGTCAGTCGCGGGTTTGATGCGAGATATTTGTCTAGGCAGAATTTAAATGAATCAACGGTGCTGCAGTCTATAACGTCTCGGGGAAGCCCATTCCACAAGTTGACAACTCGATTGAAGAAGAAATTCTTAGATTCGTGTGAGTTAAAAGATTTACCAATAATTTTGCAACCGTTTCCCCGCGTGTAATTAGATTGGTCGATAGTGAAGTACTTACTACAGTTCATATTGTCGATGCCTTTGATGATTTTGAACACTTGAATTAAGTCACCTCTTAATCTGCGCTGGGTTAAAGGAAATAGATTTAATTCTCTAAGACGCTCTTCGTATGGTTTGTTCTTTAGGCTAGGTATCATTTTGGTAACTCTACGTTGAACTCGTTCTAGCTTGTTTATGTCTTTTTGGTAATAAGGGCACCAGCATTGAACGCAGTATTCCAGAAGAGGGCGGACTAAGGAATTGTAAAGGGTTAGGATTACGTCTTTGGATTTATGCTCAAATGATCTGCCTATAAAGCCAATTATTTTGTTTGCCTTCTTAACCCGTGGAGCCCCGGCTAGTTTTGTAATGTTTGCACACCAGAACCCGGCCGGTTTTCAAAAAATGGTTTTATTCCAGAAACAATAGCGAATGGGTTAGGAATGAAGGAAAAACCACGAAAAACCGCTCAAAAAGCTTAAAAAATGGTCCTACAGAGCCCCCGAAAACGGATTTTACAAGAGTAAAAAATTGAAGGCAATTATCCCAAAAAACCAGGTTATTGCGCGCTCGCGTGCACGCACGTGGACTTTGAGAGTTTTCAACCATCGGCACGGTTGCGTGGGATACGTACACAGTTCCCATACAAATCTGAGCCCTCTTGAGTGGCTACACCTGAGGTTACGGTCGGCGCAATTAGGGTGACGCGCCAGGCGCATCTCTGGGGCTGTGCGTTACATACATCGCCGACGCGCGCTGGGGCTGTACGGGTTAACAACTTCTGAACATTGTTGACTCGGTTTTAGGTTACTCGATATTGTTACTCCCAGATCGGTTTCTCTGTTTACATTGTTAAGCTGAGTGCCATTCATCGAATAGTTTGCTTTCTCATTTAGGTATCCGATATGTAGTAGTTTACATTTATCTGCATTGAAACTCATTTGCCAAATTTGGGCCCAATGTGACAATTTATCTAGATTGTGTTGCATATCGTCAACTTGATCTTTTGAGAGTACGCTATTTGCAATTTTTGTATCGTCAGCAAATTTTGAGATTGTACAGGCGAGACCCTCATCTATGTCGTTGATGTAAATTAGAAAGAGAATTGGTCCTAGTACCGATCCCTGGGGTACCCCGCTACTTACATTGGTCCATTTAGATGCCTTACCGTTTATGACTACTCTTTGCTTTCTGTCGCTGAGCCAATTTTCTATCCATTTCAACACACCGTCTTGTATTCCATGCGCTTTTAATTTTAGCAGTAAACGTTTGTGGGGAACTTTGTCAAAGGCCTTTTGAAAATCAAGGTATATAATATCTACAGCTTTACTCTCATCGTAGAGGTTGAGGATATCGTGGAAGAAGTCTAAGAGGTTTGTTAAACAGGAACGTTTTTTACGAAAGCCGTGTTGAGTATCTTTAAATATGTTATTTTCCTCTAAGTGATTTACGAGTCTGTCTCTTATGACCGTTTCTAGCATTTTACATACAACTGAGGTTAAGCTAATTGGACGATAGTTACTGGGTAGGGATTTGCTGCCTTTTTTTAATATCGGTGTTACGTTGGCTATCTTCCACTGATCAGGCATAGTTCCAGACTGCAAGGATTTATTGAATAGTAATGTCAGTGGTTTGGAGAGCTCATCCTTAGCTTCCTTTAGAACTCTAGGCGAGATTGTATCAGGTCCAGGCGTTTTATTACCTTGAGTTTATCTAAACAATTCAATACTTCTCTCTCTGTAACGGTGATATTGCTTAGAACATCTGAATTATCAATCTGAATCGGCGATGGTGTAGGGATATCACTGAGGTCTTATGTTGTAAAAACTGATGCAAAGAAGGTATTGAGGGCATTACTCATTTGTACTTCGTCTTTGGTGTATTCTCCATTTTCATCGACTAACGGTCCAACAGTTGAAGTAACTACTTTTTTCTTTCTGATATAACTATAGAATTCTTTCGGGTTTGGTATACTTTGATTCGCAATATGTAACTCTAGGGTCTTTTTACTTTGCTTAATTAACTTTTTGGCTTTGCGTCGTAGCTCTACAAATTTCACCCGTTCTTCGTCATTTTGTGAGGATTTTAATCTATCATTAGCAAATTTTTTAGCAAGCAGGCAGTTTGAAATATCTTTATTCCACCATTTGGGCTTATTATTATGGCCTGGACGCCGTATTTTCGATGGTATGCAGTCTTGCACTGCTTTTAGGTAAGTGGTTTCGAATAACTTCCAAGATGTATTTATGTCGTTATTGTTAATTAAAAAGCTCCAGTCAGTTTCTTTGAACATAGCTCTAAGTTTATGAAAGTTTGCTTTCTTGAAATTAGGGACTTTTTCGATGCTACTATTTGGTTCGTTACTAGTAAAGTTTAAAGTGAAAGTTATCGTACGATGGTCGCTGTTACTGAATTCATCACCAACATTCAAATTCTCTATTAATTCTTCTTTTGTTGCAAGTACAATGTACAAGTACAACGTAGGTTCCATTAGTTTGAGAATTTTATGACCTTTCACCCCATTTCTTTGTCAATATTAGGACCCTTCGTGCCATTTAGGTGTCGATTTTTTTTCCTGGCGAGCGATAGCTAGCCTGTAATTTGAGGAGGAATCGGCCTTTGGCCGGGACATTTTTCTACCGAAAAATTTACAAATCTATCTTGAAAGGGGGTCTAGGGGGTGTTTTTCTAAGCTTGATGGAGGTCTAGGGAGGAAACTAAACAAATATATGAATAAATTAAATAATAGACCAAACAAACAGCCACTGTCCCCTTAAATTTCGAAGCTATCCCGAACTGACTCACATATTCTCATTTATTCTTTACCTAACAGTTACATCTATAAGGTTATTTTAGCTGTTCGAGGGTTCATACTGAGCTAGGTACTATATCAATGCGTAGTGTATCGCGTATTCTCAATAGTGACCTCATAGCAGATAATACCATACAGGCCTTGCAACTCTCAGCCGGACACAGATTACAGGAGATCATTCAAGACCACTGATAACAGGTGAAAAGTCAAAACAACCAACCACCAAAACGGCCACACACCAAAACGACCACACACCAAAACGACCACACACCAAAACGGGCACACATAAATACGAGCACGCGCCAAAACGGGCACACACCAAAATGGGCACACACCAAAATGGCAATACACCAATACGACGACACACCATAACGACCACGCACCTTACCGACCACCCACCAAGACGGCCACCCACCAAAAGGGCCACATTAAGAGCGGCCACAGTCTCCTAACTTTACCTTTTCCAATTTAACCCAAATGAATCTACCCTAATTTAATCTAACTTACTCAAACTTATTCTAACCTAACCTACCCTAACCTAGCCTGGCCTAACCCAATCCAACCCAACCTAGCTTAGTCTAATCTAACCTAATCTAGGCTATTGAGGAATATGGCCGTTTTGACTTCGTAGTTCATTGTACCAGCACATTACCTGCGTCTTTCCACCGGACACAGAGAGATTAGAGGCGATAACACCTGGCCACTGATAATAGAACAGGTAACGGACTCCTCTATGGGGAGAATCACACCTACTTACTTACAGTACCTGCCCTATATCACTACAGGAAACCTACAAGACCCTACATTATACAAGAGGCGCGTTGAAATGTATCGACAAATGATACACATACATTAGATGAGTAATGGTTTGTTTGTTTCAATACGTAAACGATTGAAATGCGTATTATTGTGTGTTATTTTTGTTATATATGGGTACAATTTTCAGTTGATTGCCATTCTATTTACGAGAGAAGAATGGACACTTTTATTACATTTGGCGATTTACATTATCCCCTGTTTCCGAACATTTCATCGGCATCTTTAATTGGTATGATAACTTCTGAAATTGAACATAATTATAATCGCCGAACGTCTGTGTAGTTGCCGGTGTAATTTCAAAAGATCCCCTAATTATGTGGGAAAACCTCCTGTTAAATATATATAGTAGGTCTGCACCGTGAGACTGTCAACAACAGAAATAGATGACGGAACCAAGCTCTTATCTCTCAACTGATAAACTACACCCGTACGGCCGTCATATCCTGAAGCCAACTTGATAACCAACACCAATCCATTAAGGCCATCATGTATTTCCTGTGAGAAGTCTTGATGTGTACAGTCAGTCTTTAATAGTTGGCCGGAAGCCTTGATGACAAAATTATGTGATTTTTAGAGAGAGGGACATTAAGGGGAGATTTCCACTTGAGGGATTTTTTTCTGGACCCCTTTCTCTCTCATGTTTAGCCCCATTGCTTTTTTTTATTTTAAGACGCTCGCCCCCTTTAGCTTGGCGATTTTAAGAACTTTCGCCCCATTTCTGTCAATTTTAAGAACTTTCGTGCCATTTATGTGTCAACTTTTTCCTGGCGAGCGATAGCGAGCCTGTAATTTAAGAGAAACCGGCCTTCGGCCAGAACATTTTTCTACCGAAAAATGTACAAATTTATCTTGAAAGGGGGTCTAGAGGGTGTATTTTTAAGCTTGATGGAGTTCTAGGGAAGAAACTAAATACCTCCCCTTAACCCAACGCTTCTAAGACCAAAGACGTCATACGTACTACCAGTGGGTGCCGATGATAGTCCTGCTGCACGCTCTCATATACTACCAGTGGATGCCGATGATGGTCCTGCTGCACGCCCTCATATACTACCAGTGGATGCCGATGATGGTCCTGCTGCACGCCCTCATATACTACCAGTGGGTGCCGATGGTGGTCCTGCTGCACGCCCTCATATACTACCAGTGGATGCCGATGTTGGTCCTGCTGCACGCCCTCATATACTACCAGTGGGTGCCGATGGTGGTCCTGCTGCACGCCCTCATATACTACCAGTGGATGACGATGTTGGTCCTGCTGCACGCCCTCATATACTACCAGTGGATGCTGATGTTGGTCCTGCTGCACGCCCTCATATACTACCAGTGGATGACGATGTTGGTCCTGCTGCACGCCCTCATATACTACCAGTGGATGCCGATGGTGGTCCTGCTGCACGCCCTCATATACTACCAGTGGATGCCGATGGTGGTCCTGCTGCACGCCCTCATATACTACCAGTGGGTGCCGATGGTGGTCCTGCTGCACACCCTCATATACTACCAGTGGGTGCCGATGGTGGTCCTGCTGCACGCCCTCATATACTACCAGTGGATGAATGCCGATGGTGGTCCTGCTGCACGCCCTCATATACTACCAGTGGGTGCCGATGATGGTCCTGCTGCACGCCCTCACATACTACCAGTTGGTGCCGATGTTGGTCCTGCTGCATGCCCTCATATACTACCAGTTGGTGCCGAAGGTGGTCCTGCTGCACGCCCTCATATACTACCAGTTGGTGCCGAAGGTGGTCCTGCTGCACGCCCTCATATACTACCAGTTGGTGCCGATGGTGGTCCTGCTGCACGCCCTTATATACTACCTGTTCATCTGGTTCTGGGAGACTATGATGGGTTATACGATGCTAATGTAGTCCATAATGGCTTTTTGTAATTTGTATTCATTCTATGCCATGTTATTTTATGATATATTAAGTAAATAACCCCCCATAAAGTTGCTGCATCCTAGTGTCGGTCTGATCAGGCAACATAACTGTTAAGGGGAGGTATTTAGTATGTTCCCTACGTTTTCATCAAGCTTAAAATTACACCCCCTAGATCTCCTTTCAAGTTAAATTTGTACATTTTTCAGTAGACAAATTTCCCGGCCAGAGGCCGGTTGCTCTTAAATTACAGGCTCGCTATCGCTCGCCATTAAAAAATCGACACCTTAATGGCACGAAAGGTCTTAAAATTGACAGAAATGGGGCAAAATGTCTTAAAATTTCAAAACTACTAGGGCGAACGTCTTAAAATCTCAAAAGCAATGGGGCTAAACATGAGGGAGAAACGGGTCCAGAAAAAAATCCCTAAAGTGGAAATCTCCCCTTAAGAACCAAAGACGGCACACATACTACCACTGGGAGCCGATGGTGTTGATGTTACAGGCTGTAAATACTACTTGCCCATCTGCTTCTGGGACCAGACCCTAGTGGCTTTTAGTCATCTGGAATCATGTTATTTATGTTATATTAATCTTATCTCAACCCATAAAGTTGCTGCATCCTGGTGTCGGCCCGACAAACACCGACGAAGATGGTAACACTATAGGTAGCGCCAATGAACTTGACAATTTTCTTGACCCCTTAACTTCTCATAACTCAAAAAGACCTAGAGAAAACTGGCTGTAAATATCCACACCTATTTCCTGGTGGGCTCTTCCCTAATGATAGAAATGTCACCTCGATTGCTCTCATTAATTTTGAGTTATGAGAAGTTAAGGGGTCAAGAAAAAGGTCAAGCTCGTTGGCGCTACCTATACCAATAATTACCAAAGATGTCACATGTACTACCAGCGGGGTGTCGATGGTACTTGTGTTACAGACCATCATCTACTACTTCCCCATCTGGTTCTGGGAGAAGATGTTGTTATGCTATGCTACAGTAGACCCCAGTAGTTTTTTTTATATTTGCAATCATATTATGCCATGCTGTTTTGTTACATCAAGTTTATATTTGCCCGTACAGTCGCCCCATCCCGGCATTGGCCCGATCAGCACCGACGAAAATGGCAACACTACCAATGAGGACCAGAGACGTCACGCGTACTACCAGTGGGTGCCGATGGTGCTGATGCTGCAGGCGGTCATCTACTACTTCCCTATCTGGCTGTGGGAGAAGCTCGACAAGGGCTTCTACCAGTCCATCCTCTGCAACCTAGACAAAGTTCACATCGGCGACGTTCAGGGATATGTAAGTAGGAGGTTGGTTGTTTTGATATTCTTGTTCTTGTGTTAATTATATAGTTCTGGGACAGGATCGACAAGGGCTTCTACTATTCCAACCTCTGTAGCCTCGGCAAAGTTCACATCGGCGACGTTAAGGGATATGTAAGTAGGAGGTTGGTTGTTTTGATATTCTGGTTCTTCTGTTCATTATATAGCTCTGGGACAAGATCGACACGAGCGCCTACTATTCCATCCTCTGCAACCTCGACAAAGTTCACATCGGCGACGTTAAGAGATATGTAAGTAGGGAGTTTCTTGTTGTTGTGGTTGATATTCTTGTTCTTGTGTTAATTATATAGTTCTGGGACAGGATCGACAAGGGCTTCTACTATTCCAACCTCTGTAGCCTCGGCAAAGTTCACATCGGCGATGTTAAGGGATATGTAAGTAGGAGGTTGGTTGTTTTGATATTCTGGTTCTTCTGTTCATTATATAGCTCTGGGACAAGATCGACACGAGCGCCTACTATTCCATCCTCTGCAACCTCGACAAAGTTCACATCGGCGACGTTAAGAGATATGTAAGTAGGGAGTTTCTTGTTGTTGTGGTTGATATTCTTGTTCTTGTGTTAATTATATAGCTCTGGGACAAGATCGACAAGGGCTTCTACCATTCCATCCTCTGCAACCTCGACAATGTTTACATCGGCGACGTTAAGGGATATGCACGTAGGAGGTTGGTTGTTTTGATATTCTGATTCTGGGTCTTCTGTTCATTATATAGCTCTAGGACAAGATCGACAAGAGCGTATACCATTCCATCCTCTGCAGCCTCGACAAAGTTCACATCAGCGACGTGAAGGGATATGTAAGTAGGGGGTTTCTTGTTGTTGTGGTTGATATTGTTTTTTTTTATTCATTATATGGGACAAGATCGACAAGGGCTTCTATCAATCCATCCTCTGCAGCCTCGATAAAGTTCACATCGGCGACGTTAAAGGATATGTAAGTGCGGGGTTTGTTGTTGATATTCTGGTTCTTCTGTTGTCTTGATAGCGTAATGGTTAGTGCGCGGAATTTTGGTGTGAGTATCCTAGGTTCGAATCCTTGTAGTACCACAAGTAGGCCTATTCATTAGTTTCTTTGATTTCATTAATTAGGGTTATTTGTATGTTAATTGGTGGGTTGGTGATAATGTGAAATTATAAAACTCTAGGACAAGATCAAGGGCGTTTACCATTCCATCACCTGCCAGCTCGATTAAGTTCTCACTGGAGATTTTAAGGGTTATGGGTAAAAATCCAGTTTTACACCTGGGACGATATTTTCAAGTAGCTTGTTTTGAGGTTTTAGGTGTGTTTTTTTATGAACCCTGTCGGAAATTGCAAAAAAACAAACAGTATCAATTAATCTAGGGGCCCCCCAGGGTAAGGATCCCACAGCATACTTGAGTACACATTAAAATTAGACCGCTTAATTTTAACAAAATTGAGTCACATGATCAGTTTTTCAATCGTTTATGGGCGCTAATTTGAACATATAGACGATTGAAATACCTATTATGTGTTTCCTTCTATTACAACTAAGCGTTTCATATTTACAGCATACTGAAGATATTGTTGTGTAGTAAGAGTTTCTTTGTTTTGCTGCTGCTTCTGTAGGTGACAAGCTTCCCCATGAGGTCTCAAGATCATTTCTCGTCCAGCTTTTATTTTTTCTGCCAATGCTATTTTTCACATTCTTCTTCTTTTCAATCTCTTTTGTAATATCCTTTTCTTCTTGCTTTGGAACGAGATCAATAAGGGTCTAATCTAGTTAACCCTTTACTCTCTGATGCAATCTGTTTAGTGTGGTACAATAACCTACCTTCGCTTCTTCTCCAAACTCACAGATTAAAACCTTGGCTCACTTCTTCGCTCATTTCATCTCCACCTACAGTGTATAATTGTATATACTGTATATATATATATATATATATATATATATATATATATATATATATATATATATATATATATATATATATATATATATATAGATAGATATTTAGATAGATACCTACTATATATATCTATTCATATATCTATTCATATATCTACCTTGAACTCTAACCTTTCCCAATCACTTACCAGATCGATACTTCCGCCCGGTTCTTCGCCCGTTCCCTGAGCACCCACCGCTCCTACAGCATCAAGTTCCTGCTGTGCGAGTGTCTGACCTTCGCCCTCTCCGTCGGTAACCTCTTCTTCACCAACACCTTCCTGGGCGGACAGTTCTTCAAGTTCGGGCCCTCCGCTCTCAAGTATTTGGGCCACGACGCTACGGACCCCGATAACCCGCTCAACGAGATCTTCCCTAAGGTGAGTGGAATAGACGGATGTATACAGGGATCAATAGGCATATATTTTTGAGACATAGACCGAAAAAAAATGGACAGTTCTTCAAGTCCGCTTTGCCTTCATCAAGCTTTAAAAAAAAAAAAAAAAAAACACATACACACACACACACAACCACCCACACATCCTAGACCCGCCCTTCAATATAAATGTGTCGGCCGAAGGCCGGGTTCTCTCAAAATTTTAGGCTCGCTTTCGCTCGCCAGGAAAAATCGACACCTAAATGGCACGAATGGTCTTGATATTGATATAGAAATGGGACGACAGGTTTTAATATTAACAAACTAATGGAGCGAATGCCTTAACATCTGAAAACTAATGGGGCTAAACATGAAGAAGGGGGACCAGGAACAAAAATCGACCCATCTTCAAGTTCGGGCCCTCCGCTCTCAAGTATTTGGGCCACGACGCTACGGAACCCGATAACCCGCTCAACGAGATCTTCCCTAAGGTGAGTGAGTTAGTTAGTTAAAAATAGGACTTCAGAGTCTATCAGCCCATCTGGATTATGAAGCCAGCACACTGTAAGTCAAGAATAGCGTCAGGACTGGAGCCCCTTTTCGAGAACTCCAGTCCCTTGTGAGTAAAATAAACAGATATATACGGGGTTCAATAGACAGATAGGTTTGAGACATAGACCGCAAAAAAGGGACAATTCTTTAAGGGAGCCCACCTCTTCTTTTTTTCTTTTTTTCACTCTCCCTCTCTCTCTGGGTTATATCCATTCGGTCCCATTCAGCCTACTGTTTTAAGACGTTTATCCCTATTCAGGTGTCGATTTTTTCCGGGCGAGTGATAGCGAGCCAGCATATTTAAACAAAAAAAATCTTGACAGCAGGCTAAATTTGTACATTTTCCGATAGATTTTTTTTTCCGGCGAAGCCTGATTTCTTCATACATTGCTGGCTCACTTTCGCTCGCCAAGAAGAAATCGACACCTGGATGGGGATAAACGTATTAAAACAGTAGGCTGAATGTGGCCGAATAGATACAAACCAGAGAAAGAGAAAAAAAAGCAGGTCACCCCCTTAAATCCGCTCTCAAGTATTGGGGCCACGGACCCTGACAACTCGCTAAACGAGATCTGCCCCTAAGGTGGGCGTAAGATAGAATAACAGAGAGGGAGGAGGAGGAGGAGTGGATAGATAGTTAGGTAGGTAGGAGAGTGGAAGATAGATTAACAGAGGAGGAGGAGTGGATGGATAGTTAGGTAGGAGAGTGGAAGATAGAATAACAGGAGGAGGAGAAGTGGATAGATAGTTAGGTAGGAGAGTGGAAGATAGATTAACAGGAGGAGGAGGAGTGGATAGATAGTTAGGGAGGAGAGGTGGAAGATAGAATAACGGGAGGAGGAGGAGTGGATAGACAGTTAGGGAGGAGAGGTGGAAGATAGAATAACAGAAGGAGGAGGAGGAGGAGTGGATAGATAGTTAGGTAGAAGAGGTGGAAGATAGAATAACAGGAGGAGGAGGAGTGGATAGACAGTTAGGGAGGAGAGGTGGAAGATAGAATAACAGAGGAGGAGGAGTGGATGGATAGTTAGGTAGGAGAGGTGGAAGATAGAATAACAGGAGGAGGAGGAGTGGATAGATAGTTAGGGAGGAGAGGTGGAAGATAGAATAACAGGAGGAGGAGGAGGAGTAGATAGACAGTTAGGGAGGAGAGGTGGAAGATAGACTAACAGAGGGAGGAGGAGGAGGAGTGGATGGATAGTTAGGTAGGAGAGTGGAAGATAGAATAACAGAGGGAGGAGCAGGAGGAGTGGATAGATAGTTCGGGAGGAGAGTGGAAGATTGAATAACAGAGGGAGGAGTGGATAGATAGTTAGGGAGGAGAGGTGGAAGATAGAATAACAGAGGGAGGAGGAGGAGGAGTGGATGGATAGTTAGGTAGGAGAGTGGAAGATAGAATAACAGAGGGAGGAGGAGGAGGAGTGGATAGATAGTTAGGTAGGAGAGGTGGAAGATAGATTAATAGAGGGGGAGGAGGAGGAGTGGATGGATAGTTAGGTAGGAGAGTGGAAGATAGAATAACAGGAGGAGGAGGAGGAGTGGATAGATAGTTAGGGAGGAGAGGTGGAAGATAGAATAACAGGAGGAGGAGGAGTGGATGGATAGTTAGGTAGGAGAGTGGAAGATAGAATAACAGAGGGAGGAGGAGGAGGAGTGGATAGATAGTTAGGTAGGAGAGGTGGAAGATAGATTAATAGAGGAGGAGGAGGAGTGGATGGATAGTTAGGTAGGAGAGTGGAAGATAGAATAACAGAGAGGGAGGAGGAGGAGGAGTGGATAGATAGTTAGGTAGGAGAGGTGGAAGATAGAATAACAGAAGGAGGAGGAGGAGTGGATAGATAGTTAGGTAGGAGAGGTGGAAGATAGAATAACAGAAGGAGGAGGAGGAGTGGATAGATAGTTAGGTAGGAGAGGTGGAAGATAGAATAACAGGAGGAGGAGGAGGAGGAGGAGTGGATAGATAGTTAGGGAGGAGAGGTGGAAGATAGAATAACAGGAGGAGGAGGAGTGGATAGATAGTTAGGGAGGAGAGGTGGAAGATAGAATAACAGAGGAGGAGGAGGAGTGGATAGATAGTTAGGGAGGAGAGGTGGAAGATAGAATAACAGAGGAGGAGGAGGAGTGGATAGATAGATAGATAGGGTAGGAGAGGTGGAAGATAGAATAACAGAAGGAGGAGGAGTGGATGGATAGATAGATAGGGTAGGAGAGGTGGAAGATAGAATAACAGGAGGAGGAGGAGGAGTGGATAGATAGTTAGGGAGGAGAGGTGGAAGATAGAATAACAGAGGAGGAGGAGGAGTGGATAGATAGTTAGGGAGGAGAGATGGAAGATAGAATAACAGGAGGAGGAGGAGTGGATGGATAGTTAGGGAGGAGAGGTGGAAGATAGAATAACAGGAGGAGGAGGAGTGGATAGATAGTTAGGGAGGAGAGGTGGAAGATAGAATAACAGGAGGAAGAGGAGTGGATGGATAGTTAGGGAGGAGAGGTGGAAGATAGAATAACAGGCGGAGGAGGAGGAGTGGATAGATAGGTAGGGAGGAGAGGTGGAAGATAGAATAACAGAAGGAGGAGGAGGAGTGGATGGATAGTTAGGTAGGAGAGGTGGAAGATAGAATAACAGAGGAGGAGGAGGAGTGGATAGATAGATAGGGTAGGAGAGGTGGAAGATAGAATAACAGAGGAGGAGGAGGAGTGGATAGATAGATAGATAGGGTAGGAGAGGTGGAAGATAGAATAACAGAAGGAGGAGGAGTGGATGGATAGATAGATAGGGTAGGAGAGGTGGAAGATAGAATAACAGGAGGAGGAGGAGTGGATAGATAGTTAGGGAGGAGAGGTGGAAGATAGAATAACAGGAGGAGGAGTGGATGGATAGTTAGGGAGGAGAGGTGGAAGATAGAATAACAGAGGAGGAGGAGGAGTGGATAGATAGTTAGGGAGCAGAGGTGGAAGATAGAATAACAGGAGGAGGAGGAGGAGTGGATGGATACTTAGGTAGGTGAGGTGGAAGATAGAATAACAGAGGAGGAGGAGGAGTGGATGGATAGTTAGGGAGGAGAGGTGGAAGATAGAATAACAGAGGAGGAGGAGGAGTGGATAGATAGATAGGGTAGGAGAGGTGGAAGATAGAATAACAGAGGAGGAGGAGGAGGAGGAGTGGATGGATACTTAGGTAGGTGAGGTGGAAGATAGAATAACAGAGGAGGAGGAGGAGGAGTGGATGGATAGTTAGGGAGGAGAGGTGGAAGATAGAATAACAAAGGAGGAGGAGTGGATGGATAGATAGGGTAGGAGAGGTGGAAGGGGGGAGAGTTGGTTTTTATCGACCCCCTTCTTCCTCGTGTTTAGCTACATTAGTTTTCCTATTTTAGAATGTTCGGCCCATTAGTTTGGCGATTTTAAGACTTTTTACTCCATTTCTGTGTCAATATTAAGACCTTTTGTGCCATTTTGGTGTTGATGTTTTCCTTGCGAGTGATATCGAGCCTGTAATTTTAGGAGGACATTTTTCTTCCGAAAAATGTTCAAATTTATCTTGAAAGGGGATCTAGGGGGTGTATTTATTAGTTTGATAGAGGTCCAGCGAGGAAACTAGAAAATAATTGAATGAATAAATAAAGAGACCAAACAATTAGTCACTTCCCCCTGAAGGGGAGGTTTTTAGTTTCCTCCCTAGACCTCCATGAAGCTTGAAATTAGACCCCCTAGACCTCCTTTCCAGATAAACTTGTAAATTTTTCGGTAGAAAAATGTCCCAGCCGAAGGTCGCTTCCTTTTAAATTACAGGCTCGCTATCGCTCGCCAGGAAAAAATCGAAACCTAAATGACACGAAAAATCTTAAAATTGACAGAAATGGGGCGAATGTTTTCAAAATCGCCAAACGAATTGGGCGAACGTCTCAAAATCTCAAAAGCAATGGGGCTAAACATGAGGGAGAAGGAGGTTCGAAAAAAAAAAATCCCTGAAATGGTAAACCTCCCCTTAAAGTATCCGTATTATCATCACATTTTCTTTTTTCCACCAGGTAGCTAAGTGTACCTGGGGCAGTTTATAAGGCTTCGAACTATCTCAAGCAACCCTTAAGGGGAGATATCCACTTGAGGGACTTTTTTCTGGACCCCTTTCTCTCTCATGTCTAGCCTAATTGCTTTTGAGATTTTAAGATGTTTGCCCCATTAGTTTGGCGATTTTAAGAAGTTTCACCCCATTTATGTCACTTTTAAGACCTTTCGTCCCATTCAGGTGTCGATTTTTTCCTGGCGAGCGATAGCGAGCCTGTAATTTAAGAGGAAACGGCCTTCGGCCGGGACATTTTTCTACCGAAAAATGTACAAATTTATCTTGAAAAGGGGTCAAGGGGGTGTAATTTCAAGCTTGATGGAAGTCTAGGAAACACACTAAAAACCTCCCCTTAACCCTACCATAGACCCTTCCTAAGATGTAGAAACACGTCTAAATATAGCTAGAAGGAAATATAACCCACATCGCTGGTACAAAAAGGGTTAATGCTACTCTTATTATAGTATCAGTATTAAGGGGAGATATCCACTTGAGGGAGTTTTTTCTGGACTCCTTTCTCCCTCATGTTTAGCCCTATTGCTTTTCTAAGTTTAAGACGTTCGCCCCCATTATTTTGATGATTTTAAGAACTTTCAACCCATTTCTGTCAATTTTAAGACCTTTCGTGCAATTTAGGTGTCGATTTTTATCCTGGCGAGCGATAGCGAGCCTGTAATTTAAGAGGAACCGGCTTTCAGCCGGGACATTTTTCTACCGAAAAATGTACAAATTTATCTTGAAAGGGGCTCAAGGGGGTGTAATCTTAAGCTTGATGGATATCTAAGAGACCAAACTAAAAACCTCCCCTTAAATCGTCTAAATATAGCTAGAATGAAACATAACACACGTCGCTGGTACAAAAAGGGTTAATGCTACGCTATAAAGTATCAGTATTATCACCAGTATTTATTGTTGTTTTTCCCACCAGGTAGCCAAGTGTACCTGGCACAAGTTCGGCGCCTCCGGGACCATCCAGACCTTCGACTCCATGTGCGTCCTACCGCTGAACATCGTTAACGAGAAGACGTACATCTTCCTGTGGGTGGTGTACATCTTTACCTCCATCATCTGCGGGGTGGTCCTCCTCACGCACCTCGTGCTTTTCTTCATGTAAGTTCCCTGGAGTTACTGAATATATCCTTAAAATCCCCTACCTTTTTTTCTAATAAGTATTTTAACCCTTTGAAGCTCTGACGCGTTTTAGCAATTTATTTTGGCTATCATTAGACGATTTTATGCAGCTTAGGAAGTATCTGTGGGTATTAAAAGGGTAAATACTATCTCCATCAACCCTTTGACTTCATATAATGTTACTAATCTGAATAAAATAGTCTAATAGTAGCCAGAAACAGAACAGAAACGCGTATTGGAGCTTGAAAGGGTTAATTAACGCCCATGTGAAGGAGATCTTAGTGTGTGCCAGTGTACCATCCTCTTCCTTCTTTCCCCAGACCCAACATTCGCAACACGGTGCTATTGTACCGTGCAAGTGTAGGTGTACCATAATGTTCCTTCTTTCCCCAGACCCAACATTCGCAACACGGTGCTATTGTACCGTGCAAGTGTAGGTGTACCATAATGTTCCTTCTTTTTCCCCAGACCCAACATTCGCAACACGGTGCTATTGTACCGTGCAAGTGTAGGTGTACCATAATGTTCCTTCTTTTCCCCAGACCCAACATTCGTAACACGGTGCTAGTGTACCGTGCCAAGCGAGCGGAGACCAAACAGCGGCTGGTGAAGTTCTTGCCCAAGTGTAACTACGGCGACTGGTTCCTCATGTACCACTTCAAGAGCTCCATGGTGTACTTCTCTGATTGGTTGAAGGCGGTGGAGGAGGAGATGAACAAGTAGGGAGTAGTTAGAGAGAGTAGTGATTGGGAGTAGGGAGTAGTTGAAGGTAGTGGTTGGAGTAGTTGAAGAGTGGTTGGGAGCAGTTATAAGAGAGTGGTTGGGAGTAGGGAGTAGTAGGGTGTAGGGAGGTGTTGGATGTCTTGTACGATAAAGAGTATTAGACGTACTGTACGGAGAAACTATAGTAGAGAAGAAAATATGGAAAATCACTGAGAAATTGTGGTAGTACGGAGAGTAGTTTGAATTATTGGGGAATTATAGTTGTAAGAAGGTTATAGAGTAAAATATATAACATTTTAATATTAATAATTGTATGTTTTCCTTTTCTATTTAACCCCTTCTGCACGATGACGCCATTTTCATATATACCGGTACCTGACAAGCGGTAGAAAATTCGATCGAGTTTTGAAAGGAGTCTCAGTTAATTATGCTGATGCATAATTATATTCTCAGCTGTCTCGGTTTGAATTGAAACTTAATCATTCTTAATCTGATATTTGCATTTCGGAGGTGCCTTTAAATTACCCAAGGCTTCAAACCGTCTGAGAATTACTGACGGCGACTTTACCTGGTGGAATCCGTGGGTTGATCCTGATCTCAATACAATCGAATACCGTCAGCCAGAATACATTGCCAAGGCGTCATGGCACTGAAGGGGTTAATTAGGTCACTCCATTAGCTTTAGTAGTGTTTTGTAATGCATGTTCCATCACTGTTATATCTGCCTGTACAATAATGGGTTATCTTATAGTAAATGATATAGATAAATAGAACTGTTTGTTTAGCACTAACCTCTATCCTTAGCTCTGTACTTATTATATACAGTTATTATAATGGTTTGTTTGGCTCTCCTTTATCCTTGGTTCTGTAGTTATAATAGATTACTGTACAATCGCGCTAATAAGTGATGTCTCGGCACCAAGTATGTTTTGATCAATAATTAGTATCAGCAATATCTAAGCTTCATTTCTTCATATCGAGTGAAATATACAAACATGTTCCTACACTTACCCACCCTATTCAACATCTGACAGACATTAATACAGCACAGAGCAAGCCAAACGTAATGACAGCTGAGCATGACTTATTAGCGCGACTGTACCTCACTAATTTTATAGGCTCTGTCTTAACTCTATTTGGTCCGAGGGGGGTCTTTTGGGGCTTCCCAGGATTAGCTCCATAAGTTTGGAGATTGAAGGACGTTTCATCCCATTTGTTTGGTAATAAAAGAACGCTTCACCTCATTCAGTTCTCGATTTTTGTCCTGGGCGAGGGATAACAAGCCTTTTACTTGGAAGGAATCGACTTCGGCCAGGAAATTTTTCTATCGAGAAATGTACTAATTTAGCTTGAATGGGTTCTGGGTGGACAATTTTTAGAATGAAGGAAGTTTGGGAAGGCGTTTTTGTTAGCCTAGGGGATAAACTAAAATAAATAGCTCCCAAAAAGTCAAAAGCAAGCGAAATTATCAATCAATAATTATAAACAAATATCATAATAACCCAAAAGACGTCGGACCAGATAGTGTTAAAGGCTATTATTGCACCTAATCTGTAGTGTTAACCCTTTCACGCTCATATGACGCAGAGGTTGCCAGATTAGCAATAAGAAATAGAGTTATCTCACTCTTATAATTACCTCTCCAAAATTAGTTTTCTGCCACAGCTAACTCAAAGACAACTGCAGAGGTTGAAGTAACTAAACTAAAGGTTTCTAAATACCCCTGATGGTAACAAAGGCTTTAAAGTATCCCTAATAGGCTCAAAATCGCGTCATATATCGGATAGGGTTAATTAATTAACCGTAGAATAATGAATGAGTATTATTTTTTTGCAATACATATGTTACTACTTTATATAATCAATTCATTGTAGGTAGGCCAAACATCGTGACCCATAACCTTTGTACCTCAAAAACGACTAAAGGAATCAAGCTAATATTACTACCATTTAGGAAGAGTCAGCCAGGGAAAAAGTGTGAACATTTACAGCCCATTTGCTCCAGCCCTTTTTAGATACAGAGGTTGAAGGTCACGTTTACTGCCCTACTTATAATGAATCTACTATATATATATATATATATATATATATATATATATATATATATATATATATATATATATACACCGTATGTATATAATTTACATATATACTGTATATATTTGTTTTTGTCTATACTTTTATAGCCAGCGAGCAACTTTGTTTAATTTTTGTTATATATTTTATCCGATTATGTCGTAATAGTATATAATATATTATAAAACTTATTGTGGGTGTGTGAGATGGTGGGTGTGTGTGTGTCAGCAGGTGTGTACTATATTGAGTGTATCATACGAGTTAATTTAATTATAAATGTTACATGTCCCAATTGTGTGAGTGTGTTAATATACTCTACCCTCCTCTCACCTACTGTACTTATGCCTAATGTCATAATATCTTCTAGAGATGTACTATCCACCCTCTCTGGGCTTAATACTAAGAAGGCGTACCGGTACA
This sequence comes from Paralithodes platypus, assembly GCA_032716605.1. Lineage (NCBI taxonomy): Eukaryota > Metazoa > Arthropoda > Malacostraca > Decapoda > Lithodidae > Paralithodes > Paralithodes platypus. The sequence goes on from CM064505.1 coordinate 37,197,943, forward strand.
GTCCGGATGGTGTTGTACTCAAAAACTTTTTTTCCGTGCTGACTCCCTGCCTACAGTAGGCAAACTCTTTCGTCTCTGTCTGACTGTCTTTCCTCTAACGTCTGTCCTTCTTGTTGGAAGTTTGCTCTCTTTCAACCGGTCCCAAAGAAGGGTGACTGCTCTCAACCCTCCAACTATCGTCCAATTCTCTCATTTCTTGCAACTAAAGTTTTCAAACCATTCTTAATTCAACATTTCTTGAGCATTTATCTTTCCATAATCTACTCTCAGATTGCCAGTATGGTTTCCTTAACCCATCCAATCCCAGTGACGGCTATATGCCATCAGTAGATAACTTACTCCCCAGTCCCAGCAACGGCTGGGAGCCGTCAGTAATGTACTTTCCTTGTAACTGCCTGTATCAGGCTGTGCCTGGTACCACAACCGTTTGAGCACTGCTCTCGATATGGCAACACTACTCAGCTTATATCCAACCCTCTGAAGGCTGAGAGAGCCAGTCTTTCTTCATCTCTTGAGGTGGAAGGTTGTTCTATCTTGCCATTTTGGCCACATTGCTTGGGACTGGGGGGGGGGGACTTTTATTACTGTATCCTACGGTACAGTAGGGGTTAAGGGCCGCTCTACTGGTGATGTCCTTGCTTATCTGGCTATCTATTGGCCATCCTTCCTTCGGGACTTCGGTCAGACCTTTTCTATCGCTCTAGTCATATCAAAAGCCTGCGATAGAGTCTGGAACAAATCTCTAATATCCAAACTACCCTCCTTTGGCTTTTATCCCTCTGTCTATGCCTTTGTCTCTAATTTCCTTTCTGACCGTTCCATAGCTGCAATTGTGGACGGCCATAGCTCATTTCGTCAATCTATCAACTCCGGTGTTCCTCAGGGTTCTGTCTTGTCCCTAGTTCTGTTTCTTATATTCGAATCCACGGACTGCCACATGGGTTTGTAAATTTCATTAATCGATTTTAGGAGTATAGTTGGTTGTTGGAAGGAACATAATAATTCATTAATGATCTCCTTAGTTGTACCTTTAGTCCATCCACTCATATGCTGATGACTACCTTACACTATTCAACTAGTTTTTCACAACAACCTAGCATACTATCACTATAAAAGTCATGTGACCAGGCCATAGCACGCCTATCATATGATCTATCAATTATTTTTGACTGGGGCAGAGAAAATCATGTTACTTTCAATGCCTCCAAAGACCCAATTTCACCCTCTATCTACCCGTCATAATCTTCCACAAAACTATCAATTACTCTTCAACAATACACAAATCAACCTTTCGTCTTCTCTCAATATTCTTGGTTTATCTTTTTCATCCGGCCTTTCTTGGAAAGACCATAATTATTACCACTCTTGCTAACACAGCTTCCCAAAAGTTAGGTGTGCTCAATCTTCTCTGTGGGTTATTCACCCCCGCACAGCTTCTTGCTCTGTGTAGGGGTACAGTGCGCCCATGTATCAAGTATTGTTCGCATGTGTGGGGAGGTTCCACCCATACCGAACTTCTCAAAAGGGTAGAGTCAAAAGCATTTCGCCACATCAACTCACTTCCTCTTACTAGTTCCCTACAATCTCTTTCTACACACCGCAATGTTGCATCTCTTTCACTCTTCCATCGCTATTACAATTATCAGTGTTCTTCAGAACTCTCAATGCATACCCCCTCCTTTGCGGCGAGAGCGAGACACCCGCCTTTCAACACAGTCTCACTCCTATTCTGTCCAGCTCTCCAACCCAAGAATTAGCATATTTGCTGTCTTTTATTCAACAAGTGAACTCTCGAACTCTCTCCCTCAATCAATCTTTCCTTCATCCTATGACTTAGAGGCTTTGAACTTTGTGTGACTAGGCTTTTGTACCCCAAAGTCCCTCGAATTTGGCTTTGTCACTCTTTAGGCTTTCGGGGAGACACTCGTTACAGGCAGCCTACCTTTTGTCTCCATACATATTTAAACCTAAATAAATAGACAAAATAAATTTAAAAATATATAAAGAAAATGCCCAAGACACTGGGTTGTCGAAGTTTACTGTCTACGTGGTGCGATGCATAAGGTGTTGATTTTCGGTGTGAGCATCCTGGATTCGAATCCACGGACTGCCACATGTGTTTGTAAATTTCATTAATCGATTTTAGGAGTATAGTTGGTTGTTGGAAGGAACATAATAATTAGGAAGATCAAAGCCCTAAAAAATCTTACGAAAAAAACAAATATTAGTTTACAAAAGTGTATCATAATTAGGCTGCACAAAATTCTACCTTATTTTTTCCTCTCTCTCTCTCTCATATAACACCGTGTAAGGCTAATTATTCACTGTAAGAAAAATTATATTATAAAAAGGGTTATATAGGGTACCGATATATCAAATCTTTGGGTATATTGATGGTGATTTACCTTTCTATGTTAACCCCTTGAGTACCAGCGAAGTGTGTTATCTTTTAGTCTAGCTATAGTCAGACGATAGTATGCAGCTTAGAAAGGATCTGCGGTAGTTGTAAGGATCGGTTGAGGTAGTCTGCTAGAGGGCCTTTCTAATCTGCATAAAATCGTCTACTAGTTGCCACAATATACAGAAAAGGACGTCACCGGTATTGAAGGGGTTAATAAGATGGGTTTATCACTACCAATATACTGTTAACCCCTTCAGCACCATTGTTTTAACTTTGATTCTGGCTGAAATAAGATGATTTTATGCGGTTTAAGAAGGACCTATGTTAATAAGAGGGTATATTGAGATGGTATTATTGATTCTGGCTAAAATTAGATGATGTTATGCAGCTTAAGAAGGACCTGTGTTATTAACTCCTTGCGACATATATGACGCGATCGCGTCATATGGAACTTATAACCAAAAACTCATATGACGCGATCGCGTCATATGGACTTATCTCAATGCCTCTCCAATAAGTTTATGACGCAATTTTGCGTCATATGAGCTCAGTAAGTCCGATAAGTTAGCATACGATAAAACCGTTGGTGGCAACCTAGCCTCCTCCGATAATTCTAACGGCCGCAGTGTTGTTGTGAGTGTAGTGCGAGGCAGTGGCAATGATCCTGGGGCTCCCGCCTCCTCGTATTATTGACTCTGGCTAAAATTAGATGATTGTATGCAGTTTACGAAGGACCTATGTTAATAAGAGGATATATTGAGATCGCATTATTGATTCTGGATAAAATTTAATGATTTTATGCAGCTTAAGAAGACCTATGTTAATAAGAGGGTATATTGAGATCGTATATACCCCTTTTGAATCGCAGAGGTAGATTACAAACGGAAGAAAATCGTCTCATGGTAACCAGAATATGATGATAATGACGTAATGGTAGTGACGACAGGCTTAAGGGGGGAGTTTTTGGTTTTCGGGACCGTCTTCTCCCTCATGCTTAGCCCCATTAGGTTTGAGATTTTAAGATGATCGTTCCGTTACTTTGGCGTTTTGGAGACCTTCTTTCCCATTTATTTGTCAATATTAAGACCTTTCATGCCATTTAGGTGTCGATTTTGTTCCTGGCGAGCGATAGCGAGCCTGTAATTTTAGGAGGAACCGGCCTTCGGCCGGGAAATTTTTGTACCGAAAAATTTACACATTTATTTTGAAAGGGGGTCTACAGTATGGTCTGTTTTTTTAAGCTTGATGCAGGTCTAGCGAGGACACTAAACAGTAAATAAAAATGTATATAATTATGTAGACCAAAAAATCACCACTACCCTCTTAAAAGTCTATGTTGCGATACGGCCACTGTGTTTACCCCTTTCACGCCCCTAATAGGCTTACACATTGTTTATAATGGACAGGCGTGCTCATTAACCCTGATACACTTTGGAAGACTCGCGAACTGATTAAGAGGGTAGTGGTTATTTGTTGGTATATTTACCTATTTATTTATTATTATATATATTAAGTTTCCTTGTTAGACCTCCATCAAGCTTAAAAAAAAAACCTAGACCCCCTTTCGGTATGAATTTGTACATTTTTTGGCAGAAAATTGTCCCGGCCGAAGGCCGTTTCCTCCTAATTAGGCTACAGGCTCGCTATCACTCGCCAGGAAGAAATAGACACCTAAATGGCACGAAAGGCCATGATATTGACAGAGAAATTGGGCAAAATGTTTCAGTCGTCAAACTAATGGGCTGAACGGCATAGAATCCCAAAACTAAAGGGGCTAAACATAAGGGAGAAGGGGGTCCAGAAGAAGCAACCACCTCCCCCTTCAACAAACTCCCGAAATTCAAATAACTGGCAAAGAAGAATTAACCCCTTTCGTACCGTCGATATCTTTCTTTAATTGTATTCTGGCTACTGCTAATCGATTATATTCAGCTTAGCAATTATCTCTAGCAATAATTATATGGCTTTGAACCATCTCCATCAACCCTCTTTAGGGGGAAGGGTATATTTTTTGGTCAATTACTTCATATACCGGTATATTTTTTGGTCAATTATTTCATATACCGGTACCGGTATTTTTTTTTTTTTTTTTTTTTTTTTTTTAGTTTCAACCCTCGACTTCCGTCAAACTGAAAACAACATTCATTAGATCCCCTTTCTAGATTAATTTGTACACTTTTCTGTCCTTCCAAAATAACAGGCTCACTTTCGTTCGCCAGGTAAAAAATAGACACCTAAATAGCACGAAAGGTCTTTATATTGACAAAGAAATTGGGCGAAAGGTCTTAAAATCGACAAACTAATAAGCCGAACGCTAAAACTTCTGGACACTAATGGGGCTAAACATGAGGAAGAAGGGCGATCAGAAAAAATCTGAGATTTTTTCTGATCTGTTTAAGTGAGAGGAAAGAATATTGATGGGGCACAGATCATATAGACCGGCCTCGCTACCAAATATCCCTGAACCTAATAATAATCTATATTTCTATTCATTTCACCACACCCCCAAACACCTCCAAGGCTCCATTGAAATTAATGAAAGCATATATGTGATCCACCGGGATTCGAACCCGGGTTATCACACACAGATTTTTAAACACTAACCATTACACCACCAGGACGGTTAAAGGTTTATGCACACGCCTACGACTTATTATCCATTCTCGAATATTGGATATTAATCAAATCATGTTCATATTCCCAAACCGCGCTATGCTGATGTCAATGACAATTTTCACATTGAAAACTTGATCAAAGTAAAATATTATTTATTTTCCATATTTCACAGAAGTTCAAAGCCTCATTCGGCAAAACCAACAACTGATCCATTCCCATAGCCTAGCTACATACAGCAAAAGCTGCAAAATATGCATTTTGTTTTCCTTAACAAAAGCAGACTCTGACTCAGTCAATATTGTCAGTTATCGTTGGTGTACATAGATCTATGATTAATTTTGTATAGCTTGTGTTAAGTGATGATCCTGTGGCTGTGAACTTTGGAAATGAGTCATTGCAGCTGGTGGACAAGTTTTGTTACCTAGGAGATACCATCTCTGCCGGTGGTGGGGCCGAGGCTGCCACTGTCGCTAGAATTAGATGTGGCTGGGAGAAGTTCAGAGAACTGCTGCCAATTCTGACCATGAAAAGAATGCCTCTCCCCCTGAAGGGAAAGGTGTATGCCTCATGCGTTAGAAGTGCAATGACGTATGCCTCAGAAACATGGGCCGTTAAAGTAGAGGATGTCAACAGAATGGAACGTAATGAGATGAGAATGGTGAGATGGATGTGTGGGGCCAGGCTGCAGGATAGAATAACAAATGATGAGTTGAGGAGACGTTTAGGTATAAAGAGTATTAGCGAGGTGATGCGTACAAGTAGACTGGGATGGTATGGACATGTGGAGAGAATGGATGAACAAAATTGGGTGAAAAAATGCAGGTCTGTGATTGTGTCGGGAACTGCACCAAGGGGTGGACCGAGGAAGACCTGGGATCGGACTATACGTGCCGATCTCAAATCCAAATACTTGACAAGTGAAGCAGCCCTTAACAGGGTTGCCTGGAACGCCGCTATTAGGACAAGAGACTAAAAATGCACGTATGTGTGGAGCACCGTTACTTTTTTCAATGTTTAGACCTTTGGTACCATTTATGTGTATTTTTTTCCTGGCGAGCGAAAGCGAGCCTGTAATATTTAAGAAACCGGGAGGTCTATCGAGGAAACTCAAAATTGAATATATAAATGAATAAATCGCCCGAAAAAACAAGCACTAGCCCCTTAAGATTACGAATGTCTTGGTCCACAACTGGTTGCTGGCTACAATATCACTTCCAGCAAATGGATGATGGTGCAAGTGGCAAATCATGACTAAATCAGAATATCCTCTAAAGTGAAGATATTGTGGTTAGAATTTGTATGAGGCTGGATTTTGGGGGGACTTAGACCGTTTTTCTTGTCCTCTTTCTTCCTCATGCTTATACCCATTTGTTTTGACATTTTATAACGTTCGGCCCATTAGTTTGGCGATTTTAACACCTTTAGCTCAATTTCGTTGTCAATTTTAAGACTTATCTCTCCATTTAGGTTTCGATTTTTTTCCTGGCGAGTGATAGCGAGCCTGTAAATATAAAAGGAACCGGCCTTCGGCCGATTTTCGGTAGAAAAATTTACAAATTTATCTTGAGGGGGTGTCTAGGGGGTATTGTTCTAAGTTTGATGGAGGTCTAGGGAAGAAGCTTTAAAAATAATACATTAATTAAAAAAAAAAAAAAAAAAAAAATATATATATATATATATATATATATATATATATATATATATATATATATATATATACCCTATTCCTTTAAGATAGTTCTGGCAATGTCGGAGCGGTGCACGTCCCAGCACATGCCTGTAATGCCTCTTCACTCATAAAGCCAATACTAGTGTGTGTGTGAGAGAGAGAGAGAGAGAGAGTGTGTAAGAGTAAGAATGAGAGCAAGAGTAAGAATGAGAGCAAGAGAGAGAGAGAGTGAGAGTGTGAGTGCCAGTGCCAGGGAGCGAGAGAGAGCCACATAGCCTCAGTCAGTGTAGGACAGTCAAGCTGTGTGGACGGGAGGCACTCTCTCTCTCTCTCTCTCTCACAGTCCCTGGAGCAGCATACACAACGTAACCCCCTTCTATACCGGCGACGTCTTTCTTATTCTAGCTATAGTTAGACGATTTTGTGCAGCTTAAGAAGTGGCTGTGGTGGTAATAAGGGTTGAGTGTGATAGTTCGAAGCCTGTTAATTGCTGGAGGCCCTTTTTAAACTGAATATAATCGTGTAATAGTAGCCACAATAAAGTTAAAAGGACGGCACCGGTACTGAATAGGTAACTTACTGTAAAGCCACTGGTTTTATGGTATCTCCACTAAAAGGATAGTTGGATAGTAAGTAGAATTGTGTAGTAGGGGATTGTTTGATGTTCCATTTAACTACTTTTATCTAGAGAATATGCAATTTCTAAGTTAGTTTTCGTGCAATTGTAGGTAGATTTGTGCAGTAGGTGTTGTTTAAGTTACTATTCTTCTATTGCAGGTAGATTTGTGCAGTAGGTGTTGTTTAAGTTACTATTCTTCTATTTAACTATTTAAATAGATAATATACAAGTAGTAAGTTAGTGTTCGTGCAATAGTAAGTAGGTGTGTGTAATGGGTGATTGTCTTATATTTATAGCCTTCCATTTAACTACTTTTAACTGGAGAATATGCAAGTAGTGAGTTAGTTTTCGTTCAATTTTCGTCCATTTCTTCGTGTTTTTTCTTACGCCTCTACTCGCAGGATAGTTGGATAGTAAGTTAGTCTAATAGTCGGTGTGTGTGCGTGTGTGTGCGCTCTTATCCATCTATTCATCCACTTTTAAGGGGATATGGACGGTATTTCTGGCCCCCTTCTCCCTCATGTTTAGCCCCATTAGTTTGGAGATTTGTATACGTTAATTTCAATAGTTTGCCTATTTTAAAACCTTTCACCCCATTTCTTTGTCAATATCAAGATCTTTCGTGCCACATAGGTGTCGATTTTTTTTCCTGGTGAGCGATAGCGAGCCTGTAATTTAAGAGGAACCGGCCTTTGACTGGAACATTATTCCACCGAAAAATGTACACATTCATCTTGAAAGGGGGTCTATAGGGGGTTTAAATTTAAGCTTGATTAAGGTCTAGAGAGCAAATTAAAAACCTAAAGGGTGCCTAGGGGGTGTAAGTTTAAGCTTGATGGAAGTCTAGGGAACAAACTAAAAACCTCCCCTGGTACTTATTACCGTAACTACCACTAATTATTTCTCAACATTTGAAGGCTATTATAGAATAAGGATGTTGCAAGGATCATATTAAAATGTGTTTCAACCTCCGGAGATACATTTTATGTGCACTATATAAAGTACTGTAAAAACAAAAAACTCTCCCTAAAACTCTCCCTATTGACGGCAGTGAAACTCTTATTAAGCCCCTTACTGTTAAGGGGGGGGGGGGGGTCAAAGCCGCCCCCCCCTCAACCCATCCTGTATCTAAGTGCAACACAAATTGTATATTTACTCTGAAAATGACTTACATCTGAGTGTTTTAAGATCGTTGGATAATGGGAGATATAAAGTTTTCCGGGGATTGTAACTAATTTCAACTACTGTATAATGATGAAAACTACCTAAAACCAAAAAGAAAAACCGTGGGAAAATTAGTGGTAGTTTCGGTTATATTTTCCCCTTCCCTTAAATTAGTGGTAGTTTCGGTTATATTTTCCCCTCCCCTTAAATTAGTGGTAGTTTCGGTTATATGTTCCCCTCCCCTTAAATTAGTGGTAGTTTCGGTTATAATTTTCCCTCCCCTTAAATTAGTGATAGTTTCGGTTATATTTTCCCCTCCCCTTAAATTAGTGGTAGTTTCGGTTATATTTTCCCCTCCCCTTAAATTAGTGGTAGTTTCGGTTATATGTTCCCCTCCCCTTAAATTAGTGGTAGTTTCGGTTATATTTTCCCCTCCCCTTAAATTAGTGGTAGTTTCGGTTATATTTTCCCCTCCCCTTAAATTAGTGGTAGTTTCGGTTATATTTTCCCCCCTTAAATTAGTGGTAGTTTCGGTTATATTTTCCCCTCCCCTTAAATTAGTTGTAGTTTCGGTTATATTTTCCCCTCCCCTTAAATTAGTGGTAGTTTCGGTTATTCTTCTCCCTCCCCTTAAATTAGTGGTAGTTTCGGTTATATTTTCCCCTCCCCTTAAATTAGTGGTAGTTTTGGTTATATTTTCCCCTCCCCTTAAATTAGTGGTAGTTTCGGTTATATTTTCCCCTCCCCTTAAATTAGTGGTAGTTTCGGTTATATTTTCCCCTCCCCTTAAATTAGTGGTAGTTTCGGTTATATTTTCCCCTCCCCTTAAATTAGTGGTAGTTTCGGTTATATTTTCCCCTCCCCTTAAATTAGTGGTAGTTTCGGTTATATTTTCCCCTCCCCTTAAATTAGTGGTAGTTTCGGTTATAATTTCCCCTCCCCTTAAATTAGTGGTAGTTTCGGTTATATTTTCCCCTCCCCTTAAATTAGTGGTAGTTTCGGTTATATTTTCCCCTCCCCTTAAATTAGTGGTAGTTTTGGTTATATTTTCCCCTCCCCTTAAATTAGTGGTAGTTTCGGTTATATTTTCCCCTCCCCTTAAATTAGTGGTAGTTTCGGTTATATTTTCCCCTCCCCTTAAATTAGTGGTAGTTTCGGTTATATTTTCCCCTCCCCTTAAATTAGTGGTAGTTTCGGTTATATTTTCCCCTCCCCTTAAATTAGTGGTAGTTTCGGTTATATTTTCCCCTCCCCTTAAATTAGTGGTAGTTTCGGTTATATTTTCCCCTCCCCTTAAAACACAGACCAATACAAACACTGTGTACCACCTTTGTTACTTATATAAGTGACCCTATATAGTGTAGGTTATGAACAATTGACGACTTTCGTTCTATAAGGAAGTTGGAGCTGTAGACATCGATATTTAGAAGAATTACGAGCTAAAATACGGTCGTAGTACATTCACAAATACCTAAAACCCAATTCAACATACCCTTCAGCCATCAGAAACTTACATTATTATTGTATGTCTGTGATTATTATTGTATGTCTGTGATTATTATTGTATGTCTGTGATTATTATTATTGTATGTCTGTGATTATTATTGTATGTCTGTGATTATTATTGTATGTCTGTGATTATTATTATTGTATGTCTGTGATTATTATTGTATGTCTGTGATTATTATTGTATGTCTGTGATTATTATTATTGTATGTCTGTGATTATTATTGTATGTCTGTGATTATTATTGTATGTCTGTGATTATTATTGTATGTCTGTGATTATTATTGTATGTCTGTGATTATTATTGTATGTCTGTTTAATATCGATGTTTAAGGCTCCAACTTCCTTATAGCCTGAAACTCGCAAGTGGTCAATTAGGGTTCCCAAGCCACCAAATCATCAACACCTTGGCTACAATGAACCTGGGAGACCTTAACCCCTTCTGTACCGGCGACGTCTTTTATAGTTCATCCTAGCTACATTTAGACGATTTTATGAAGCTTCGGAAGGATATACGGTAGCTAAAAGAATTAATTGAGATAGTCTGTGGCCTTTTAATTGAGATAGTCTGTGGCCTTTTAAATGGCAGATATCCTTCCTAAGATCATTAAAATCGTCTAATAGTTGCCAGCATATAATGAAAAGGACGTCACCGGTACAGGAAGGGTTAAACGGTTAAGGGGAGGCAGACCGTTTTTTCTGGACCCCCTTCTCCATAATGTTTAGCCCCACTAGTTTTGAGATTATAAGACGTTCGGCCCATTAGTTTGGCGATTTTAACACCTTTAGCCCCATTTCGTTGTCAATTTTAAGACCTTTCGTGCCATTTAGGTGTCGATTATTTCCTGGCGAGCGATAGCGAGCCTGCAATTTGAAGAGGAACTGGCCTTCGGCCGGGACATTTTTCTACCGAAAAATTTACAAATTGATCTTGAAGGGGGGTCTAAGTTTTTTTTTCTTCTAAGCTTGATGGAGGTCTAGGGAGGAAACTAAACTAATATATGAATAAATTATTTAATAGACCAAACAAACGGTATGCCTCCCCCGAAGTGCAAAATGTGGAAAGAATGCTTTGTATATTTTACGAGAGAAACTGTTTTATATGCATGGCGTCTGTGAGTTAAAGAGGTCGTGATGAGTTGTAAGGGTAGAATATGCAGGGAGTTAAGGCAAAAGTTAGCGGGCAGCCGTGAGTGCATAATGGGTTTATAATTATAATGGGGGGAGGTAAATTTGTACATTTTTCGGTAGACAAATTTCCTGGCCGATTCCATTTAAATTACAGGCTCGCTATCGCTCGCCAGGATATAATCGACACCTAAATGGCACGAAATGTCTTAAAATTGACAGAAATGTGTATCATATTAATGGCAAATTTTAATAATTAACACCATATTTCACTACAAAAATCTTCAAAATGACTGAAACATTGTCATGTGAACTTTGCAATTTACCGTCAGCTGGCAAGAAACAGAGTATAGTGACCTCAACAGCTATCGTCAACACTGGTCTGGCAGCTTATCAGGTAGACGCTTTGTAATAATTCTGTCACCTACTGTATATTCTTCTAGGTTCAGTCTAGTTTCTGACACCAATGCAAAATATCCCCGAAATATTCCCCGGAAAATGCTAACCATCGAAAATTAACGATAACAGTTCTCGTGTGATACCCCATTAACCCTATATGGGCCGAGGGGGGTATTTTTGGGAGCCCTCCTGCTTCGTTTCAATAGTTTGGAGATTATAAGACGTTTCGCCCCACTGGTTTGGCATGCATCCCATTGAGTTGTCGATTTTGTTTCTGTGCGATCGATAGCGAGCCTGTAACTGGGAAGAAATCGGCCAGCTTCGGCGGGCAGTCTGAGGTGGTGTTATCGTTAGCCTAGAGGACAAAATAAAAGTATATTGCTCGAAAATGGCGAAACATAGCAAAATCCTTAATATCAAATTAAACAAAATATCATAATACATCAGAACATAAGACCTCGGACCAGATAGCATTAAGGGGAGATTTCCACTTGAGGGATTTTTGTCTTTACCCCTTTCTCCCTCATGTTTAGCCCCATTGCGTTTGAGATTTTAAGACGTTCGCCCCATTAGTTTGGCGATCTTAAAAACTTTCACCCCATTTATGTCACTTTTAAGACCTTGCGTGCCATTTAGGTGTCGATTTTTTCCTGGCGAGCGATAGCGAGCCTGTAATTTAAGAGGAACCGACCTTCGACCGGGACATTTTTCTACCGACAAATGTACAAATTTATCTTGAAATGGGGTCAAGGGGGTGTAATTTCAAGCTTGATGGAAGTCTAGGAAACACACTCAAAATCTCCCCTTAATCCTGGACTTGGCATGTCACTGGTATTTGTCCTTGTCAATAATGAGGCGAAGTAGTTGTGTACAGATAGATTTAAGGCGGGGATGGGCATATTTATTGGATCATGTATGTGTCTTTTTATTATTATTATTTTTTTTTTTTTTTTTTAGTATCCTTCCTAGACCTCCGTCAAGCTTAAACACAAAAACACTCGCCAAGATAAATGTGTACATTTTTCGATAGAAATTTTTTCTTAACTTACAGGCTCGCTTTCGCTCGCCAGGAAAGAATCGACACCTAAATGACACGAAAAGTCTTAAAATTGGCAATGCAATAGGGCGAAAGGTCTTAAAATCGCCAAACTAATGGGCCGAACGGCTTTTAATCTGAAAACTAATGGGGCTCAACATGAGGGAGAAGGGGGACCAGAAAAACAACCCATCTCCCCTTAAGCTCCTTCAGTGTTCGAGACATTTAACCCCTTCCGTACTGGTGACATTTTTTTAGTTTTTATTTGTTCAGTAGATTCTGGTAACTATTAAATGATTGTATTCAGCTTAGGAAGGACGTCTACCAATTACAAGGCTGCAGACTATCTCAATTACTCCTTATAGCTACCATATATCCTTCCTAAGCTTCATAAAATCGTCAAAATGTCGATGAAATACAAACAAAAAGACGTCGCCGGTACAGAAGGGTCTGTTGGATCCACTAGAGGTGCAATATTACACTTGATTTGTTCCTTAATTGAGAGAGAGATTTACTTATCTATATAATATTTGCGATTGTCTGTCTGTCTGTCTCTTCTGTATGCATGGCCACAGTTTTTAAGCTAGAGCGTTCATACTTGGTATGCATAGTAAGGGGGTCCCTAGGCAGGTTTTAGTGAAAAAATAGAATTCCCCAGGGTGAAAGGGACGGAGAAAATGGGCGCGAAATCGGAAAAAGGGCCGTTTGGGGCAGAAGGAGGCCTCCGATCGAAAAGGTGTATGGAACGAAAGTTGTTCGCAGCCCCCCAAAATGGGGGTACGGATGAGGTCAGATCCAAAATCGGAGGTCATTTAGCGGCCGAAATCGAGGTCGCCGTTCAATGAGGCACAGGGAGGTCGAGGCCGGTGATTATGGTAGTAGTAGTATTGTGATGATTGTGGTAGTAGTGATTGATGATGGTGATTATGGTAGTAGTAGTGGTGGTAGTAGTGATGGTGATTATGGTGATTACCCGGGCAACGCCGGGTACCCCTGCTAGTATTTTATATATATACACTAACTACACAAATCTTCCTACCCAAGCGAGGTGGTCAGGACATGATGCTAGTAGAGATAGTAAAACCCCATGTTACGGTACGTGGAAGAAAAGAATAGCAAAAAAGAGGGATGAGGGGGGGGGGGAAATATAGAGGGTGAGGACAGGTGAGAGAGAACCCGCAAGAACAAGAGAGAGAGAGAGAGCGAGACTGTGTGTGTAAGAGAGAGATAGAGGGCCATCCAATTAAGTAGGAGAGATGAGACAGGTAGGAAGGTGTAACAACAGGACCCTTGTAAGACCCTTGTAGAGTCCACCAGTAATTTAAGAGAGAGAGTGAGTGTGTGTATGTAATAATAGTCGGTTTATTGATCATGTACAGATGAACCATATACAACGTAGCTAGCGTATAAGTATAAGCGTATAGTTTATAGTTTATAGCTTACTTCCCATCTCCCACTAAAACATTTGATCCTCATTCTTTCAATTTCTCAAGCAATTCTAACCATTATGAAGTACCTGCTATTAGGCTTCTCTCTCTCTCTCTCTCTCTCTCTCTCTCTCTCTCTCTCTCTCTCTCTCTCTCTCTCTCTCTCTCTCTCTCTCTCTCTCTCTCTCTCTCTCTCTCTCTCAAAAGCTTTTGACAAAGTGCCTCATTGCAGGCTAATGTCAAAAGTGAGTGTACTAGGTATGAATACAATTAAAGGTCACAAATTGGATAGAAATTTGGCTAACAAGTAGACAGCAACGAGTGATCATCAATGGTGTTTCTTCTGAGTGGACCACAGTTACTTTGAAGTAATACTGGGATCTGTCTTTGGCCCACTACTGTTATCATATACAGTATGTCAATGACATCGATATTGGTCTGTTAAGTGTGATCTCCAAGTTTGCAGATGACATAAAACTGTGGGTCTATGGATGGTGCTTTGTTAGCATTGGACCAGTCAAACACGTAACTTTCACATATGAGACTGGGAATTGGAGTTATGAATTGGGGCGTAGTTTGTCAAAGAATTCATCGCTTCTGGTTTTGGTAGTGGCATGATATAGGAGATTTTCCACTCCACTGGACAGTTACTCTGCACGACGGATGAGTGTATAATAGAGCAAAGTGGGTTGGTAATTTCACATGTAAGTTCCTTGTGTGTGTGATGAGACGGGTAGGAAGGTGTAACAACGGGACCCTTGTAAGAGGACCACCAGTAATGTAAGAGAGAGAGAGAGAGAGAGAGAGATTACCAGGTGGACGGTCGGAAATGGGTTAATGGGTGGAAACGAAAGGTGATAGGCTGATAAATTGACAGAGAGAGAGAGAGAGCGCACTAACATAATCCATGGGTAGCGGTCTTGTGTTTGTGGCTGAGAGAGAGAGGCTAAACTAATTTACAAGCAAATGGCTGTACCCAGAATACCGTGCTTGGATGAGGTGATATTATTAAGATACTAGCAGGGGTACCCGGCGTTGCCCGGGTAATCACCATCGCTACTACCACCACTACTACTACCATAATCACCATCATCAATACTACCATAATCACCGGCCTCGACCTCCCTGTGCCTCATTAAACGGCGACCTCGATTTCGGCCGCTAAATGACCTCCGATTTTGGATCTGACCTCATCCGTACCCCCATTTTGGGGCTGCGAACAACTTTCGTTCCATACAACTTTTCGATCGGAGGCCTCCTTCTGCCCCAAACGGCCATTTTTTATTTTATTTTTTTCATTTTGTTTTCAATTTCGGCCTCGAAACGACCTCCGATCGTAGCCTCGCCTCCTCTATGACCTGACCCAGGTCAATTGACACCCACATGCAAAGTTTCAGCTCCCCAGGTCCAAAACTGCGGCCGCCTATAAAGAACACAGACAGACAGACAGACAATCGAAAATATTATATAGATTGGAATGTTTGATTAAAATGATAGAGGTGCACTAAATCACAAGACAACGGGTTTACCTTTAATCTCATGCTTGGATATGGTTTTTATTTGGAAGTGCCTGATCGATTTAATGGAAAAGGTATATTTTTTGGTCTTTTTGTTTTTTATTTATTTTTTTATTTTTTAGTTTCCTCCCTAGGCCTTCATCAAGCTTAACAAAAAATACAAAAAAAAATAAACCATCCCCCAAGATGTATAATAATAATAAATATATATAAATATAAATATAAATTTGTACATTTTTTCGGTAGAAAAATGTTCGGCTGGTTTCTCCTTTATTACAGGGTAGCTATAGCTCGCCATGAATATATCGACACCTAAATGGCACGAAAGGTCTAGATATTGACAAAGAAATGGGACGAAAGGTCTCAAAATCGCCAAACTAATGGACCAAACATCTTAAAATCTCAAAACAAAAGGGGCTAAAGATGAGGGAGAAGGGAGGCCAAGGGAAAAAAAATCCCCCCCCCCCCCCTCCCCTCCCATTATGGTTAATATTGTAATTCGTACCCCCTCCGTGATTTTGTAATTATATGGAATACAAAATAGCATGATTGACTTGAAAGAGTAATTTGTTAAAAGACGTTATATCGCTTCATTAAATAACCGATGCGCAACGAACTACACTAAAGATGCAGTCATACTGTTAAGGGGAGATTTCCACTTGAGGGATTTTTTTCTGGACCCGTTTCTCCCTCATGTTTAGCCCCATTGCTTTTGATATTTTAAGACGTTTGCCCTAGTAGTTTTGACATTTTAAGACATTTTGCCCCATTTATGTCAATGTTAAGACCTTTCGTGCCATTAAGGTGTCGATTTTTTCCTGGCGAGCGATAGCGAGCCTGTAATTTAAGAGCAACTGGCCTCCGGCCGGGACATTTTTCTACCGAAAAATGTACAAATTTATCTTGAAAGGGGGTCTAGGGGGTGTAATTTTAAGCTTGATGAAAACGTAGGGAACAAACTAAATACCTCCCCTTAACACCATTTGTACCAGCGACATCTTTGTGATAATATTTTAGTTATATATAGACGATTTTGTGCAGGTTAGGAAGGATATATGGTAGCTAAAGGGATTAAATGAGATAGTCTTTTAATTGATAGACGTCCTCCTTAAGCTGAACAAATTCGTCTAATGGTGTCCAGAATAGGATGAAATATATATCACTGGTACTGCAGGGGTTAATCATGGAGTGGTTGAGCATTTATGTGGGCAACTGTGCCAAACTGCAACCAATAATTCTTCCCTTTAACCCACTCTGTACCGGTGACGTCCTTTTCATTTTATTCTGGCTACTATTAAACGATTATATTCAGTTTAAAAGATATTAACAGATATTAACAGGCTTCGACCTATCTCACTTAACCCTTTTTGCTATCACAGATCCTTCTTAAACTGCACCAAATCGTCTAAATATATCTATCTATCTATCTATCTATATATTGCCGGACACCGTGATCCACGAAGGGGTGGCCACGAACGAATCGCCCCCCTGCACCTTAGTCCCCAGTCAGTTGATGCCCCTCCTCCCATCCAGCGCCGCTTTCACGCATATACTTCTTAACTCCATCCTTCCACCTCTCTCTCGGTTTACTTCTCCCTCTTTGTCCTTCCAATTCACTCTCGTACACTATGTTAGTCATTCTTTTGCTTCCCATTCGTTCCACATGGCCGAACCATCTCAAGGTGTTCCTGTTCACACTTTACAGCACACCTACATCCACACCACACCGCTCTCATACTTCCTCATTCGTCTGTCTATCCCTCCATTTAACTCCGCAGGCACTTATCAAGTAACTAATCTCCACCCCTCTCACTCTTGGTTTGTTTCTCTCCAACAACGTCCATGCTTCACTCCCGTACGTCAACGTCGGGATATAGCTAGAATGAAATTAAAAAGACGTCGCCGGTACAGAAGGGGTTAATTTAATGTATATGCAGAGAGAGCAATAATATAAGAGATGGGTAGCGGTGAAAGAGAGAGAGAGAGAGAGAGAGAGAGAGAGAGAGAGAGAGAGAGAGAGAGAGAGAGAGAGAGAGAGAGAGAGAGAGAGAGAGAGAGAGAGAGAGAGAGAGAGAGAGAGAGAGAGAGAGAGAGAGAGACTACGAGACTACTAACTCACAAGAAAATGGCTGGCCTCAGAATTCCGTGCTTTGCTGGAGGTGATAATTAGGGTATTGGAGTGCTTGATTAAAACGATAGACGTGTACTAAGTTACAAGCAAATGTCCCTGCCGCAAGTTTAATACATAGTCAAATATTATAGTTATGGTAGGGAATTTGATATCGAAAAAGTTGTATCCTTTAAGTATGTAATATGTTCTGGAAGAATGAGTGTGTGTGTGTTGTGTTGTGTAGTGTGTGTGTGTGTGGGTGTGGGTGTGACATGAAAAGGGTAGTTAAAGTGTTCATAATGATCTACCCATATAGAGGTATATTGATGGTAGTTAAGCCATTTAATACAACACAAGGATGACATGGTAAATCAAAATCATATACCCAATCATCTTAAAGTACTGTATATACGTTTTTTAGACCCTCAATTTTTTAGGGTGTATGTGCTTCTCTCAATAATTCGATTTAGAACCTAGATGAGATCCTATATATAATTTTGAACCTAGATGAGATACTACTAATGATTTTGAACCTAGATGAGATACTACTAATGATTTTGAACCTAGATGAGATACTACTTATGATTTTGAACCTACAGTAGATGAGATACTACTTATGATTTTGAATCTAGATGAGATATTTCTTATAATTTTAAACCTAGATGAGATACTACTAATTATTTTGAACCTACTGTAGATGAGATACTACTTATGATTTTGAACCTAGATGAGATATTACTTATACTTTTGAAAATAGATGCGATACTACTTATAATTTTGAACCTAGAAGAGATACTACTTATGATTTTGAACCTAGATGAGATATTACTTATAATGTTGAACCTAGATGAGATACCACTTATGATTTTGAGCCTAGATGAGATACTACTTATGATTTTGAACCTAGATGAGATACCACTTATAATGTTGAACCTAGTTGAGATACTACTTACAATTTTGAACTTAGATTTGATACTACTTATTATATTGACCCTAGATGAGATATTACTTACAATTTTGAGCCTAAATTAACCCCTTCAGTATTCGAGAACGTCTTTCTTAATTGTATTTCGGTTATTCTGTTTACCTCTGATTCAGGTTATAATTAGACGATGTTATGCAGTTTATGAAGGCCCTATATTATCCATAGGGTTTATTGAGATCGTATTCACCCCTTTGAGCCCTAGAGATAGATTGTAAGCTGAAGAAAATCGCCTAAAAGGGTGAATGAAGTAATGTACATTGGTTGTGGTAAAATACAAATATATTTATCTCTCTAAATTTATAGTGTTGTGGTAATTCATATAATTCGATGTATATTGTTATGCCTGTTAAATATGAAGCGGAAATTGTTGGATCCTTTAAGCTTTTAAGCTTAGGGCCCAGGATTAATATGAGAGAGAGAGTGTGTGTTTGTGACAGTGAGAGTAAGTAGGGAATAGAAATAAGTTAACAGATAAAAGAGAGAGAGAGAGAGAGAGAGAGTGTGTATGTGTGTTTACGTGTACGGGAGGGAAAGAGCTACATAGATACACAGGCCATACAGACCTTGTTGTCCTTACAAGGCAGTCAGGCCTTAAATTTATAAGTGATTTTTTTTTTTTGTAACCCTATAATACTCCAGCCTCCCCTTGAAAACGTTAATTGTGACGCTCTCCACCACTCTAGCTGGCAGTTTGTTCCACTCTGTCACTCCATTGTAGTTGAAGAAATGCTGTGAGACATCTAGGTTCACCTTTATGGTTTATAATTTCATTCCATTTCAGCGAGTTTGAGATTTTTTGTTAATTGTGAATAAAGCATCTCTATTGACTTCAATACCTTTCAGCATCTTGAAACACTCAACAAATTGACCCCGCAGTCTTCTCTCTCTCTCTTTTTTTTAGCGAGAACAGTTGTAATCTTTAAATCTTTCACAATATGCTTTATTTCTCAATGATGAGATCATCTTTGTCGCTCTATGCTGCACCGACTCGAGTCTCACATTGTCCTTGTTCAGATAAGGCGACCAAAACTGCACGCCATATTCAAGGTGGGGTCTTACCATACTTTGAACAATGACACTATTATGTTCTCAAATCTATAAGTAAATTTTCGTTCTATGAATCCCGATGCTCTGTTTGCTATTCATTGGTCAGAGGTTTTCAGGTTTTCGAAGATCAATATCTACAAGTAAAATAATTGAATTAAAACCACAACGTTAGTTTAACTAACGTTGTGGTTTTAATTTGGTGGACATTCATTTCATATATGTATTTCTTATTTCTGCTGCCAACTTGCAGCACCTGGCATTTTCTGACATTTTTCAGACCACTTGGCTATCTTGTTAAATCAGACTGAAGCGCATTTCTATCTGTTCAATCAGGACGGAATTCCCTATCTTTGTATCATCAGAAAACTTGGAGATGATGTTGTTTAGCCTTACATCGATATCGTTTATGTAAATGAGAAACAAGAACGGTTTAAGGACCGAACCCTGCGGTACTCCACAAGAGACAGGCTCCCACTCGGATTCCATTCCCTTCATCACCACTTTCTGTCTTCTGTTTGTAAGCCACCTTTTGTGTCCAAATATGAATTTTTGCTTTAATGCCTATCCTCTCCAGTTCTTTCCTTAGTTTCAGATGTGGTACCTTATCAAATGCTTGGTCTATAATTACTTACTTTGGCCTTGCTTCCTTTTTTTTTTAATTGTGTGATATTTGCATGTTTTCAATTACTTCGTATGGCTATCTCATTCTTCATAATTATGTTTCAATATTTTAGGGTGGAACGCATCGGGTCCGGGGGATACTGTATTTACATATGAATTACTCAATTTGCATAAAACTTCCTATTTCGTGTATTGATGTGTTATTCTCAGTGGTATGTTCATACACCTCTTTCGTAAAGACCGAGCCAAAATATGTGTTGAGCAAATTTACAAAAAAGAAAATCCCACCTGCTACAGTCCATTACACTTTTGGTCTGCTTATTTTATACGAAACTGTATTTTTGTTTATTTTTTTATTTTTTTGCTACTCCCTGTGGCAATAGCCATTTCGTATTTGTGTTTCTCCGCCCTAAAGAGAGATAGAGAGTGAGTGAGTGAGTGAGTGAGTGAGTGAGTGAGTGAGTGAGTGAGTGAGTGAGTGAGTGAGTGAGTGAGTGAGTGAGTGAGTGAGTGTGTGTGTGTGTGTGTGTGTGTGTGTGTGTGTGTGTGTGTGTGTGTGTGTGTGTGTGTGTGTGTGTGTGTGTGTGTGTGTGTGTGTGTGAAAGTAAGAAAAGGTAAAATATTTGAGAAAATAATTGCAGAGCAAATTACCATTTCCAACTACCCCAGTATTACCATCATCAAAAGTTTCATATGTAATACCAACATGGTAAAGGAATAGGATTTTTAATATGCTAGCAAGTGTGAGTAAGAATTTTAAGTTTTAGTGGTGAAGGAATTGACTTGCCATAGACTAGACCCGTTATCGTGGTGGTAAATACCTTGATGAATCTGGCCCATAGATGCTGGACACCTATGAGATCTTGTAATATGAGTGAGTTCCCTTCTATTTCTTTGGGTGCAAAATTAGTGTCCTATTTATCAAACAATGGGGTGTTATTCTACTTTTGATTGTATAGAATTTATATCCGTAAGTTTAACAATGTGTTCTGTACTTATATATCCATAGAGGTCAGCTTTTGAATAGTTATCATCAGTAATAGTGTAACTTTATCAGTTCAGATGTACAAACAAATTGTTATACACTGTGTGCATCAAAACAATGTACCCATATGTTTAACCCGAGGAGTGCAATAAGCTTTCCAGAAGGTTCTCCTAGGCGACAACAATGAGCCTTTCGGAAGCAAGGTTTTTGGAAGCATACAAAAACTGTGCCAACAGGCTTAGGCTCATGCAAATTGGATTAAGAATAAGCCTACATGGCAACTATCAATACCAAAACAACATAATACACTTACACCTCACACACACACTCACACACCTTTATTATCGTGGAGGCGATGGCAGGGTTCTGGGATTGTCTATATGTATACAAGTGAGTGACTAGGGAGGCCCTGGAGCAAGTGTAGGCTTGCAAGCAACAATCAATAAAAAAGGGAGGGAGGGAGGAGAAATTCCCCCCTCCCTTCCTCCCGTCTTTTACTCCCGACCCACTTACATTTGACCTTATAGATTTATTTGCTGTATTATACCCCTAAGCATTTATTTCTGGGTCCTACTTCTTCACATATGCCTTGTGGTGCAGTAGTATTGCTTTATAAGTGAGATGTATGGGACATTAAGTAATTCCTCCCCTCCCTCTACCTCCCACACCCCACATGGGCCTCAGAATACACACTTATGTGTGCCCGGCTGTCGTGCCTATTCGTGCCACATATTCAACTATCAGCCACATCACAACCACTTTTCTTTTTTTTTTTTTGTGGTGGACATATGTATATTGTCGGATGCGACATTTTATTTTCAACACGTTGATATGATTTTCGTCAAATTCTAACAAATTTTATTTTTCGGCCAGCATGTCGCACCAGGGTTGTGGGTCCTAGGGGAGTATTTTAGCCGAGAGGTTAATAAAAAAAAGTGAGAGTAGAACAGCAATAGATTAAAAGATAAAAAGGAAAGCCATTTAGATTGAGAGAGAGAGAGAGAGAGAGAGAGAGAGAGAGAGAGAGAGAGAGAGGAGAGAGAGAGAGAGAGAGAGGAGAGAGAGAGAGAGAGAGAGAGAGAGAGAGAGAGGAGAGAGAGAGAGAGAGAGAGAGAGAGAGAGAGAGAGAGAGAGAGAGAGAGAGAGAGAGAGAGAGAGAGAGAGAGAGAGAGAGAGAGAGAGAGAGAGAGAGAGAGACGAGAATTTTGAACAGGAGGGGATGCAGGCGAATGAACACACACAAACACATTCACATAAAGACAAAGAGAGAGAGAGAGCTATGTTTGTGAGTGAGAGTGGCCACTAATTCCCAAGCATATGTACCCCTTACAATGTATTGCTTGGGTCGGGGATTAATTATGACATTGCAGTGCTTGATTAAAATGAGTAGGGTACACTAATTTGCAAGCATAGTCTCGTTTACTGCTCAGGGTTGGGCAATGAGTATGATTTGGTGGTCGCTGCTGAATAGGACGTTTAGTTTATATACATTTTATGCTTGGGGGAGGGGTAGATGTAATTATAATATATATATATATATATATATATATATATATATATTAATATATATTAATATATATTAATTAACATCGTTTTTAACACCATAACCCCCAAATGGAATGAATGAAAGCATATGATCCTCCCAAGATTCGAACCCAGGATACCACATGCAGAACTTACATGCTCTAACCCTTACACCCTCAAAACAGTTAAAGGTATATACCTTTTTCATACCCTGTAGTGATTTTAAGGGGGTAGCGTTTATTTGTTCGTCTATTTATTTATCTATATCTATCTATTGCCGGACACCGTGATCCCCGAAGGGGAGGCCACGAACGAACCGCCCCCATGCACCTTTGTCCAAGGTCAGTCGACGCCCCTCCCATCCAGCACCGCCTTCACTCATATACTTCTTCACGCCATCCTTCCACCTCTCTCTCGGTTTACTCTCCCTCTCTGTCCTTCCACCTCACTCTCGTACACCCTCTGAGTCATTCTCTTGCTTCCCATACGTTCCATATGGCTACACCATCTCAAGGTGTTCCTTTTCACACTTTCCAGCACAACTACATTCACACCACACCTCTCTCTTACTTCCTCATTCGTCTGTCTATCCCTCCATGTAACTCCGCACGCACTTCTCAAGTAACTCATTTCCACCCCTCTTACTCTTGGTCTGAAACTCTCCACCAACGTCCATGCTTCGTTTCCGTAGGTCAATGTCGGGATTACCACACTGTCATGCTGACCACCCTATTTCTTGTTACTGCTTTCAGCGTTCCTACAACCCTCTTCCCCTGTTGCACCCTCTCCCGTACTTCTTCATCCATACTCCCATCTTTACTCAACACACTGCCCAGATACTTAAATGAACTGACATTCTCCATAGCCTGACTGTTCAACCTCACCTCACACTCTGTGGCTGCACCCCTTTCAAAGACCAAAACCTTGCTCTTCCCCGCATTTACCTTCAGATTCCGTTTTTCACACTTCCATCCATATTTACCAGACCCTGCAACTCCCATTCACTATTGCTCATCAGAACTGTATCATAGGCAAACAGCAGTACAGGTAGCTTCCACTCATTTCCCTCCTTTATCAGCGATACACCAATATCCACTGCTGTTCCTTGTATTTCTTTCATGACTCCATCCATATATATGATGACTGGAAGACTGGCATAATAGTCCCCCTATATAAGGGCAAAGGGGAAAGAGGAGTGTGTGTGGTAACCACCGAGGAATATGTCTTCTAAGCGTAGTAGGGAAGGTATACAGTAGGGTAGTGATTGAGAGAGTGAGAGTGAGAACGGAGAAATGGATAGGCGACGAGCAGGGAGGTTTTAGGAAGGGAAGAGGATGTGTAAATCAGATTTTTACCCTGAATTGTGTTGTGGAGAAGTATCTGGAGAAGAAACAAAAGGTGTATGTTGCCTTTATGGACTTGGAGAAGGCCTATGACAGAGTGGATAGAGAAGGTTTGTGGAAAGTACTAAGAATATACGGAGTAGAGGGCAAGTTGCTGAAAGCAGTGAAGAGCATGTATGAGGGTGCAAAAGCAGCAGTACGTGTGGAGAGTAAGCAGAGCGAGTTCTTTGACCTGAATGTTGGTTTGAAACAGGGGTGTGTGATGTCCCCGTGGTTGTTTACTGTATATATGGATGGAGTCATGAAAGAAATACTATCAAGAGCAGTGGATGTTGGTGTATCGCTGAAAAGGGAGGGAATTGAGTGGAAGCTACCTATACTGCTGTTTGCGGATGATACAGTTCTGATGAGTGATAATGAATGGGAGTTGCAGGGTCTAGTAAATGAGTTTGGAACAGTGTGCGAAAAACGGAATTTGAAGGTAAATACGGGGAAGAGCAAGGTTATGGTCTTCGAAAGGGGTGAAGTCACAGAGTGTGAGGTGAAGCTGAACGGTCAGGCTATGGAGATCGTCAACTCTTTTAAGTATCTGGGCAGTGTGTTGAGTGAAGATGGGACTATGGATGAAGAAGTGCGGGAGAGGGTACAACAGGGGAAGAGGGTTGTAGGAACGCTAAAAGCAGTAACAAGAAATAGGGTGGTCAGTATGGAAGTGAAGAAGTCCTTGCATGACAGTGTGGTAATCCCGACACTGACTTACGGAAGCGAAGCATGGACGTTGGTTGAGAGACTCAGACCAAGAGTGAGAGCAGTGGAAATGAATTACTTAAGGAGTGCGTGCGGAGTTACATGGAGGGATAGACAGACTAATGAGGAAGTAAGAAGGAGGTGTGGTGTGGAGGTAGATGTGCTGGAAAGTGTGAAAAGGAACAACTTGAGATGGTTCGGCCATATGGAACGTATGGAAAGCGAGAGAATGACTAAGAGGGTGTACGAGAGCGAGGTGGAGGGACAGAGAGGGAGAGGTAGACCGAATATGAGGTGGAAGGATGGAGTGAGGAAGTACATGAACGAGGGCGGTGCTGGTTGGGGGGAGGGGCGTCGACTGACTGGGGACAGAGGTGCATGGGGGCGGTTCGTTCGTGGCCACCCCTTCGGAGATCACGGCGTCAGGCAATAGATAGATAGATAGATCCATATATACAGTAAACAACCACGGGGACATCACACACCCCTGTTTCAACCCAACATTTAGATCAAAGAACTCGCTCTGCTCATTCTCCACACGTACTGACGATATTGCACCCTCATACATGCTCTTCACTGCTTTCAGCAACTTGTCTTCTACTCAGTATATTCTCCGTACTTTGCAAATACCTTTATATATTTATATATTTATTTATTTACATATATATTTATAAATTTCCTCGCTAGACCTCCATCAAGCTTTAGAAAAACCACCCCCTAGGTGGTGGCCTATTCTTCCTAAAAGTTTAGGCTCCCTCCCGCTCACTAGGAAAAAATCGACACCTAAACGGCACGAAAGCTCCTAATATTGACAAAGTAATGGGGTGAAAGGTCTTAAGGTCACCAAACCAATGGGCCGAACGTCTCAAAATATGAAAACTAATGGGGTTCAACATGAGGGAGAAGGGGGGCCAGAAACAAGAAACAAGTATCTCTCCTTATGGTGTCTAATGAACGCGATTAAAAATATGCTGTAGAGTTATTCTTGTTTTCTTTCATTTTTTTTTCTTAAGGGGTACTAAATTACAAGTAAATGGTCTGCCTATATAATAATGGCATGGATAATCAAAGATACCTCTATTTTCGGCTAGGTAAAGGCGTAACAAAACAATTAATTAACAGCTTATTCTCGGCTATAAGTTATGGCGGGGTGAAGGCATAACAAACCAATTAATTAACATCTTATTCTCGGCCTTAAGTTACGGCGGGGTAAAGGTATAACAAACCATTTAATTAACAGGTTATTCTCGGCCTTAAGTTATGGCGGGGTGAAGGCGTAATAAACCCATTAATTAACAGCTTATTCTCGGCCTTAAGTTATGGCGGGGTGAAGGCGTAATAAACCAATTAATTAACAGCTTATTCTCAGCCTTAAGTTACGGCGGGGTACAGGTATAACAAACCATTTAATTAACAGGTTATTCTCGGCCTTAAGTTATGGCGGGGTGAAGGCGTAATAAACCAATTAATTAACAGCTTATTCTCGGCCGTAAGTTACAGAGAGATGAAGGCATAACAAAACAATTAATTAACAGCTTATTCTCGGCCGTAAGTTACAGAGAGATGAAGGCATAACAAAACAATTAATTAACAGCTTATTCTCGGCAATGTACATAAGCGTAATAGTCCAATATATTACTTCATTGGACTTTAATTCAATACGAACATTAAATACGGGTTGCAAAATTGTGAAGACATTAACGGTGATAAAGAATTGAAATGGTGAAGTTGTATGTGTGTGTGTGTGTGTGTATAATTATACAGTATATATATGTTAGTAAAGCCAGGTAATACATTTTCTTTAATACATACGAGGTTGAAAGAAATGGCAATTTCTGCGTTGGAAATATTATTATTCAAGGTTTCCAGGTCTCTGATGTGTTTTCGCTGGGTGGTAGGAAGTAGATGAATGAGGTTAGCAAAATTCATGGTGGTACAGGGTTACATTAATGTACATGATACAGGATATACAACGCGTTTCACTGGACAACCAGCATTATCAAGTAAGGATAGAATGATATAAAAGGTAAACAGGAAGGGTATATATAGAGGGTGGAGGATCAGAGGAGGCGAATATCAGGGGGCAAAAGTCTGCTATTGGTGGAGGGGTATTCTAGGAGTGTGAAAGAGAGAGATACGCATCACCCAGGCGCACTGGATGCGGGAAGGTGGTGGTCGGTTAGCGGGGTCGAAGCTGATTGGCTGCGTGTCGATGGGCGTGGCCTAAGTTGCGTAGTACGTGTGGCGCCGGCAGAAGACGAAGCTGAAGGAGGTAGTGCGGGGGCCTGCGTCAAGGGCACCGGGGGGCGAGGGGGGGCGTTAGGCCCTTTAGGATAGTGCCTTTTGGCAGATCCTTCCTTCTGCCAAAAGGCACTATCCTACAGGGCCTAACGCCCCCCCCTCGCCCCCCGGTGCCCTTGACGCAGCCCCCCGTGTTACCTCCTTCAGCTTCGTCTTCTGCCGGCGCCACACGTACTACGCAACTTAGGCCACGCCCCTCGACACGCAGCCAATCCGCTTCGACCCCGCCAACCGACCACCACCTTCCCGCATCCAGTGCGCCTGCGTGACGACGCGGATCTCTCTCTTTTACACTCCTAGAATACCCCTCCACCAATAGCAGACTTTTGCCCCCTGATATTCGCCTCCTCTGATCCTCCACCCTCTATATATACCCTTCCTGTTTACCTTTTATATAATTCTATCCTTACTTGATAATGCTGGTTGTCCAGTGAAACGCGTCGTATATCCTGTATCATCATGTACATTAATGTAACCCTGTATCACCATGAATTTTGCTAACCTCATTCATCTACTTCCTGCCACCCAGCGAAAACTTATCAGAGACCTGGAAACCTTGAATAATAAAATTTCCAACGCAGAAATTGCCATTTCTTTCAACCTCGTATGTATTAAAGAAAAAAAGAAAAAAAAATATATATACAGTATATGAGACAGATACTAAACAGAGAGAGAGTAATGTAGAACTCATGTAAAACTGTGTGAACTTGACCATATGTTCAGGTGTGGGGAGGATGGATGCAGAGAGAGAGAGCTACATAGATACACAGACCACACAGACCTCAAGGTCCTTACTAGGCAGTCTGGCCTTACAAACTATATATATTAATATATATACACATATACACATACATATATATACAGTATATACATACATATATATACATACTGTACAGTGTACACACATACACATACTTTTTTTTTTTTTTTTTTTTTTTTTTCATATCACCCCAGCCCTCTGCAGATAGAGGTCAAGCCTTCCCTTGAAAGCGTTTATTGTGTCGCTCTCCACCACTCTCGCTGGTAGTTTATTCCACTCTGTCGCCACGCTGTAGGTGAAGAAACTCTTTGTGACATCTAGGTTTGCCTTTTTGGTTTTTAATTTTATTCTGTTTCCGCGAGTTTGAGTATTATTGTTTAATGTGAATAGTGCATTTACATCGACTTTGTCGAAACCTTTTAGTATCTTAAAGCACTCAATAAGCTGACCCCTCAACCTCCTCTTTTTTAATGAGAACAGGTTCAATCTTTTAAGTCTTTCTTCATATGGTTTATTTCTTAATGAGGGTATCATCTTCGTCGCTCTACGCTGTACTGACTCGAGTCTTACAATGTCCTTGATCAGATAAGGTGACCAGAACTGCACACCATATTCAAGGTGGGGTCTCACCATACTTTTGAACAGTGGCACTATTACGTTCTCATGTTTATATGTAAATTTTCGTTTAATAAAGCCCAATGCTATGTTTGCCTTATTTGCAGCTGCTATACATTGGTCGGAAGTTTTTAGGTTTTCAGATATTAGTACCCCTAGGTCTTTTACTACCGTTGCGGTTTTTATTTGTTTGCCATTTATTTCGTATTTGTATTTCATATTTCTGCTACCAACCTGCAGCACCTGACATTTATCGACATTGAATAAATGTCGATAAACATTTGCCATTCTGCCAAATAAAACTCTGCCATTTTTTCGACCACTCTGATATCTTGTTTAAATCAGATTGCAACGCATTTCTATCTTCTTCGTTCAGGACTGTATTTCCTATTTTTGTATCGTCGGCGAGAGAGAGAGAGAGAGAGAGAGACAGAGAGAGAGAGAGACAGAGAGACAGGGGAGTTAGCAAATTATTAATATATGTAGACCATCAAACACACATGTCCAGAGAGAGATAGTGAGTTATAAATACATCACCCTAGGGTCTGAGAGCTCTGAGCTATTCATAATATGAGTCCAAACTTAAATCACCATAAGCGGCAATTAATTATGGTAATCATCCTATTTAGTTTACATCCGTTTATAAGAACGTGTGTGTAGTTTTATATATTTATTATACCAGAGGGATAAATCACTGGCCATTTTTCTAAACATACTATAGATTTGTATATAGTAGAAAAATCGAATCTCAAACATGCTATATTCTGGATTTAGGGTATGTTATAAACAATTGTATATATATACCAGTATATATATAGCACAAATACACGTGAGCTACTAAATGTTTCAACTCTAAGCCGGGACTGGAATCTAAACACCTACAGTCCCGGTTGAGAGGAAAACAGTTAGTAGCTCGCGTGTGTTTGTGAGATATGACTTAATTTAAATAACTCTCATGCTTGGCTGGGCGAGAATTTAATTAAGACCATTCAATCCATATTGCGTGAGAACATTTGTAAAAAATAACGATATGGTTCTCTTGGATATGGGTCCCAAGCCTTATGTATGAAATGGTATATATATATATATATATTCTCTCCTTTTAGTTGCCCTTGTCTATATGTCTAGTTTGTTTACATTAAAGGCTGCCGGACTGCCCAGTAGGGAATGTCAATTATGTGTAACTATCTCTCTCTTTCTCTCTCTCTCTCTCTCTCTCTATATATATATATATATATATATATATATATATATATAAAACAGTATTTTATCCAGCTTAGGAGGGATCTGTTTGAACTCTAATTCAAACAGATCCCTCCTAAGCTGAATAAAATACTGTTTTTAGCCAGACAAAAATAAAGAAGGGTGCTATGTTACAATCGGGGACCTAAGTCAGGGTCTTACGGGGAGGTTTGGGGTTTTTCCAGACCCCCTTTTCGCCCTCATACTTTGCCTCATTTTAAGACGTTCGCCTCATTGGTTCGGCCATTGAAGACATTTCGCCCTATTTCTTTGGCAATATTATGACCGTTCGTGCCATTTAGATGTCGATCTTTTTCTTGGCGAGAGAAAAACCTGTAATTAACGAGGAATCGATTTTCGGCCGATTTATCTCAGGTGAGTCTTGGGGATCTTATTAAGGGGGGTCACCGGCTTTTTTTATCTTTCTCTTCTTTTCTCTCTTTCCCTGGCTTGTATCAATTCGGCCCCATTCAGCCAACTGTTTTAAGACGTTTATCCCCATCCAGGTGTCGATTTCTTCCTGGCGAGCGATAGCGAGCCAGCATTGTATGGAGAAATCCGGCTTCGCCGGAGAAATTTTTCTATCGAAAAATGTACAAATTTATCTTGCTGTCAAAACAAAAATATATATATGCTGGCTCGCTACCGCTCGCCAGGAAAATATTGACACTTGGATGGGAGTAAACGTCTCAAAACAGTAGGCTGAATGGGGCCGAATGGATACAAGCCTAAGAGTGAGGGAGAGAAAGAGAAAAAAAGCGAGGTGGGCTCCCTTAAAGCTTCATAGAGGTCTAGGGGGTAACCTAATACTGCCCCCCCCCCCCCCCCCCACACCTCTTTAGCTGTCAAAGATGGTCTAACGGAGTCAAATCTACATACCACGAGTTGATAAGTTGTGAATAAATTGACGGATGAAGGTAATTGAATTTCTGAGAAGTCTGGTAAAGAGAGAGAGAGAGAGAGCTAAAGAAATTGACTGGGGCAAGGGGCAGGGAGCTAATTCGGATATTGATGAAAAAGTTAAATCACCTTTTTAAGGGGGAACGTATTAGGTACATATTCGTTTGTAAGGGATTTTTCCAATTAATCCAGAGAAATAACAGGCCTTTATCTCTCTCTCTCTCTCTCTCTCTAGCTATGTATATCTATCTATCTATCTATCTATATATATATTGTGAGTAATAGGCACGTTCACAGCATCCGTGTATCCAACGTTTATATAACAGAATGAATATAAACACCATGTAAGGAGGAGCATTTTATTGACGGCGTTTCGCATATACTGTAGCTTCATCATATCCGATTAGCGTTGATTAAGGGGGATCACCGGCTTTTTTTTTATCTCTCTCCTTTTCTCTCTTTCCCTGGCTTGTATCCATTCGGCCCCATTCAGCCAACTGTTTTAAGACGTTTATCCCCATCCAGGTGTCGATTTCTTCCTGGCGAGCGATAGCGAGCCAGTATTGTATGGAGAAATCCGGCTTCGCCGGAGAAATGTTTCCATCGAAAAATGTATAAGTTTAGCTTGCTGTCAAAACAAATATATATATATATATATATTGGCTCGCTACTGCTCGCCAGGAAAATATTGACAACTGGATGGGGGTAAACGTCTTAAAACAGTAGGATGAATGGGGCCGAATGGATACAAGCCAAAGAGAGAGGGAGAGAAAGAGACAAAAAGCTATGTGGGCTCCCTTAATAGCGTCATTGCGGACAATCTAATGATCTTGCCAGTACTTATTAATGTAATAATCTAATTTATTGATTTCACTCCCAACACCAAACATCTCCCAATAAAATTAATGAAAGCATGTGATCCTCCCTGGATTCGAACCTGGGTTACCACATACAGATCTTAAACACTCTAACCATTACACCATCAAGGCAGTTAAAGGTTAAGTACATGACTACGATTTTATACCCATTTATCGAATACTGGATATCCATCTAATCATGTACTCAGACCCAATTGACCACTTGCGAGTTTCAGGCTATAAGGAACCTAGGCCTGTAAACATCGGTATTACACACACATACAGTAATTATGTAGGTTTCTGATGGATAAATAGTATGTTGAATTTGGTTTTATGTATTTATTATGTACTAAAACCGTATTATTGCTGGTTATTCTGCTAAATATCGATGCTTACAGCTCCAACTTCCTTATAAAATGAAACTCGCAAGTGGTCAATTGCACACTGAATAGCGTAATAATTCAAAATTCTTACTGATTCCACCTGTTGATTTTGGATGGCGTCGTTGAACAAATGTAAGCTCAACAACCATAAGTGCCACATTTCAAGCCACATCATCACGCAATCCCATTTGTGAAGTCGCCTATTACTAAAAAAACAAGGAATTACAAACCAAGAATGTTCATATTATAAGTATTTTACAGACAATTGTAATTATTTTGATTATTCACAAGAGCCCAAGTTGATTATGTAATTAATTCTGCTATAAGTAACCCCTTCTGTACCGGCGACGTCTTTTTACATTCATTCTAGACGATTTTATGCAGTTTAAGAAGGACCTGTGGTAGTAAATGGGGTTTAGTGAGATAGTTCGAAGCCTATTCATTGCTAGAGGCCCTTTTTAAACTGAATAAAATCGTCCAATAGTAGCCAGAATTAAGTTAAAAGGACGGCACCGGTACTGAAAGGTTTAAAGGTTTAATAAAAGTGGATATATATATATATATATATATATATATATATATATATATATATATATATATATATATATAATTACCCTTATAATCACCATTTTAATGTTTACCCGAAATGATTTTTTTTTTTATCATCCTTGTCCAATATAGTGACAATTTGTTTACCCTATTTTAAGGAGAAGTTGGTAATTAAGGTTCTCTAATGACCCCTGCGGTGTTAACTTTGGGCCCCCGTGGCTTGATGGAAATGGGGCTAATCAGGCTAAACTTTTATTTGTTTTCTCTCCTTGGCAAGATGTGAAGGGAACGAGGAAGAAGGAGGAGGAGCAGTGGAGGAAGACGTCTAAGGAATACATGTAAACGTGAGTGAAGACAGCTGAAAACGTCTGAGGAACAAATAGAAACGTAAATATAAACGTGAGTAAGGACAACTGAAAATGTCTGAGGAACAAATAGAAACAAATATAAACGTGAGTGAGGATAGCTGAAAACGTCTGAGAAATAAATGAAACAACGTAATTAAAAAGTTGAATGAGGAAAACTGAAAACGTTTGAGGGACAAATAAAAAACGTTTCAAATAAAGGTGTGAGGACAACTGAAGACGTCGGAGGAACAAACAGAAACGTAAATATAACAGAGGTCATCTGAAAACGTTTGAGGAATATTTAAATAAATATAAAATAAAATCGTAAGTGAGGACAACTGAAATCGCCTGAGGAGGAAGTCTAAATGTCACAAATATAAATGAAAGAACACTAACTGCAAACTAATTATATTAAACGTTCCATCCAAGTCAAAGTGTAGGACATGAACAATTATGTAAGTTAGACTCTCAAAACTGCATGAAATTATGAATGAACAAGAACAAACTAACTCGCCGACGCAAGTATGGTACCTATTCAACAATTACATAATTAGATTTGCGTAATTTATTTGGGCTG
Organism: Paralithodes platypus; assembly: GCA_032716605.1. Lineage (NCBI taxonomy): Eukaryota > Metazoa > Arthropoda > Malacostraca > Decapoda > Lithodidae > Paralithodes > Paralithodes platypus. The sequence goes on from CM064505.1 coordinate 37,231,318, forward strand.
AATATAATATAATAATAAACAAAGTATCATTATAATAACTATAGAGGTCCTTATGATAAAATAGACTTCACAATAGCTGGAAGCCTTATGAGAGCTAATTACGTAATTTGACAATTAAGAGCCGTATACTTAAATATATAAGGAAGTTGTTCATATCATATATCGTATAAAGCATACGAAACGGAGTGTTAATTCATGAAACAAGAAACTTTCTATCACCAACACTATGATAACAATATATTTCAAGTGTTTCGTTCATTAAATCGACAATAAAAGAAACAGGGCTAATTTATGAGACAAAAAGAACTTGACACCGCTGCATTTCCTTACGATAGCAATATATGTCCACAGCTTGCGTTCATTAGATCGAAAATATTAACTGTTGTATTTTTTAGATAATATATAGATATTACGAATCCTCTAAAGAAAGACAACGGACTGGAGTTCTCGAAAAGAGAAAATAAACCCCCCCACACCCCCCCCTACCCTACAAAAAATATTTGGGGGGTAACCCACCTGACCACCCTACCCCTCCTTGCTCCCCCACCCCCCACCCCAACCTTCCCATCCTTGCTCCCCCCACCCCCCCCCCCCCCCCCCACCCCACACTCAAACCTTCCCATCCTTGCTCCCCCCCCCCCCCCCCCCCCCACCCCTCCCCACCTAACCTAACTAACCTAACTTACCTAACCTAACGCTTGACGCTAATCTGGACTGACAGTGTGCTGGCTTAATAATCCAGAAGGGTTGATAGCCTCTGAAGTCCTATTTTAACTAACTCAAAAGAAAGTCAGTGCATCATTAGAAGAGCTGAACCAATAACAATAATAAGCCGAGGTGGTGAGGTAAGGTTTTGACAGTATGGTAACGTTTAGGAATGTACAGTTGTAAGCATATAAGGGTACACCAATACCAATCTTTGAACCTTGACAGCCAAGTTCTGAAGCATCTGAGGCTGAAGGAAAAAAAAAAATAGAAATAGAAAACAAATTAAACATTAAATTGTCTTGTTTTCGGTCGAAACTGATTAAAATTGGCGAGTCGCTTCTTTTGCTCTTGACTTCCATAATAAATTTCTGAAAACAAAACTTCAGTTCTTTATTAAAGAAACGAAATCGTAACAGAGAAAAGACAAGTATTGTGGAAAGGTTTTGACTAAGAGGTGCTGATTAAAGGCATTACCTCCACAAATGTTATAATCATAAACTGTATCATAGCAATTACAAATATAGCTACCGGTACTAGATTCCTAAACAAACAAAAATAATAATAAATATAATTAAATAAATTAGTGCATCGTTAGATGAGCCGAATAAATAACAGATAAAGACCCAGGTGTTTTGGAAAGATATTAACCGGCAAAAAAGAGTGTCTGGCCATATTTCCCGAAGGTCTGCCCAAATTACCGAAGGAAATCGCGAGAAACCTAAGCGACGTCGTAAGATTAAGCTAAGAGGCCGCGTCGAGGAGTGGGCCGACCGTACGAATGAGCAAGGGGGCCGTAAGAATGAGTGAAGAAGTCGTAAGAATGAGGGAGGATGTCGTAAACAAGAGAGAAGATGCCATCGCCGCCGCTAACGCCACTTCTGACCCTGGTGGTGGTAGTGGGGACTCGTACCTGCAGTTCCTCAACCTGCCGCCAGAGGGACAGAAGTGCCTGGAGGATTTTTGGAGCAATCCCCCTCTTGATGGTGAGTTTAAGAATATTGTTGTTTAATTCTATATACAACAAATGTGCTAGTAATTAGCATACCTACAGTTAGTATGCCTATGCACTATATATCTTTCAAACATTTCTATATTAATCAGTGTACAACAGTATAAATAAGGATTTCTCTATATTGGTCTTTTTGCTTTTGTGTGAGCCTGTGAGGCACTACGTCAAGGCAAAAAGATGAATATATATATATATATATATATATATATATATATATATATATATATATATATATATATATTATATATATATAGTAGTTGTATATCAATTAGAATTATATTGATCTGTATATGTTATAGCCTATTGTCTATTCAAATATATATCTACCGATTCCGATACACCTACCAGCCCACTAATAGATATACTCGTATGCCAATACAGAATATGGTAAATACACATTCTACATATTTTATGTGAGATGTGGAGTATACGGAGAAGCATATTTGCATTTCAATTACACTTTCCAATAAAGCTATCTTGCAAATTAGCATATTAGAAGGATCTTACCTCAGCTTCGTGTTGAATATTCTAATGCCTGGCAATTCTTAAGGGGAGCCACCCCGTTTATTTTTCTCTCTCCCTTAGCTGTATCCATTCGGTCCCATTCAGCCTACTGTTTTAAGAAGTTTACCCCCATCCAGATGTCAATATTTTCCTGGCGAGCGGTAGCGAGCCAGCATATATATTTGTTTGTTTTGAGAGCAAGCTAAATTTTTACATTTTTCGATAGAAAAATGTGTCCGGCGAAGCCGGATTTCTCCATACAATGCTGGCTTGCTATCGCTCGCCAGGAAGAAATCGACACCTGGATGGGGATAAACGTCTGAAAACAGTAGGCTGAATGGGGCCGAATAGATACAAGCCAGGGAAAGAGAGAAAAGGAGAGCAAGATAAAAAAAAAAAAAAAAAAAAACGGTGACCTCCCTTAGGTAGTTCTAGAGTTCGGAAAGGGACCCAATTTACGCCTTACAGACCGCCAAGACACACCCCAGACGCTCATACTGGCTTCATGTTGACTAATACAGCCGTGGACAGGAATATCTGGACAACTTTAGGAGGTACAGTCACTCATAAACATTCGTGGACCTCACCTATTACTATTTATGGAAGTATATTTCTGAAAACGAACTGTCGAATATAATTATCTGTACATCAACTACAAAACTATATCTACTATTTATTGAATAGCAAGTTCCATCCAAAAATCCACCCAGATAGTTATAATTGCATTTAGAAAAACCATAGGGGGGGGGGGGTCCGCGATTTTTTATGTGACTACAATTATGATACACTGGAGAACTATTTTTATAAACTGCTTAAGCGGCAAAAACCAAATTACTGAGATTCACTAGATAATGTTCACCGTCTAGTCAGGCAGGGGTCAGCCACATGCGGCTCAAGAGCCGCATGTGGTTCTTTCACTTGTGTGGCTCCTGAAACTTTAAAACGAAGGTATATCATAATATACCACATTCACGGCAACAGTAGGCCTACAGTATATATATATATATATATTTTTTCCAAAAGATCTATTGGCAGAAGTAGGGTATATTCTCTTCTTTCTGAAGTACTATAGATTTCGGTTTATGTCATCTCAACCAGTAGACCATTTCAACCAGTAGCTCTCAACCAGTGCCAAATTAACCCAGACCAACCAAACCAGTGCCAAAATATAGTACTAACCTAACCTAACCGTATTGGTTGATTTGGTACTGGTTGAAATGGTCTACTGGTTGAGATGACCGGTCACGGTTTATGAGACCTAATGTTTTGTATTGCGGCTCTGACTGTACAACATTTATATGAAACTTTAAACAACTGGCTCTTCTAGCATTAAGGGTTGCTGACCACATTCTAATGTTTAGCAATGATAATAAACAAATATTATTTCCACTAATAGTGGTTAATAATTTACACACAATATGTACAATGCAAAATTTGGGAATGTTAGCCTAGTACATTAGTTACATAACCTTATACAATCTTACTTTTCCGCAATCAATATTTGACTGTCCGATCTTATTACAATAGCAAATATACATACACTTACAGTAAATATACAGTACATATACACACATATACAGACTTGCATATACATGGGACAAGCGTACTTGCCTTTATACATACTGGACCCGCAAAACTCCCGCAACCACAGTACTACCCGAGTTGACGTCTGGGATAGCGTAAAATAGTCGTTGGTGGCGAATTCTAATACACCCATCACGTGAAACACCACGAGACTATCACCTAGTTTGTTCAAGGAGAACTAAGGTTGCTAATATATTGTACGTCAGTGGTAGTACAGTGGGTTAGCGCGCGAGTCTGGTAAAACCTACCGAGGTCCTTAACCAGGGTTCGAACCCGTGCCAGGAAGGTCACTGGGCCTGGGGATTTTCGTGAGGGTTAAATTCCTTTCACACCCAGTATTTCACATACAGTCGACTAAGATTACATGAGTATACTGTATAAATATCACTCCCAACACCAAACACCTCCCAATGAAATTAATGAAAGCATGTGATCTTCCCGGTATTCGAACCTGGATTATCACATAGACAGGTGGGGGCGGGAGTATTAAGGGTGTTGTACTCAAATTTAATAGTGATATTGAAAACAAACAACAATGAGAAAATGAGATAAATGCACTAAATATTCAAATCAGGTGTTGGCAACTGTTTGTGGAAGTTTCCCAGTTTCCCAAGTATGTGTTTTAACTGGTTAAAGGGATATATGTCAACACGCCGCACCGGGCATTTAAATATATATTTTACACTCCTATTATTTTCGTTGGATATTTAGCGTTTATTCAGTGTTTTACAATTTGTTTTCGATTATTATTGTTGAATATGGAAGCATTTGGCAACTACATGAACAGTGGGGAAGGCAGCAAGGTAGACGGTCACCCCGCAGGGCCTGCACCCAGTAACAGTTGCCTGGAGGCATTGGGAGGATGTGTTGGGTTGTGTTCTTCGCCTGTCTACATGTCTTCGCATATATTCGATTAATTTATTTCCACTTGTGCTCTCAACCAACTAGTGCAACATGCTGAGACCTACAATATACATTAAATTACGCTGTAAACATGTAGAAAAAGCGACAAATGCGCCAGCAGAGGCCAGTAAGCCTAGATAAAGGAGAGAAGGGGAAAAGATGGCGAGAAGTAATTTCTGGTCACCACTACGGTGTTGCCAAATAGATTACAGTGAATGCCATAAATCACACAAAGCATGTATTAGAAACAAAGTAGAGGTGCTGTGTTCAAAACTAGTGACAGTACCGTACCAAATGAACCTTATTATTCACAATCTTCACTCCAAACAAAAATATATTTTTCTCAAATGTAAGTTTTTCTCCTATAATTTGTTAGGCCTACTGTAGGCTATCATCAATGTTCATGCTAATTAATTTGGGACACTATAAAGTTTATGTAATTAAATTCATAGCCTACATCGATGTGATGATAGGTGAGGCAGATATGTCAGATATGAGGCAGGTATGTCAGATCATTACCTGGTGGAGGGAAAGCTAAGAGTTAAGAGTTACAGGAGAATAAGAGACAAGCGTGAAGTAAGAGAGGTAATAAAAGTTAGTGAGTTAGAGAAGAGTGAAAAAGAGAGGGAGTACAAGGAAAGACTAAATGAAAAGTGGATGGAAGTGAGAGAGATGGAAGAGAGAGAAGTAGAGGTTGAATGGCAACAGTTTAAGGAAGGAGTGAAAGCAAGTGCAGAGGTAGTATGCGGCAAAAGGAAAGTAGGAGGCAGAGGTATCAGAAAGGGAAGCGAGTGGTGGAATGATACGGTGAGAAAGGCAGTTGAGGAGAAGAGACAGTGTTTTGAGAGGGTTTTACAGGATGGTAGTGTTGAGGTATGGGAGAGGTACAAGGAGAAAAGGAGAGAGGCAAAACGGAAAATTAGAGAAGCGAAAAAAGATGCAAACGAAAGGTGGGGCCAAAGGCTGAGTGAGAATTTTGAAGAACGAAAGAAGATGTTCTGGAAGGAGGTAAATAAAGTAAGGAAAGGAGGACAAAAGAGGGAAGAGTCAGTGAAAGATGAAAATGGAGAATTACTAGTGGAACCAGTTGAAGTGAGGAAAAGATATGCCGAGTATTTTGAATCTTTGTTAAATACAAGAGATGGAAGAGAAGCAGAGGTGGATGGAGATAGGTTACCCAGGCCACCCAGGTGGCAGGGAATGAATGAAAGGATTGAGGAAAATGAGGTGAAAGAAGCAGTGAACCAAATGAGAGCGGGAAAAGCAGAAGGTTTGGATGGTATTGCTGTGGAGTGTATAAAGAAGGGTGGAGATGTGATAATAGATTGGTTGGTGAGACTTTTCAATGTGTGCTTTGCTGTGTCAATGGTACCAATAGACTGGAAGAGTGCATGTATTGTGCCGTTGTACAAGGGGAAGGGAGATCGGCAGGAGTGTTCAAGTTATAGAGGTATTAGTTTATTGTCAGTGGTTGGAAAGCTGTATGGCAGGGTGTTGATAGAGAGGATAATAAAGTGTACGGAAGTTGCAATAGGAGAAGAACAGTGCGGTTTTAGGAGGGGAAGAGGGTGCGTGGATCAGATGTTTGCAGTAAGACAGTTATGCGAGAAGCATATTAGGAGATATTTTGGGCTTTTATGGACTTGGAAAAAGCATATGATCGTGTGGACCGTGAAGCAATGTGGAAGGTGTTAAGGATTTATGAAATTGGAGGAAATTTGTTAGAAGCAGTTAAGAGTTTTTATGAAGGGAGCAGAGCATGTGTGAGAGTAGGAAATGGTGAGTTGAGTGAATGGTTTGAGGCAAAGGTAGGTTTGCGACAGGGTTGTGTAATGTCACCATGGCTGTTTAATATGTTTATGGATGGTGTGGTGAGGGAGGTGAAAAGGAGAACTATGGGAAGAGGATTGGGTTTAGTAGGAAAGAATGGTAGAGATTGGGAGTTGAATCAGTTGCTGTTCGCTGATGACACAGCATTGGTGGCGGATTCTGATGAGAAACTGCAGCGGGTAGTCAAAGAGTTTGGTGTGGTTTGTGGAAGGAGGAAACTGAAGGTGAACGTCAATAAAAGTAAAGTAATGGTGTGTAATAGGGGAGAGCATAGGGTGAATCTAGATGTGAGGCTGGATGGGGAAATATTGGAACAAGTAGAGTGTTTTAAATATCTAGGAAGAACAATAAGCAGGAGTGGAGGTAAAACAGAGAGTGTGTGAAGGAAGGAAGGTTTTCGGAGCAATGGGAAGTATGTGGAAGACGAGAAATCTCGGAGTGAAAGTAAAAAGTGCACTGTATCAAGGAATTGTTGTGCCAACAGTGATGTATGGGGCTGAGACATGGGCTCTGAAGAAAAAGGAGAAAAGAGGGCTGGATGTGATGGAGATGAGCTGCTTGAGGAGTATGTGTGGAGTTACTCGTAGAGACAGATTGAGAAATGAAGAGATACGTAGGAGAGTGGGGCAGCAGGAACATTTGTCAGCCAGAGTGGACAGAAGGGTGCTGAGCTGGTATGGTCATGTTGAACGAATGGGAGATGAAAGGCTTACAAAGAGAATATGTGAGTCAGGTACAAGGGGAGATAGAAGGGCAGGAAGACCCCCATTGAGATGGAGAGACTGTGTAAGAAAGGCTTTGGATGATAGAGGAATGACTATAGATCAGGCAGGGGAAGTGGTGGTGGACAGGAGTGAATGGAGAATGCTTGTGAATAGTTGAGTGAACACGTGGTCATTTGGAGTAAGGGGTCGGGCGCAAGTTGGACTAGATAATAGTCCATCAGGCGCCTGGCCCGGGGAGACGATTAATATGAAGGGTGTGCCTGGAAGTGTGGTGGGAGGGCTTGTCGCTTTGGCTCCGCTGCATGTCTGCCTGCCGAGATCGGAACCTCTCCTGGTGGTCAGGGGCCGGGGGAGTGCTGGAGCGACCTTGGTAACCCTGGTCTCTGGGTCTTCTCCTGGGTGACCTGGATGTGTGAGAGTTTGTGTTTTTTATCTGTGTTTATTTTTTGTTTGATGTTGTTTTTGTGTTTTCCCTGTTCTTGCTCTGTCTTGAGTCGGCTACCCCCAAAATGGGGATTGGGCCTGAGCATATAGATAGATAGAACATCGATTTTATCGTGGCCTACAGGTTTCTTATAACATGTATTTCATTCTTTTGTGTCTAAATGCGCGTAAAAATGTGTTAGGCTGCTACTGATCCTGAAAAGAAAAAAATCCTCTAGGCCTAATCTATATCGCTTCGCCTACCTCGCAAGAGGCGGGTGAGTTTGTTTACATCCGCCGCGAGTGTAGCCTCTGCGAAAATTTGTTTTTTGCCCCCGACTGTTTAAATATATGAGGATTTCATTAATTCCTGGGGGGGGGGCTTGCCCCCCCCCCCCCCCCTTCAACATATTTTGTATCCCACGGCAAACGGTTATGGCCAAATAGTAATTTTTCGCGAGTGGAGGGGTGTATTATTAGATTGTTGTGTAATGTGTAAATATGAATTTCCGCCTAGGCCTATTATCACACATCAAAACACCGGAAAATATCAAGGAAACCGGCCACGAATTTTCCTGGAAATTTGGAAGTCACCCATCGAATGAACATAACCTATACATCATATTAATATATGTTTCAACTTTCGGAAAAAACGTTTTCCCCATTATCCAACAATCTTAAGATACGACCCCCGATAGTGGGGACGGCTATGAAGTACATGGAAATTGAGGGGTAAAAGACGAAAATAAGGGGTACTATTAGCCTAACCTAACAACCTTACCTAACCTAACCTAGTATATTAGGTGGGGCTGCCGCCCCCACACCCCCGCTGGTTTGGTATGTAATTAATAAAAGGTTACCAAAACACCCTTACACAACTCTAAACTAGCCTAGATAACAAAAAAAAAAAAAATTGGTTTAGCCTAGGCTAATGTTATTTAATAGGGCTAGGCTACCACGAATTTTGTTGATAGGCCTATAGGCCTATTTGAAGATTAATAATGAATCTATAGCCTATGCTGTAAGTCTAATGAGTATAAGAAAATTTGTTTTAACCCTCGGCGAAACCTAGGCCTAATAAAAAAGTATGGTACTAAAATGTCTTTTTCGTAACAAGGTTGTCAATACGGTACTTCCAGTTATCGATAGCTCTAAAGATCATATGAAAATGTGTTAAACCCTCGGAAAAACCTAATATAAAAGTATGGTACTAAAATTTAATTTTCGTAACAAGGTTGTCAATACGTTACTTTCCCATTATCAATGTACAATCAAAGTTGAACATTGCAGAGTAAACACCGTAGACTTTATCGACTTTTCTTTCACCTTCGGATAATCGACAGCCAATTTTTTTTTTTTTTTTTTTTTTTTTATTTACTAAGGGATTCGGGGGTGTGGGGGCAGCAGCCCCACCCATAATACTAGGTTAAGTTAGGTAAGGTTGTTAGGTTAGGCTAATGTCTTTTCAAATCACTATCGGGGGACGTCTCTCAACATGGATCGATAGGCCTAATGGGGAAAATAGGTTTTCCCGAGATTTCTAATTAATTACAAACACTATATATATATTGATGTAAATGAACAAATTTGTTTATAAAAAAAAACACTCGGAAAATTCGTGGTATTAAAATAAAAAGAATCCCATTTTGTTTAGCAATTTAATTAGCCTAGGCCTAGGCCTACATAAACTTTTTCTTGGATCAGTGGAGAACTAATATTGGTAAATGTTTATCACCAACCAGTGACGAGTTTTTCAGGTTATTTTTTGTTGTTTTTTTATTTTTTATTTGATACACAGTGTTGTTTAATACCAAGGACTGTCGCATTTTACTATTTTCCCATTATCCATCAATCTTAAAACACGGCCCCCGATAGTGGGGAGGGCTATGAAGATCAGGGAAATTGCGGGGTAAAAGGGGTAATATTGGAAGAACTCTGAAAATACAATATTGAAAAGTAACAAAACCTGAAAATGGAAAAACCCGAGCCAAGTTTTGACCAAACTTGGCTCGGGTTTTTAAATTTTTCAGAGTCCAAAATCACAGTAACCTCATTTCGAAAGTTGGCTCGGGTTTTTTTGTTTTTCAACGTGGATAAAGCCAGTAACAATGTGGTTAAAATTAGCTTAACCTAACCTAATCTAACCTAGTATAATGGGTGGGGGCTGCCGCCCCCACACCCCCGCTAAATCCATGAAATCCGAGCCAAGTTTTGTCATTAACCTAACCAAATAATCTAACCTAACCTGATCTAGTATTATGGGGTTAACATTAGCCTAACCTAACCTAACCTAACCTAGTATTATGGGTGGGGGCTGCCGCCCCCACACCCCCGCTAAATCCCTTAAATCCGAGCCAACTTTTGCCAAAAAACCCCGAGCCAACTTTCGAAATGAAGTTACTGTGATTTTCTACTCTGAAAAATTGAAAAACCCGAGCCAAGTTTGGTCAAAACTTGGCTCGGGTTTTTCCATTGTCAGGTTTTGTTACTTTTAAATATTGTATGTTCAGAGTTCTTCCAATATTACCCCTTTATTTACGGCTTTTACCCAGCAATTTCCCTGATCTTCACTATCTGGGGCCGTGTCTTAATTAAGATTGATGGATAATGGAAAAATAGTAAAATGCGACAGTGCTTGGTATTAAACAACACTGTATATCAAAGAAAAAACCATCTTCAGACTGATCCGGTAAATAAAAATACCAAAGTACAACAAATTACCTGACAAACTCGTAGCACATACCACCACGACCTCCATGTTAGGGCTCCATCTTCAAACTGAGCCCGCCCGGGCCGGCGACGGGCGTGGCGCGTGACGTGACGACTGACACACTGTGTAATTGGTTAATAATTTGATGGAAGGCTGTGATTGGTTCCAGGAGTGACGGGAAGCATTGTGATTGGTTCATGCCATGGTTAATGATTCCTAAAAAGACCGCTAGGTGTAGTGACGTTCGACTGAAAGATTGAGGGTAAGAGCTCCCGAACGACAGCCATTGTTTACTATTGCGCCGCGGCCATCGACAGGGAGGTATTTTTTAGTTTCTCGTATTTCATTGATAACGAATCTGCGACGGTAAGTACATATACACCAACAAAGTATCGTTCATGAAAGTGATAACACAATAATAATCATCGATGGGGTCCGTCACTGGTTGGTGATAAACATAAACCCTAATATTTTTCACTTATCCACCGTATTTTTTGTTTTTTGTCATCTTTTATATCCATATTAATCCAGCGGGGGTTTGGGGGCGGCAGCCCCCAGGTTAGGTTAGCGGTTAGGTTGTTAGGTTAGGGTAATGACAAAATGTGGTTTTCGGTGGGGCATGTTTTACTATTGCTATAAGCTAGGCTATAGCCTAGCCTAATGGGTAAAATGCATAATGCATTTGCAGAAGGAAAACTGGTAACATTCAAGACAGCTAGAGCCGCCTTATTTACCAAGTTTGCTTTAGGCTAGGCCTATGGGCCTAGCCTATTTTTTTCAAGGAATATAGTGTTTTGTTGTTTTTCATGGTTTGAGTGGGAGGTTTTGCATTAACTTACCCATTAGGCCTATTCATTAATCTGGAGATACGGCGTCAAATGGCGCCATTTATTGGGTGAATCGCGTTTTTTTTTTCTATGTGATTGAGGGAGGCAAAAGGCATTACTGCCTATAGCGAGTGCCTCCCCCATAGTTGAAAGAGTGACAGGGCCAAAATCAAGGGACGTTCGAGCCAAAATGCCTGGACACACGGAGTTTGAAGCAATTTAAGTCATAGGAAGAGGGAAAGACTGATTCTGGGAGAGAGTTCCAGAGCTCAGCTGTTGAGTAGAAGAAAGTTTGAGAGTAACGTTTCACTCTTGGGTTGGAGAGTTGCACAGAATAGGTAAGGGATTATTGTGGGGTACATTGGATACACTATGGGTTGAGGGGGGGGGGGGGGCGTTGCCCCCCTCACCCCACCCTTGATTTATTGTCATCCTCTTTTATATAGATCTGCAAGGGGGCAAAACCAGGTTGCCGGTATTTCGTTTTTGTGAGTAACGCTCACGCCATTTCTTCTTATCTTCATAACAGAAAAATACGTGTAATGGTAGATGGCCTTTATTCTCAATTTCACTCAATAAATGCTGGTGTTCCCCAGGGATCAGTTTTGGCCCCAACTCTGTTCTTCATTCATATCAATGATCTCATATCTACCACTCATAACCCAATACATTCCTACGCAGATGACTCAACACTCCACAGTTCCTTCACATTTACCAATTCTTTCACCCAACCCGATCTTATAAATTCAAAAATAAACACTGCAATTTCTCTGAACCAGGACCTTTCTAGAATTAATGAATGGGGACAAAAGAATCTTGTTTCCTTTAATGCACAGAAAACCAAGTACATTCAATTTTCTAACCGACAGAATCTCACTGACTCCCATATATTTTTTAATGATGTAAATATTCCCACTTCCCCTAGTATTGACATTCTCGGTGTAACATTAACTACTAACTTGAGCTGGACACATTATGTTAGAAGCATTGCTAAGAATGCCTCTAAAAAACTGGGACTCCTTGTACAGAGTTCGAGAATTCTTCACTGACGAGCAGTTGGCCGTAATATATGAAAGTCATCTGCGTTCTCAGATGGATTACTGTTCACCTCTGTGGAGTGGAAGTGGAGTGGTTGCATTGAGGCAGTTGGACAAAATTCAAAATAAAGCTATTAGATTAATCAATAACCCTGCAATCACACAGGACCTTCCTACATTATCCATACGAAGAAACGTTGCATCCCTTGCATTATTCTACAGATATTTTCACAGCAATTGTTCCGAGGAACTTGCTTCAATTGTGCCGCCTCTCCACATCTTTCCCCGTAGAACTAGGGCAGCCGAGAGCGCCCATGAATTTACTATTTCTCCTCCACAATGCAGAATTTCTTATCAAAATTCATTTATCCCTAGAACTACTACTCTTTGGAATTCACTTCCCTCGAGTTGCTTTCCACAAACTTACAATCTACAAAAGTTTAAATCCAGTTGTTACAAACATTTTATGAATGGAGGATGCCTTTAGGCACATGGACCTTTTTGTTTTATCTTTGTTTTTCCTTCCTCCGTTCATTGACTCTTAAAAAAAATATATATATATATATATTCGGTGATTCGCACTCCGCGCATCTTTCAACACAAGGAGTCAAGTCGAAGGATTCATTGTGCGCAATGCTTTGTTTACGGTCGGGACTACTATTTTCGTGTTATTTTTCAGTGTAATCGGGTTTTTTCAAGTGTCGATAACGAAATTCGTCCATGCGGACTATAGTGAGAAAAATATGGCGAATCTATTGGTCCCTATTTTCCCGAATAAATTATTTCTAAGAGGGCGGCGAAAGAGGTCTTGACTATTATTGGAAAAAGAACCTTAAAACACACTAATCAATGAAGGAACTGATGAGAAAAAGGATTAGAATACAAAAAAACACATAGGCCTAGGCCTCCGTGACCTAAAATGCATATTGACCATAGGCCTAAATCTTCCTATCGTTTCCTTATTGTTTTCAATATAGCCTATGGCTGTTGTAATAAGGTGATTTTTTCCTGTCTCTGCAGAATAGTACCGGTACATAATAATGTTCTAGGTTTTCCACTTCAGCTCCACATATCATGCAACTTGTGCTTCCTCCAGTAAATCGATTTCTGTATTTCAATGATTGTGTACCGGTACTTGTTCTGCATTTAAATAGCACTATTGATACTGGGTTGTTGTCATAGATGGTATCTTCGCTCTTTATTTCACTCTTCCATTGTCTGTATATCTCCAGACTTGATATTTGTTATAGCTCTTTGGTCCAGATTTTGGTGTCCCTTTCTTTAATCTTCTTCAGTTCTTGTGTACAGTGTTTTCATTGTTTTTATGTTGCCATAACGTTAGTCTAGTATGTCAATATATTGTTTTGTCATTCGTCCAATTATAGTTTGTCTCTTTCATGTCAATTATTATTTCTTTCAGAAGTTTATTTTTACTTTAATTTGTGTGTATCAGTAGTACAGTATCAATATTCTCTTGAATTATACTTCTTACATATTGTAGTTTACCCTCTATAATTCTAGCCTTCATAGAAGAGGCTTCAATTTCTCACCCGAGGGCCGAGTGTGGTAATTGGTGTAATTATTTTCGAGGCAGTTTAACCTTCTGTCGTATATATTTTCGAGGCAGTTTAACCCCTTCTGTACCGGGAAGGTGTTTATAATTTTATTTTAGCTACATTTATACTATTTTATGAATCTAAGGAAGGATATACGGTAACTAAATTATTTTAGCTAAATTCTTTTAGCTACCGGTACCGGTACCGGTATATTATTATTATTAGTCTAGCCTTTTAATCGGTAGACGTCCTTCCTAGCATGAATAAAGTCGTGCAATAGTTGCCAGAATATAATGAAAAGGATGTCACCGAAAGGGTTAATAGAGGATGTATAAAGCCATTGTATTAGCGCGTTCATCGTCGTATCCACTTCCGATAACCCAATGCAGCTCAATGAAAATTCCGCGAGTTCCTACACAAATATTTACGGCGAAAGCAGCTACGGTACTTAATGCCAAAACTACCACCAATTAGTTATCAATATTTTAACCTATTATATAATAAGGATGTTGCAAAGATCATATTAAATGTTGGGTAGCATTCAAGAAGACTACATCAGGACTTCTTCTTCTTCTTACCTCTGACCAGGTATAGGCTATCCTAGTGTTTACTAGCCTATACCCCTTTGAAAGGACATTAGCCTAACCTAACAACCTTACCTAACCTATCCTAGTATTATGGGTGGCCCGGTGGGGGCTGCCGCCCCCACACCCCCGCTATTTGACATCTTTGACAGATTTTTGGTGTATTTTTCTGTGAAATCGGGTTTTTTCAAGTGTCGATAACGAAAGTCCTCCATGCGGACTATAATGAGAAAAATATGGCGAGTCTATTGGTTCCTATTTTCCCTAATAAATTGTTTCTAATAAGGCGGATGTAGTGTCCTTGAAGATTATCACATTTTGATTCAACCACCGGAAATGCATTTAATGTGCATTAGGCCTATGTAAAGTACTGTAAAAAAAATCTCCCTATCGACGGCATCAAAACTATTATTAAGCCCCTCAAAGTAGATGCTGATTTCAATAAGTCATGGGGGGGGGGGGGGGGATATCAATCAACCCTTTTTACTACCACAGATCCTTTATTGAGACTTTGAGTATTTATCAAGGAAACCGGCCACGAATTTTCCTGGAAATTTGGAAGTCACCCATTAAATGAACATAACCTATACATCATATTAATATATGTTTCAACTTTCGGAAAAACCGTTTTCAATTACTTTGAAAAAGTTAATATTTACCTCCTGTTATCCACAGCCAAAACTGAAGATTGCGGAGTAAATACCGTAGACTTCATTCAATTGTTTTTTGTTTTTGTTTTTTTGCGACTGTCAACCTTTTATTAATTACATACCAAACCAGCGGGGGTGTGGGGGCGGCAGCCCCCACCTAATATACTAGGTTAGGTTAGGTAAGGTTGTTAGGTTAGGTTAGGCTAATATTACCCCTTATTTTCGTCTTTTACCCCTCAATTTCCCTGTACTTCATAGCCGTCCCCACTATCGGGGGTCGTATCTTAAGATTGTTGGATAATGGGGAAAACGTTTTTTCCGAAAGTTGAAACATATATTAATATGATGTATAGGTTATGTTCATTCGATGGGAGACTTCCAAATTTCCAGGAAAATTCGTGGCCGGTTTCCTTGATATTTTCCGAGACTTGCAACACACGGCAAAGGAAACAGTTACCGGTAACCCCTTCACCACCATGACGTAATTTTCATTACCGGTATATTCTGGTTACCATTAGACGATATTCTTTAGCATAAAATCTACCTCTACGATTCAAATGGGGGTAAATGCGAACTCTATAAACCCTCCTGATGACATAGATACTTCTGAAACTGCATAAAATCGTCTAAATCTAGCCAGAATCAAAGGTAAAAGACGTCATGGTGCTGAAAGGGTTAAACACGGCCACACCTAAACGGCCACAACCCAAAACAGCCACAGTCATAAACAGTCTAGGATAAGTTAGGGTAGGCCAGTTTGGGTTAGGTTATATTATTATGTTCCTTCCAACAACCAACCATACTCCTAAAATCGATTAATGAAATTTACAAACACATGTGGCAGTCCGTGGACTCGAACCCAGGATGCTCACACCGAAAATCAACACCTTATACATCGCACCACGAAGACAGTTGCGGATATTAGCGTAGGTTTGGTTAGATTAGGTCAGGTTAGGTTAAATAGAGTATGGTTAGTATAATGCTGTGACTTTATATGTATCAAAGAAGCATTGTGGCCAAGGCTCGTCAATTGGAGGGACTTACGGGGAGACGGACCGGTTTTTTTTCTGCTTTTATTAATTAATTTATTCCTTTATTTCTTAGTTTTTTTTCCGCTAGACCTCCATCAAGCTTAGAAAAACACCCCCTAGATAAATTTGTACAATTTTCGGTAGAAAAATTTACCGGCCGAAGGCCGTTTTCTCTTAAAATTTCAGACTCGCTATAGCTCGCCAGAAAATAATCGACACCTAAATTGCACGAACGGTATTAAAATCGCCAAACTAATGGGCCGAACGTCTTATAATTTCAAAACAAATTGGGCTTAACACGAGGGAGAAAGGGGACAAGAAAAACGACCCATCTCCCCTTAACCTCAAAGTCCATCAGCCTCACCTTAAATGCTTTCCGGTTTCCTTTGTTGTGAGGGGAAATAGGCTACTGCTTGAAGGTGGATTATATTATTATTCTCCGGAACAACAATAACAAATGCCAGGCTTGGGCATAAGTTAGACTAAGAGATATGTGGCTGTTTTTGGCTTTAAACCCCCGCCAAATATGCACGCTTCATTATGTTTCTTCTTCGTTCATATTGAAGGGAATATATTTGGAGTATACCGGTACTGAGATTTAGTGCTACCGGTACGTATTGCGATACTCACACGCAACTGGGTCTCGGAGTTTCTATTGAAGTGCAATCAGCGATCTCTATGTCCTGGCGTGGTTGCAATTTCTATTAAAGTGTATGCTCCATGTGTGGGCGTGCTTCACTGAGATAAACTGTATATAAATGGAGAGGCCGCCCTTCACAAGAAAGCTTGGCGAAAATTAAGCAAAAGCATATCTTTATTGATGCCTGGGCCGCATTTTCGCGAGTCCCTGAACTGTAATTGAATGTTATACCTTTAGTACCGCTACGTTTAGAAGTCGGCACCATAACAGCCAAAACCCAAATTATTTTAAGTTCAGAATCCAATATCCCACAATTATAGTGTACTGACGATAATACAGTTCAATAATTCAAGTAGAGGTGTCATTCTCTTCTATAAATTGCATTATGGTACCGGTATAACAGAGAGGGAATAAGTGTGTGTAGCCGAACTCGAAAAGAAATAAAACTTATTTTGTATTCCACTTAGGCTACTCATAACAATGTATTTTTTTTTAAAGGCCATGAACAATAACTCAAGGGGTGGTTTAATCACTGCTTAACTCGTAGTTATAAATTATGACTTATCTCTCAAACTAGCTGGGATTTCGCGAGGCAAATCTTCACTTATAGGCTACACACACAATAAGTTGTGCAGTTACTATTTCAACTTATCACATTAGAAAGCAAACATATATATGCGTCCATATATTATAACAGTGAGAGATTAACACGGAGAAGCTCCAGCTTACTGGAGGCCTCACTACCTGTGACGTCAAAATATGTAATCAAAATTCGAAGATCTTATTAGCCAGCCGATTAGGTTACCGAGCTTTACTTTTAGTTCAACTTAAGTTCTCTTTTGGTCGATTTTTTTTTTTTTTTTTTTTCCCGGTATATATTATTATTCTAGTTTCCTCCCTAGACATCTATCAAACTTTAAAAAAAAACATCCATTAGATCCCCCTTCTTGATTAATTTGTAAATTTGTCGGTAGTTCTTCCACAATTAGCCTACATGCTCACTATTGTTCGCCGGGAAAAAAACAAAATACATTTTAATAGCATGAAAGGTCTCAATATCGACAAAGAAATGGAACGAAAGGTATTAAAATCGACAAACTAATGGGGCAAACGTCTTAAAATCTGAGAACTAATGGGGCTAAACATGATGGAGAAGGGGATCTAGAATCTCCCCTTAAGTATATTTTGACATTTTAGGGCGCGCGAAAATGTGTTTGGTGTGTTGCATTGTGTACAAATAATGTGTACTGGTACCGGTACCTAATTGATATAATATTCGTAAACACGTAGCGCCAAAACGCACCCCAGAACTGTTCCATAATATTCCTCATCGCCACCTTAAGAAGAAAGGGTTTATCTTATGGTCGATTATTTCATATATATATACATATACCGGTATATATATATATATATATATATATATATATATATATGTTAGTAAAGCCAGGTAATAAATTTTCTTTAATACATACGAGGTTGAAAGAAATGGCAATTTCTGCGTTGGAAATTTTATTATTCAAAGTTTCCAGGTCTCTGATGAGTTTTCGCTGGGTGGCAGGAAGTAGATGAAGGAGATGAGCAAAATTCATGGTGGTACAGGGTTACATAAATGTAAATGATGATACAGGATATACGACGCGTTTCACTGGACAACCAGCATTATCAACAACCAAACTCTGGACCTTCAGATCCTTCCTTCTGCCAAAAGGCACTTTCCTACAGGACCTAACACCCCCCCTCGCCCCCCGGTGCCCTTGACGCAGCCCCCCGCGCTACCTCCTTCAGCTTCGTCTTCCGCAGGCGCCACACAACTTAGGCCACGCCCCTCGACACGCAGCCAATCAGCTTCGACCCCACCAACCGACCACCATCCCGCATCCAGTGCGCATGCGTGAAGCGGTTCCCCCCTTTCTCCTTCCTAGAATACCCCTCCACCAATAGTAGACTTTTGCCCCCTGTTTTTCGCCTCCTCTAATCCTCCACCCTCTATATATACCCTTCCTGTTTACCTTTTATTTCATTCCATCCTTACTTGATAATACTGGTTGTCCAGTGAAACGCGTCGTATATCCTGTATCATCATTTACATTTATGTAACCCTGTACCACCATGAATTTTGCTCATCTCCTTCATCTACTTCCTGCCACCCAGCGAAAACTCATCAGAGACCTGGAAACTTTGAATAATAACATTTCCAACGCAGAAATTGCCATTTCTTTCAACCTCGTATGTATTAAAGAAAAAAAAAAAAAAAAAAAAAAATATATATATATATATATATATATATACTGTATATATATCATTTGTTTTTTTAGTTTCCTCCCTAGACCTCCATCAAACTTAAAGAAACATCCATTAGATCACCCTTCTAGATTAAATTGTACATTTTTCGGTAGAAAAAAAAGCCGGTTATTCCAAAATTACAGGCTCACTATCGTTCGCCAGGTAAAAAATCGATACCTAACTAGCACAAAAGGTCTTAATATTGACAAAGAAATGGGGCGAAAGGTCTTAAAATCGGCAAAATAATGGGGCAAATATAACAAAATCTGAAAACTAATGGGGCTTAATAAACATGATGGAGAAGGGGATATAGCAAACCAGCCCATCTCCCCTTAACATTTCTCTCTGCCTCTCCAAATTTCTTATTTACTCTAAAAGGTCACGGACGGAAGATTTACAAATTATACCAGTTTTTGATCGAAGCAGATTTTCCTATTAAATTTTGTAAAATTAACCCTTGACCTTAATCTGGCAACACTGGCTTAACCCTCTGAGCACCAGCGACGTATGTTCTATTTTATTCTAAATATATTTAGACGATATTATGCAGCTTAGGAAGGATCTGTGGTCGTTAAAAGGGTTGGTTGTGATAGTTTGAAGCTTTATTATTGCTAAAGGTCCTTCCTAAGCTGAATAAAATCGTCTAATAGGTGTCAGAATATGATAAAAAGGACGTCCCTGGTACCGTACTGTATGGGTTAACCTACTATTTTTTTTATTTTTTTATTTTTTTTATCCAAATGACTGCTTGATTACGTACCAATGATCCGATTGTATTAGACTTTGCAATTTTAAGTTAATTTTGTTATAGTTACAGGTACCGGTACAAACAAAGAAAATAGCATTAGTAATGAGATTAAGGGGAGATGTTATTTTTTTCTGGACCCCCTTCTCCCTCATGTTTAGCCCCATTAGTTTTCAAATTTTGAGACTTTTTGCCACATTTCTGTGTCAATATTTAGATATTTTATGTCATCTGTGGGAATTATCCCCTGGCTTCCATATACCTTTCCTAATCTGAATACAAGTCTAATAATAGCCAGGAAACAGAAAAGAAATGCGTATTGTGTCTTAAGGGTTAATCGCAGTTTGGCTTCAGTGCCCTTTTAAAACCACAGAATTAGTGATTAGTGAGACAAATATGTTATACCGGTATGTAGCCTATATATTATTACCGGTATGCTGTTTTCGGAGATCCGATATGGCCTCAGTAGTTGGAGCCAAGGACCTCAAAATTCAGGAACAGATACCGGTACATATATATATATATATACTGTATAATATTATACGGTACCGGTATATATAATGTTTGGGTATGTATGTATGTATGTACGGTATATTAATTGTGTTTACAGTTGGCATATTGAGAGAAATTATGATCAAGAAAGCCACCGAACTCATTATTAAGAGAAGTGTACAGCTGGGTCAACAAATTAGTGTATAAATAAATGTCACTGTTCCACTAATTTAGATAATATATTCACAGCTTTGAGATGTAGCGATACCTATTGCCTATTACTCTACTCAACACACACTGGATTGTCGGAGTTTCTATTGAAGGGCAATTTTTATGTGTGGGTGTTGTATTGAATTTTAAGATCTACTGTAACCTATGTGCTGCAGTGTTTACAATTTTTAATGGTGTGTTACGTCTATGTATGGGCTTGTTTACTATTGGCCTATTGTACTACCCCAGGACTGTACTGTAATGCCACCTGGGATGTACTATAGCTGGTATGATTTACTAATATCCTTGTACTACCCCAAGATTGTATTGTAACGCCACCTGGGATGTACTAATAGCTGTGTACTACCCCAGGACTGTACAGTAATGCCACATGGAATGTACTAATATCCTTGTACTACACCAGGACTGTACTGTAACGCCACCTGGGATGTACCATACCGGTAACTGTTATGATGTACTAATATCCTTTTACTACCCCAGGACTGTACTGTAACGCCACCTGGGATGTACTATACCGGTAGCTGTTATGATGTACTAATATCCTTTTACTACCCCAGGTCTGTACTGTAACGCCACCTGGGATGTACTATACCTGCTATGGTGTACCGGTACTAACATCCTTGTACTACCCCAGAACTGTACTATAGCTGTTATGATGTACTAATACTCTTGTACTACCCCAGAACTGTACTATAGCTGTTATGGTGTACTAATATCCTTGTACTACCCCAGGACTGTACTGTAACGCCACCTGGGACACACTGCACTGTTGGCCAGCCACCACGGCGGGGGGGAAGATCACCCAAGCTTGTCACACCGTCTTCAGCGAGTACCCTGTCCTCTCAAACTATCCGGATGGTAAGTAGAATCAAAGTGTCAAAACTAGAGACATACCGGTATCATTTTTGTTTTAGTCGTACCGGTATTACTATATATACCGTACCCAGTTAGATTTATTCTTCATAGTTCTTATTATGTCCTTAGAAGTGATAAAGTGGCCCTAACAATGTAACTGTGTAGATTCATTTAGTCTTTCTTATTTCATTCCAATCTTTAAACAAAATTGACCCGGTATTGTTACTATGTGTTGCTAGCTAATTGTAGTGCTTGTGTTGAGTCTATCCTTTCTCCTGCTCTACTACTGTTACTGAAACTGCAAATTCCACTACTCTTCAGCAAGTACCCAGTGCTCTCAAGCTATCCTGTCAGTCGGTATGCTACAGTTGTGGTATTATGTTGCTAATGGTGTTTTATATGCACCTAAATTTGTTGTGTGTATGCTAATTATTTTGTTTGTATACGTTTAACACGGGGCACTTGACAATAGTTTTGATGATATTTGTTTTTCTATATATCGTTTTTCTTGTATTTATTGCTGTTTGGCCTTTCTCAACCTATTGTTACTGAAATCGGTTATATTTCAGCTGACGGTAAAATGAATCCATTGGCTACTGATTTTTTATACTTAATGGACAGTTTGACACTTCTATTGTCCATACGTAATTTTAACACCAATCTTTCTTTATTACCGGTAACATTAGTTCACTACAAAAACTTCGAAATATCTGAGTAATCAAGACGGCGACATGACAATTTACCTTCAGCTGGAAAAAACGACCACTTTTAACCCATTCAGTGTACCAGGGACGTCCTTTTCATCATATTCTGGCAACTATTAGACGATTTTATTCAGCTTAGGAAGGACCCCTAGCAATAATAAGGCTTCAAACTATCTCAACCAACCCTTTTAACTACCAAAGATCCTTCCTAAGCTGCATAATATTGTCTAAATATAGCTAGAACACTTTGAATAACACTGCTACTGTGGGTCTGCTATTTGTTGTGTACCGTATTGCAGTTTTTCTTTTCCTTTCTAAAGTTATTTGACTAGTGTTGATACTTCTACTGTGTGTATTACTGTTGTTGTCCCTTCTGAAGTTATTGTACTATAGTCCGTTCATTCTAGGTTGGGCAGAAATCGTAACCTCTAACCTCTCATAACTAAAAAAAAAAAGACTAGAGTAATCGAACTAATATGTCTACCAAATAGGAAGACGTGGCTAGGGCATAGATGTGGGAATTTACAGCTAATTTACTCGAGCCCTTGTTTAATTACAGAGGTTAAAGGTTACGATTTCTGCCCAACCTAGAATGAACGGACTATAGTGTTGTTGATCTTCTAATGTGTATATTGCTATTGTTGTCCCTTCTGAAGTTATTGTACTAGTTTGATTATTCTACAACGTGTTTTCCTTTAGTATTGTTTTTGTTTGGGTTTCCATTTTCGTTCTTTCTGTAGCTACTGATGATACATATACTCTCTCTCTCTCTCTCTCTCTCTCTCTCTCTCTCTCTCTCTCTCTCTCTCTCTCTCTCTCTCTCTCTCTCTCTCTCTCTCTCTCTCTCTCTCTCTCTCTCACTCATATTGCAGACTAATGTCAATAGTTAGTGTTCAAGTATCAATACAGAGGACACCAATTGGATAGAAAGTTGGCTAGCAGTTAGACAGTAACGAGTGGTAATCAAGGGTGTTGCTTCTGAGTGGACTCCAGTTACTTCTGGAGTTCCACAGGTAACGGTACGGTATCTGTCCTTGGTCCACTTTTATTGATCTGTTGAGTGTGATTTCCGAATTTGCAGATGACATATTGCTTGGAATTAATGTGAAGGACCCTAAAGGGATTGAATAGCTCAGGATGGATCTTAACAGATGCCACTAACCTTGGAAACGTGTAGGGTGGTGCATATTGGCCAAGCAAACCCCCAAATCAGGCTACTCGCTATTGGGAAAGCCTGTGGAAGTGACTTAACTTTGAAAAGGATTTGGACGTTCTGATTAAGAATTATCTAAAGTTTTCCAAGCAGTGCATCGAAACGATAGCTTCGAAATTATTGTGCTATATTAATAGGCAAAAATAGAAATAAGGAAATAGTACTCACACTTAGCAACGCTCTGATACGGCCCCTCCTGGAGTATGCTATTCAATTCTGGTCTCCAGCACTCAGGAAAAATATAGAGCGACTGCAAAGAGCGCAAACTAGTGCTACAAAGCTTATTCCATCGATTAGAAGACTTGAGCTATAAGGACTGGGTTTGGCAATGTGGATTATAGCCAAAGGTTTGCCTCCATATGAATACAATAGATAACCATAGTTGGAAGCTAAAAATAAAAAAGTTATAGCACTAGTATTTGTGGAACCTTTTCACATATTAGATCTGTTCTACCTGGAACATTCGTCCCTCAGAAGTTGTAAACAGTTCTTCAGTAGAGCCGTTCAAGAAGAGAGTAGATATTATATTGCACACAAGTCTGCAATGAGTGTCGTACACTACACAATCTCCCTTCTTCTTTTGAACCCGCCCGCAGACCGTGCAGATCCACAGGGCTGTCCTTCCCTCTTGTAGTATATCCCCTGAATGGACAGCAAGGGCTTGAATTACTATCTTTTCCTTGTAACTCTCTCTCTCCTCTCTCTCTCTCTCTCTCTCTCTCTCTCTTCCTTCCCGTGCTACCGCCAGACGCTGCAGACGCTCTGTCAACGCTCTCACGATATCGATCATAATTTGAGTATTAACTACTCATCCTCTTCATTCTTGTGCATGAAAGGTGGTTAAGAGCACGTTTAACCATCCTGTAGCTTAGTAAGTAACACTGCACGATATTTCGCTGTGTATTGACTGATAAACTTTGTGTTTATCACAAGATAATATTTATCACAAGGCAATATGGTTTTAGACGATGTCGATCAACTGCAGACATTCTTTGCCTTCTTACGCATCAAATCAACCAAGCTACAGACCAACATGGTGAAACACATACAATAGCACTGGATATATCAAAGGCATTTGATAGAGTCTGGCATCAATCCTTATTGTCGAAGATGTCACACTACGGCCTTGCATCATTAGTTCCACTAATTTCTTCTTATCTTCATAACAGAAAAATACGTGTAATGGTAGATGGCCTTTATTCTCAATTTCACTCAATAAATGCTGGTGTTCCCCAGGGATCAGTTTTGGCCCCAACTCTGTTCCTCATTCATATCAATGATCTCATATCTACCACTCATAATCCAATACATTCCTACGCAGATGACTCAACACTCCACAGTTCCTTCACATTTACCAATTCTTTCACCCAACCCGATCTTATAAATTCAAAAATAAACACTGCAATTTCTCTGAACCAGGACCTTTCTAGAATTAATGAATGGGGACAAGAGAATCTAGTTTCCTTTAATGCACAGAAAACCAAGTACATTCAATTTTCTAACCGACAGAATCTCACTGACTCCCATATATTTTTTAATGATGTAAATATTCCCACTTCCCCTAGTATTGACATTCTCGGTGTAACATTAACTACTAACTTGAGCTGGACACATTATGTTAGAAGCATTGCTAAGAATGCCTCTAAAAAACTGGGACTCCTGTACAGAGTTCGAGAATTCTTCACTGACGAGCAGTTGGCCGTAATATATAAAAGTCATGTGCGCTCTCAGATGGATTACTGTTCACCTCTGTGGGGTGGAAGTGGAGTGGTTGCATTGAGGCAGTTGGACAAAATTCAAAATAAAGCTATTAGATTAATCAATAAACCCTGCAATCACACAGGACCTTCCTACATTAGCCATACGAAGAAACGTTGCATCCCTTGCATTATTCTACAGATATTTTCACAGCAATTGTTCCGAGGAACTTGCTTCAATTGTGCCGCCTCTCCACATCTTTCCCCGTAGAACTAGGGCAGCTGAGAGCGCCCATGAATTTACACTTTCTCCTCCACAATGCAGAACTTCTGCTTATCAGAATTCATTTATCCCCAGAGCTACTACTCTTTGGAATTCACTTCCCTCGAATTGCTTTCCACAAACTTACAATCAACAAATGTTTAAATCCAGTTGTTACAAACATTTTATGAATGGAGGATGCCTTTAGGCACATGGACCTTTTTGTTTTATCTGTGTTTTTCCTTCCTCCATTCATTGTCTCTTAAAAAAAAAAAAAAAAAAAAAGACTCCTGCTCGGACAGGGCGCCACTAGCGCCATCTATTGTTTTGTTTTGCTTTGTAAACAAACGCTCTCTTATTACTATTTTATATAAAATCGTAGCCCCTAATTTTACCCATTACCTACTGTAGTAAGTATCTATTTAACTGCTTTGTATGTAAGTAAATCTTTGCATATTAATTTGCTAATAAACAATATTGTGTACTAACTAACCGCCTACAGGGTCTAACGCCGACACCATTTTGTAAACAAACCTTTTTGGGGGATTATACATATTAAATTCCAGCAAATTTTGTACCAAATTTAAGTGCATTCATTTATCTTTTCCCCCTAGATATATTCTTGACTTTTTCTCCTCAGACTGATTTTACTTTAAGCTAAGGGTGGTATTTGTACAAACTAACCTAGCCTAACCCAACCTGCCAAGCTTTTAACCTAACCCAAACCTAGCCTAGCCTATAGCCAGCCAATCTGTTTTATTATTAACTCTTGTAGATATTGTATTTAGTATCCTACTGTAGCTATATATATCTGTAATTTTAGTTGTTGCTTGCACGATCTTGTAATAACCTTTGACTGATACACTTTTTTTATCTAAAAAGAGTAGGCTACTGCTTTACTAGGCTACAGTGACACCAGGGTCATCTGTTGACACAGTATATTAACCCCTTGTGTGCAGTCACACTTTATTTTTATATAATCTCTATTTGGTGAATTGTATATTTAGTTACATATTCTGTTATACATATATTTGTTTAAGGTTAGGTTATCACACCTGGTAGCCTATTTCTGCGAATTTCAATTTTATTATATTCGGTTAGGCTATTCAACGCTGGTAGCCTATTATTGCGTATTTCAATTTAAAAAAAAAAAAAAAAATTTGGTTAGGCTATCGCCCCTGGAAGCCTAATTCTGCGTATCTCAACATTTTTGTTTTCGGTTAGGCTATCACCCCTGATAACCTATTTCTGCGTATTTCAGCATATTTGTTTTCGGTTGAAGTGATTGAAGTGTTTTTAAAGTGAGTGAAGTGTTGTAAAGTGAGTGAATTGTTTTTTAAGTAAGTGAAGTGATCTGAAGAAAGTGACTGTCACCATGCCTCGCGCTTGTGTGAACTGCGCCGGTAGGTTTGGTGAGTCCATGTTTGCTACTATCCATCTTCAAGTCTGCCGGCTCTGCCAGCAACGAGAGAATTTTACAGTGAAATTAGATGAAGCCTACAACAAGATCAACGTCCTCACCATGAAGCTGGAATCACTCCAAGAGTTTGTAACACTCAACGTTGGAGTGCCACAAACTTCAATTGTCACCGCAACTCCGGCAGCCACCAACGCCCCAACGTCAACTGCCAACAATTCAACGCCTACAGTAGCCATTTCAGCTGATGTTTCCGATACTCAAGATACAAATAGCGACTCTCTTCCCCCTCAAGACAACTTCCGTGTCGTGAGGAACAACGTTTGCCCCAAGACCAGGAAACACATACCGATTACCGAGTGTCAAAACCGTTTCCAGATACTCGCAGACTCAGATGACGAAGAGGAAATAGAAGAAGTCCGGCTCGTGGGAGACTCGATGATACGTGGTCAGCTCACAGAGTTTTGTGCCAGGGCACCTAAGACCAGGAAGCGTTTTTGTATCCCTGGTGGTGGTGTGGATGACGTAGTTGCAGCAGTTGACGAAGTATCAAAGCTGGCCCCAGCTAATACAATGTACGTCATCCACGTTGGATCCAACGATGTACAGCGAACCCGGTCGGAAGATTTGCTTTTAAAGTACCAGCAGCTGATCAAGTCGTTTAAGGAGAAGTCATCAAGGATCATCGTCTCAGGAATCGTCCCCCGGCTCGGTGTAGAGAGCCGATTTTACAACATAGCCACCAGCACAAATCGTTGTCTAGCAAACCTCTGCAGGAAGGAGAACGTGGGATTCGTCGACACCTGGGACAATTTCTACTACGATGACTATTTGTTTTCGGACGATGGAGTTCATCTGAACCAGGTGGGAGCAGCGCGTTTTGGGCGTCTTCTCAACGATGCGGTGAAGGATTTTCGGAGAAGAAATCGACTCAACACAGGACAACCAGGAAGGAGGACCGAAGACAGCGAGGACGGCAATCTACAAAGGAATTAAATACTAATCCGTCAAGAACCGCGAATTTGGATAAAGCTCCACCAACACGACCCAAATTCAAAACCGTCAGGGATAACGACCGAGGACCGAGGACAGCCATGAATGTAAATGTAGATCCGACCAGAACCAATAATTTGAATAAAGACCGTTCCTTGAATCCCAAATCCAAAACTTTGAATGTTTTCTATGCAAACGCTCGTAGCATACGCAATAAATTTTCAGATTTAGAGGAACTAGTGTTTACAGAAAATTATGATGTGATTGGCATAACAGAATCTTGGCTCAATACACAAGATAGAGACTTTTTAGCAGAGTATTCACTTCCCGGTTATGTAATGTTTGAGAACAGCCGAATAAATAAAAATGGAGGTGGCGTTTTATTTTATATCAAAGAAAGTCTTAACCCGACCCTCGTGTCAAAACCTCAAATTGTGAACGTCGACACATCTTTTGTGCTAATAAAGAATAATAAAGGTACAAAAATAATACTTGCGTTAATATACAGACCTCCAGCTCAATCAGTGCAAACTGACCGAGAAATTTACGAACAAATTGCAGATGTAAGTAACTCACAAGATACCGTAATTTTTGGCGACTTTAATTTACCTGTGACCAAGTGGGGCGATACTCTTACTTCACACTCCGGACATGACTTGTATACGAACTTGCAAGAGAGTTCGCTTTATCAATTTGTTCGAATGCCGACCCGTGGTGATAACGTTCTTGACATTGTACTTGCAACAAAAGAAGAATTGATAGAGAATTTGAATGTTGGTGATGAATTCAGTAACAGCGACCATCGTACGATAACTTTCACTTTAAACTTTACTAGTAACGAACCAAATAGTAGCATCGAAAAAGTCCCTAATTTCAAGAAAGCAAACTTCCATAAACTTAGAGCTATGTTTAAAGAAACTGACTGGAGCTTTTTAATTAACAATAACGACATAAATACATCTTGGAAGTTATTCGAAACCACTTACCTAAAAGCAGTGCAAGACTGCATACCATCGAAAATACGGCGTCCAGGCCATAATAATAAGCCCAAATGGTGGAATAAAGATATTTCAAACTGCCTGCTTGCTAAAAAATTTGCTAATGATAGATTAAAATCCTCACAAAATGACGAAGAACGGGTGAAATTTGTAGAGCTACGACGCAAAGCCAAAAAGTTAATTAAGCAAAGTAAAAAGACCTTAGAGTTACATATTGCGAATCAAAGTAAAACAAACCCGAAAGAATTCTATAGTTATATCAGAAAGAAAAAAGTAGTTACTTCAACTGTTGGACCGTTAGTCGATGAAAAAGGAGAATACACCAAAGACGAAGTACAAATGAGTAATGCCCTCAATACCTTCTTTGCATCAGTTTTTACAACAGAAGACCTCAGTGATATCCCTACACCATCGCCGATTCAGATTGATAATTCAGATGTTCTAAGCAATATCACCGTTACAGAGAGAGAAGTATTGAATTGTTTAGATAAACTCAAGGTAAATAAAACGCCAGGACCTGATACAATCTCGCCTAGAGTTCTAAAGGAAGCTAAGAATGAGCTCTCCAAACCACTGACATTACTATTCAATAAATCCTTGCAGTCTGGAACTATGCCTGATCAGTGGAAGCTAGCCAACGTAACACCGATATTCAAAAAAGGCAGCAAATCCCTACCCAGTAACTATCGTCCAATTAGCTTAACCTCAGTTGTATGTAAAATGCTAGAAACGGTCATACGAGACAGGCTCGTAAATCACTTAGAGGAAAATAACATACTTAAAGATACTCAACACGGCTTTCGTAAAAAACGTTCCTGTTTAACAAACCTCTTAGACTTCTTCCACGATATCCTCAACCTCTACGATGAGAGTAAAGCTGTAGATATTATATACCTTGATTTTCAAAAGGCCTTTGACAAAGTTCCCCACAAACGTTTACTGCTAAAACTAAAAGCGCATGGAATACAAGACGGTGTGTTGAAATGGATAGAAAATTGGCTCAGCAACAGAAAGCAAAGGGTAGTCATAAACGGTAAGGCATCTAAATGGACCAATGTAAGTAGCGGGGTACCCCAGGGATCGGTACTAGGACCAATTCTCTTTCTAATTTACATCAACGACATAGATGAGGGTCTCACCTGCACAATCTCAAAATTTGCTGACGATACAAAAATTGCAAATAGCGTACTCTCAAAAGAACAAGTTGACGATATGCAACACAATCTAGATAAATTGTCATGTTGGGCCCAAATTTGGCAAATGAGTTTCAATGCGGATAAATGTAAAGTACTACATGTCGGATACCTAAATGAGAAAGCAAACTATTCGATGAATGGCACTCAGCTTAAGAATGTAAACAGAGAAACTGATCTGGGAGTAACAATATCGAGTAACCTAAAACCGAGTCAACAATGTTCAGAAGTTGTTAAGAAGGCAAACAAAATAATTGGCTTTATAGGCAGGTCATTTGAGCATAAATCCAAAGAAGTTATCCTAACCCTTTACAATTCCTTAGTCCGCCCTCTTCTGGAATACTGCGTTCAATCCTGGTGCCCTTATTACCAAAAAGATATAAACAAGCTAGAACGAGTTCAACGTAGAGTTACCAAAATGATACCTAGCCTAAAGAACAAACCATACGAAGAGCGTCTTAGAGAATTAAATCTATTTCCTTTAACCCAGCGCAGATTAAGAGGCGACTTAATTCAAGTGTTCAAAATCATCAAAGGCATCGACAATATGAACTGTAGTAAGTACTTCACTATCGACCAATCTAATTACACGCGGGGAAACGGTTGCAAAATTATTGGTAAATCTTTTAACTCGCACGAATCTAAGAATTTCTTCTTCAATCGAGTTGTCAACTTGTGGAATGGGCTTCCCCGAGACGTTATAGACTGCAGCACCGTTGATTCATTTAAATTCCGCCTAGACAAATATCTCGCATCAAACCCACGACTGACTGCGTTTGTAAATGAATAACTTTATCCTCCCCTCAGTTACTAACCCATATGTCCCCTACTAACTTCCTAGTCCTGCCACGTTAGTGGCAGGGCAGTAGTTCCCTTTCCAATGTTCCCTTACCCACTCTAAACCACTGTTTGGACACTTGATCCTCAGTGTTTTGGAGGACAAGCAACCTAGAAGGGTCACTAGACCTGTTGTTGCTTGATTTCCTTTGTACTCCTTTGTACTCTCTCTCTCTCTCTCTCTCTCTCTCTCTCTCTCTCTCTCTCTCTCTCTCTCTCTCTCTCTCTCTCTCTCTCTCTCTCACACAGACAGACAGACAGACAGACAGACAGACAGACACGCACACACCCCCCCCCCCCCTGTGGTTCCTGTGGTGAGTAGTTTCAGGCAGTAGTTGCTGCCCGTGGCCACGCTGATGCGCCGCCACTAGTATAACCCGTCTGCTCGTCTCTTCGCCATTTGGTCTATGATGCTGTTGCTGGCAGCGCAGAGGTGGTAATGTGGCAGCTTGGGTTGATCGGGTATTATCCGTAGGAATTTATCTAGTTGGTTCTTGAAACGTTCAAGGTTATGTTCCGTTGAGTCACGCAGGTGTCTGGGCAGTGCATTGAAAAGGAGTGGCCCTCTTATAGCAAAAGCGTTTTCTTTGAGCGTCTTGATTCTTGTACTTGCTCTGGGGTATATCCTTTCAATATGGCAGAGCCGACCCCGTCGTTGGTGGATGCTAAACCGTATATTCAAGTTATTTACAGATTTTTCGGTCAATATTTTGTAGATGTATAATATAGCGTACCTTTCTCTACGCCTTTCTAGTGAGTAAAGGTCGAGTTCACGTAACCTTGCCCAGTAGTCTAAATGTCGGACGTCAGATATTCTATCGGTGAAAGATCGTTGTACTGTTTCAAGTGACTGCTTCTCTCCTGCTCGCCACGGACTCCACAGCTGACAACAATACTCTAGCAATGGTATCACGAGTGACTTGTATAACGTCAGCATAGGAAGCCTTTCACGTGTCCGGAAAGTGCGAAGGATCCAGCCAGCCTGGCTTCGTGCCTTCTTTACCACATTTTGTATATGTTGGGTAAAGTTTCCGTCACAACTGAGGGTAATTCCTAGGTCTCTTATATACTCCTTGGTGTCTATATGTGAACCGTCCGGTGCTGCAAACGTGTGTGCATTGTAATTGATTCCCCCTGAACTGTAATGTATATGCTCAAATTTGTTGTCGTTGAAGGACATGTTATTATGCTCTGCCCACGAGTAAAGTGATGCCAGATCAGTTTGTAATTTTTCGGCATCCGATACTGAAGAAACTTCCTTCAGTACTCTGGTGTCATCGGCAAAAGAAGCTACAGACGAGTGTAAGACGTGTCTGTTTATGTCGGATATGTGGATCAGAAATAGCAGAGGTCCAAGGACTGATCCCTGTGGCACCCCACTGTTGACCACCGACGGCCGAGACACTGCACCGCTAGCCGCTACACACTGCTCCCTGTCAGTAAGAAACGAGTGCAGCCACATCCCGAGTTTTCCAGTAATGCTCATTTGTCTTATCTTGTGTAACAAAATACCGTGGTCTACCTTGTCAAAGGCTTTTGCGAAATCAAGATAGACTACATCAACATTTTTGTTATATTCCAGCTTTTCTAAAATTGTTTCATAGTGGGCAAGCAGTTGGGAGAGGCATGAACGCCCAGTGCGAAAACCATGTTGGTCTTGGTTCATTTTGTTGTTTTGTTCGAGATATTGAGCCATGTTCTTAACCATTATTCTCTCCAAGACTTTAATAATGTGGGAGGTTAAGGCAACTGGTCGATAATTTTTTGCCTCTGTCTTCGACCCTCCCTTGTGGATTGGTGTGATGTTGGCACTTTTTAATTTCTTTGGTATTATACCAGATTCTAATGAAGTTCTATAAAGAAAGAGCAAAGGAACGCACACACACACACACACACACACACACACACACACACACACACACACACACACACACACACACACACACACACACACACACACACACACCACACACACACACACACACACACACACACACACACACACACACACACACCACCACCACCACCACCACCACCACCATGTCTCTCCCTATTACAACTTTTAGACATCACCTCTTAAACTTTGCTCCCTTCTCTCTCTCTCTCTCTCTCTCTCTCTCTCTCTCTCTCTCTCTCTCTCTCTCTCTCTCTCTCTCTCCTACACACAAACACTTGATGTTATTGCTCCATTCATTCAATTTGTCCTTGAATTTCTTTGAAGGCGTCGATCTGAATGTGCTTGAGGAAGGTATTGCTGTATGTGTGTGTGGGTGTTGTGTATGTGTTACAAAGGAAAGCAAGCAACAACATATATAATTATCCTTACGAGACTGCTTGCATCTAAAGTTCTAAACTACCTAGCCTATTATTTAGGAGAGAAAAGATGGCTTAGAAGGGACAGGATATATCTTTCCATACGGTACATAATGGATAAACTGACATGGTGTACTCGACAGGAAAATAAGAAAATAGAACTACCGGGTATGTTATCGGTACTATAGTCTATTTTTTTTCCAGCTGATGATAAACTTAATCTCATAGCAGCTAATTTCCCGATACATAATGGAAAAATATGAAACAAATCTATATCCAAGTCATATTAATGCCAAGTTTTCACAATTAACAACAAATTTCGCTACAAAATCATCGTAATAACTGAGCAATGATGAAAGGAACATGGCAATTTACCCTCATCTGAAAATAAACTGACTATAGGCTATATCTATTCTACCAAAAGAGGTACTGTAATGTTGGCATGTCTTGTTATTCGTCTGTAAACGCAGTCGCTCGGGGATTAAAGGCGAGATATTTGTCTAAGTTATTTTTGAATGTTTCAACAGTGCTGCAGTCTATAATATTGCTAGGCAGGCCATTCCATAAGTTTACTACCCGGTTGAAAAAGAAATGGTTTGCTTCATTGGTGTGAAAGGGCTTGCATATGATTTTATAGCCATTCCATCGTGTGTAATTTGCATAATTGAATGTGAAGTATTTGTTTGCATTCATTTTGTCAATACCATTTAATTAGCTTGAATACCTCAGCTGGGTAGGGAAGTATTTCTTTATTTAAATGCTTGAATATGGACACATGGAGTTTGGAGCAGTTTTAAGTCATAGGATGATGGAAAGCCAGATTTTGGGAGAGAGTTTCAAAGCTTACTTGTTGAGAAGATGAGAAAAGTGTGAAAATTAGTTAACTCTTGGGTAAAAGAGTTGGACAGAATAAGGGTGGGAGTGTGCCCCCCACTCTGTAATGGAGGAGGTAATCTCTGAAAAAGCTCTGAAACACTGATTATTGTGATAGCGGTAGAAGGGTGAAAGAGATGCAACATTGTGGCATGTGGAGAGAGAGAGAGTGTAGGGAATCAGTAAGAGGAAGTGAGTTGATGAGACAAAATGCTTTTGACTCTACCCTTTCGAGAAGTGCAGTATGGATGGAACTTCCCCACACATGCGAACAATACTCGACACATGGGCGCACTGTGTACAGAGCAAGAAGCTGTGCGGGGGTGAAGAACCCACTGAGACGGTTGAGCACACCTAAATTCTGGGAAGCTCTTTTAGCAAGCGTGGTATTATGATCTTTCCAAGAAAGGTCAGGAGATAAAGAAACTCAGGAATACTGAGAGAATATGGAGGGTTGATTTGTGCACAGTTGAAGAATAAGAGATAGTTGTGTGGAAGATCATGACTGGTAGATACAGTAGATGAAGAAATTGAGTTTTGGAAGCATTGAAAGTAACAAGATTTTCTCTTTCCCAATCAAAAATATTCAATAGATTCAAAGACAGGCATGCTATAGCTTTATCATGGGAGTTTTGGAGTGATTGCATGCTGGGTCTTTCTGGAAACCTAGTTGATTGTGTAAGGTAGAGTCATCAGCATATGATTGGATAGGAATAGAGATACAGTTCAGAAGATCATTAATGAATATTAGAAAGAGAACTGGAGATAGGAGTCAGGACAGAACCCTGAGGAACACTGGAGTTGAAAGGTTGAGGAAGTGAGCAATGGCTGTTCACAACCGCAGCTATGGAACGGCCAGAAAGGAAATTAGAGATAAAGGCAAAGATAGAGGGATAGAAATCGAAGGAGGGTAGTTCAGAAATTAGAGATTTGTGACAGATTCTAGGAAGGCTTTCAATATGTGTAGCACAATAGAAAAGGTCTTGAAAGGAGGATGACCAAGAGTTCCCGTAGTAAGATAAGAAAGAAGATCACCAGTAGAGCGGCTCTTAACCCGTGGAGCCCCGGCTAGTTTTGTAATGTTTGTTTACCAGAACCCGGCCGGTTTTCAAAAAATGGTTTTATTCCAGAAACAATAGCGAATGGGTTAGGAATGAAGGAAAAACCACGAAAAACCGCTCAAAAAGCTTAAAAAATGGTCCTACAGAGCCCCCGAAAACGTATTTTACAAGAGTAAACAATTGAAGGCAATTACCCCAAAAAACCAGGTTATTGCGCGCTCACGCGCACGCACGTGGACTTTAAGAGTTTTCAACCATCGGCACGGTTGCGTGGGATACGTACACAGTTCCCATACAAATCTGAGCCCTCTTGAGTGGCTACACCTGAGGTTACGGTCGGCGCAATTAGGGTGACGCGTCAGGCGCGTCTCTGGGGCTGTGCGTTACATACATCCCGACGCGTCAGACGCGTCGCTGGGGCTGTACGGGTTAAGGAAACCCCACTGGCGATCTGAAAGTAGATTATGGGAAGACATATGCTTAGGAAACTTTGAATCAAGAAAAGTTTCAAAAACTTTAGAGATGCAAGAAATGAAAGCAGTTGGTTGGAGGGTCATCCTTCTTTGGAACAGGTTGAATGAGAGCAAACTTCCAGCAAGAAGGTAAGTTGTTAGAGAAAAGACAGAGACGAAAGAGTTTGCCTAGGCAGGGAGTCAGCACAGAAGATTTTTTGTTTTTAGTACAATAGGAGGAACAGTATCCAGTCCATATGCATTCTTAGTATTAAGTACAGAGAGAGCAGAAAGTACATTCTTAGAAGAGATATAATATTAGGCATAAGTAAGAGATAGGGAGGAATAGTACCGGAATCATCCAAGGTGAAGTTTTTTAGCAAATGTTTGAGCGAAGAGTTCAGCTTTGTCGGAGGAAGACGTGACAGTGAAGCAGTCTGAGTGGAAAAGAGGAGGGAAAGACTAGGAAGTAAAATTGTTGGAAAGGTTTTTGGCTAGATGCCAGAAAGCTTGGGAAGAGCTGGAGTTGGAAGTTCAGAACATTTCTTATTGATGAAAAAGTTTTTGGCAAGTCTATGAACAGATTTTGCTTTATTACAGGAAAAAAACATAGAAAGTAGGAGATTCTTGAGCTTGAAGGCGATGGTACAGTTTTAATGCTTCCTCCTTATTGCGGACAGCAGTAGAACAAGTGTAAGTAAACAGATTTGTTTGCATTAGTCTGAGAGAAAGAAAATGGAATGCATGCCTCCATTCCTGAGAGGATTACCTCGCTAATGAACTCAGCACTCCGAGGATCCCCGGCCACGGAAGCAAAAATCATTCCATGGGAAATTAAAGAAGTACTGCAGAAGAGCCTCCCAGTTGGCAGCGCCAAAGCGCCACAAGTGCTGCCCGTTGGGTGGATCAGATGGCTGTACTGGAGAGATAGGACAGTTAACATAATATTATATATGGTTATGATCGGAGGAGCCCAACGGAGAGAAAAGGTTTACAGCATAAGTAGAAGGATTAGAGGCGGTCAGGGATACGAATAGGGTGCCGGACTAACTGCTGTACTAGGTCATTTAGGAGAGAAAAGATTAGGGGAGATATTAACAGCACAGAAATATTTAGTTTGAAAGTGACTAGAAAGCTTTAGCCAGAAAGTTCAGAATTCATAAGAATAAAATTTGGGAATAAGAGAAAAATCAAGATTGTTTCTCACATATACTGTACACACATCCACCTTTGGCATTAAACTGGGGAGAGAGATAGTAGTAGGATACGGAGAAGAGTTTGTCGTCAGTTGTCCCAGACAACTGGGTTTCGGGGAGATAGAGAAGATCAGGATTGGCAATATATATATACAGTATATATATATATAGACACTGTAGACTATTAATATATAATCAATATCAGTAAATTCGCACATCATAATCAATCTCAACTACCCACGAACCTCTATAAATTTCGCCAATCCCCGCTGACTTTATCGCAACTTATTAAGCGATTGTCAACTTCAATTTCAACTTGGTGCTTAGGTTTGGTGGAGTTGTGCTTAAGTTCACTTCAGTGGGGTTTCCTTCGCATACGGAGGTGTGGGTTTTATTATCCTATATTAATTTATACTTTCGTTTTCTTTTAAACATGTGGGATTTATTATAATTATTGTTGTTGTTGTTTTCTCTATTTATTTTATTATATACATACATACCCAATTAATTGGCGAGTTGGTGAAAATAAATATGAATATACATATTTGGTTAAAGCTGGTACGGTATCACACGAGAACTTTTATCTTCAAATATTAATCCACAACTATTTGAAGACTAATTTGCACTGTTAAGGGCAACTATTGAATACAAATTATAGGTGTCAGAACTTTGATATAAGTATAAGCCTAATTCACAAGCTGCCAGATCAGTGTGGTTCATACATGCTTGTTAATGCACCTTTAAGCCTTTCATTACGATGATGTAATTTTCGTCGTATGTTGGTTACCATTAGACGATGTTTTTTAGTGTATAATCTACCTTTAGGACTCAGAAGGGTAAATAATATCTCCGTAAACCATCTAAATATCATAGGACCTTCTTAAACTGCATAAAATCATGTATTGTTAGCCAGAATAAATTGTAACAAAGACCATATCGTACTGAAGGGGTTAAGGGGGAATGGTTAACTTTTTGGGCGATTTTTCCATGTATTCATTATTTTTATAGTTTCCTCCCTAGACCTCCATCAAATTTAAAAAAAAGATCCATTAGATCACCCTTCTAGATTAATTTGTACATTTTTCGGTAGAAAAATGTGACGGCCGAAGGCCGGTTTTTCCAACATTACAGGCTCACTATCGTTCGCCAGGGAAAAAATTGACACCTAAATAGCACGAAAGGTCTAAATATTGACGAAAAAATTAGGCGAAAGGTCTTACAATCGACTAACTAATGGGGCAAACATCTTAACATCTGAAAACTAATGGGGCTAAACATGAGGGAGAAAGTGGTCCAGAAAACCGGCCCATGTCTCCTTAAATGCACTTCATTGGGGTTAATTTTGCATATGATTTATTATAATATTATATATTCATATTATATTTCATATAATTTATCTTCAGTATTTTAGGTTGCATTTCTCATTTTATTCTGGCAATTAGTAGACGATTTTGTTTGGTATAGGGATTTTTTGGGGGAAATCGGAGAGCTAATTACCTCTTTGATTCTTCGAGGGACTTCCAAAGCTATTTTTTTTTTTATCTCATTAACGCCTGAATAAAGTGGGGAAAAACGTCCTTATTAGGAAAAAGTTTAACAGATGTTCACTATACTATTATTATTATCATTAATATTATTAATATTATTATTATTATTATTATTATTATTATTTTTCTTTTTTATTATTTGTTTTTCTTTTCTTTTTTTTTTTTTTTGGGGGGGTATATTGGGTGTAGGCTATATTCTCTTATATTCAGATGTTTATGTTAACATTAATGTATTTTGTCTACTCCTCGTTTTATTTTGCTATATACAGATCTTGATTATCTTTTTCTTTCTGTTCCTTCTGTTTTAAGCAAATGTTGATACTATAATTTCTAGTATTTTGCATAGCCTATAATATTTTATATACATTTATTAATTTAGTTTTTTTATTTTTAGTTTTGAAATATACTGTTATAGGCCCTATACGGTATATACTGTGTATATATATATATATATATATATATATATATATATATATATATATATATATATATATATATATATATATATAATATATATATAATATATATACCGGTATATATATTCAGTGCCAAAGGATTTTCTCTGCTTTATTCTTTATTTTCTCCTGTGCATCCTCTCTTTTAGTCTATTGTTTTATATGTTTTACTTTGTTCGGCCTCAGTTTTCCATTCTCTAAAGACTCTCTTCATTCTCGTATTTTATATTTCACCAACTCGTTTCCTCTTTTTCGATATTTTTTGTCCACACCAATCGAACAGGGCAATACCCAGGGGAGGTCTCATAGGCATGTGATAAGGAGTTGCTGGAATACCGGTTTACTTTGTCTGGCTTCCCTCTTTGTGTGCGTTTCTCTCTCTCTCTCTCTCGCTCTCGCTCTCGCTCTCTCTCTCTCTCTCTCTCTCTCTCTCTCTCTCTCTCTCTCTCTCTCTCTCTCTCTCTCTCTCTCTCTCTCTCTCTCTCTCTCTCTCTCTCTCTCTCTCTCTCTCTCTCCTTTCCAATACACTAAACAAATAATTATATAATTGGACCTCATTCAACTTTGAGGGAGACATGTTACAAGTAGTTTTGCCTTTTGTCATTTTCATACACATAGAAAATAAAACTATACATCGTCTAATGGTAACCAGTTTAACAAGGACCTATGTTATTCAGAGTCCATTGAGATAGTATTTAACCCTCTGAGTCCTAGCGGTAGATCATAAGCTAATTAATATTACGTCACTGTGCTGAAGGGGTTAACCATTTGAGTACCAGCGACGTGTGTTGTATTATATTCTAGCTATGTTTAGACAATATTATGCAGCTGAGGAAGGATCTGTGCTACTTAAGAGTTGGTTGAGATAGTTGAAAGCCTTTTAATTGTTAGAGATCCTTCCTAAGGGGAATAAAATCGTCTAATAGCGTCCAGAATATGATGAAAAGGACGTCCCTGGTACTGATTGGGTTAACTGAACACTTCTATGGCGTGAAATAAATAGTATATACTATAGTCTGTTCATGTTCCAGCTGGCGGTAAATTGCCATGTAACCATCTTGATTACTCGGTTATTACGAAGACTTTGTAGCGAATTACATTATTACGTAAGCAAACATAGACAGTCGAGGAGCTGATGCTACCACTATTTAGGAAGAGTCAAACAGTAAATAGGCGTGACAATCTACAGCCCGTTTGTTTCAGCCATCCTTGAGTTATAGGAGGCAAAGTTTATAATGTGTATACTCTGTTTCTTTTCAGCTGGCGAACAATTGACACTTAATGAAAAAAATATGAAACTACCATGTCTCTGCATCATATAAAGACCACTTTTATATAATCAGCACCATATTTCACTGCAAAATCTTCAAAATAACTGGGAAATCTTGATGGGAACTTTGCAATTTAGCGTCCGTTGAAAAGAAACAGAGTATAAACTAGTTAGAATATATCGACTATAGATAAACTGATAAATACTCAAATTACATAGTTGCTCACCTGTTCTCTACTGCTACCTACCGGAGTATTTAAACTATCAGCTGATTTATTGATACATATCAGACCGATATCAAATTCCTATATTTGCGTTCTATGAAAGCCAAAATTCCATAAATAGCAACATATTTCACCGCTGTTAAATCCGCGTAACAGCTGAATAATAAAGCTGACATGACAATCCGCGTAACAGCTGAATAATAAAGTTGACATGACAATCCGCGTAACAGCTGAATAATAAAGTTGACATGACAATCCGCGTAACAGCTGAATAATAAAGTTGACATGACAATCCGCGTAACAGCTGAATAATTAAGTTGACATGACAATTCCCCGCAACATACAATATATATATATATATATATATATATATATATATATATATATACCGGTATATATATATATATATATATATATATATATATATATATATGTATATATATATATATATATATATATATATATATATATACATATATATACCGGTATATATATATATATATATACCGGTATATATATATAACCCGGGTGTACAAACGAATTAACTATATAATCCCAGGGTGATTTTGTTGACTGCCTCTGTTTTGACTCATTAATTTGTCGATTAAAGATGTTTTCGGCCGATTTAGGCGTCGATTCTTTCTGGGCGAGCTACAGCAAGCCTGCAAAGAGAATCCGGCTTTCGACCGGGACATTTCTTTACCGAAAATGCATAAAATTAGATTTAAGGATGGTCGGGGGTGGGGGATTCATCTCGAAGGGGTGTTTGGAGGCGAAATTATTAATCTAGGTGGCAAACTAAAAGGTAAAAAGCAGTAAAATCCATTTAATTAATAAGATTGAATACACACAAATAATAATAATAATATAAATTGTCCCAGCAAACGTGGGCTGTACATAACTAATTAAATAGAGTAAAATAATCCGAGCTTTATTGGTCGGTTTTTTTAATGATGATTAAACTCAGAGGGGGGGGGGGGGGGGAGTTAATTGTATCTTTAATTTGAATTGATTTCGCAGGCGTGTAAGATTACTCATAAACATTTTGCTTACTGAGCAAGGAGACCTATGTGACTTATGATAATAATTGTATACTGTATAAACCAGTAGTAATAATAAGTAGATTATGAATTATTAAAGTATCGGTAATAATAATATAAATAATAATAATACAAATAATCTAGCCTTTTAATTATCAAAATATACCTGTTCTTCCAGAGGAATGGGCGAGCTCACACGGAGCATATGTCCGCAGTTGAATGTCCGATTGGTCTAATTGATGGCTAGATATTGGCCTTAACAGATACCAGTACTCTAAAAATTATGCCAGGTCCCATCAATACAATATAAAATCGTTGCAGTTTCTATCTGTAGATCTTGGATGACGTCATTTAGCAAATGTAAGATTTCGAATGAGGTGAACAGGCATCTGTACCACATTTGAAGCCACTTATCACATGAAGATTATTATTGTTATTATTATTATTATTATTATTATTATTATTATTATTATTATTATTATTATTTAATATAAACACCAAATGAGGAGGAGCACTTTATTGACAACGTTTCGCTGATAGCTTCATTATTATTATTATTGCCTCGAACACAAGATCCACCTGTGTGAGCCCAAGCGTATGAACTACATTACAAGGCTGGGGTTACCATGACAACCACACCACTCCTACACAATACTGGTATACCCTAGTTCCTAGTACAAGTTAGGAGAGAGAGAGAGAGAGAGAGAGAAAGAATGATAGAATGATGATACGATAGGAAGAGTACAAAGGAGTACAAAGGAAATCAAGGAACAACAGGTCTAGTGACCCTTCTAGGCTGCTTGTCCTCCAAAACACTGAGGATCAAGTGTCCAAACAGTGGTTTAGAGTGGGTAAGGGAACATTGGAAAGGGAACTACTGCCCTGGAACTAATGTCCGTGGCAGGATTAGGAAATTAGTAGGGGACAGATGGGTTAGTAACTGAGGGGAGGATAAAATAAAGTTATTCATTTACAAACGCAGTCAGTCGCGGGTTTGATTTGAGATATTTGTCTAGGCGAAGTTTAAATGAATCAACGGTGCTGCAGTCTATGACATCTCGGGGAGAGAGAGAGAGAGAGAGAGTGAGTGAGTGAGTGAGTGAGTTTTCACAATATTCTGGACACTGTTAGACGATTTTCCTCAGCTTAGCAAATATCTGTGGTAGCTCCTAGGATGAAATGAGGTCGTTTGTAGTCTGTTAATTGTTAGAGGTCCTTCCTAAGCTACATAAAAGAGATTAATCGTTGCCAGAATACAACGAAAAGATCGTCACCGTTACTGAATGAGGTATAGCCGCCGAAATGGGCTCTCGTGAATCACACAATCATTATGTCTCAAATTATAGGCTCCCAAGACACCATTTTGACACTTAGTTAAATTAGGACTGCAGAGGCTCTATCAACCCTTTTGGATTATTAAATTAGGACTGCAGAGGCTCTATCAACCCTTTTGAATTATTAAATTAGGACTGCAGAGGCTCTATCAACCCTTTTGGATTATTAAGAGGGGATATCCACTTGAGGGAGTTCTTTCTTGACTCCTTTCTCTCATGTTTAGCCCCTTTGCTTTTCTAATTTTAAGACGTTCGCCCCCATTATTTTGAAGATTTTAAGAACTTTCAACCCATTTCTGTCAATTTTAAGACCTTTCGTGCAATTTAGGTGTCGATTTTATCCTGGCGAGCGATAGCGAGCCTGTAATTTAAGAGGAACCGGCTTTCAGCCGGTACATTTTTCTATCGAAAAATGTACAAATTTATCTTGAAAGGGGGTCTAGGGGATGTAATTTTAAGTTTGATGGAGGTCTAAGCAACACACTAGAAACCTCCCCTTAAGGGGGGGTAGCCGTATATATTTATTTATTTATGTATTTATATTTGTATTATCTTTTTAGTTTCCTCCCTAGACCTCCATCGAGCTTTACAAAAAACACCCCCAAGACCCCCCATCAAGATACATTTGTACATTTTTATAGATAACACAAATTGAGTTTTTACTGTTAGGATTCCCACAGACCCTTCCTAGTTTTTACTCTTATGATTCCCACACACTATTCCTAAATTGTATACAATCGTCTAATGATAGCCAGAATGAACTGTCAAAATGCGTCATAATCTTCTAAGGGCTAATACCTCATCACAAACTCAACAGAGAGGTGGCATAAAGCCGAGCACCGTAGCTAATCAAAGCTGTGTTGATACCCTAAACCTTTATATTGGGGGTGTTTGGTGTTGTGGTGAAATTAATAAAATATAGATTATTATATATATAAACTACTTGGAATGAATGTATTATATTTCTTTATCTGTGTGTGTGTGTGTGTGTAGGTGTGAAATAAGATGAATGAACGGTGTATTAAGGGGAGATTTCCACTTGAGGGATTTTTTTCTGGACCCCTTTCTCCCTCATGTTTAGCCCCATTGTTTTTGAGATGTTAAGACGTTCGCCCTAGTAGTTTGGACATTTTAAGACATTTTGCCCCATTACTGTCAATTTTAAGACCTTTCGTGCCATTAAGGTGTCGATTTTTTCCTGGCGAGCGATAGCGAGCCTGTAATTTAAGAGCAACCGGCCTCCGGCCGGGACATTTTTCTACCGAAAAATGTACAAATTTATCTTCAAAGGGGGTCTAGGGGTGTAATTTTAAGCTTGATGAAAACGTAGGGAACAAACTAAATACCTCCCCTTAATAGAATGTGTGTGTGTGTGTGACTGAGAGTGAATCTGTGTTTATGTATGTGTGCGTATGTATCCATGAGCGTGTTGAATATACAGTATGTACCGTATATATCCATGAGCGTGTTGAATATATGTACCGTATATGTGCATGTGGTTGTCTGTGAGCTTGTGTAAATAATTATAACAAATGGCTCAATTAGCCTACTTCAGCGTCAGAATTAACCCTCTCCTAATTTTCTCCAAGGGGGGGGGGGGGGGGGGGGGGAAACATCACCCCCACTATTACGCCTAATTGAACTAATCGCATTCTCAGTTTAATTATATGCATGTGTAGCGTGATATGGATTATGTGGTTTTCTTTATGAAACAAACTTGGCATTATTGCATCACACGGCTATGTGTATGTCCCTTTAACTTACCTTTATCGTAATATGTACTGTACTACCGCATATATATATACCGTATATATGTTTCCAAGCTCTCAGTGGGGTTCGAACCGTCGACCGTCAGACGATAGCCGACGCTTTAATCAACTACACCACGGATTAAAGCGTCGGCTATCGTCTGACGGTCGACGGTT
Organism: Paralithodes platypus; assembly: GCA_032716605.1. Classification (NCBI taxonomy): domain Eukaryota; kingdom Metazoa; phylum Arthropoda; class Malacostraca; order Decapoda; family Lithodidae; genus Paralithodes; species Paralithodes platypus. Next base: position 37,275,649 of record CM064505.1, read on the forward strand.
CGAACCCCACTGAGAGCTTGGAAACATTTAGTGGCTCACGTGTATTTGTGATATATACTCTATATATGTTTCAAATATCTCAGTGGGGTTCGAACCGCCGACCGTCAGGACGATAGATGACGCTTTAATCAACTACACCACGGCAGTCATCTGACGGTCGGCGGTTCGAACCCCACTGAGAGATTTGAAACATTTAGTGGCTCACGTGTATTTGTGATATATACTCAATATATATAATGTGTGTGAGGTTGTATATAACCAATGTCTGTATTAGCCCACCCCTGCACCGGTATCAACCATCTAATTTGATCCAATGGGGTACTACATCACCCCGCTATTACGACTAATTGGACTAATCATATTAACTGTCTCATTATAATCTAGTACGTGTGGATAAATGTTTAGGCTTTAGTTCTCCCGTGTGTTGTAACTTGTAACTGGGACAATGGGTGGATATATATTTACAGTATAGTTGGGTGGATGGATAGATGGCATGGAAGATTGGATTGATGGATGAGTGAGTGGATGGATGAATAGGATGGAAAATTGGATGGATGGATGGATGGATAGATATATAGTTGGGTGGATGGATAGATGGGATATAAGACTGGATGTATGGTGGATGGAATGGCAGATTGGATGTATAAGGGATGGATGGATGGATGGGATGGAAGATTGGATGTATGGATGGATATATAGTTGGGTAGATGGGATGGAAGACTGG
>CM064505.1:37281372-37343872 GCA_032716605.1 Paralithodes platypus
AAAGGATAATAGCTCTTACATTAATGGAATAATACTGTTACATTCATTAATCTTGTAATCTTATTTATAGGTACAGTCATGGTCAAAAGTCGTGTCTTAACTACCGGTACTTACTTTCATCTCTGGTTATCTCCCCTTTTACAAGTTAAAATACTACCCTTAACCCATTCTGTATGCGATGTCTTTATTATTTGATTCTAGTTATATTTAGGCGATTTTGTGCAGTTTAAGAAGGATCTGTGGTTGTAAAAATAGTTAAGTGAGACTTGGACCCTATTAATTGCTGGAGGCCCATTATAAACTTAATAAAATCACTTAATAGTAGCCAGAGGTACTGAAAGGATTAATGAAATTCAAACGACATTCAGAGTGTGTTCACTACGATTCAGGAGTACTGTATGTTGTGTTTAACATAGTAACATTTATTTGAAGCTATGAATAACCTAGAAGTTTGCAGATTGGGAGCCAAAGTGTCACATTTTTCCTTTGCCCATCAACTTTCCCTTCATAATTGCTGAGGGGCACAGTGCCTTGGGCGGGGCTTTGGTTTCCCGGGCGTTTCCGCACCTTCCTCAGTTCCCCGCCTTGGAGTGGCTTCGGCCACCTGGGCTTTATTAGTGGTAAGCAGGGAGGGTTCTGTGGTGGCGCTCAGTTATGGCCTTGGCCTTGCTCGGGACCTTGGGGCTGTTCGGCCAGACAGCCTGAGGAACAGCAGCAACAACAACAAGAAACCTGCCATTTTGTTTTTGTTTTTATTGTTTTGAGAGTTACCGTACATTTGTGAAAGATAGCTAAACAAAAATGGTCACACAAAGCTACCATTTATTTTTGTTTTGTTATTTTGTTTTATCTGTTTGTGTTTATACAGGATATACTGTATAGTAAGCACTAAAGGATATACTGGGAACAAGAAAAATAGAACTGTGAACAAAGTGAAAACAGGCAAACGCCATGACTGTCAGGCGTTAAAGTTATAATGTGTGTGTTTGTTTGTTCCCCCTCTCTCTCTCTCTCACCGACTCTGTTTTGCTCTGTTTGTCTTTCACTTTCCTTTCTAGGGTTTTCCTATGACTGCTAAAATGAAGTCCTGACCCCCTTTTAATATCTGTGCGGTCAGTATATATATTGTTTTTCTCCTTCCAGCCCAAGCGTACCGTGAATGTGACTCGGATGGCCAGTGGCTACTTGGAGGCTGGACCAATTACTCTCAGTGTCTCAGTGTCATCGAAAAACAGGTCAGTGTGTTTTTGTGAAATAATTACAAGGAGTTACAAGGCATAGTTAGTACTGTATCTCTGAGGCCTTGCGGTTCATTCCGGGGGGATACTCGAAGTGGAAGCGGAGATATTGTTTAGTGCACTACACTCCTTACAGTGTGTGCAAGATACTATCTACTCTCTTCTTGAACTGCTTTACTGAAGAACTGTTTACAACTTCTGAGGTAAGTTTGTTCGAGGATAAACAGATGTTATATGTGAAAACTTCCACAAATACTAGTGCTGAACAATTTTAACTCTAACTTCCAGCCATGGTTGCGTGTTGTAATCATATTGAGGTTAAACATTTTGCTATAATCCACATTGTCAAGCCCTTTAAGTATTTAATAAACTTCAATGAGCTGACCTCGTAGTCGGCGTGTTTCCAACGGAAAGAGATAAAGAGCTCTCAACCAGTCCTCATAGCTTAGTCTTCTAATCGATGGAATAAGCTTTGTAGCCCTACCGTGTACTCTTTCCAGTCGCTCTATATATTTCCTGAGTGCTGGAGACCAGAATTGAACAACATACTCCGGGAGAGGCCGTATCAGGCCATTTTAAGCGTGAGGACTATTTCCTATTTCCATACTTGCCTCTTAATATAGCCCAATACTTTCTGAACTTTCTTCTCTACTGCAATGCACTGCTTGGGAAACTTTTGGTCACTGCTAATCAGAACACCCAAATGTGTTTCCAAGTCAGTCACTTCCAGAGGCATTCCCAATAGTGGGGCTATTCACCCGACTTGGGGTTTGCTTGGCCGATATGAATCACCTTGCACTTTTCCAAGTTTAGACACACACACACACACACACCTGTTTCTCTCTCTCTCTGAATTGAAGCGAATCTGCCCAATTCCGGAGGTTCGTTTAGTCGCTTATACTGGACCCCCTTCTTCCTCATCTTTAGCATATTAGTTTTGAAATTTTAAGACGCTATTTCCGTTAGTTTGGCGATTTTGAGACCTTTCGCCCCATTTCTTTGTGAATATTAAGACCTTTCGTGCCTTTTAGATGTAAAAAAAATCCTGGCGAGCGATACCGAGTCTGTAATTTTAGAAGGAATCGGCCTTTGGCCGGGACATTTTTCTACCGAAAAATTTACAAATTTATCTTAATGGGGGTGTAGGGGGTATTTTTAAAAGTTTGATGGAGGTCTAGCGAAGAATCTCAAAAATAGATAGATAGGTAAATATATATAAAAAAACAAAACAAGCTCTAAGTACCCCCCTTAAATGAATTTTCTTTTTCCCCGAGACACCGAAACAGCTTTTAGGGCGCCCAATCTGCCTCGATCATCTTAATGAAGGAATAATGGCACTGCCGAGAGAGAGAGAGAGAGATATTTTTTTTTTTTTTACAACGTAGTTCTTGCCTTTATTTAGTCAAAATTAATTGTTCTACGATAAACTTTATTATAATTTGTGAGTTAGCTATACAAAAGGATATTAATGTTAGTTGTGTTACTATATCATCGTCTATAGTCTATTTGCTGTAAGTAGGCGAAACATCATGACTTCTGACCTCTATAACGACTAGAGTAATCGAGCTAATATTTCTACCATTTGGGATGAGTCAGTCAAGGAATAGATGTGAAAGTTTACAGCCAATTTGCTCTAGCCCTTTTTGAGTTACAGAGGATAGAGGTCATGATGTATTGCCTATTTACAGCGAATAGACTATAGTAGACCATGTAGTTTTATAATGGCAATATACAATGGTGTGATTTACGATGATTAAATCTGAGTTAATGACGACGCATATTCATATACCGTGGGAAGCTTGTAAAGGGGAGATGGGTCGTTTTTCTGGTTCCCTTTCTTAATCATGTTTAGCCCCCATTAGTTTTCAGATTTGGTGATGTTCGGCTCAATAGTTTGGCGATTTTAAGACCGTTCGCCCCATTTTGTTGTCAATATTAAGACTTTAAGTGTCGATTTTTTCCTGGAGCGATAGCGAGCCTGTAATTTAAGAGGAACCGGCCTTTGGCCGTGGCATTTTCTATCGAAAAATGTACTAATATAACCTGAAGGAGGGTCTTGGGTGTGATTTTTTAAAGCTCGATGGAGGTCTAGGGAGGAAACTAAAAAAACAGTATAATAATATATATAAATGAGCACATAAATACGCTCATCTATGGCAGGGAACACACATTACCCATTACTCTACCTAAACACTTAACCATTGATACTTATAGTCACTTATAGTCACTTATAAAGAGTCAGTCATCTATGGCTGGGAACACACATTACCCATTACTCTACCTAAACACTTAACCATTGATACTTATAGTCACTTATAGTCACTTATAAAGAGTCAGTCATCTATGGCAGGGAACACACATTACCCATTACTCTACCTAAACACTTAACCATTGATACTTATAGTCACTTATAGTCACTTATAAAGAGTCAGTCATCTATGGCTGGGAACACACATTACCCATTACTCTACCTAAACACTTAACCATTGATACTTATAGTCACTTATAAAGAGTCAGTCATCTATGGCTGGGAACACACATTACCCATTACTCTACCTAAACACTTAACCATTGATACTTATAGTCACTTATAGTCACTTATAAAGAGTCAGTCATCTATGGCTGGGAACACACATTACCCATTACTCTACCTAAACACTTAACCATTGATACTTATAGTCACTTATAGTCACTTATAAAGAGTCAGTCATCTATGGCTGGGAACACACATTACCCATTACTCTACCTAAACACTTAACCATTGATACTTATAGTCACTTATAAAGAGTCAGTCATCTATGGCTGGGAACACACATTACCCATTACTCTACCTAAACACTTAACCATTGATACTTATAGTCACTTATAAAGAGTCAGTCATCTATGGCTGGGAACACACATTACCCATTACTCTACCTAAACACTTAACCATTGATACTTATAGTCACTTATAGTCACTTATAAAGAGTCCGTCATCTATGGCTGGGAACACACATTACCCATTACTCTACCTAAACACTTAACCATTGATACTTATAGTCACTTATAGTCACTTATAAAGAGTCAGTCATCTATGGCAGGGAACACACATTACCCATTACTCTACCTAAACACTTAACCATTGATACTTATAGTCACTTATAGTCACTTATAAAGAGTCAGTCATCTATGGCTGGGAACACACATTACCCATTACTCTACCTAAACACTTAACCATTGATACTTATAGTCACTTATAGTCACTTATAAAGAGTCAGTCATCTATGGCAGGGAACACACATTACCCATTACTCTACCTAAACACTTAACCATTGATACTTATAGTCACTTATAGTCACTTATAAAGAGTCAGTCATCTATGGCTGGGAACACACATTACCCATTACTCTACCTAAACACTTAACCATTGATACTTATAGTCACTTATAGTCACTTATAAAGAGTCAGTCATCTATGGCTGGGAACACACATTACCCATTACTCTACCTAAACACTTAACCATTGATACTTATAGTCACTTATAAAGAGTCAGTCATCTATGGCTGGGAACACACATTACCCATTACTCTACCTAAACACTTAACCATTGATACTTATAGTCACTTATAGTCACTTATAAAGAGTCAGTCATCTATGGCTGGGAACACACATTACCCATTACTCTACCTAAACACTTAACCATTGATACTTATAGTTACTTATAGTCACTTATAAAGAGTCAGTCATCTATGGCTGGGAACACACATTACCCATTACTCTACCTAAACACTTAACCATTGATACTTATAGTCACTTATAAAGAGTCAGTCATCTATGGCTGGGAACACACATTACCCATTACTCTACCTAAACACTTAACCATTGATACTTAGTCACTTATAGTCACTTATAAAGAGTCAGTCATCTATGGCTGGGAACACACATTACCCATTACTCTACCTAAACACTTAACCATTGATACTTATAGTCACTTATAAAGAGTCAGTCATCTATGGCTGGGAACACACATTACCCATTACTCTACCTAAACACTTAACCATTGATACTTATAGTCACTTATAGTCACTTATAAAGAGTCAGTCATCTATGGCTGGGAACACACATTACCCATTACTCTACCTAAACACTTAACCATTGATACTTATAGTCACTTATAGTTACTTATAAAGAGTCAGTCATCTATGGCTGGGAACACACATTACCCATTACTCTACCTAAACACTTAACCATTGATACTTATAGTCACTTATAAAGAGTCAAGTCACCTAGAGAAACCTATCCTACGGCATACTTATATCTTATATGACATACCTTTAATATACAGGAGAATAATAGTTATTCCATTATACATTATTATACAAACCAGTGTATTAAGGGGAGATATCGACTTGAGCGATTTTTTTCTGGACCCCTTTCTCCCTCATGTTTAGCCCCATTGCTTTTGAGATTTTAAGACAGTCGCCCCATTAGTTTGGCGATTTTAAGAACTTTCGCCCCATTTCCGTCAATTTTAAGACCTTTCGTGCAATTTAGGTGTCGATTTTATCCTGGCGAGCGATAGCGAGCCTGTAATTTAAGAGGAACCGGCTTTCAGCCGGGAAATTTACAAATGTATCTTGAAAGGGGCTCAAGGGGGTGTAATCTTAAGCTTGATGGATATCTAGAGACCAAACTAAAAACCTCCCCTTAATGACTATGATCTATACGTGTGTAGGTCAGTCTTTTTGTTCATCTTATGGCGGCTTTCCAGGCAGCCCGGTCTTTGGCATCCCTCTTAGTCACTCTTGGCCGTATGATTAGTTTGTGCTACCTGATCTCACGTCTTCCTTGGTCTACCTCTCCCTGTGACTCCCTCCACATTCATAGATTTGCTTTTCTTAAGGAGAGATTTCCACTTGAGGGACTTTTTTCTTGACCCCTTTCTCCCTCATGTCTAGCCCCATTGCTTTTGAGATTTTAAGAAGTTTGCCCCATTAGTTTGGTGATTTTTAAGAATTTCCACCCCATTCTGTCAATTTTAAGACCTTTCGTGCCATTTAGGTGTCGATTTTTATCCTGGCGAGCGATAGCGAGCCTGTAATTTAAGAGTAATCGGCCTTCGGCCGGGACATTTTTCTATCGAAAAATGTACAAATTTATCTTGAAAGGGGGTCAAAGGGGTGAAATTTTATGATTGCTGGAGGAGTAGGAAACAAACTAGAAACCTCCCCTTAACCCAATTGTTCTCATCCATCTTTTCCACATTTAGCTTATTCTTGTGCATCTCCTTACAAAACTCTCCATGCCTAAGCGCCCTCTGAGTTCCACAGTAGTAGGGGTTCTGTCTCTTATAGCAGACCTACATATCCATCTCGCCCTCCTCACTTTAATACGTTCCATATCCTATTTATATCTTCCATCTTGACTGGCCCACTTTCGCTAGCATACACCATTACACTTCTAACACAAGTGCTATATAACCTCCCTTTGATTCGTAGGGAGAGAGTCCTTTCATGGTCAGTAACGGCACCATCTCTTTGAACTTCTTCCAGCCGCTTCTGATTCTCGCGACTGAGCAGGCCTCAGCCCCACCATCAGTAGCAATAATTTCGCCCAAGTAACAGTAACGCTACCTGGTGGATCCGGTAATGCCAAAGACACCCCTACATAAGACACAGTCAAAGTTAAGGGAGAGGTACTTGCCTTATCTGGACTAACTTCTCCCTCATGTTTAGCATATCAGTTTTTTCCCTGGCGAACGATAGTGAGCCAGTAATATTAGAAGAATCGGCCTTCGGCCGGAAATTTTTTCTACCGAAAAATGTACAAATTAATCTAGAAGGGGGATCTAATGGATGTTTATTTTAAATTTGATGGAGGTCTAGGGAGGAAACTAGAAAAATAATGAATACATGCAAAAATCGCCCAAAAAGTGAACCATCTCCCCTTAAATACGGAAATAGTTAACTCTACTTTTCTACAACATGCAGGCAAATAGTACTATAGTCTGACCATTATATTTAGGCCAAATAGTTTGCCCCATAACTTCTACAACTCAAAAAGGACTAGAGTAATCGAGCTAATGTTTCTACTATTTGGGAAGATACAGCCAGGTGAATAGGTGTGGCAATGTACCGCCCATTTGCTCTAGCCCATTATAAGTTAGCGGTTAAGGGGAGAGGGTGTATATTTGTGTTCGGTTTATTTATTTAGTTATTGTTTTATTTTAGTTTCCTCGCTAGACCCCCATCAAGGTTAAAAATACACCCCCTAGACCCCCTTCCCAGAATATATTTACATTTTTCGGTAGAAAAATGTCTCGGACGAAGGCCGATTCCTCTTAAAATTACAGGCTCGCTATCGCTCGCCAGGATTTAAATCGACACCTAACTGGCACGAAAGGTCCTGCTATTGACAAAGAAATGGCGTGAAAGATCTTAGAATCGCCAAACTGATAGGGCGAGCGTCTTATAATCTTAAAACTAATGAGGCTAAATATGAGGGAGGAGGGCCAGAACACGACCCATATCCCCTTAAGATTTCTGACTTAGTTTTATTGAATAGACTCTACAGTAGTGTCAGGGGTTATGAGAAATCCATGAATACGATCAGAGAACATTAATAGTGTCATAAAATTAATGTGTGTGTGTGTGTGTTTTTTTTTTTTTTTTTTTTTTATAGCAAACTATTGATATTGACTAGGATGTTCAGAAGTGGGTTGCATGGAAGATACGCTGCTGGATGTAGGGGGGGGGGGGGGGTCAATATGGTGGACCGAAGAGTGCTTTTAGGGAAGGAGGTTATTTACCAGGGGTGCCAACTGTACACACACTCACTGCCATGCACAGGCACGTACGGGACTATAATGTATATACAAGAAAGATTACTCGCATTTTTTCATAGGAAATTGCGTATATCTACAGTACAGTATGCTAAATATATGTATGTACGCATACATACGTGCATGTATAGATTCCTGAACACAATTTCATGGATATATCCACGTATTTATACATGTAGACATACGTACGTACACCTTGGTGGCCAGTCAATTCAACCCCTAGTCAACTCTACCTCGGTCAACTCAACCCTAGTTAAGTCAACCCCGGACAACCCAACCCCAGTTAACTCAACCCTGGTCAATTCAACCCTTAGTTAATTTAACCCCAGTCAACTTAACCTAGGCAAAGTAAACCCTGGTAAACTCAACCCCAGTCAACTCAACCCTGGTAAATTCTACTCCGGGAAACTTCATTCCAAACAATATTCTTCCCTTTGGAATTCCATGGCGCATTCTTCTTTGTGATCATAAATATCACAATTTATATTCTAATCTTCATAATAATAATAATAATAATGATTTTGATAGGTGTTAGTAATCACAGTAGTGATGATGGAGATTGTGTTTCCATTCATAGTATTGATGAACTTTATGATGGTAGCGATATCATCATCACTATTATTGGGTTGAGTTTACCAGGGCTCAATGACCAGGGTTGAGTTGACCAGGGTTGAGTTGACCAAGGTTGAGTTGACCTGGGTTGAGTTGACCATGATACAGTTGACCATGGTAGAGTTGACCAGGTTCAGTTGACCTGGGTTGAATTGACCTTGGTTCAGTTGACCTGGGTTGAGTTGACCAGGGTTGAGTTGACCTCCAGGGGTTGAATTGACCTGGGTTGAATTGACCTGGGTTCAGTTGACCGGGGTTCCGTTGACCGGGGTTCCGTTGACCGGGGTTCCGTTGACCGGGGTTCAGTTGACCGGGGTTCAGTTGACCTGGGTTGAATTGACCGGGGCTGAGTTGACTAAGGGTTAAATGAATTAGGGTAGAGTGTACCAGGGTGAGTTAACGGGTATTTCACGTACTGTAAGTATCCTGAAAGAACACCAGGCACGTGGCCTTTTAAAAATATACAGACTTTACCTACCCACTGTTATTGTTTTCTGTCTTTTGTATTTATCATATTTGTATTTTTAAATCGCTTAACTGCCATAAGAAGTTCTGGGCCAGCTGGATATGTTGCCGACCGTACATGTATGCATTCGTTCATATATACTTGTATAAATACATGAGAACATAAAAAATAAAAAAATAAAATATATATATATATATATATATATATATATATATATATATATATATATATATATATATATATATATATATATATAGTTCTATTTATATATATATATATATATATATATATATATATATATATATATATTATATATATGTATATATATATGTATATATATATAGATATATATATATATATATAGTTATATATATATATATATATATATATATATATATATAGTTATAGTTATAGTTATACAGTATATAGTTACCTGTACATAACACGACGGTGTATGTAATAATAATAATCGGTTTACTTCGTGTGTGTGTGTGCCCAATAGGGCAACATAAGTTATATGTTAGTCCAAAATACTGGGAACTGGGAATATCCATTACGATACTTGTCTAAGTAAAATGGATTGATTATAAAGTAACTAAGACAGGACAACACGAGCGCTGCTCAATTCCTGTAAACTACAAATAGGTAAATACAAATAGGTAAATACAATGGACACAATAAGCTGCTACCGTACTCTATCAACACACACATTTGCATTGGAATATCGAGTTCTCCTTTCCTTCCACTCTTATTCTTCTTCCTCCTTCTTTACCTCCCGCTTCTCTGTTTTGTCCTTCCTTCTCTTTCTCCTCCTTTACCTCCTCTTCTTCCTCTTCCTTCCTTCTCTTCCTCCTCCTTTACCTCCTGCTTCTCTTGTTTTTCTTCCTTCTCTTCCTCCTCATTTACCTCCTGCTTCTCTTCTCTTTCTCCTCTACCTCCTAATTCTCTTCTTCCTCTTCCTTTTTCTCTTTTTCCTCCTTTACCTCCTGCTTCTCTTCTCTTTCTCCTCTACCTCCTAATTCTCTTCTTCCTCTTCCTTTTTCTCTTTTTCTTCCTTTACCTCCTGCTTCTTTTCTTCCTCTTCCTTCTTCTGTACCTCCTGCTTCTCTTCTTCCTCTTCCTTCTTCTCTTTCTCCTCCTTTACCTCCTCTATTTCCTCTTCCTTCTCTTTCTCCTCTTTTACCTCCTCTTTTTCCTCCTTTACCGCCTGTTTCTCGTCTTCCTTCTTCTCTTCCGCCTTCCTCTTACTCTTCTTCCTCCTCTTCCGTTAATCTGTATCCTTCTTCATCTCCTGCTGTACCTCCTCCTTCTCTTCTTCCTATCCTTCTTGCTTATTTTGTTTAACTTCCTCTTTCTGTTACTTTTCTGATTTTCTCCTGTTCACCCTTCTCTTCCTCTTCTTCCCCTTCCTTCTTTTCTTCCTCCTCCTCCTCCCTCTCCTTTCTCTTCGTCCTTATCCTCAGTTGTCCTCTTCTTCTTTATCTTGTCTATCTCTTTCTCTTTCTCTTATTCCACTTCCTCCTTACTCTCCTCCTTCTTCATTAACTTCCTTTTATCCGTCTCCCTCTCCTCTTCCTCCCATTTCATCTCCACCTCTTCCTTCTCTTCTTATTCCCTTTTTTGTTTCCTCTTTGTACTGTATCCTTATGTTTTGGATTTCAATATTTGCTGTCTTTAGTTATTCATCTCTAGTACTCACGTATATTCTACATTTTTAATAATTTTAACAAATATCTTGAAAGTCAGACAATTTACTTGGAAATACCTTTTCTCAGAAAATTTGAATACTCCTTCAGTAGAGCTATTTTAAACAGTTTTGTTGTCATATATTATAATGAGTGTGCTGAATTGTACTGTTTTGTTCTCTAGAGTATATTCTAGTAAATGACAACTAGGTCTTTGAGATACTGCATGTTCCTTGAAACTCCTTGTTTCTCTCTCTTAACTCTTCTTCTTCTTCCTCCTCGTCCTCCTCCACTTTTAACACACAGCCAACCAAAAGCCCCTGGAAGTCATGCCAGTAAGTGCTAGGCTGTATAAAAGGTCTAGATAGTAAGAGTAAGGTGAAGGGAGTGGGAGAGAGAGAGAGTGGGGGAGGGGGGGGGAAGAAGGTTGAATACAGGCGTCACAACTACGAAGTATAAGAGGGAAAGTTACAAGGAGTAGACAGAACAAAATAGCACCTCATAGGCCTTGCTGTCAATTGCAGGGAGATACTGTGGATAAATAAACACAAAAAGTCTTGTGAAGACTGCAATCTCTCTCTTCGCCGCAATGTTGCATCTTTTTCGCTATTCTATCGCTACTATAATAATCAGTGTTCCTCAGAGCTTTCCCAGTGTATACCACCTCCTTTACGTAGGGCACGTGGAATCCACTTGCAACACAATCCCACCCCTACTCTGTGCAACTCTCCAACCCAAGAGTGAAACGTTACTCTCAGTCTTTCTTCTATTCAACAGCTGAGCTTTGGAATTCTCTCCCAGAATCAGTCTTTCCCTCTTCCTATGACTTAAATTGCTTCAAACTCGTGTGTCCAGGCATTTTGGCTCGAACGTCCCTTGATTTTGGCCCTGTCACTCTTTAAACTTTGGGGGAGGCACTCGCTATAGGCAGTTCTGCCTTTTGTCTCCCTCACTCACTTAGACAAAAAAAACAATCATTATCTTTTTAAACTGATATACACGAATACAGTCAGTATGATAGAGTGAGAAAGAGAGATAGGTATATGGATGTATAGAAAGAGAGAGAAAGAAGGAAATAGAGAGAGAGAGAGAGAGAGAGAAGGAAAGAGATAGATAAAAAAAAGGAAAAAGAGAGAGAAAGAAGGAAAAAGAGAGAGAGAGAAGGAAAGAGAAAGAGACAGAGAGGGTGGAAGGGGGAGAGAGAAAAACAAGAGGAAGAGGAGAGTGTGTGTGGGGGGGGGGGGGGGAGGTGACGACAGATAGATGCAGAGATACCGGCAGTCTAAACATAGAAGGGGACATAGAAAACCTTGAATGCTGAAGTCAAGACCAGGAAGTGGGTGTGAAAAGATACACATTTACAGACACACATATTTACAGACACATGTATACAGACGCACATATACAGGCACACATACACAGGCACACATACACACACACGCATATACATACATACAACATCAATAACAACAACTACTATAAAAATAACAATAATAATAACAGCAATGATAATAACAATAGTGATGATGATTATTATGGATGAAAGTACTACCACAACTACTACTACTACTACTTTTTGTTGTTTTTGTTTTTTTATTTAATATTGTTCATACATTTTATTTTACAAGCATCAGATATTACTATTCTACACCATGCAACTTCAATCCAGTCGCCTCCCTATGCGACCCTCTGCCACTGCTGCCTCGTAGTCCACTTCTGCCACCGTCGCTGGTTGTGGTGCAGACCGTCTTGTTCCCCGCAGGCATAGTAGTGCTGATCTGAGCAATGAGAAAGATAGACGGCACCTCATCCAGGCTACGACGTGGCTCCTGGGCTGTTGCTTCTTCTCTGCAATGATCTCTGCAAGCCTTGAATAGAAGCACTGGGCCCTGGGTCCCATCCCTCCAGATGTGGTGAAGACTAGTGGGGTAAAGCTGCCTTGTTCGATATTTAAGATCCTTTCCCCATATGCCCTGACCTTCTCTTGTTCGTTCCTCTTGTGTGCAGCATCCAGAGACAGCTCGCTGTAGCTATGGGCCATTGGGTCAAATACTTTTATGTCATAGAATGCTCGCTGTGCATTTGTCCAAAAACCTCTTGCACTAACGTCCACTCGTGCTTCATTGGATTTGTTGGCCGTCCTGTGCTGCAAGATCTCTCCATCCAAGGGAATGAGTGATGGTTCGCGCACCACATCTCTACACACCTCCCTGAGCATGTTCGCCGTTACATCTCTTACTTCATCGTGCCTGATGCTGATGAATCCTCCTTTCTTACATATCATGGAGTGGTCTACATTGTTGTTGGTTCCACAAACGCATCGATCGGGCAGTCCTTCAATCGGCCAATCATACCTCAGTGCAATAGCATAATTAAATTCTTGTTTGTTGAGATTGAAGCTTTTTGCCTTGATTGGTAGTGTTGTCAGCCAATTTGAAGCACCCATTTCTTGTGCTATTTTTAGTTTTCTTGTTAGTCTCCAGGAAAGTTGTCCCATCAATTGTGCCAGGTCATTTTTCTGTGAGTTTTGCCTCTCTGACGTGATGGTCTTTCTGATGTTGTAGATGTCCGCCTGGTCCACTTCACCATCAGAATCTTGTGCTACGATACGGTCAGTGAGAGATCCTGTTATCTTTACCGAGTTCAGGTATTCCGTTGTCGCCCTCCTCACTGGGTTGATGATTCCCAGCCCTCCCAACCTAGAAGGCAGTGCGAGCAACTCCCTCTCTGTATCACTCGGGGTGTGCGACTTTACCCACGCTGGGATGAGTTTGTCTCTGATGGCATCTTCCAGCGGTTGAAGTAATGCGCTCACATTTGGAACGGTTCGCATCAAGTAGGTCCAGCGATGTTTGACCCCATATGTGAATGCCGAATACGCAGCCTGTGGTTCCGTCTTTGCAATATTGGACAGTTTATCAATTTCTTTTACCCACTCCCTGACCTTCTCTATGTATTTGTTCTTGAACTCTTCCGTGCCGATCACTGCCCCAAGGTGACGCTTTCCGTCCTTTGTTACTACCACTTCACTACCTCTGAAAGCTTCTAACGCACTTTCATAATGTTCTGGTTTTACTAATAGTAATGACTTTCTGGCATTTGGATGGTACCCTATTTCTGGGCCTACACTTGATACTTGCTCCCAATAGTGCTAGAGATCGTTGACTTTTCCCGCTCCAGTGAGATCGTTTGCATAGGCCACCTGCTTGACTTGCATCACCTCATGGCTTGTTAAGGTTAGCAACACAGAGACCTAATGCATACTACTACTGGTAATATAATTAACCCCTTTTGTACCGGCGACGTCTATTTAATTATAAACTTTTATTCCTCATCAAAAGTACAGTAAAAGATCTAATTCACCTAAATGGTTTGACCATAATTGTGCTAGAGTAACTGAACAAAAAGCAATAGCCTACAATGCATACACAAGATCAAAAACACATGAAGCCTTTAATTACTTTAGAAACATCAGAAATCATGCCAAAACTGTATTAAACCTAACTAAATCAAACTTTCTCCACAAGCAGGCAAATAAACTTCTAAATAATCCAAATGATAACAAAATATTTTGGTCTACTCTTAACTCATTTAAATCCAACTTCACTACTGCTTCATCCATTCCACCATTAAAATCTCCGACTGGCAATCTTGTAAGTGACCCACGAGGTAAAGCTAACCTTCTTGCGGATATTTTCTCCACCAACTCAACCTTAGATGAAATAAATCAAGATGTCCCTGTACTTAATTTTAATTCGCCTGAAATTCCCTCACTTAAGATGCACACCAGACATGTCAAAACTATTTTGCAGAATCTCTCGGTAGATAAGGCTCCTGGTCCAGATGAAATTCCTCCAATAGTACTTAAGAATTGCTCCTTGGTGCTCGCTCCTGTATTGGCAAAAATTTCCGTCTGTGTACTCATACCTCATGCTTCCCAGTACCCTGGAAAGAAGCAAACATCCATCCAGTTCCTAAAAAAGGTGCCTCTTCAGATCCATCAAACTACAGACCAATAGCTATAACTTCCACTCTTGGTAAAGTCTTTGAAATTATATTAAATAATCACATAATTAAGCATCTTGAGAATAATAAATTAATCAGTGATAGGCAATATGGTTTTAGACGATGTCGATCAACTGCAGACATGCTTTGCCTTCTTACGCATCAAATCAACCAAGCTACAGACCAACATGGTGAAACACATACAATAGCACTGGATATATCAAAGGCATTTGATAGAGTCTGGCATCAATCCTTATTGTCGAAGATGTCAAACTACGGCCTTGCATCATTAGTTCCACTAATTTCTTCTTATCTTCATAACAGAAAAATATGTGTAATGGTAGATGGCCTTTATTCTCAATTTCACTCAATAAATGCTGGTGTTCCCCAGGGATCAGTTTTGGCCCCAATTCTGTTCCTCATTCATATCAATGATCTCATATCTACCACTCCTAATCCAATACATTCCTACGCAGATGACTCAACACTCCACAGTTCCTTCACATTTACCAATTCTTTCACCCAACCCGATCTTATAAATTCAAAAATAAACACTGCAATTTCTCTGAACCAGGACCTTTCTAGAATTAATGGATGGGGACAAAAGAATCTAGTTTCCTTTAATGCACAGAAAACCAAGTACATTCAATTTTCTAACCGACAGAATCTCACTGACTCCCATATATTTTTTAATGATGTAAATATTCCCACTTCCCCTAGTATTGACATTCTCGGTGTAACATTAACTACTAACTTGAGCTGGACACATTATGTTAGAGGCATTGCTAAGAATGCCTCTAAAAGACTGGGACTCCTGTACAGAGTTCGAGAATTCTTCACTGACGAGCAGTTGGCCGTGATATAAAAGTCATGTGCGTTCTCAGATGGATTACTGTTCACCTCTGTGGGGTGGAAGTGGAGTGGTTGCATTGAGGCAGTTGGACAAAATTCAAAATAAAGCTATTAGATTAATCAATAACCCTGCAATCACACAGGACCTTCCTACATTATCCATACGAAGAAACGTTGCATCCCTTGCATTATTCTACAGATATTTTCACAGCAATTGTTCCGAGGAACTTGCTTCAATTGTGCCGCCTCTCCACATCTTTCCCCGTAGAACTAGGGCAGCTGAGAGCGCCCATGAATTTACACTTTCTCCTCCACAATGCAGGACTTCAGCTTATCAGAATTAATTTATCCCCAGAGCTACTACTCTTTGGAATTCACTTCCCTCGAATTGCTTTCCACAAACTTACAATCTACAAATGTTTAAATCCAGTTGTTACAAACATTTTATGAATGGAGGATGCCTTTAGGCACATGGACCTTTTTGTTTTATCTGTGTTTTTCCTTCCTCCGTTCATTGTCTCTTTAAAACAAAAAATATATATATATATAGTAGCTATATTTAGACGATTTAATGCAGCTTAAGAAGAATACCGGTATGTGGTGGTAAAAAGGGTTAAGCGAGATAGGTTGAAGCCTGTTTATTGCTGGAGGCACTTTTTTAACTTAATACAATCGTCTTATAGTAGCCAGCATAAAGTTAAAAGGACGTCGCCGGTACAGTAGGGGTTAATAACAATGCAAAAATGAACAAAAATGAAAAAAATATACCAAAAAATAATTGTACTGATATGCACCAAATAACACTCCCACTCACCCGTCCCCTATCGTAGCATATTAATTATTAGTAAATATTATTATTATTCATATATTATTCATTTAGCCTATGCTCATGTAGTAATGTACACCCTATGTGGTGGATTGTGTTTTTTTATTTATAAATTATTATTTTGCTTAAGCGTTGTTTCCACATAGCGATTTTGATAGGTTGTTTAGTATTTTTACCGTGTTCGTCCAAGTTTTGGTTTGTTTATTTTGTAAGTTGTACATCATAATATATACCGGTATATATATATATATATATATATATATATATATATATATATATATATATATATATATATATATATATATATATATATATATATATATATATATATGCACCGGTATATATATATATAATATATATATATATATATATATATATATATACAGTATATATATATATATATATATATATATATATATATATATATATATATATATATATATATATATATTGCTGTTCGTATTCCTTGTGTATTCTTCCTCGGCAGACGTCCTTGTATTTTAGTTGAACACTTCTCCCCATGATATACCCCAGTGTCGGCAGATGCTACATTGTATTGAGTCCACGTCCACCCCTGTTCTATATTCTGTACAGGGGCGTCATCCCTGTCTTTCTACATTGCCTCCCTTCTCTCTGTTTCCTTTACTTCTGTCTATATTCCTCAATTTACTACTTTTACTATGTTTTCTCTCCTCTCTATATTCCCTCTCCTTTCTATGTTTCCTTTACTTCTTTCTCTATTACCTTCCCTTATTGCTGTATGTCCTCTTCTTTGTATATCTCCTCTCCTTTCTATATTCCCTCTTTCTATATTCCCTCTCCTTTCTATATTCCCTCTCCTTTCTATATTCCTTCTCCTTTCTGTATTCCCTCTCCTTTCTATATGCCCTCCTTTCTATATTCCCTCCTTTCTATATTCCCTCTCCTTTCTATATTCCCTCTCCTTTCTATATTCCCTCCTTTCTATATTCCCTCTCCTTTCTATATTCCCTCTCCTTTCTATGTTCCCTCTCCTTTCTATATTCCCTCTCCTTTCTATATTCCCTCCTTTCTATATTCCCTCTCCTTTCTATATTCCCTCTTTCTTTCTGTATTCCCTCTCCTTTCTATATTCCCTCCTTCTGTATTCCCTCTCCTTTCTATATTCCCTCTCCTTTCTTTATTCCTTCTCCTTTCTGTATTCCTTCTCCTTTCTATATTCCCTCTCCTTTCTGTATTCCTTCTCCTTTCTGTATTCCTTCTCCTTTCTATATTCCTTCTCCTTTCTATATTCCCTCTCCTTTCTATATTCCTTCTCCTTTCTGTATTCCCTCTCCTTTTTATATTCCCTCTCCTTTCTATATTCCCTCTCCTTTCTATATTCCCTCTTTCTTTCTATATTCCCTCCTTTCTATATTCCCTCTTTCTTTCTATATTCCCTCTCCTTTCTATATTCTCTCTCCTTTCTATATTCCCTTTCCTTTCTATATTCCCTATCCTTTCTGTATTCCCTCTCCTTTCTATATTCCCTCCTTTCTATATTCCCTCTCCTTTCTATATTCCCTCTCCTTTCTATATTCCCTCTCCTTTCTATATTCCCTCTCCTTTCTGTATTCCCTCTCCTTTCTATATTCCCTCTTTCTTTCTATATTCCCTCTCCTTTCTATATTCCCTCTTTCTTTCTGTATTCCCTCTCCTTTCTATATTCCCTATTTCTTTCTATATTCCCTCCTTTCTATATTCCCTCTCTCTGTATTCCCTCTCCTTTCTATGTTCCCTCTCCTATCTATATTCCCTCTTTCTTTCTATATTCCCTTTCTTTCTATATTCCCTCTCCTTTCTATATTCCCTCTTTCTTTATGTATTCTCTCTCCTTTCTATATTCCCTCTCCTTTCTGTATTCCCTCTCCTTTCTATATTCCCTCTTTCTTTCTATATTCCCTCTCCTTTTTATATTACCTCTCCTTTCTATATTCCCTCTCCTTTCTATATTCCCTCTCCTTTCTATATTCCCTCTCCTTTCTATATTCCCTCTCCTTTCTATATCCCCTCTTCTTTTTGTATTCCCTCTCCTTTCTATATTCCCTCTCCTTTCTATATTCCCTCTTTCTTTCTATATTCCCTCTCTTTTTATGTATTCCCTCTCCTTGGCTGAAGCACCCCGTGCATTAATACGCAATAAGAATGAGGTCATCTGTGTACAGAAATCCCCAAATGAGACCACACACACACACACACACACTCACTCACGCACTCACTTCTGCTTTATGATAGGCTAGTGAACTTATGAAACAAATATAGCCTTGACTCTGAAATAACGAAAACAAATATAGACGCTCCTAATTGTTCACGCTCTCTGAACAAATAATCGTGTTTACTCATGTAAGAACAATGCACAAATACACCCCCTTATACTTCTCTGAAAGCACGAAAATGGACAAGTATATAATAGACTTTTCGACCTTGTTCAGCCATTTTTCACTTCCTCCGAGCCCTGAAATGACATGACATTATATGAAAGGTGGAACAAGTAATCAAATTTACCTTAGAATACTGCTGAATAATGTTACTGTATAGCGCAGGTCCTCATTAACATCTGAGTGAGACGGAACACCAAGGGGAGAGAGCTTGTGCAATGCACTTCATGGGCTTTGTGACTGAAGGGTAGTCAGGAGCTCGCGCCATCTGGGTTCGAAGATTAGGGTAACATGGACACTACCGTACTCTTCCAACTATAGTCTGTTTATTTCCAGCTGACGGTAAACTGCCATGTCCTCTCATTATTTACTCAGCTATCACAAGATATTGTGGTGAAATATATTGTCCATTATGAAAACCTGTAATTTTTAGTATACAGAGACATAGTAGTTTCATATTTTTCCAGTAACTATCGAGAAATCAGCAACAAAGGGATTCAATTTACCCTCGCCTGGAAATTGTGTTTTACTATAGTACCAGACCTCTGGATTCGAAGGCTTGGGTGACTTGAACCGCACCCTTCCAATTCTACTCTGTTCATTTCCAGCTGATGGTAAATTGAATCTCTTAGCAACTGATTTCTCGATAACTAACGGAAAATGTAGAAACTGCCATGTCTCTGCTTCATATCAGTGCCAAGTTTTCATAATTAACAACATATTTCATTGCAAAATCTTTATGATTTGCAAATAAATCAAGAGGAATACATGGTAATTTACCGTCAGCTGGAAAGAAATAGTGTATAGTACCAGCCCGCCAACCCCAGAGGGGACTTCTACCAAGTTCCTATTCTTTACTGCTAGGTAAAACAGAGGCACAAGACCAGATGGCTGGAGTAAAATAGGAAAGAAGAGTAATTGCACAAGGTCCAGACCAGATGGCTGGAGTAAAGTAGGAAAGAAGTGCAATTGGACAGGGGAAGAACAAGAGGAGAAGTGGGAAGTACAGTAGAAGTCTGAAAGTTCTCGATGACTTTCAGAGTGTTTTTATTGCATAATTACTGCTGCATCAATGGTTAATATCTTCGGAGAATTTGTGCACGGTTTATATCTTCGGAGAATTTGTGAACACCATAAAGTTATGAACAAATAATCGTTATTACTCATCCTTTGTTTCATGTGATAAAATAATAATCATATAGAACCCCTTTTACTCATTTGAAAGCTCGAAAATGGACAAATATAGACTTTCCAACTTTTCCACCTCCTATTTTTCACTTCGTCCGAGCCCCAACTTTCCCAGAGTATTTACGGCATAATGGCTGCTGCATCAAAAGTTTACAGATTCAAGCTTTTCTGCGCACCATAAAGTCACGTAGACATAAGCAAAAAAGAAAAAACAACTTTCTAACTTAACCATTCTCTAATTTTCCACTCCTTTTAGATAATGAAGCAAAACAATTAGACCTTTTAATTCCTCTCTGAAGGAACGAAAATGGACTCTAATATATCGCTTGGCTTTTCCATACCCAATTTATCCTTTCCTCTATGCCTCGATTTGGAATTTATGTCATAATTATTGTTTTGTCCGAGGTTTATAGACTCGGAGGTATTGTGCAATCTCTAAAATTACAAAGTTATTAATAAATAGTTAGTTTTCTATTGCTTTGATACGATGAAAATGGACAACTATAGACCTTTCAGCTAAGACATAACCTTTTTTCATCACCCTCGTGCCTAATTTGTTTTTAATTATTGTGAGTTTTTGTTTTACTCTAGGTGGATCGAAGTGTGTGTGTGTGTGGGGGGGGGTAGGTAGGAAATGATGAAGTATAGTGGGAGAGTAAATGTTGGTTTATATTCCTCCCTTGATTGTATTTATGAGATAACGACTGCTGCATCACGGGTTGATAGGGGTGGGGGGGGGGGAGGTTTTGTGCTCCCTTTGTTATCACATAAATATGAATATATAGACACTCTTCTGCTGCTGTCAAATGATGACAATTCACATATTGACCTTTCAGCATCTCCATATACTGTACTGTTTCCTCCTACTCCACCTCCTTTTACACTTTCATAGACTTCCCTGGTAGCTATATACAACGTGAGGACTGCTTCACTACAG
Source organism: Paralithodes platypus (assembly GCA_032716605.1). Taxonomy (NCBI): domain Eukaryota; kingdom Metazoa; phylum Arthropoda; class Malacostraca; order Decapoda; family Lithodidae; genus Paralithodes; species Paralithodes platypus. The sequence goes on from CM064505.1 coordinate 37,302,398, forward strand.
GTTGATAGGCCTGAGGGGTTTTGTGCTCCCTTTAATATCACGAAAAGGCATACCAATAGAAATCTTTCTAACTCACCCATACATAATTTCACACATATAGAAGATGGAAGAGGACAGAAATAAACCAGTCAAGTTTTCCTTACCCTATTTTTCGCTTCCCGTGTTGTATTTATGAGATAATGACTGCTGCACCACAGGCTGATAGGGGTGGAAGTTTATGTGCTTTCATTAAAATCACAAAAATACTCTCCTGAAATAGTGAAGACGAGAAGAAACTGTTCTTACTATGCCCCGATATAACGATAATGTACAAATATACATACTTCAGCTTCCCCATACCCTAATTTTGGCAGTTCTAGTTAGTATGTATGAGACAATGACTGGTGCATTACCGATTAACACTATATTGTCTGATGTCTTGTGGATTATTATGATATTTTGTTTAATTAATATTGAGGATTTTGCTCGCTTTTGCCATTTTAGAGCAATGCATTTTAGTTTGTCCCTTAGGCTAACAAAAACGCCATCCCAGATTGATTTAACTAAAAAAATGCCCACCCAAACCCTCTGCACACACTGGACACACCCATCGACCCCTCAAAATGTCTTGGACCGTGGCTTGACACTCGCTATCAACTTCTACAGCATTTGTGGCCTTTCCTCTCACTTCTACTCTGTTGAACACCATCTCTCCTCCAACATACCTGGTCTCTTCCTCACTGAAACTCAGTTGTTTGGTGCAACTGACAGTAAATCCTTCTCTGTACGACTGTACCCTCCTACTATATATATGCTCAGTTTCAAGCCAAAGGTGGATGTTGTGTGTATGTGCACATCAATATTCCATGCTCTTGTGTTCCTAAATTTGAATTCTTAACTCAATGGCTTAAGCTATCTTGTCACTCTCACACTAAAGATATCTTTGCTGTTTATCTCTTCACTAATTCGACTGACTATCCAAAATTCTTTGACTATCTTACCTCTAAAGTGGAACACATTCTATCTCTCCCTTCTCTGAAATCTCCATCTTGATGATTTCAATGTTCACCACCGCCAATGGCTCCATTTTCATTTCACTGATCAACCTAGTGAACAAGCTAACATCTGTTCTATCCTAAATGATCTAGAGCAGTTAGTCAAGCACCCTACTTGTATCCCTGACCGCCTTGGAGATAGGCCGAACATTCTTGACTTATTTCTAACCTTTAATCCATCTGCTTACTCTGTAAATCTTTTCTCTCCATTGAGCTCCTCTGATCATAGTCTTATCTCTGTTAGCTGTCCTATTTCTCCAGTGCGTCCATCTGACCCTCCCAGTCAGCGGCACTTGTATTTCGGCACTGCTGATTGGGAAGCTCTTCAGCAGTACTTCTTTGACTTTCCTTGGAATTATTTTTGCTTCCGTGGCCGGAGACCCTCGGAGTGTGCCGAGTGCATAACCGAGGATATCGTTTCGGGCATGGAGGCATACAATCAATTTTCTTTCTCTCAACCTAGTGCAAACAAATCTTGGTTTACTCACACTTGTTCTACTACTGTCCAGACAAATTAGCCAGAAGGGGGTCTGGGTGGGCTTTTATTAGTTTGAAGGAAGTCTGAGAGGGCAGTTTTGTTAGCCTAGGGGAGAAACTAAAATATATTGCTCCCAAATTACAAAATGCAAGAAAAATCCTCAATAATAATTAAGCAAACTATCATACCCCCCCCCCCCCCCCCCCCCTCCCTCCAAGACGTCGGATCAGATAGTGTTAAAAGGTTGATATTCTCAAAGGGTCCGTGTAGCAAGAATTAACAGAACCTTAATTCTGCCTTACCCTAATTTTTGCTCTCGTCCTTTGAAATTACGTTCTCTCTCTCTCTCTCTCTCTCTCTCTCTCTCTCTCTCTCTCTCTCTCTCTCTCTCTCTCTCGCGGTTTACCGTTAGACTATTTTAGGCAGTTTTTAACTCAGTACCAGCCACGTCTTATTTATTTTATTCTTGCTATATTTACACGATTGTGTGCAGTTTAAGAAGAATCTGTGGTAGTCAAAGTAGTTAAGTGAGTTGGTTCGAAGCTTGGTAATTGCTGGATGCCAATAAACCTACACAATAATAGAGGTCCTTTGTAAACTGAAGATAATCATCTAATTTTAGCCAGAATTAAAGGGCGTCATGGTGCTGAAGGGTTAGCAACGAGAATGGCAAAATATGCACCCTTCCACTTCTCCCCACCCTATTTTCGCCTCCTCCTCCGTGTCTCCCGAAGTGTGCGGTTGGTGTTTATGAGATAATGACTGGTGCCTCACAGTTAGATAGGGGGAACTCAGTGAATGGGATAATGAGGGCAGTATTTATTGTTGGGGAACGGGGGGGGGGGGGGATTTTAGTTTGTAGGTTTGATTTGAATGCAGAGGGCGAGAGAGAGAGAGGCAGAGGCAGAGAGGGTTTGATTGTGTTTGTGTATGTGAGAGAGAGAGAGAGAGAGAGAGTTTAAGTCTGTGTGTGTGTGTGTGAGGGAGAGAGAGTAAGTTTGTGTGTGTGTGTGTGAGGGAGAAATAATAAGTTTGAGTTTGTGTGTATGACTGTGTGAGTGAGACATTATTTGAGTTTGAATAAGTGTGTGTGAGAGAGAGAGTGTGTGTGTGAGAGAAAGAGGGTGTGTGAGAGAGAGAGAGTAAGTCTGAGATTGTGTGTGTGTGTGTGTGAGAGAGAAAAAGAGTTAGAGAATATGTATGAGATGAGTGAGCGAGTTGAGCTGAAAATACGAGAAATAATAAGACAGGATGATATAAAAAGGAAAACGTGAATGTGTGTTTCTGAGAATTGCAAATGAGAATGCTAGTGACAGTAACAGGTGAAATTAATAATATAACGTTGCAAGTGAGAGAGAGAGAGAGAGAGAGAGAGAGAGAGAGAGAGAGAGAGAGAGAGAGAGAGAGAGAGAGAGCACATTAGAACATAATAAGGTTATAGATATTAAATGACAGACTGAAAATGAATTACGAAAATGAAGTGCATGTGTGATATGGTGAGAGAGAGAAAAAAGAGAGAGAGAAAAAAAAGTGAAAAAAAGAGAAAGAAAGAAAGAAAGAAAGAGACTTAGACTTAAGCAGGCGTCACACCATGCCGATTTGAGCCACGACTGACCACGACCTTGAGTCGTGGTCAGGAGTGCCGACCTTCGGCGGAGAGCTTAAGGATATGGGGGGGTGAGTTTCGGACGGGAAGCAGTATGGATGGCCACGCCGCTAACGGCGACCTGACGGGGTAGACCGGCGCCCATGCCGGACTGAATGTGAGTTTTAGGTCGCCGCTGGAGTGCCGATCTGCGGCGTAGTGCGTCGACAACGACCCGACGAACGGCGTCGACAGGAGTTAGGGCGGCGTCAATATTCATTACTGTGCCGATGAGTGGCGACCCCTTCAGTATGGACGGTGACCCCGGCCCGCATGACCCCGAACGACGGCGACCGAACTCAAGGTGTGGTATATAAAAGGTACACCAAAGGGTGGGCCTCATCAGTGTACCTTTAGCCACCGTAACGGTTGCACGCAGCCATGTTCACCACAGTCCCCAGGAACCCGATACGACATCTACGCTTACTCCAGGTTCAGTTAAATCTGGAAAATGACTACCTACTGACAAATATAGCCATCTGCAAGCTGCTGTTGAGGAAAAGAAGGAGGGAGAATAGAACCCCTCGCATGTGGGTCCGGAACTGGCTTTTCCTTAGGAAAACCTTTGGTATTTATGAACAGCTACTGAAGGAACTCGCCCAGGAGGATGGGCCAGCCTACAGAAACTACCTGCAGATGGATGTTGCAGTCTTCCGGGAGGTACTAGGACGTGTGGCGCACCGCATTGAAAAGAACGATACTTTTTACCGGAAGGCACTCGACCCTGGCCTACGACTAGCCATAACACTGCGGTTCCTGGCAACCGGTGACAGCTATATGAGCCTGAAATTGTCAATTATTAGTATGGCTCACTCATTCAGCCAGGACTGATGATGCTGGTCTTGAATGTGAGCTATTTGCAGACTCATTTAATCTCATTCAACTAGTCAACCAACCCACCCGTGTACCAGATAATCCTAATCATAATTCCCACCTACTGGACTTATTTTTAACAACCAATTCAGAAAATTATGATGTTACAGTGAGGTCCCCACTTGGATCTTCTGATCACTGTCTGATACAGGCCACCTGTCTATCACCTACCACACCTTCCCACTCTGAACCTGTTTTGGTGACTAAATGGCATTACGATAGGGCAGACTGGGAGGGTCTTCAAGGTTTCTTTATTGATATTCCCTGGACCTCTTTCTTTTCTAATGATGCACACTCCACCTTGAGCCACATACAAGATTTTGTAAAAATTGGAATGGAAACTTTTATTCCTCATCAAAAGTACAGTAAAAGATCTAATTCACCTAAATGGTTTGACCATAATTGTGCTAGAGTAACTGAACAAAAAGCAATAGCCTACAATGCATACACAAGATCAAAAACACATGAAGCCTTTAATTACTTTAGAAACATCAGAAATCATGCCAAAACTGTATTAAACCTAACTAAATCAAACTTTCTCCATAAGCAGGCAAATAAACTTCTAAATAATCCAAATGATAACAAAATATTTTGGTCTACTCTTAACTCATTCAAATCCAACTTCACTACTGCTTCATCCATTCCACCATTAAAATCTCCGACTGGCAATCTTGTAAGTGACCCACGAGGTAAAGCTAACCTTCTTGCAGATATTTTCTCCACCAACTCAACCTTAGATGAAATAAATCAAGATGTCCCTGTACTTAATTTTAATTCACCTGAAATTCCCTCACTTAAGATCCACACCAGACATGTCAAAACTATTTTGCAGAATCTCTCAGTAGATAAGGCTCCTGGTCCAGATGAAATTCCTCCAATAGTACTTAAGAATTGCTCCTTGGTGCTCGCTCCTGTATTGGCAAAATTTTTCCGTCTGTGTACTCATACTTCATGCTTCCCAGTACCCTGGAAAGAAGCAAACATCCATCCAGTTCCTAAAAAAGGTGCCTCTTCAGATCCATCAAACTACAGACCAATAGCTATAACTTCCACTCTTGGCAAAGTTTTTGAAATTATATTAAATAATCACATAATTAAGCATCTGGAGAATAATAAATTAATCAGTGATAGGCAATATGGTTTTAGACGATGTCGATCAACTGCAGACATTCTTTGCCTTCTTACGCATCAAATCAACCAAGCTACAGACCAACATGGTGAAACACATACAATAGCACTGGATATATCAAAGGCATTTGATAGAGTCTGGCATCAATCCTTATTGTCGAAGATGTCACACTACGGCCTTGCATCATTAGTTCCACTAATTTCTTCTTATCTTCATAACAGAAAAATACGTGTAATGGTAGATGGCCTTTATTCTCAATTTCACTCAATAAATGCTGGTGTTCCCCAGGGATCAGTTTTGGCCCCAACTCTGTTCCTCATTCATATCAATGATCTCATATCTACCACTCATAATCCAATACATTCCTACGCAGATGACTCAACACTCCACAGTTCCTTCACATTTACTAATTCTTTCACCCAACCCGATCTTATAAATTCAAAAATAAACACTGCAATTTCTCTGAACCAGGACCTTTCTAGAATTAATGAATGGGGACAAGAGAATCTAGTTTCCTTTAATGCACAGAAAACCAAGTACATTCAATTTTCTAACCGACAGAATCTCACTGACTCCCATATATTTTTAATGATGTAAATATTCCCACTTCCCCTAGTATTGACATTCTCGGTGTAACATTAACTACTAACTTGAGCTGGACACATTATGTTAGAAGCATTGCTAAGAATGCCTCTACAAAACTGGGACTCCTGTACAGAGTTCGAGAATTCTTCACTGACGAGCAGTTGGCCGTAATATATAAAAGTCATGTGCGCTCTCAGATGGATTACTGTTCACCTCTGTGGGGTGGAAGTGGAGTGGTTGCATTGAGGCAGTTGGACAAAATTCAAAATAAAGCTATTAGATTAATCAATAACCCTGCAATCACACAGGACCTTCCTACATTAGCCATACGAAGAAACGTTGCATCCCTTGCATTATTCTACAGATATTTTCACAGCAATTGTTCCGAGGAACTTGCTTCAATTGTGCCGCCTCTCCACATCTTTCCCCGTAGAACTAGGGCAGCTGAGAGCGCCCATGAATTTACACTTTCTCCTCCACAATGCAGAACTTCTGCTTATCAGAATTCATTTATCCCCAGAGCTACTACTCTTTGGAATTCACTTCCCTCGAATTGCTTTCCACAAACTTACAATCAACAAATGTTTAAATCCAGTTGTTACAAACATTTTATGAATGGAGGATGCCTTTAGGCACATGGACCTTTTTGTTTTATCTGTGTTTTTCCTTCCTCTGTTCATTGTCTCTTAAAAAAAAAAAAAAAAAAAAAATATATATATATATTATATGGCTTGTTTCATTCATCCACTGCATGAATAATGTATGCATAAAAAAATGATTTACGTTATATATACATATATATATATAACATATTCAATAACTAAATAAAGTAATACAATAATGAAATAAAGAAAGTCATCAATCAAAAAATACATACATATATAATAAATAAAGTATAAATAATGACTAAATACCTTATATAAATCAATATAGCAATATTAATCTAAGTACATGAATAAATTAATTACAAAATATATATAAAGATATTAAATTAATAAGTAAATCAATACAATAATGAAATCACGAAAGGAATAACAAACGGCAGATACCACAACCAGGTCAGGTCAGAAACCTGTGGTATGCACAACGAGTCTCCACAAACATAATTAATTTGTCCACGCGTGGCTGGTCAGTGTCAAACACTTTTAAATAATCGAGACATGCAAAACTAATTAAAACAAAATTTACCTGGCTATTCTGACGACCACTCTGCCGCACGATGTGGTCCTTGAGAAAGCCAAACGTGGCGATAATCCACTTATCCACTTATCCACTTATCATTTATGGTGCCGTGTGCCGCCGCACTGACGCCTACCGTTTCCCGTCAAGCGTCGTCAATCGCCGTCAAGCGCCGCCAAGCGCTGTCACACGCCATCAGCCTCCAGTCCCCTTCCCGTCCCATTTTTATGACCTCACTCCACGCCGACTTGATTTCAAATTTTTCGCTTGTAGAACTTTTGAGGGGGTATGTGAAGACCAATCCCGACCTGTTTGTTAGGTTGGCGACGGCCCATGATGCGCGGCGACGTAGACAAAGACTGTCCACGACCCTTAGGTCGCGGACAGTCTTGGCCTAAAATCGGCTAGGTGTGACGGGTGCTTAGAGTTAGGGTAGCCTATTATGCGAGTGTGAATAAGTAGGAATTGGAAACCTATAAAAGAGAGATCGGATATTATATTACAATGAGAGAGAGAGAGAATTAGAGTTAGGGTATATGTGACTGTGAATAAGTAGGAATTGGAAAGCTATTAATGCGAGATCGGATCCTATATATAACAAAGAGAGGGAAGGTGTGCTTGTGTGTGAGTTCTAGATAGTAAGGAGCTCTTGGCTGGTTCTGTTGGTCTTTAATTTGCATATTCATTTATTCTATTCTGTCCTCATTAGACCTCCATTAAACTTAGAAAAACACCCCCTATAGACCCCCTTTCAAGATAAATTTGTACATTTTTCGGTACGGTTCCTTTTAAAATTACAGGCTCGCTATCGCTCGCCTGGAAAAAATCGACACCTAAATGGCACGAAAGGTCTTAAAATTGACAACGAAATGGGACAAAAGGTGTTAAAATCGCCAAACTAATGGTCCGAACGTCTTAAAATCTGAAAACTAATAGGGTTAAACACGAGGGAGAATAAGTCCCCCAAAAGCAACCACCTCCCTCCCTTTAAGGGGAGGTCTTTAGTTTGGTCCCTAGATATCCTTCAAGCTTAAGATTACACCCCCTTGAGCCCTTTTCTAGATAAATTTTTACATTTTTCGGTAGAAAAATGTCCCGGCCGAAGGCCGATACCTCTTAAATTACAGGCTCGCTATCGCTCGCCAGGAAAAAATCGACAGCTAAATGGCACGAAAGGTCTTAAAATTGACAGAAATGGGGCGAAAGTTCATAAAATAATCCAACTAATGGGGCGAACGTCTTAAAATTTCAAAAGCAATGGGGCTAAACATGAGGGAGAAAGGGGTCCAGAAAAAAGTCCCTCAAGTGGAAATCTCCCCTTAAGGTATGATATTGGACTTTGAACCAATATGGATTTAGAGTGGACGAATAGGGTTTTCCAATCGTTTAAGGGGAGATCTCCACTTGAGGGATTTTTTTCTTGACCCCTTTCTCCCTCATGTTTAGCCCCATTGCTTTTGATATAAAAAGTTTGCCCCATTAGTTTAGCGATTTTAAGAACTTTCACCCCATATTAACACCTTTCGTGCAATTCAGGTGTCGATTTTATCCTGGCGAGCGATAGCGAGCCTGTAATTTAAGAGGAACCGGCCTTCGGCCGGGAAATTTTTCTACCGAAAAATGTACAAATTTATCTTGAAAGGGACTCAAGGGGGTGTAATTTTAAGCTTGATGGAGGTCTAGGGAACAAACTAAATACCTCCCCTTAAGGGGGGTAGTACTTGCTTTTTATAGACCCCTTTCTCCCTCATGTTTAGCATATTGTTTTTGAGATTTTATGACGTTTGTTCCGTTAGTTTGGCGATTTTGAGACCTTTCGCCTAATTTTGTAATCAACATTAAGACATTTCGTGCCCTGTGGGTGTCGATTTTTTCCTGGCGAGTGATAGCGAGCCTCTAATTTGAGAAGGAATCGGCCATCGGCCTGGAAAATGTTCTACCGAAAAATGTACAAATTTATCTTGAAGGGGGTCTAGGGGGTGTTTTTCTAAGCTTGATGGAGGTCTAACGAGGAAACTACAAAATAAATAAATAAATAAACACATAGACCAAAAACCAAGCACTACCCCCTTAAGGGGAGGTTATTAGTTGATTCCCTAGACTTCCATCAAGCTTAAAATTACTCCCCCTAGACCCCCTTGCAAGATAAATTTGTACATTTTTCGGTAGCAAAAATGTCCCGGCTGAAAGCCGGTTCCTCTTATATTACAGGCTCGCTATCGCTCGCCAGGATAAAACCGACACCTACATGGCACGAAAGGTCTTAAAATTGACAGAAATGGGTCGAAAGTTCTTAAAATCGTCAAAATAATGGGGCGAACGTCTTAAAATTAGAAAAGCAATGGGGCTAAACATGAGGGAGAAAGGAGTCAAGAAAAAAAAATCTCAAGTGGATATCTCCCCGGTGTGATTAGCCTAATTTGACTGGTTTTGTTAGGACTTGACTCGTTCTTCTAAATTGCTACAATCTTAAAACACGTACCTCGATAGTGTTAACCCCATCACCACCAGTACGTAATTTAAACACGTACCTCGATAGTGTTAACCCCATCACCACCAGTACGTAATTTAAACACGTACCTCGATAGTGTTAACCCCATCACCACCAGTACGTAATTAAAACACGTACCTCGATAGTGTTAACCCCATCACCACCAGTACGTAATTTAAACACGTACCTCGATAGTGTTAACCCCATCACCACCAGTACGTAATTTAAACACGTACCTCGATAGTGTTAACCCCATCACCACCAGTACGTAATTTAAACACGTACCTCGATAGTGTTAACATAAGAACATAAGAAAATGGGAGTCTGCAGAAAGCCGATTGGCCTAAGCAAGGCAGATCCCTGTCCCACACAACCCCAATTACAAAGCCCAATTATAGGCTCAACACTCTAATACCCTGAGGATCATCTTACCAAACCGGTTAGAGATTAACGCAGGATTACGGGGGTCTGCAGAGCGCTGATTGGCCCAACCCGGCTGATCCCCCTTCACACCCAACCCTTCTCGTCCATATGCTTATCCAATTTTTTCTTAAAGCTCCCTATCGTTCTTGATCCCACTATATCACTTGGTAGCCTATTCCACCCATCTACAACTCTGTTACCAAACCAATATTTGCCTATATCTTTTCTGAAACGAAATTTATCTAATTTGAAACCATTGGTACGAGTTCTTTCGCTATCACTGAGCTTTAGTACATTTGTCATGTCCCCTTTGTTAATCCCACTAACCCACTTGAACACCTCTATCATATCCCCTCTAACTCTGCGTCTCTCTAACGAATGTAAACCTAATTTCTTCAACCTTTCTTCATACGGAAAATTTCTAATATTATGGATCATTTTTGTCATTCTACGCTGAATTCTCTCCAATGAATATGTCCATTCTGTAATAAGGACACCAAAATTGGACAGCATAATCCATATGGGGTCTCACTAATGACAAGTAAAGTTTTAAGATAACATCAGCAGTTCTGTTACTCACACTCCTAGAGATGAACCCGAGAATCCTGTTTGCCTTATTACGAACGCTTATACACTGTTTTCTAGGCTTCAAATCATTGCTAACAAACACACCTAGATCTTTCTCGCAGTCTGAATTTTCTAATTCTAAATTAGCTAGTTTATATTTAACATTTGTTTGCATCTTCCCTATCTTTAATACCTTGCATTTGTCAATGTTAAACTTCATCTGCCAATTTACTGACCATTCATGTAAGGTATCTAGATCCCTTTGGAGGCACTCTATATCGCTATCTGAATCAATTGATCTCCCCATTTTAGTATCGTCTGCGAATTTACTTATCCTACTAGTTATACCTAAATCTAGGTCATTTATGTATATAAGAAACAACAGGGGACCTAATACCGATCCCTGGGGGACACCACTTTTGACTGCTCCCCACTCTGACTTGGTACCATTTATGCTGACTCTCTGTTTCCTACCAATTAGCCATGACCTAATCCATCCCAACAACGACCCTCCTATTCCATGTGCCTCAACCTTTCTCATCAATCTCTCATGAGGGACTCTGTCGAAAGCTTTACTGAAATCTAAATATATAATATCATATGACTTGTCACTATCTACTGCTTCATATACCTCTGAGAAAAAGCTAAGCAAATTAGTAAGGCAAGAACGTCCCTGAGTGAATCCATGCTGAGAAGAATTTATTAAGTTAAATTTTACTAAGTGGCTTCTAATTTTCCTAGCAATAATGGACTCTAGCAACTTTCCTATGATTGATGTGAGACTAATGGGACGGTAATTGGATGCTATCGATTTATCACCTTTTTTGAAGATCGGAACTACATTTGCAAGCTTCCAAGCTTCTGGAACTAAACCTGTTTCTAATGACTTGTTAAATATAAATGCTAATGGACTACTTAACTCATCTCTGCATTCTTTTAATACTCTAGCATATACCTCGTCAGGACTAGGCGATTTTTGAGGTTTCAGTCTGTCAATTTCCTTAAGCACATCATTTCTACTTATACTAACTGTACTTAACATATTTTCTATACTATCACTATATACCATATTGACTTCTGGAATCTGTGCCAAATTTTCATTAGTGAAAACGGAAAGAAACTGACTATTTAATGTACTGCACATTTCTAAATCATTTTCTGTTATTTCTCCTATTGAAGTTTTTAGGGGGCCTATTACATCTCTAACTTTAGATTTATATAGTTGGTAAAAAGCTTTAGGGTTATTTTTTGAGTCGCTGGCTATCCTTATTTCATAATTTATTTTTGCTTTCCTGATTTCCTTTTTGACCTGTCTTGATAGAGTCTGATAGTATATATGTAAATGATTTTCACCTTTCTTTATTTTTCGATATATTCCTTTCTTTTTTCCTATAAGATCTATTAGCTTATTAGTCATCCATTTTGGTTGGTTCTGCGTCGATCTAAATCTTCTTTTAGGGATATTTATGTTGAGCATTGTGGAGTGAAGCAATAAACTGGTTATATGTAGGTGGCAAGTTTAACTCTGGCATATCCTGACTTAATTGCTTAACAATAGGGTCCACCCTTAAGTCTCTTCTTAGCCCACCATAATCGGCTTTTCTGAAATCTGGGATAAGTGTCGTATTCTCTTTAGCATTCCCTGTCCATTGTATATTAAAATAAATAGATTTATGATCGCTATTTCCTAGGTGGTCACCAATCTCTACATTATTTATCATATGTTCATTGTTACTGAAAACTAAATCAAGAATATTAATACCTCTAGTCGGCGTATCTATGAATTGAAATAAAAAACTATCTTGTACTACCTCAATAAACTCTACTGAATCGGAGTCGCCTATTTGGTGCTGCCAATCAATGTTCGGAAAATTAAAATCCCCCATAATGCACACATTGCTAAACCTTGATGCTATTTTAATTTCCTCCCATAACGATTTTCCGCCATTTCTACTCATATTAGGCGGTCTATATATAACTCCAATAACTATGGTCTCACTACCTTCGTTAACCTCTACCCAAACACTTTCATTATCATTATTTAGTCTAATACCTGATTTAATACAGCTTTTTAATGTACTCCTGACAAACACTGCTATACCCCCGCCCCTCCTACTTGTTCGGTCATATTTAAACAAACTATATCCTGGAATATCAAATTCTGCTAAAAAATGCCTAGATTCTGTATTAATCCACGTTTCAGTTAGCGCTATTATGTCTATATTTTCTGTGCTAACGAGTGCTCTAAGTTCGTTCATTTTGTTACATAAACTCCTACAATTTGTATAATATACCCTCAACCTATTACTTTTATTTGCAACTAATTTTCTATTGTGTTTAGCTAACTTATTATTTCCTGTTGAACTACTAGCTCTAGACGGAAATTCTACTCTATCAGTATTCTCATCTTTACTATCAGTTACATGTGTAGTGTTATCGATACTACTATTACACATCACTATATCCGCACTATCTTGACTGATTATTTCTATTTTACTCACTGGTTTGTCACATGAAGTACCTGCTCCATATGGAGACAGTATTTTACTTACACACCCAGGTTTTTTTAACGAAACCCCGCAACAATCTTGTCGAGTGAGCTGGCCAAGGTCGAAACTCCTAGTCGAGAGAGATGTACTCCATCCTGGGCATACAGTTCATCCTTACCATAAAAGAGGGACCAGTTATCCAGGAATGGAATAGTATTTGCCTTACAATACTTCTCCAGCCGGCTATTTACACCAATAGCCCTGGAGGACCATTCCTTCCTTACCCCTCTTCTAGGCAGGATACTGTTTACCACAGGAACTCCACCTTTTTCCTTGATCCTCTCCAACATTTCCTGATACTTGGAGAGCAACTCCTCAGTCCTGCATCTCCATATGTCGTTGCTCCCTGCGTTGAGGAAGATGATGGGGTCCTCCCCACTCACTTCCATGACAGCATCTATCTTCTCAGCCACCCTCCCGACTCCGGCACCAGGCACGCAGACAACTTTACCAACCTGAGTGTTTGTTGCCCTGCCAAGGTATCTAACCAATGAATCACCGACAATGAAAACAGACTTAGCTTTTTCCTTTTGTCGGCGTGTAGCAGTAGTTGTTGCAGCAACAGCAGCAGACTTCCCCCCCTCCCCTCTCACTGCCTCGATGATCGCCACTTCATCGCCATCACTCTCATCAGCCAAGGTGCTGAAGTTGTTGTGGGTCTTGACTGGCTGCCTTTTCAGCTTGCAGGCCGTTGCACTAGTTGACACCACTTTCCAAGGGGCTTCACGACCCCTGGGAACACTTCCGGTAGCCTCACACTTCTTCTCCGCCATAGCTAGTCTCAAGGCCAAATGTTCATCTTTGAGACACTGAATCTCCTGCTCCACACTCTCCAGTCTTTCTTGCAAAGCAAGACAAAGCTGGAGAGTATGGGAGGAGACAGCAGACTCATCAACAACAGCCATCACTATGAAAGTTCACTAGGACCTCACTAAGGGTAAACCGGTACACTAGCGGTCACTGGGGACGTCCACACTAGTCACGGGTCAGAGGGCAACTGTTAACCCCATCACCACCAGTACGTAATTTAAACACGTACCTCGATAGTGTTAACCCCATCACCACCAGTACGTAATTTAAACACGTACCTCGATAGTGTTAACCCCATCACCACCAGTACGTAATTAAAACACGTACCTCGATAGTGTTAACCCCATCACCACCAGTACGTAATTAAAACACGTACCTCGATAGTGTTAACCCCATCACCACCAGTACGTAATTTAAACACGTACCTCGATAGTGTTAACCCCATCACCACCAGTACGTAATTTAAACACGTACCTCGATAGTGTTAACCCCATCACCACCAGTACGTAATTTAAACACGTACCTCGATAGTGTTAACCCCATCACCACCAGTACGTAATTTAAACACGTACCTCGATAGTGTTAACCCCATCACCACCAGTACGTAATTTAAACACGTACCTCGATAGTGTTAACCCCATCACCACCAGTACGTAATTTAAACACGTACCTCGATAGTGTTAACCCCTTCACCACCAGTACGTAATTTAAACACGTACCTCGATAGTGTTAACCCCATCACCACCAGTACGTAATTTAAACACGTACCTCGATAGTGTTAACCCCATCACCACCAGTACGTAATTTAAACACGTACCTCGATAGTGTTAACCCCATCACCACCAGTACGTAATTTAAACACGTACCTCGATAGTGTTAACCCCATCACCACCAGTACGTAATTTAAACACGTACCTCGATAGTGTTAACCCCTTCACCACCAGTACGTAATTTAAACACGTACCTCGATAGTGTTAACCCCATCACCACCAGTACGTAATTTAAACACGTACCTCGATAGTGTTAACCCCATCACCACCAGTACGTAATTTAAACACGTACCTCGATAGTGTTAACCCCATCACCACCAGTACGTAATTTAAACACGTACCTCGATAGTGTTAACCCCATCACCACCAGTACGTAATTTAAACACGTACCTCGATAGTGTTAACCCCATCACCACCAGTACGTAATTTAAACACGTACCTCGATAGTGTTAACCCCATCACCACCAGTACGTAATTTAAACACGTACCTCGATAGTGTTAACCCCACCACCAGTACGTAATTTAAACACGTACCTCGATAGTGTTAACCCCATCACCACCAGTACGTAATTCAAACACGTACCTCGATAGTGTTAACCCCTTCACCACCAGTACGTAATTTAAACACGTATCTCGATAGTGTTAACCCCATCACCACCAGTACGTAATTTAAACACGTACCTCTATAGTGTTAACCCCATCACCACCAGTACGTAATTTAAACACGTACCTCGATAGTGTTAACCCCATCACCACCAGTACGTAATTAAAACACGTACCTCGATAGTGTTAACCCCATCACCACCAGTACGTAACTTCCATCATATTCTGGTTACCATTAGACGATTTTCTTTAGTTTGTATTCTACTGAAGGGACTCAAATGGGTAAATACGATCTCAATAAACCTTCTGAGTAACATAAGTCCTTCTTAAACTGCATAAATCATCTAGTTTTAGCCAGAATCAAAGGTAAAAGATATGGAGATCACGGAAAATGTGGGGTTTAAGCCTAATAGTGTATTAGTAGCAAAATAAGCTTTATTAAATTATGAAGTTAATAAAACACCAAAATATCTGAAAATCCGAATAAAGTTTGACCAATTAGTGTGTATGAAAGAAAGAGAGTGAGTGCGTGCGTGCGTGCGTGCGTGAGTTGGGTGACTACCACTACGTATGGTTCATAATTTAGTCCGAAAATGTGGTTAGTAGGATCTCAAATGAGGAAAATTTAATTTTAAGAGTGGAATGATTGTGAGGAGGAATGGAAGAGAGAGATAAGAGCATGTGAGAGAGAGAGGGGGGGGGGGGGGGGGGGGAAGGGTTGTGTGTGTGAGTGAGTGAGTATGTCAGGCAATTATTGTGCGTTTGCAAGAGAGAGAGAGGAGTATGTAAGACAGCTACTGTCTTATATATATATATATATATATATATATATATATATATATATATATATATATATATATATGGACGTTCTGTCGTTAGTGTGAACACCGAACATACTGTATGTATGTACAGTTCCGAGTTGGTGATGGGCTGGTCTATCAGAATGAGAACTGAGCGATCTCTGCCATACCCATAGCTTACTCTGACTGTTCCTTTTACTTATATATTTTCTAGATCTCAAGTGACGGCGTCTCTTCCATGGATTGACCTCTCAATCTACCAAGATTGGAAGCCAAAGCGTCACATTTTTCCTTTGCCCCTCAACTTTTTTTTTCATAATTACTGAGGGGCACAGGGCTCTGGGTGGGGCTTTGGTTTCCCGGGCGTTTCTGCACCCTCCTCAGCTCCCCGCCATGGAGTGGCTTCGGTCACCCAGGCTTTATTGTGGTCGGCAGGGAGGGTTCTGTGGAGGCCCTCGGTTACGGCCTTGGCCTTGCTCGGGGCCTTGGGGCTGTTCGGCCAGGCAGCTTGGGGAACAACAATAACAACAACAACAGTTCCGAGTATATGAAACAGAGACGTTGTACCAGCCCGTCTCCTCAGCCACGGAGAATCCCCGGTGTATCCTTTCTGGCTGATAAGTTACGATGGGGCAGAAAGGGAGGGATGGAGGCGATGGTGGTGGGGGGTAATAGTTTGACGGGTGAGGGATAGAAGGGATAGGAAGGGTTAGTTAGTTCAAAGAGGACTTCAGAGGGTATTAACCCTATTGGATTTATTAAGCCAGTACACTAAGTCAAGAATATCGTCAGGGCGGAGCCCCTTGTCGATAACCCCAGTCTCTTGATAGGAAGGGAGGCGGAGGAGAGTGGCTGGGATAGGAGAGGTAGGGTACGTAGCAGGTTCTGCATATAGTGAAAAGAGGAGGAGGGGACAGGGTTACATAATGTCAACCCACTTTACCTCGAATTAATTATTTAGGAGTTAAACTTAAAGTGTTCCGTTTTGTATTATATGATAAGCTAGAGCTGTTAAATCTGTAATGCAGCATTATCATAAATAATCGTAGGAAATTGTTCAACAAATTGTTTCAACACTCACGCAAATTGGTGCGGAAGAACAGGGTACAAAAGGTTTTGGTATTTTGTGGTTGGAAGGATTGTTAAGGGGAGGTTTTTAGTTAGTTCGCTAGACTTCCATCAAGCTTAACATTACAGCCCCTAGACCCCTTTCAAGATAAATTTGTACATTTTTCGGTAGAAAAATGTCCCGGCCGAAGGCCGGTTCCTCTTAAACTTACAGGCTCGCTATCGCTCGCCAGGAAAAATAGACACCTAAATGGCACGAAAAGTCTTAAAATTTACAGAAATGGGGCGAAAGTTCTTAAAATCGCCAAACTAATGGGGCGAACGTCTTATAATATCAAAAGCAATGGGCTAACCATGAGGGAGAAAGGGGTCAAGAAAAAAATCCCTCAAGTGGAAATCTCCCCTTAACACCAAGTATCGAAGTGATACCATAATCATAGAAGAGTTGTTTGTATTCATTAGCTATAATTATATAATATAACTTTTTTACCTCTTTAATTACTCAATACACCTTAAGAAGTAGACCCCAATGTCGAATTACTCAATACACCTTAAGAAGGAGACCCAAATGTCGAATTACTCAATACACCTTAAGAAGTAGACCCCAATGTCGAATTACTCAATACACCTTAAGAAGGAGACCCCAATGTCGAATTACTCAATACACCTTAAGAAGGAGACCCCAATGTCGAATTACTCAATACACCTTAAGAAGTAGACCCCAATGTCGAATTACTCAATACACCTTAAGAAGGAGACCCCAATGTCGAATTACTCAATACACCTTAAGAAGTAGACCCCAATGTCGAATTACTCATACACCTTAAGAAGGAGACCCCAATGTCGAATTACTCAATACACCTTAAGAAGTAGACCCCAATGTCGAATTACTCAATACACCTTAAGAAGGAGACCCCAATGTCGAATTACTCAATACACCTTAAGAAGTAGACCCCAATGTCGAATTACTCAATACACCTTAAGAAGTAGACCCCAATGTCGAATTACTCAATACACCTTAAGAAGTAGACCCCAATGTCGAATTACTCAATACACCTTAAGAAGTAGACCCCAATGTCGAATTACTCAATACACCTTAAGAAGTAGACCCCAATGTCGTTATTGTAATATGCATGGGGTCGAACGAATTAGCTTGTGGATCAGTCAGAATTAAATTGGCTACACCTGCTAACTTAAGGGAGCCCACCTCGCTTGTTTGCTCTTTCTCTCCCTCTCTCTTTGGCTTGTATCCATTCGGCCCCATTCAGCCTACTGTTTTATGACTTTGACCCCCATCCAGGTGTCAATATTTTCCTGGCGAGCGGTAGCGAGCCAGCATATATTTTTTTATTTTGTTAAGCAAGCTAAATTTGTAAATTTTTCGATAGAAAAATTTCTCCGGCGAAGCCGGATTTCTCCATGCAATGCTGGCTCGCTATCGCTCGCCAGGAAGAAATCGACACCTGGATGGGGATAAACGTCTTAAAACAGTTGGCTGAATGGGGCCGAATGGATACAAGCCCGGGAAAGAGAGAAAAGGAGAGAAAGATAAAAAAAAAAAAAAAACGGTGACCCCCTTAAACTAATATAGTTACGCCTTCTTTTGTGCATCCTGTCTTAGCTACCAATATCGGCTGAACTCGCTCCTCGGCTTTACTTACTCCAACTTTAGCCTCAATAGCTTCCCTCTGTAATATTAAATTATTCGCAATCGCTAATAAAAAGTCGAGTTTATACCATATGAATTAAGGGGGCTCACCGGCTTTTTTTGTTTTATCTTTCTCTCCCTTTTTTCTCTTTCCCGGGCTTGTATCCATTCGGCCCAATTCAGTCAACTGTTTTAAGACGTTTTTCAACATTCAAGTGTCTATTTCTTCCTGGCGAGCGATAGCGAGCCAGCATTGTATGGAGAAATCAGGCTTCGCCGGAGACATTTTTCTATCGAAAAATGTACAAATTTAGCTTGCTGTCAAAACAAAACAAAATATATATATGCTGGCTCGCTACCGCTCGCCAGGAAAATATTGAAACTTGGATAGGGATAAACGTCTTAAAACAGTAGGCTGAATGGGGCTGAATGGATACAAGCCAAAGACAGAGGGAGAGAAAAAGAGAAAAAGCGAGGTGGGCTCCCTTAACGCAATTATGATAATGTTTGACCGATAATACAATGAAAAAAGTCGACATGAATTGAAGGTAGCAACTCACGTGTAAGATAATTATGAACGGGCATACACAACCATTGTCAGTGGTAACCGTAATAGACATACATTCATAGGGAGGCGGGGATGAGATAGATTAGTCCCCAGTGCCGGCCATGGAACGGTGGCGAGCGGTCCGAGGCCGGCTATCATCCCCCCAATGCTCGGTTTCTCTCTCATAGCTTATAATGGCACCCGTCATATGACGGGCACCGCAGGAGTTGCTAATATTCTCTCTCTGACGGTCACCGCGAGTCGAGTGTTAATATCGGCAACTTTCCGGTAATAGTATTTTTTCTTTTTTGTTGGCAGAAAATCGTCTTGTCCCCCTCATAATTGCTCATCTATTACAAAGTATGTATTGCCAAATGTGATGTTACTTATGAACACTAGACATTAATTATGATGTAGAACTTTGCAGCATTTTATTTTTCTTACTTATCGACAAATCTGCTCTTAGGAAATAAAACTATCCGTAAGATGAAACAAAATAATAATAATAATAATAATAATAATAATAATAATAATATGAAGTTGTGCCACATAAAATAGGGTGGACTAGAGAGAGAAAAGGTGTGTGTGTGTGGATGTATTTCGCCGTTAAATGGGCGTGTGTACCTCCGCCTTAAGAAGTTATCGAGCCAAGCCTTAGAATACCTGGGGAGGATTCTAGGAGCATTGAGTAGCCTTGCCGTCCGATTCCTGGGCTCTTAAGATGTAATGAGGCGCACTCGGGTATAATAATCGTAGTCCCCCTCTATTTCAATCGTTTTCTGCTTCGTTTCTCCCGTTTTCTTTTATTTTTCCTTTGTTCGCGTTCTATCTGTTTTTCTTACCTTTTCTTCTAGTTGTGTCTTTCCTCCTTCTGTATCTATTTACAGTAGTTCTCGTTTACACTTTCCTATCTAATATTCTCCTTTTCCTTAGTTCGCATATTTTCTTTGTTTCGTTCGTTTTCTCATCTGTGTTCCTCGTGTGTTTCTTTCCCTCTGTTTTTCTTTCGTTTTCTCTAGCTCCCGTGTTTTGTCTTTCCGCCCTTGTTTTTCTTAGACCGTTTTCTCTTTCGTCTCTCATATTCGTTACTTCCCCTTTTCTTATTCCTCTCTGTTTCTCTTGTTTGTTTTTACTGATTTCCTTTCCTCTTTTCCTCACGTTTTCTTTTGCTCGTTGTTCTTCTTTCCTCTGTTTGCTGTTTCCTATTACTCTCATTTTCATTACTTTCCTTATTCTTTCATAGTGTGTTGATTTTCGGTGTGAGCATCCTAGGTTCGAATCCCTGGACTGCCACATGTGTTTGTTAATTTCATTAATCGAGTTTAGGAGTAAAGTTGGTTGGTGGAGAGAACATAATAATTCATTCAGGTTCAGTAGTAGTTTATCGAGAGGCCTTCCCTAGGGTCAAGTGCCCCATTAATTACTATTTCCTTTCACCTATGCATAGCCTATGATAGCGCAGTTGGAAAGTGTGTACATGCTTAGATTGATATGCAGGATTCGAAACTGCATAATAAATCGTAGGCTTGTCCACCTTTCTTTAACTGTCTTCGTGGTGCAATGCATAAGTGTGTTGATTTTCGGTGTGAGCATCCTAGGTTCGAATCCCTGGACTGCCACATGTGTTTGTTAATTTCATTAATCGAGTTTAGGAGTAAAGTTGGTTGGTGGAGAGAACATAATATTCTTTTTCGCGTTCGCTTTCCTCTGTTTTTCTCGTTTTATTTTGTTTTTCATTTTTCTTTCCTCTGTTTTGCCCGTTTGTTGTAACTCTTGTGTTCTCTTTCTTACTGTTTCTACCGTTTCCTTGAGTTTCCCCTTGATTTTTTGTATTCATTACCGTACCTTTTATTTCTCGAAGTTAGAATTTTAAGTATTCGGCAGTATCTTTTGTATCTGCATAACCTTCAACCACAGTGCTCCCCTGAGTGTTGGGGCTTGTATTGAAAGGTAAATCAGGAAAATATAGAACAAAATAACAAAGGAATTAGTTAGAAAAGACAGAAAGGATAGATGAAGCATTTATTTGTCTTAGGGAGAACAGGGATATGGCGTAATTTCGTTATTTCTACTATGATTGATGTAAACATTGCAATACATTTCATGAACATAACATAATATAATAATACTATACAATATTGTAATCTTAAGAGCATTTTATAGTTATTTGTATTAAAGAAGATATATTTACAGTTGATTGCCTATTTCTTAGGGGTAGATTATCAACTTGTTCCATAAATACGCTTGCGATTTCTCTCTCTCTCTCTCTCTCTCTCTCTCTCTCTCTCTCTTCTCCTCCTACCGCATTGTTCCACTAGAATCGAAGCTGCAACAAAAGAACTACACTCTTACAGACGATCATTAAAATGGTCTTCCACGTTTTAAGCCATTTCACATACCATATAATACAGTATAGGGTAGACTGGAGAGAGAGAGAGAGAGAGTTAGTTAGTTAGTTAGTTAGTTAGTTAGTTAGTTAGTTCTACTCATTGAGACAGAGAATCGGACGAGGGAGCGTGAAAGTGGCCCCAGACCCTGAGAATTGGAGCCCTTGAATGTTCTTTCTACTTGGGCCCTGTCTCGAGTCGGCCACTCCCAGCAATGGGGTACCGTATGTCCCTGGGTATATACCGTACATACATACATACTAAAAGTCTTTTACTCTAATCCGAACTCGAGTTATATAACTGTAGGTACTATGACAACATTTGTATTAGGCTTGGGAGGATACACGTACCATTTTGTTGCGGTGATCCAATTTGTACGCGATATCCATTGGAGAATAATACTCGTCAAAAATCAGTAGAGTCAGTAGAGTTTTTCTGGTTCCCCTTCTTCCTCGTGTTTAGCTCCATT
The DNA here is from genome assembly GCA_032716605.1 of Paralithodes platypus. Lineage (NCBI taxonomy): Eukaryota > Metazoa > Arthropoda > Malacostraca > Decapoda > Lithodidae > Paralithodes > Paralithodes platypus. The sequence goes on from CM064505.1 coordinate 37,324,453, forward strand.
GTTTTTCAGATTCTAAGAAGTTCGGCCCATTAGTTGGGCGATTTTGAGAACTTTTGCCCTATTTTGTTTTTGTTTGTTTTTGTCTTCAATATTTGGACTTTTCGTGTCATTTAGGTGTCGATTTGCTCCTGTAATTAAGGAGGGATCGGCCTTCGGTTGGGACATATTAGTGGAATTAATAAAGGAGACATGAAAAATGTACTAAAGCTCAGTGATAGCGAAATAACTCTTACAAATGGTTTCAAATTAGATAAATTTCGTTTAAAAAAAGATATAGGCAAATATTGGTTTGGTAACAGAGTTGTAGATGGGTGGAACAGGCTACCAAGTGATATAGTGGGATCAAGAACGATAGGGAGCTTTAAGATAAAATTAGATAGGCATATGGACGAGATGGGTTGGGTGTGAGGGGGATCTACCAGGTGTGGGCCAATCGGCGCTCAGCAGACCCCCGTAATCTTGTGTTAATCTATTACCGTCTTGGTGGGGTCAGTACTCAAGGTATTAGTGAGATGGGTCTATAATTGGGCCTTGTAATTGGGGTTGGGTGTGACAGGGATCTACCTTGTATGGGCTGATCGGCTTTTTGCAGACTCCCATTTTCTTATGTTCTTATATTTCTACCGAAAAAATATACAAATATATCTAGAAAGGGGATCTTGATTGTATTTTTAAGTTTAATGGCCTAGGGAGGAAACTAAAAAGAAAAAGAAATAAATATATGAAGAGAAAAACCCTCCCCCCCCCCCCCCCCCTTAATACATATAATTACTTGGCTATTACGAAGATTTGGTAGCGAAATATGTTGCTGAGGATGACAAACTTGGCTAGAAGATGATGCAGAGACATGGTAGTTTCATATTATTTCATTAAGTATCGAGAAATCAGCTGCTAAATGATTCGATATGAAGCAGTTTCATATTATTTCATCAACTATCGAAAAATCAGCTGCTAAATGATTCGATATGAAGCAGTTTCATATTATTTCATCAAGTATCGAAAAATCAGCTGCTAAATGATTCGATATGCCATCAGGTGGAAATAAACTGACTATAGTTTTGGATTAGGGATATTTTCCGTCTTGTTTGGCAATAATACAACACAGCATTTCAGACCACCATAGAAAGCAAGTTAGCTAGTTATGCATTTGCAAGGGGGTAGTGCTTGTTTTTTGTGTGTATATATTTATCTATAGATATATTTTTGAGTTTGCTCGCTAGACCTTCATCAAGCTTTAAAAAACACCCCTTAGACCCCCATTCAAGATCAATTTTTTTTTTTTTTTTGGTAAACATTTCGACAGGCTCGTTATCGCTCGCCAGGAAAAAATTCGACATCTAAATGGCACGAAAGGTCTTAATACTGATAAAGAAGTGGGGCGAAAGGTTTCAAAATCGCCAAACTAACTGAAAGAACATCTTAAAATCTCAAAACGAATATGCTAAACATGAGAAGGAAGGGGTCCAAAAAAAAGCAACTACCTCCCCATTATAAGGGAGCCCACCTCGTTTTTGTTTTCTCTTTCTATCCCTCTCTCTTTGGCTTGTATCAATTCAGCCCCATTCAGCCTACTGTTTTAAGACTTTTACCCCCATCCAGGTGTCAATATTTTCCTGGCGAGCGGTAGCGAGCCAGCATATATATATGTTTTTGTTTTGACAGCAAGCTAAATGTGTACATTTTTCGATAGAAAAATTTCTCCGGCGAAGCCGGATTTCTCCATACAATGCTGGCTCGCTATCGCTCGCCAGGAAGAAATCGACACTTGGATGAGGATAAACGTCTTAAAACAGTTGGCTGAATGGGGCCGAATGGATACAAGCCAGGGAAAGAGAGAAAAGGAGAGAAAGAGCCAAAAAGCAGGTGACCCCCCTTTATCAATACTGCCTATATACTGTTTCCCCGTATATACAGTATATAATAGACAAACAACCATATATATATATAGCAATCGTAGGCGAGGAATACTGTATGCCTTTTAAATTTCGCTTCATCTCTCTAAAAGCCTTCTAGATTCAATGGTTTTTCGAAGCGGGGGGTGTTTTTGAGCACTCGCTTTGGTCCATTGGAAGCTGTGGTGGTGGGTGGTGGTGGTGTTGTTGTTGGAGGGGGGGAGGTTGTGGTGGCGTTGGAGGTAGAGGTAGTTGTGGAGGGGGGGCTGTGGTGGTGTTGGAGGTGGGGGGGGGGGTTGTGTCGGTGGAGGTAGGGGGGAGGGTTGTGGTGGTGGTGGAGGTAGGGGGGGAGGGGTTTGGTGGTGTTGGAGGTAGGGGAGGGGGTTTTGGTGGTGTTGGATGGGTGGGGGTATGTGGCAGTTTTGGTGATGATGGTAGTGGTTGTGGTGATGGTAATTGTGGTTGTGGTGGTAATGATGGTAGGTGTGGTAGTTAGGGTGGTACTAGGGGTTGTAGTAATGGTAGTAGTAGAGATTGTGGAGAGGTGTTGTGTGTGTGGTTGTGTGTTCTCAAATGAGAGGAATTTCAGCCCGATTGCTTTCATTCATATTGAGAGTAAATGGTTAAAGGGTCAAGATTAATGTCTAGTTCGTTGGCGCTACCTTTAGTAGTTGTTGCAATGTGGCAGTTGTGATGATAATAACAGTAGGGGTGTAGTGTTAACCCCTAGAGGATCATGACGCCTTTTGACAGTTTATTATGGCTATCATTAGACGGTTTTATACAGCTTAGGAAGGATATGTGGGCATGTAAAGGGTAATGACTGTCTCAATTAACCCTCTGACTTCCATCGATCCTTCCTAATCTGAATAAAATCCTTAAATATAAAATATAAAAGAAACGCGTATTGGATCTTGAAAGGGTTAACATAAACAAATAACATGTTTTTAGTAAGAATATCGACCCCCATTTTTTACCTGCCCGCCGAACAGGTAAGCCAAGTTGGTAATTATGTAAGTTGAGCAAAGTTTTCTTGTAATTGTATCTTGGAACTTTGGTGAGATTTAATATTTTCGGGAAGTAATTTTTGTAAGATTAAATATGATAAATAAATAGATTGGTGGATTGATAATAAGTAGATATATAGGAAAACTAATAGCTTGATAGATTGACTGATTGGTTAGTAGATAGATAAGAACACTGGTAGATACGTAAACGGATTGATTAACTTGATAGATAAAGAGAGTTGCATGGATTTACATAGACCACACAAATCATTCGGTCCCAACGAGGTGATCCGGCCTTAAAACTGACTGGTATACGATTCGATTCATCCCCATATACTAAGGCAGTGGAAGAAAAGGACAACGCTTGAGAGAGAGATAGTTTACACAAATAAATACCAACCACACAGACCTTACGATCCAAACGAGGTGGTAAAAACTTGAAATAGCAGAACCTCAAGTAAAGGAAAGTGGAAAAATAACGTAGCACAGAAGAGAGAGGGAAAGAGAGAGAGAGAGAAAAAAAATAAAACAAACAAGCAAACAGCGAAGTCTAAGGATTTACAGAGGAACAACAAGAGGAGATCCGGGATAAAAATGAGAGAAACGAACAGTAAAAGGAGAGTGAGAGAGATTCTAATGGAAACACTTTTTTTTTTTTTTTTCCAGGATTGATCAGTAGGAGTGGTGGTGGTGGTAGTGGGGTATATCACTTCCAGTGCAGCATATTGTCACTATTAGGCCTAACTATCATTGGTAAATGGGTAGCTTGTTAAATAAATTGATTGATGGGTAGATTGATTGGTTGGTTGAATAATTAATATTGATAGCTAGGCAGATTGATTAATTGATTTACCGATTGATAGATTTACATAGATACACTGGCTACACAGATCATACGTTCAGTGCGAGGTGGCCAGGACTTAATCTTAGTAGCGATAGCAACCCTAATAGGGAAGTGGAAGGAAGGGATAGTAAAGCAGGAAGCTCTCACTCTCCACCCTCCGCTCCCTTTAGCAATTTGCCGTACGTGAAAACAGATGGAAGTGAATAAACCTTGCAGGGTTTGGAAATAACCTGAAGGAATTTACAGAATAGTTGGAAATGTATGCCATGCATACCTTCACTTATTTATTTTTATTTTTGTTCTGTTCTCGTCAACTAAAATCAATGTTAATTTCTGCCAGGTTTTCTGATCAGTAATCATTATCTACTCCAGACAATCTTCTCTATGGTATGAGCCAACCTTTATTAACCCTTTCATTACGGGACTCGTTCAGAAACGTTCTGGCAATTAAAAGCAATTTACAGGCCCTTAAAGGTTCTTATAGCCTGTGGAGACGAGTGCGAGTGAGCAGGAGCGCGAGAGACCCTCGTCCATTCTCCAGCACGGCGGCTGGGGCACTGAGGGGCGACAGTCATATCTCACGAGACCTATGCAGCTCTGACAGAGGCAAATGTTTGCGCGACATTGCCCATTATTAGCGAGTATTTGCTGATGTCTATGGTAGCGCTGTGGGTAAACCCCGGGCGCTATGAAGCTCGTTCTGGTGTAATTTTGAAGCGATTTTCTCCTAGTTTTTGGTAGAATACATTTAATTTCATTCAGACATTTGCTTAATCATTCGGGAGCCCTAATATGGCGGAAATATACCTGCAGCGTATGTGTTAAAGGTATCTATTGAGCCACTGTCTATTTATTCATTAGGGAGCATATTCCACTCATTGTAATTACACTGTGGCTCAAGACATGTTTTATTGGTGTCTAGGTTCGCTTTCCTGCGTATTGGTTTATCTCTCTCTCTCTCTCTCTCTCTCTCTCTCTCTCTCTCTCTCTCTCTCTCTCTCTCTCTCTCTCTCTCTCTCTCTCTCTCTCTCTCTCTCTCTCTCTCTCTCTCTCTCTCTCTCTCTTAGTTATAATATTTAATTGTGATTTACGTTACTAAGTCCTTATATAATCTTAAAACAGCTGCTCCATTATTCTCCGTTTCTTAAGCTCAAACAGATGGTACTGTAGTTCTCTTCATCTCTCATTGTATGGTTTATTTCTAAGGGGTGGGTTTCTGTCTTTATTAAGGGGCTAGTGGCTGTTTTTGATTTGGTCTATTTATTAATTTATGTTTCTTCACTAGACTGTCCTCAATCTTAGAAAAACATCCCCTAGACACTCCCCCCCCCCCCCCCCCCCTCTCTCGAGATAAATTTTTACATTATTCGGTAGAAAAATGTCCCGGCCAAAGGCTGGTTCCTCTTATAATTAAAGGCTCGCTATCGCTCGCCAGAAAAAAAATTGACACGTAAATGCACTATGACAACGAAATGGAGCTAAAGGTGTTAAAATCGCCAAACTAATGGGCCAAAAGTCTTAAAATCTCAAAACTAGTGGGGCTAAACATGAGGGAAAAGAAGGCCCTGGTCCAGGGATACCAGAACTGCACTGCATACTCCAGATGCGGCCTCACAATACTTTTGTATAATGGTATAATAATGTCTCTGCTATGATTATGAAAATTATAATGAATCCCAGTGATCTGTTTGTTTTATATGCTGCTACCGTGCATTGGCTTGTAGATTTTAGATATTCGTTTATAAGATGTCTGTGATACGCTCTATGTCTAATGTCTGTGATACGCTCTATGTCTAATGTTTGTGATACGCTGTATGTCTAATGTCTGTGATACGCTCTATGTCTAATGTCTGTGATACGCTCTATGTCTAATGTCTGTGATAGGCTCTATGTCTAATGTCTGATAGGCTCTATGTCTAATGTCTGTGATACGCTCTATGTCTAATGTTTGTGATACGCTCTATGTCTAATGTCTGTGATACGCTCTATGTCTAATGTCTGTGATACGCTCTATGTCTAATGTTTGTGATACGCTCTATGTCTAATGTCTATGATACGCTCTATGTCTAATGTCTGTGATACGCTCTATGTCTAATGTCTGTGATACGCTCTATGTCTAATGTCTGTGATACGCTCTATGTCTAATGTCTGTGATACGCTCTATGTCTAATGTCTGTGATACGCTCTATGTCTAATGTCTGTGATACGCTCTATGACTAATGTCTGTGATACGCTCTATGTCTAATGTCTTAAGCTCTAAGTCTAATGTCTGTGATACGCTCTATGTCTAATGTCTGTGATAGGCTCTATGTCTAATGTCTGATAGGCTCTATGTCTAATGTCTGTGATAGGCTCTATGTCTAATGTCTGTGATACGTTCTATGTTTAATGTCTGATACGCTCTATGTTTAATGTCTGTGATACGCTCTATGTCTAATGTCTGTGATACGCTCTATGTCTAATGTCTGTGATATGCTCTATTTCTAATGTCTGTGATAGGCTCTATGTCTAATGTCTGTGATAGGCTCTATGTCTAATGTCTGTGATACGCTCTATGTCTAATGTCTGATACGCTCTATGTCTAATGTCTGATACGCTCTATGTCTAATGTCTGTGATACGCTCTATGTCTAATGTCTGTGATACGCTCTATGTCTAATGTCTGTGATACGCTCTATGTCTAATGTCTGTGATACGCTCTATGTCTAATGTCTGTGATACGCTCTATGTCTAATGTCTGTGATACGCTCTATGTCTAATGTCTGTGATAGGCTCTATGTCTAATGTCTGTGATACGCTCTATGTCTAATGTCTGATACGCTCTATGTCTAATGTCTGTGATAGGCTCTATGTCTAATGTATGTGATACGCTCTATGTCTAATGTCTGTGATACGCTCTATGTCTATGTCTGTGATATGCTCTATGTCTTGTGTCTGTGATAGGCTCTATGTCTAATGTCTGTGATACGCTCTATGTCTAATGTCTGTGATACGCTCTATGTCTAATGTCTGTGATATGCTCTATGTCTAATGTCTGTGATACGCTCTATGTCTAATGTCTGTGATATGCTCTATGTCTAATGTCTGATACGCTCTATGTCTATGTCTAATGTCTGTGATACGCTCTATGTCTAATGTCTGTGATACGCTCTATGTCTAATGTCTGTGATACGCTCTATGTCTAATGTCTGTGATACGCTCTATGTCTAATGTCTGTGATACGCTCTATGTCTAATGTCTGTGATACGCTCTATGTCTAATGTCTGTGATACGCTCTATGTCTAATGTCTGTGATACGCTCTATGTCTAATGTCTGTGATACGCTCTATGTCTAATGTCTGTGATACGCTCTATGTCTAATGTCTGTGATACGCTCTATGTCTAATGTCTGTGATACGCTCTATGTCTAATGTCTGTGATACGCTCTATGTCTATGTCTAATGTCTGTGATAGGCTCTATGTCTAATGTCTGTGATACACTGTCTAATGTCTGATATGCTCTATGTCTGTCTGTGATAGGCTCTATGTCTAATGTCTGTGATACGCTCTATGTCTAATGTCTGTGATAGGCTCTATGTCTAATGTCTGATATGCTCTATGTCTAATGTCTGATACGCTCAATGTCTGTGATAGGCTCTATGTCTAATGTCTGATAGGCTCTATGACTAATGTCTGTGATACGCTCTATGTCTAATGTCTGTGATAGGCTCTATGTCTAATGTCTGTGATAGGCTCTATGTCTAATGTCTGTGATAGGCTCTATGTCTAATGTCTGTGATACGCTCTATGTCTAATGTCTGTGATAGGCTCTATGACTAATGTCTGATACGCTCTGTCTAATGTCTGTGATAGGCTCTATGTCTAATGTCTGTGATAGGGTCTATGTCTAATGTCTGATATGCTCTATGTATAATGTCTGTGATAGGCTCTATGTCTAATGTCTGTGATAGGCTCTATGTCTAATGTCTGTGATACGCTCTATGTCTAATGTCTGTGATACGCTCTATGTCTAATGTCTGTGATAGGCTCTATGTCTAATGTCTGTGATACGCTCTATGTCTAATGTCTGTGATACGCTATTTACCTTTTCTCCTTTTCAAATAGTATTCATATTTGTTGTTTTGGGAGCCTATTAGTAGTATCTGATATTTCTATCTATCCATCTATTGCCGGACGCCTCACTCCCCTTAAGGAGGGTGGCCATGCACAAAATGCCCCCAAGCGGACCTTTCCCCTGTAAGAGGGACAACCCATGCCAGTTTACTGAAGGACTTACAGGATTGACCACTCAGTTTAGGATCCATCCGACTCAGAGGCCTGCTATGCATCTTTTTAGCACTATTTTTCTACAGTGGTGGGTAGGTACTTCATCCACTAAACTGCTTCACACTTAGGTAAGCAGTATGGATTTGTATAAGGTTTACTCTCCTAGACAGGTTACCAACCAAGGCTAACGAGTCCCTAACATTTATAACTCTGTTCACGGGGTATAATGCTGATGCCCATGTCTGGTTTGGGTATCCGAATGCAGCAGAAGGTAATTCAATCTATTATGAAGCATAGTTCTTGATTCATAGATTCGTTGGGAACTGATCGTTCCTATGTTGAATGAAATTCACAGACATTTTGATGTCTCGGTAAAAAGATTCAATGATTAAAAATTATGGGTATAATTGATTTCTCAAAACTGTATTACGTCAGTTGGTGAGAATGAAAACAAAGTCAATTTAAGCTCCTATTGTTACACTGTAATGACCATGTGGTAGTGGTAATTAATTCTGATCGAATTTAAAGTCTCAAACTGATTAAACAAATTTCTAAAATGCAAATACCCAGTAAAAATTAGTAAGGAGATTCAATTCAACCCGAGACCGTTTCGAATAAGTTTGTATATGAATTAATGTTCATGACTGTACAATAATATGATAAGATTAGGGCTGGGGAATGAAGGGGGAGACCAATGTCAGTGTTCGAATTATAGCACCTGGTTGGACTGCACTGAATATTTTACTTTATGTCCTTTAAATCATTAATGATTAACTATTTTGTATTTTTGTATAGGATAAAGTGAACTTGTTTTTTTGTAATCGGTACTTAGCAGTTTAAGTCTGTAAGCGTTTTTTTATACACCCTGTATATATATATATATATATATATATATATATATATTGATTTACTGATTGATTGATACAGAGATTGATTGATTGATGGATAGAAAGGTTGATAGATAGATACGTGAACAGCTCTGGAACTATATCCCTGAATCCTTTCTTTCCCTTATTCTCTCATCCTGTGACTTGAATTGCTTCAAACTCCGTGTGTCCAGGCATTTTGGCCCGAGCATTCTTTGATTTTCGCCCTGTCTCTCTTTCATCTCTGGGGGAGGCACTCGTCACAGGCAATTTTCCCTTTCATCACTCGCATCCACAAAAATAAAAAATAAATAAAAAACAGGCAGATATATTGGATAGTATGTTAGATGGTTTATGGATGGATGGATGGTACAATAGTAGGATAGAGGAATGCATACAGAGATATTGAGTGACTGATATAAGTAAACACAGATAAATAGCTACACAAATACATAGATAAATATATACGAATACCTCTAATAGTATCTTTTCTTCCTTCCGGAGATAAATATATAAGACTAACTTTTAACCATATCTTTCCTTGCTTCCAGTACGCCTCTACCGGAGTGGTTGTGGCGGTGCGGTACATCACCTTCATAGGAGCCCTTCTGTCACTACTAACCCTCATCTTCACTATCTTCATATTCACGGCATACAGGTAACTCAGTATTAAGAGGGCATGGCTCACTTTTTGCTCGATTTTTTGTTTCCCTTATTTCTTGGTGGTGTAATGGTTAAGGTGTCTAAAAATCTGTGTGATAACCCGGGTTCGAATCCTGGTGGATCACATAATTATATGCTGTCCTTAATTTCATTGGAGGCGTTTGGTGTTGTGGTGAAATTAATAAAAAATAAATAGATTTCATGTATTTATTATTTTTCTAGTTTCCTCCCTAGGCCTCCCTCAAACTTGAAAAACAACCCCAGGGTCCCTTTCAAGATATATTTGTACATTTTTCGGTAGAAAAATGTCCTGGCTGAAGATCGGTTCCCCCTAAATTACAGGCTCGCTATCGCTCGCCAGGAACAATCGACACCTAAGTGACTCAAAAAGTCTTAATATTGACACAGAAAAGGGGCTAAAGGTCTCAAAATCGCCAAACTAGTGGGCCGAAAGTCTTAAATTCTGTAAAATAATGGGGCTAAGCATGAGGAAGAAGGGGGACCATAAAAGCGACCAAATTCCTTTTAACCCATTCAGTACCGGTGACGTAATTTGTGTTCAGCTACATTTAGACGATTTTATGAAGCTTGGGAGGGGTATATGGTCGCAAAAAGGATTAGTTGAGATAGTCTGTAGCCTTTAAATTGGTAAACGACCTTCTTAAACTGAAAACAATCTTCTAATAGTTGCCAGAATATAATGAATAAGACGTCGCCGGTACAGAAGGGGTAACATTTATGTGTATGTGTATGTATATCTGTTTGTAACTATGTATCTACTGTTTATGCATCACTATGTATCACTATGTATCTACTGTATATGCATCACTTTCACCGGAGCTGTTCTATCTCTGCTAACTATTATCTTTAGTATCGTCATATTTACAGCATACAGGTCAGTTTTATGTTATCTGCATTTATACATTTTTCTATCTATATCACAATCTCTCATATATAGGAATACTACTGTCACTCTCTTACTATTTACCGGTATCTTCACCATCTGCATTTTCACGGCGTACAGCTGTATGTGCCTATATATACATTATGTATGTATTTGTATGTAGAGTATATATAATATATACCGGTATATATATATATATATATATATATATATATATATATATATATATATATATATATATTAAGTTTAGACAAATTTGGTATTTGTGAGTTCTTATAACGGGGAGAAGCTAAGAAGTCTATAAATGAAAACACAAAGCGAGGAGTTATACAATAGGTACAGAACAACACTTGTATTGATACACAGTATATAGTTATGGTTTGACACAAAATAACATTGGATATAAAATACATAAAATTCGTCTATAAGACACACAAGATAAAATACAATCACATTTTACTTCAGTTATTGCTTAAGCTCTTACGTGCTGGAATATGAATCTAGTGAGACGCTACTATCAGGCGAAAAATATATTTATGGAATTTGAATCTTTACGTAGGTTCTTTGACTGAATCAAACTTCATTTACATGCACAGTGATATTTATACAATGGAATCATACAAAGAGAAATAATGAATTTGAATACCGGTACTTGGTTTTCTAGCTTCGAGAATTTGAGATATAGAATAGTTACACTGCCCACATTGATTTGGAAGCATGTTTTCTGTAGTCGTTCAACTATAGTTATTATTTTATTCACGAGGAACAATAATTATTTATCTATATGAAAGTCATTAAGTATAAATTGTATGAGATGAGTGTAATATACTGTATGTCAGATTGAAAGTCCTGCTATTAAATGTCTTTATTTACATTGATACCAGACTATCCAATCGTAAACATAAAGTGTTCAATAAGGGCTAGCAAGACAGCGTGTGTGTTCTGTAACCCTGAAGGGAGAATTACTTGAAAGCAAGGAAGGGACTCTAAAAGTTAGAGACGCACTACCGGTATTTGATATTTAAATTAGTGACTGCCCTGCTGTTGAATGCGGACTTAAGGATTTTTCACTTCGTGTTGGTGATGGGGTACTAGGTCTTCATTTATCATCAGGTTTTGTTCTGCCAGGCCTCGAATTATGGACTGGGAAGTCGTCAGATTTTCTTCTCTCCTCTTCGCTGGTGCCAAGTCTTAAACCACAGGCTGTGCCAGGTATCAAACCACAGGCTAAAGATGGTGTAAAGGTGAGTCTCTGCTGCGGTATATCCAGTCGATGACCCGGTGTGTGAGCTTCATGCCTCACGGGTACCATGGATATACTTTTGTCGATGTCACCCAAGACATATTACCAGTACACTTGACAAGGTCAGTCTTAGACCCGACAGAGTTAGTATCACACTTAGCAGGTCTACAGTAGTATCAAACTTAGCAATGCTAGGTATCACACCTAGCAGTGATCAAATATTGCAAGGGAATATTTTGATTCTGGTTGCTTGTTTAGTGCACATAGTGTCTCGTCCTTCTGCGTTGTTCAGTTGGTAGGTGTTGAGAGCTAGAAGGGCTTGCTCTGACTGCGGTGATTTTGGTGGCTGCCGAAGGCATGATGTTTTGGTAGTTGGTGCGCGAGCTGTTCTGCGCATGAAAGGCACTCTGGGCCTCTCTCATGGCGACTTCTATGTCCTTCTGGTCTGGTAGTTGCCTTCCTTCAAAATAAAAAAATGCCCACCAAGACTCCTTCAAACAAAAGTTGTAAATTTTTCGATAGAAAAATATCCTAGCTGAAGGCAGATTTCTATTAAGATACATGTTCGCTGTTGCTCGCCCAGAAAAAAAAATGGACACTTGAATGGAGTAGAGCGTCTTAGTATCGCCAAACTAATAAGGTGAAACGTCTTAAGATCTCCAAACTAATGGCGTGAAACAGGGTAGTTCCAAAAAGTCCCCCCTCTGAGCAAATAGCGTTAACCTCCACAATAAGGCACCAATAACGCCGCAGTAACTCACCATGATAATTACGGCGCCCTCCACCGTGACTTAACATACCTCAACGACCCCCCTTCCGCCCCCTGCTGAGATATGAGAGTTATTTCAGGGCTGTTGAATAGCTGAGTAGTGGAGAGGAGGGGGACGGAAGAGGGAGGGGGTAGTGAAGAGGGGGGGGGGGGATAGGAGTGAGGGAAGAGGGAGTGGTGGTAGGGGGAGGATGGAAGAGGGAGGGGGAGGGAAATAGGAGGGTTAGAGGTGGGAGTGAATGAGGGAAGAGAGAGTGGTGGTAGGGGGAGGATGGAAGAGGAAGGAGGGTAGTGAAGAGGTGGAGGGAAATAGGAGGGGTAGGAGCGGGAGTGAGTGAGGGATGGGGTGGGTGAGGGTAGAGGGAGTACAAAGGAACTCAAGCAACAACAGGTCCAGTGACCCCTCTAGGCTGCTTGTCCTCCAAAACACTGAGGATCAAGTGTCCAACAGTGGTTTAGAGTGGGTAAGGGAACATTGGAAAGGGAACTACTGCCCTAGAACTAATGTCCGTGGCAGGATTAGGAAGTTAGTAGGGGACAGATGGGTTAGTAACTGAGGGGGGGATAAAATAAAGTTATTCATTTAGAAACGCAGTCAGTCGCGGGTTTGATGCGAGATATTTGTCTAAGCGGAGTTTAAATGAATCAACGGTGCTGCAGTCTATAACGTCTCGGGGAAGCCCACTCCACAAGTTGACAACTCGATTGAAGAAGAAATTCTTAGATTCGTGTGAGTTAAAAGATTTACCAATAATTTTGCAACCGTTTCCCCGTGTGTAATTAGATTGGTCGATAGTGAAGTACTTACTACAGTTCATATTGTCGATGCCTTTGATGATTTTGAACACTTGAATTAAGTCACCTCTTAATCTGCACTGGGTTAAAGGAAATAGATTTAATTTTCTAAGACGCTCTTTGTATGGTTTGTTCTTTAGGCTAGGTAGGCCTATGATTTTGGTAACTCTACGTCGAACTCGTTCTAGCTTGTTTATATCTTTTTGGTAATAAGGGCACCAGGATTGAACGCAGTATTCCAGAAGAGGGCGGACTAAGGAATTGTAAAGGGTTAGGATAACTTCTTTGGATTTATGCTCAAATGACCTGCCTATAAAGCTAATTATTTTGTTTGCCTTTTTAACAACTTCTGAACATTGTTGACTCGGTTTTAGGTTACTCAATATTGTTACTCCCAGATCGGTTTCTCTGTTTACATTCTTAAGCTGAGTGCCATTCATCGAATAGTTTGCTTTCTCATTTAGGTATCCGATATGTAGTACTTTACATTTATCCGCATTGAAACTCATTTGCCAAATTTGGGCCCAACATGACAATTTATCTAGATTGTGTTGCATATCGTCAACTTGTTCTTTTGAGAGTACGCTATTTGCAATTTTTGTATCGTCAGCAAATTTTGAGATTGTACAAGTGAGACCCTCATCTATGTCGTTGATGTAAATTAGAAAGAGAATTGGTCCTAGTACCGATCCCTGGGTTACCCCGCTACTTACATTGGTCCATTTAGATGCCTTACCGTTTATGACTACTCTTTGTTTTCTGTCGCTGAGTCAATTTTCTATCCATTTCAACACACCGTCTTGTATTCCATGCGCTTTTAGTTTTATCAGTAAACGTTTGTGGGGAACTTTGTCAAAGGCCTTTTGAAAATCAAGGTATATAATATCTACAGCTTTACTCTCATCGTAGAGGTTGAGGATATCGTGGAAGAAGTCTAAGAGGTTTGTTAAACAGGAACGTTTTTTACGAAAGCCGTGTTGAGTATCTTTAAGTAAGTTATTTGCCTCTAAGTGATTTACGAGTCTGTCTCTTATGACTGTTTCTAGCATTTTACATACAATTGAGGTTAAGCTAATTGGACGATAGTTACTGGGTAGGGATTTGCTGCCTTTTTTGAATATCGGTGTTACGTTGGCTAGCTTCCACTGATCGGGCATAGTTCCAGACTGCAAGGATTCATTGAATAGCAATGTCAGTGGTTTGGAGAGCTCATCTTTAGCTTCCTTTAGAACTCTAGGCGAGATTGTATCAGGTCCAGGCGTTTTATTTACCTTGAGTTTATCTAAACAATTCAATACTTCTCTCTCTGTAACGATGATATTGCTTAGAACATCTGAATTATCAATCTGAATCGGCGATGGTGTAGGGATATCACTGAGGTCTTCGGTTGTAAAAACTGATGCAAAGAAGGTATTGAGGGCATTACTCATTTGTACTTCGTCTTTGGTGTATTCTCCATTTTCATCGACTAACGGTCCAACAGTTGAAGTAACTACTTTTTTCTTTCTGATATAACTATAGAATTCTTTCGGGTTTGTTTTACTTTGATTCGCAACATGTAACTCCAGGGTCTTTTTACTTTGCTTAATTAACGTTTTGGCTTTGCGTCGTAGCTCTACAAATTTCACCCGTTCTTCGTCATTTTGTGAGGATTTTAATTATCATTAGCAAATTTGTTTAGCAAGCAGACAGTCTGAAATATCTTTATTCCACCATTTGGGCTTATCATTAGGGAGGGGGTAATGAAGAGGGGGAGGGGTGGGTGGGGTGGGGGAGGGGAGGGAGATAGGAGGGGTCTGAGTGGGAGTGAGTGAGGAGTGGGTGGGTTAGGAAACTATGAGGTCGGGAGAGGATGGGGGGGGGGGGGTGAGTGGTTGTGATAATTGATGGGGAGTAAGGGAAGGGAGGTTAGGGAGTAAAGGAGGGATTGAAGGGGGAGGCGATGGAGTTTGAGTGAGGGGAGTGATATGTGGGGTCAAGGAAGAACAAGGGGAGTGAGAAGTTAAGGTGGGGACTGGAGGGAGGCAAATGTGGAGATGGGGGAGAGAGGGGGAAGAAGTGGAAGGGGATTGGAGTGGAATGGGAGAAGAAGATAAGGAATGAGTGGTGGGGAGTGGAGAAGGAAGAGGGGAGAGGACTGGGGTAGGGGAAGGAGTACAAAGGCAGTCGAGCAACAACAGTCAAGCGAACCATCAAGGCTGTTCCACTCTAAATCTGTTGGTCAGAGTATGCAACAGTGGTTTATAGTGGGTAAGAGACAATTGGAGAGGGAAGTACTGCCCTAGGAATAATGTCCATAGCAAGGTTAGCAAATGTTAGAAGGGGACAATTTGGGTTAGTAACTTAACACAGCTATAAGTGGTCCTTCGTGTATCTAGGGAAAAAATAGTTAACATCTTAGTTATTTATTCATAAATGTAGTGATTCTCGATGTATGTGAGGAAAAAGAAAGAAAAGTTATTTATTTACAAATGCAGCCAGTCGCGGATTAAAGGCAAGGTCTAGGACTTTAGGCGATATTTAAAGGAATTATTGGTGCTGCAGTCTATAGCATCTCAAGGAAACCCATTCCACAAGCTGACAACTTGATTGAAGAAGACATTTTTAGACTCATGTTGTGGAAGGAGAGGGAGAGGGATGAAGGGGGAGGGGAGTGGAAGAGGGAGTGGGGGTAAAAGAGGGGGGGAGGGAGGTATAAGTGGGGTAGGGTAGTTAAGGCAAGATATGATGACAACTTAACTCTTCTCTCTGCTGGACGGCCATCTTCACTTGGACTATTTTAGTTTACTTTGGACTATATTTTGTTTTATCTTTCACTATTTTGGTTTATTTTGGATATTATTTTCTTTGTGCATCTTTTACTGGCCTACATTTTCTTCTGGGGACAGGGGGCTAGGAATCCTCTCCTTGTAAAATTCACCTACTATACACGTAGGAAAACAGGGTATAAATTAACGCTACCTATTTGAACCAACCCAGGGATTTGTGGGACTCTACTGCGATCTTTGCCTTCGTTATATAATAGCCTATATTTAGGTAGGCTCTAACAGGAGTGAATATCCAAAGTAGAGTACCGTACTACGGTAACTGCAGTGAATTATTCAGCTTTACATAGCCTATTTAATTTGAGGGAAGAATTTCTTCAGTCCGAGGGTCGCGGAAGGTTATGATTTTCTATATTTTATATTGAGTAAGAAAATGTTAATTTGTAAGGAATGAGATTGTGAATAAAACGTTTTGATTACGGTTGGCTGTCTTATATCCGCAGGATGCAATAATAAAAATTCATTACTACAATTATTATTATTATTTGTAATGCCCGCATCTCCAGGAAGTACACCCACTACCACACTTACACCTACAGGAGTAGTGTCAGTCATCGTGAGGCCAAGGAGGAAAGGGGGAAAGTCCGCCCTCCACCATTTTCAGCAACTCAGATAGAAGTCCTACACTCTTATAGAAGTCCCACACTATGTCATGGTACACTTGCCTAGCTCTGCCTCGGATCCACCCCTTGCTGACTTCATCACCAAACCTGTCACCTGCACAGCTATCTGTAGGCTACCTGAGATAGTTGGCCCAAGGCCAAAGGGACATAACTCCCCCCTCTACACCATGGTGAGAGTGACCTTTTAAACCCAAAGACCAAGGCGAGCAAGAATCCCGCCAAATACCGAATGGTAGAGAAGTTCGTTATCTCCCTTCTCAGTAGCTCTTTGGTGCTTTATAATGCCAACTACCCCCTGGTGCTTTACAAGGCCAAAACCAACCCGGAACTTTACAAGTTCAATCCCCTCGGTGCCTTACAAGGCCGAGATGGAGTTGGTGCTTTTCAAGGCCGACCTGACACTTTACAAGGTCAGGTTCTCCAAACCAGTGCTTTACTAGACCAATCTGATGTTTTACAAGGTCAGCCCTGTAGCTGGAAGCAGCCTGAGCCAAGCCAGCCAGCTGCAGTCCAAACCAGAAGCAGCCGAGACAATCAAGCCAAAGCCAGCCAAGCCAGCCAGCTGGTGAAAAGAATAAAGAAGAAGACAAGATCTATAGATGACTAGTTATTAATAAACTGTCATGTAGAGAGAGAGACATAATAATAACTTACCTGTCACACCTGGAAAACATATTGCTTTCTAATCAAAGAGTGATTGTTGTTCCCTGTTTTGGAATCTCTACTAACGTCATTTGTATTACAACCCATACGCTATCCCTTTTACCCTCTTACCTAAGCTACCTTTTGTTATCGTAGACGAGTCCACCCACGACGATCGAGATATAACTGTCTACTAGTTAACGGCTTCGCTTCGACAACAACATCCGCATGTTACACTAACAAAAAGGGGAGATTTCCACTGGAGGGATTATTTTTCTGGACCCCTTTCTCCCTCATGTTCACCCCATTGCTTTTGATATTTTAAGACGTTCGTCCCATAATTAAGACCTTTCGCCCAATTTCTGTAAATTTTAAGACATTTCATGCAATTTAGGTGTCCATTTTTTTCTGGCGAGCGATAGCGAGCCTGTAATTTAAGAGGAATCGGCCTTTGGCCGGGACATTTTTCTACCGAAAAATGTACACATTTATCTTGAAAGGGGGCCTAGAGGGTGTCATTTTAAGCTTGATGGAGGTCTAGGGAACACACTAAAAACCTCCCCTTAACTCTTCCCCCTCATATACCCCCAGTATCTCTTGCAGGTATATTACCTATATGTATTTTGTATAATATGTACTGTATATGTTGTATCATGTATTTACAGTATATGTTAAAGCCTATTTGTATTGTCATTCTGATTGTAGCATATGTGATGTAGCTTGTATTCGTAATTATGTTAAAAACCTCTTTGCATTGCCATCCTAAATGTTATTATATCTACTGACTGTGATATGTAAATAAATTCAAATAAGCTGTAGCCTACTCTGCTGTCTGTTCTAATATAATTACCTCCATTAGAGTTAAGAACCTACTTCTAGTATAATGGAAGGCTCTAAATACTCATTAAGACAGTTTGAGAGTGGCATGGTGGTCTTTGGTGTTGTAAGTGAAATTAATTAATTAGAGTATTATATAATTGTTATTATTATTATTATGATGTTTTTTTAGTAGTAGTTGTTGTTGTTGAAGTAGTACCTCTTTATTTCTTTCATTCTCCTCTATATTCCTTTTCAGTATTTTTTTTGTTTTTATGCTTTACTGATTCTCTTTTCTTTTTGTTTTTTTTTTGTTTTTTTTTTTTGTTTTTTTTTTTGTTTTTTTTTTGGGGGGGGGGCAATTACCTATTATTGTGGCTTTTCAGTACTGTAATTCGTCCAACTTCATGAAGAGGAGGCATAGGGTTTTTCTCGATCCCCTTCTCCCTCATGTTTAGCACCATTAGGTTTGAGATTTTAAGACGTTCGGCTCATTAGTTTGGCTCTTATACCACCTTTCGCCCCATTTCCTTGTCAATGTTAAAACCTTGCGTGCCATTTAGGTGTCGATTTTTTCCTAGCGAGCGATAGCGAGCCTGTATTTTTACGAAGAACTTCATCAATAGTATATGGAATTGTTTTGTCCATAGGCTTGGGGGATGGTGGTGGTGGTTGGGGAGGGGGGGGGGGGTTAGGGGGGGATAATATAGTGGGATTTGTCTCAATTTTCATAGAGTATGGTTACATGTACTATTATTTGACATACGAAAAAAAATTGAATGGTGAAATATGTTTTGAAGGTCCTGTGGGGGGGGGGGAGAGAGAGTAACTAAAAAATGTGTTCACGCTAATTATGGTGATTATAGTTTTTCCTTGATCAAAGGATTTAAAAGAAAAAAATGCATAATTTCGCCCCCAGACTTTGGCCTACCCTCAAGTGACCATGTCTCACATCCATGTATATGCTAAGCCAAAGACAAAGATTTACACCGTAGCCCGACTCACGTTTTTTATGGATCAGGTTACCATGATCAGTAAATATAACGGCTATAGTCTATTCGCTGTAAGTAGGCGAGAAATCATGACCCCTATCCTCTGTAACTCAAAAAGGGCTAGAGCAAATTGGCTGTAAATTTCCACATCTATTCCTTGACTGACTCTTCCCAAATGGTAGATATATTAGCTCGATTAGTCTAGTCGTGTTTGAGTTACAGAGGTTAGAGGTCATTATTTTTCGCCTACTTACAGCGAATAGACTATAGGGCT
>CM064505.1:37346372-37711372 GCA_032716605.1 Paralithodes platypus
TTTGTTTTTGGTGTAGTGGAAAGAAGAGTGGTGTGTTTGTTTAGTGTAGTGAAATGGATAGGAGGAGGAGGTGTTTGTGAGAGCTAGCTGGATTACTCTCTGTGTAGGTGAGACACAAACAGATATAGTGAAGGAAGCCAGACAAATGAAACAGGAGTTCCAGCAACTCCTTATCACATGCCGTTGAAGCTTCCCCAGATACATCTAAAATCATTGCAATTATAAATATATAACCAAGATATTGCTCTCTTTTCCCGAGTTACCTGAAGATCACTGTTACTAACCCAAATTGTTCCCTACTAATATCTCCTAACCCTGCCATGGACATTAGTCCCAGGGAAGTACTTCCCTTTCCAATTGTCCCATAAGGGGACTTCCAACATTCACGAATGTAGTCCGAGACAAGACGCGACCTACCATTCTTGTAGAGTTCGGATAGAGTTTGTTAGTATTCATAATTATTCGGATGTATTCATCGAGTGCTCATCCTAAGAGTCTTACGTAGTCGTATGTGTTCGGTGTTGTCGGGCAGAATTTTGGAAATTTAAAAACTTGGTCCGAATGTTGAATGCGTGAACGAATGTCGGATAGGTCGGACGACCTATTGACAACCAGTAGCCGAGTGGTCGATGACATTCTGATGTGTTCTGGCGAACTGTTCGATTCCAAATTTATTCATAATTATCTGCGAGCACCCCCGAACACATCAAACCATTCGTCGACAATTCTTCGAGCACCGTCCGAACGGTCTGATCGTTCGGGCCTACAACGTCAAATACGTATAAATGACTTTACCGAACTGTCGTCTTGCATACACGAACGTCCGGAGAATGTTTCAAGAGCACGTCAGAATATTTGCCGCACACTCGGCGTACAACATCCGAACGCTCGTATAGTCCATCCGAACAAATGGTAAATCTGACCCCATCTAATTTCCTCAAACAATGGAGGAGCCGATTAGTGACCTGACCCCGCCTGGAATGCCCCATAAATAGGCCAGGCATCAGTATTATCGTTGACAGTTCCAAGTAGCTCAGGTATGACCTTTTAAGATTTAGGACGCTTGATAAAAGTTAAGAGGGTAAGAGATTAACGTAAGTGCAGCACCGACGAAATGTAAAAAAAGAAAACAAATTATGTTTTATGAAAATAAAAGTATATACCTGTATATATATACAGTATATATATACATATATACTGTATATATACATTATGCAGTATATATATATTCCCCAAATACTCCTCCAGAGCAAAGTCTTTTTGATTCTCTGTCCTCACAACTCAGTGTCCTCAACTTAAATGCTTCTTCTGAAATCACTGTGTTGGGTGATTTTAATGTCCATAATGTTGAATGGCTCACTCATTCAGCCAGGACTGATGATGCTGGTCTTGAATGTGAGCTATTTGCAGACTCATTTAATCTCATTCAACTAGTCAACCAACCCACCCGTGTACCAGATAATCCTAATCATAATTCTCACCTACTGTAATTATTTTTAACAACCAATTCAGAAAATTATGATGTTACAGTGAGGTCCCCACTTGGATCTTCTGATCACTGTCTGATACAGGCCACCTGTCTATCACCTACCACACCTTCCCACTCTGAACCTGTTTTGGTGACTAAATGGCATTACGATAGGGCAGACTGGGAGGGTCTTCAAGGTTTCTTTATTGATATTCCCTGGACCTCTTTCTTGTCTAATGATGCACACTCCACCTTGAGCCACATACAAGATTTTGTAAAAATTGGAATGGAAACTTTTATTCCTCATCAAAAGTACAGTAAAAGATCTAATTCACCTAAATGGTTTGACCATAATTGTGCTAGAGTAACTGAACAAAAAGCAATAGCCTACAATGCATACACAAGATCAAAAACACATGAAGCCTTTAATTACTTTAGAAACATCAGAAATCATGCCAAAACTGTATTAAACCTAACTAAATCAAACTTTCTCCATAAGCAGGCAAATAAACTTCTAAATAATCCAAATGATAACAAAATATTTTGGTCTACTCTTAACTCATTCAAATCCAACTTCACTACTGCTTCATCCATTCCACCATTAAAATCTCCGACTGGCAATCTTGTAAGAGACCCACGAGGTAAAGCTAACCTTCTTGCAGATATTTCCGTCTGTGTACTCATACCTCATGCTTCCCAGTACCCTGGAAAGAAGCAAACATCCATCCAGTTCCTAAAAAAGGTGCCTCTTCAGATCCATCAAACTACAGACCAATAGCTATAACTTCCACTCTTGGCAAAGTTTTTGAAATGATATTAAATAATCACATAATTAAGCATCTGGAGAATAATAAATTAATCAGTGATAGGCAATATGGTTTTAGACGATGTCGATCAACTTCAGACATTCTTTGCCTTCTTACGCATCAAATCAACCAAGCTACAGACCAACATGGTGAAACACATACAATAGCACTGGATATATCAAAGGCATTTGATAGAGTCTGGCATCAATCCTTATTGTCGAAGATGTCACACTACGGCCTTGCATCATTAGTTCCACTAATTTCTTCTTATCTTCAGAACAGAAAAATATGTGTAATGGTAGATGGCCTTTATTCTCAATTTCACTCAATAAATGCTGGTGTTCCCCAGGGATCAGTTTTGGCCCCAACTCTGTTCCTCATTCATATCAATGATCTCATATCTACCACTCATAATCCAATACATTCCTACGCAGATGACTCAACACTCCACAGTTCCTTCACATTTACCAATTCTTTCACCCAACCCGATCTTATAAATTCAAAAATAAACACTGCAATTTCTCTGAACCAGGACCTTTCTAGAATTAATGAATGGGGACAAGAGAATCTAGTTTCCTTTAATGCACAGAAAACCAAGTACATTCAATTTTCTAACCGACAGAATCTCACTGACTCCCATATATTTTTTAATGATGTAAATATTCCCACTTCCCCTAGTATTGACATTCTCGGTGTAACATTAACTACTAACTTGAGCTGGACACATTATGTTAGAAGCATTGCTAAGAATGCCTCTACAAAACTGGGACCCTTGTACAGAGTTCGAGAATTCTTCACTGACGAGCAGTTGGCCGTAATATATAAAAGTCATGTGCGCTCTCAGATGGATTACTGTTCACCTCTGTGGGGTGGAAGTGGAGTGGTTGCATTGAGGCAGTTGGACAAAATTCAAAATAAAGCTATTAGATTAATCAATAACCCTGCAATCACACAGGACCTTCCTACATTATCCATACGAGAAGAAACGTTGCATCCCTTGCATTATTCTACAGATATTTTCACAGCAATTGTTCCGAGGAACTTGCTTCAATTGTGCCGCCTCTCCACATCTTTCCCCGTAGAACTAGGGCAGCTGAGAGCGCCCATGAATTTACACTTTCTCCTCCACAATGCAGAACTTCTGCTTATCAGAATTCATTTATCCCCAGAGCTACTACTCTTTGGAATTCACTTCCCTCGAATTGCTTTCCACAAACTTACAATCAACAAATGTTTAAATCCAGTTGTTACAAACATTTTATGAATGGAGGATGCCTTTAGGCACATGGACCTTTTTGTTTTATCTGTGTTTTTCCTTCCTCCTTTCATTGTCTCCTTAAAAAAAAAAAAAAAAAAAAAATATACTGTATATATACATTTATATATATCTTATACACCCTTTGCGGCCTGCACCGAAAATAATTTATTCTGTATGTAAAGTACTCCGTGATTTTCTTCCCAAAAAAATTATTCTAAAAAAAAATATTTATCGAAGGTGTTGTGATCATTAAAATTGTTATACAAAATAATCTCTTAAGTATTTCATCAAAGGAATAATAAAGATATTAATAATATTAGTCATAATAATAGGTCACAAAAAGGACATCGCACATGAATACAAATTTATTTATCTTATTTATTTCTTGGACATGTCAGGTGAGGCATACATGATTAAGGGGAGATGGGCCGGTTTTCTGGACCACTTTCTCCCTCATGTTTAGCCCCGTTTGTGTTCAGATGTTAAGATGTTTGACCCATTAGTTAGTCGATTTTAAGACCTTTCGCCCCATTTCTTCGTCAATATTTAGACCTTTCGTGCTAATTAGGTGTCGATTTTTTCCCTGGCGAACGATAGTGAGCCTGTAATGTTGGAAGAACCGGCCTTCGGCCGGGAAATTTTTCTACCGAAAAATGTACAAA
Source organism: Paralithodes platypus (assembly GCA_032716605.1). Classification (NCBI taxonomy): domain Eukaryota; kingdom Metazoa; phylum Arthropoda; class Malacostraca; order Decapoda; family Lithodidae; genus Paralithodes; species Paralithodes platypus. Next base: position 37,350,567 of record CM064505.1, read on the forward strand.
TTAATCTAGAAGGGGGATCTAATAATGTGTTTTGTTTTGTTTTTGATGGAAGTCTAAGGAGGAAACTAGAAACATAATGAATACATGCAAAAATCGCCCAAAAAGTGAACCATCCCCCCTTAAAGTGAACCATCGCCCCTTAAAGTGAACCATCTCCCCTTAAATCTTTGTGTCTTGCCATGACACGCTGCCTGCGGGAGAGTTGCAGCACTCCCGCAGTTGCACACTCTGCAATTAGTGTAATGCACTGCACAATATCCCTCTTTCCACTTCGAGTATCTCCCCAGAATAGACCGCCAAGTCTTTTAAGATATTAACTATTTCTTGTAATTTCCAGTAACTACTGCAATTACTCATTATATTTTCATTATCTGTCTCAACCACTCAACATCACTCTCACTCTCACTCTCACTCTCTCTCTCTCTCTCTCTCTCTCTCTCTCTCTCTCTCTCTCTCTCTCTCTCTCTCTCTCTCTCTCTCTCTCTCTCTCTCTCCAATATTGAAATGGGTGCCCTACATAGAAGGAGTCTAGATTATTTGTTGTGTTTTTGTCATATTTAGGTTATATTTCGCTTGTTGTTTTTTGTCATTTTTTCTTTAGTTGTTCTTCCTACTACTACTACTGCTTATAATGTATTGTTTTTGTTTTTTGTATGGCATTTGTGTGTGGAATTATGCGTAGTATGTGTGTGTGTGTGTGTGTGATTATAATATTGATTTTGGGGTAGTATATATATATTTCCTTCATGTTGTATCTTCCTCATCCTCCACCTCCTCCCAAATCATCATCATCATCATCATCTACTTGCTCTTCTTTGTCTTAATTGTGTTGTGTTTCCACCTCCTCCTCCTCCTCTTCCTCCTTCACCCCCCCCCCTCCCTTCTCCTCCTCACCCTTCCTCTACCTCCTCTCCGTCGTACTCCCCCTCTTCCTCTTCCTTACCCCTCCTACTCCACATCCTCCTCACCCTTCGTCTACCTCCTCTCCCTCTTCTTCCCTCCTCAATCTCCTCTTTTCCCCCTCTACCTCATCCTCTGCTTCCCTCTCCCCATCCCCCTTTGCTTCCATCTCCCTCTCCCTATTCTCTTCCTCCTTTCCCTTCCCTTCCTCCTCCTCCTCCTCCACCTCCTCTTCCTCTTCCTCTTCCTCTTCCTCCTCCTCCTCCTCCTCCTAAACCAAAAAAAGCATGTATCCCAAAACTATAAAGCAACACAGAATAATAACGATAAGTTAGAATATGACAAACTCAACCAAGCAACCAGAAATCTCATCAAACGAAGTCAGAAAAATCTAGAACTCCACATTGCCAACACCAACAAATCAAGTAGAAGAAGAACACAATAGATAACTTTGGCGATAGGTGCTCTTGCTGCTGACGATGGTGAGCATACAGAGAACGAAATAGATATGGCGAACATCCTTATCCCATAAACACTGGTGACTAGACTTTTGTATTCAGATTAGGAAGGACCTCTAGCAATACTAAGGCTGGACACTATCTCAAACAACCCTTTTAACTACCACAGACCCTTCCTAAGCTGCATAATATTGTCTAAATATAGCTAGTATGAAAGATAACACGTCGCTGGTACTCAATGGGTTAATAATTATTTTGCATCTGTTTTGAAAACGAAGGGAATTTCCGGAAACCAACTAACCCCTAGGAATCAAATAAATGGCGCTGACCTTAGTAACTACACGATTCACGAAAGCGATATTCTGATAACAATCAACAATATGAAAATATATAAAACCCCAGGCCCCAACACACTATCCCCAAAGAATTCTAGAAGAAGCGGAAAACGTGATATTAAAACCACTCTCCTCTCAGTTCAACATATCACTAAGTATTGGAAAAGTTTCCCACGAATGGAAATTAGCTAACATGACGCCCATATTCAAATACGGAAGCAAATCCTCTACTGGAAATTATTGACCAATTAGCTTGACTTCAGTAGTTTGCAAACTGATGGAAACTATTATAAGAGACAAAACAGTAAATTATGTAGAAGAAAATCAAATCAAAAGATTTGCAACACGGATTAAGAAACAGACGTTCATGCCTAACAAATTTACTTGATTTCTTCAATGATGTTTATAAAACTTATGATGAGGAGAGAGCAGTCGATATAGTTTATCTCAACTTTCAGAAAGCATTCGATACAGTGCCCCATAAGCAACTTGTTAACAAAGTAAAATCCCATGGTATAACAGGAAAATCACAGAAATGGCTCGAAGACTAGGTATTAGGTCATAAAGAGTTGTAATTAATGAAAAAGAATCAGGCTGGTGTAATGTAAGCAGTGGCATTCCCCAGGATTCAGTGTTTAGACCTATACTGTGTGCTCAACCGTCTCCGGGGGTACTCCACCCCCACTCAGCTTCTTGCTCTGTATAGGGCCACAGATCGCCCATGTATCGAGTATTGTTCGTATGTGTGGGGAGGTTTAACCCATACTGCACTTCTCGAAAGGGTAGAGTCAAAAGCATTGCGTCTCATTAACTCACATCCTCTTACTAATTCCCTACAATCTCTCTCTACACACCGCAATGTTGCAACTCTCTCTCTCTTCTGTCACTATCACAATAATCAGCGTTCTTCAGAGCTTTCTCAGTGTATACCTACTCCCTTACGGAGAGTTGGGGGCACCCACCACTCAACACACTCTCACCTCTATTCTATCCAACTCTGTAACCCAAGATTGAACCGATTTTCCATGTCTTTCTTCTACTCAATAAGCAAGCTTTGGAACTCTCTTCCTCTATCTGTCTTTCCCTCAACCTATGACTTAAACTGCTTTAAGCTCCGTGTGTCCAGACACTTTGACTCTAACGCACCGGTACCTTGAATTTGGCCCTGTCACTTTCAACTTTGGGGGAGACGCTTGTTACAGGCAGCTTTGCATTTTGTGTCCTTCATTCACACAGATAATATGTTGGTAAGATTTTGTGACTATCTTGCACTGGTATCGGCAACTAAAATGAAGATTCTAATATGTGACAAAATGATTCCAAAAGTGTATTCCAGATGAGAGAGTTATAGTTATATTCCGAGTGACTATCCCATAATATCAGAGTTACAAGGGAATACAAGGAATACAAAGAAACAAGGAATGCAAATAAACACAAGGAATACAATGAAACACAAGGAATGCAAAGAAACAGAAGGAATACAAAGAAATACAAAGAAATGCAAGGAATACAAAGAAATACAAGGAATACAAAGAAATACGAGGAAGACAAAGAAATACAAAGAATACAAAGAAATACGAGGAAGACAAAGAAATACAAGGAATACAGAGGAATACGAGGAATATAAAGAAATACGAGGAACACAAAGAAATACGAGGAACACAAAGAAATACAAGAAATACAAAGAAATACAAGGAATACAAAGAAATACAAGGAATACAAAGAAATACGAGGAATACAAAGAAATACGAGGAATACAAAGAAATGAAAGGAATACAAAGAAATACAGAGGCATACAAAGAATTACAAAGAAATACAGGGAATACAAAGAAAGACAAGGCATACAAAAAAAACACAACAAAAGAATAATAGTGGATTAAATATGCGGGGAACAAAAGCTCCCGTGCAAATAGGCCTTCAGAGCAAATTTGAAGAGCTTGCCTTATCATACCAACGCATCATTTACAAACTAAAAACCTAAATTACAGTGCACGAGGTAATTGCTGGCGGGGTGAAAGCGTTACCAGCTAAAAGGATATATCATGGTTTTTAACTGTTTTGTATTTTTAGCTCCTATACTATCATTATATATCAAATGTAATCTGGCTATTCATACACTATTTTAGAAAGTCATTATTTCGTGTCGTTAGTGGGAGGTGTTTTAGTTTGCTCCTTCAAGCTTTAACAATTTTCCCAAAGAGATATATTTTTACATTTAGGTGTCGATTTGTTCCATACGAGCGGTAGCGAGCCTGTAATTTTAAGAGGAGCAGGCCATCGGCCGGGACATTTTTATACCGAAACATTTAGAAATTTATTATAAAGGGGGGTCTTGGGGGTGTTTTTTAAAGGTTGATGGATACCTAACGAGGAAACTAAAAAATGAATTATTTAAAAAAATAGAAAGACCAAAAAATATTACGGTCACTTAAGGGGAGATGATGCGTTTGTCTGGTCCCTCTTCTTCATGTTTAGCCCCATTCGTTATGAGATTATAAGACGTTCGGCCCATTAGTTTGATGATTTTAACACCTTTCACCCCATTTCGTTGTCAATTTTAAGACATTTTGTGCCATTTAGGTGTCAGGACATTTTTCTACCGAAAACATTTACACATTTATCTTGAAGGGGGAGGGGGGGGGGGGTCTATTTTGTTGTTTTGTAAGTTTGATGGAGGTCCATAGGGTCGTCTCTATATCCTCCCTTTAGCAGGGAGTCACTTTACTGAATACTACCCTCCTTTTTGTTGTAAGGAACTATATTTCAAGGACCCCCCCCCCATCTTTATAATGGGCCATATTTCAATCCCCCCCTCCCCCCCCCCTGTTTTTTTTTTTTTTTTTTTTTTTTTTTTTTTTTTTTTTTTAAGAGGCAATGAACGGAGGAAGGAAAACACAGATAAAACAAAAAGGTCCATGTGCCTAAAGGCATCCTCCATTCATAAAAATGTTTGTAACAACTGGGTTTAAACATTTTTTTGATTGTTAGTTTGTGGGAAACAATTCGAGGGGAGTGAATTTCCAAGAGTAGTAGCTCTGGGGATAAATGAATTCTGATAAGCAGAAGTTCTGCATTGTGGAGGAGAAAGTGTAAATTCATGGGCGCTCTCAGCTGCCCTAGTTCTACGGGGAAAGATGTGGAGAGGCGGCACAATTGAAGCAAGTTCCTCGGAACAATTGCTGTGAAAATATCTGTAGAATAATGCAAGGGATGCAACGTTTCTTCGTATGGCTAATGTAGGAAGGTCCTGTGTGATTGCAGGGTTATTGATTAATCTAATAGCTTTATTTTGAATTTTGTCCAACTGCCTCAATGCAATTCTATCTATCTTTCTCCCCCTCCCTTATCTCGTAGGGCCGTACGTATCTTCATCCCCTCCCTTATATTATATCTATCTATATTCTCTTCCTCCCTAATCTCCCCCTTCTCTAACTATCTTTCTTCCCCTCCCTTATCTCTTGTCTTCCCCTCCCTAATCTATCTATAATTTCCCTCTCCCTTGTTTATCTATCTTTGCTTTCTTCTCTCGTTCACGTTATTCTCTTGTTGATTAGACTCTTAGTATTTATCTCGGGTTCTTTTTCGATGTTGATTTGCTTGTATTACTGTTGAGATTATAATGTATGACGGTGCGGTGGTGTATTGTGTTTACCTTGTTTGTTTGTTTACGACAACCTTCTTAAGGGGAGGTTTTTAGTTTGGTCCCTAGATATCCTTCAAGCTTAATATTACACCCCCTTGAGCCTCTTTCAAGATAAATGTGTAAATTTTTCGGTAGAAAAATGTCCCGGCTGAAAGCCGGTTCCTCTTAAATTACAGGCTCGCTATCGCTCGCCAGGATATAATCGACACCTAAAAGGCACGAAAGGTTTTAAAATTGACAGAAATGGGTTGAAAGTTCTTAAAATAGTCAAAATAATGGGGCAAATATCTTAAAATCTCAAAAAGCAATGGGGCTAGACATGAGAGAGAAAGGTGTCCAGAAAAAAGTCCCTCAAGTGGATATCTCCCCTTAACGGCACCACCATAACACACAACTATAACTATCACCACAACACACTACTATAACCATCACAACTACCTTATCAACCACCACAACCATCCCTAACACACTATTATATCTATCTATCACAATTACCACAACCACCCCTACTACCACAACATACTACTATAACTATCACAACCACCACTACTATAACTACCACTACAACCACCCTTACTACCACAACACACCATCATAACTATCACAACTATTACCACAATCACCCCCTATTACCACAACACACCATCACAACTACCACCACAACCACCCTTACTACCACAGCACACTACTATAACTATCACAACTACCACCACATCTACAACACACTACTATAACCACCACAATCACCCCCTACTACCACAACACACCATCACAACTACCACCACAACCACCCTTACTACCACAGCACAGTACTATAACTATCACAACCACCAAAAATACCCCTACTACCACAACACACAACCATAACTATCACAACTACCACACCTAAGACCACAACCACCACTACTACAGTAACCAGAATTACCCCTAGCTACTACCACAAATACCAACTCAAAATCCAATACCACCACACCACTACCATAACAAAGAAATGTAGCTGCTGTTGTCATAATCTCACAACTACCACAACAACCATCACGATATACATCCACAATAGCACTTAGAACTACCACAACAACCACCAACCACCACGCTACCATAACCCAGAATTACTACTACACCTATCACAACAACCATCATGATATACCTCCACAATAGCACTGTGAACTACCACAACAACCACCACCACACTACCATAACCCAGAATTACTACTACACCTACCACAACAACCATCACGATATACATCCACAATAGCACTTAGAACTACCACCAACCACCACGCTACCATAACCCAGAATTACTACTACACCTACCACAACAACCATCACGATATACATCCACAATAGCACTGTGAACTACCACCACACATACCACCACCACTATACTACCATAACCCAGAATTACTACTACACCTACCACAACAACCATCACGATATACCTCCACAATAGCACTGTGAACTACCACAACAACCACCACCACCACTATACTACCATAACCCAGAATTACTACTACACCTACCACAACAACCATCACGATATACTTCCACAATAGCACTGTGAACTACCACCACACATACCACCACCACTATACTACCATAACCCAGAATAACTACTACACCTACCACAACAACCATCACGATATACATCCACAATAGCACTGTGAACTACCACCACACATACCACAACCACTATACTACCATAACCAAGAATTACTGCTACACCTACCACAACAACCATTACGATATACTTCCACAATAGCACCCAGACCCCCTCACCAGCCCCTCCCCATGATGGTGATAGTTGTAGTGATAATGGTAGTGACGATGGTGACAATAGTAGTGATGATTATAGTAGTAGTAGTGCTGATGATAGTAATTGTGATAGTGTAGTGATGATGGTGACCCATCGTAGAGTTGGGTATGCCGTTTTGATTTTGGGCAAAACGGCATGTCTACTATATTAGGTGTATGTGATTTGATTTAAGCTTGAGGGACACTTCTTGCAGCCAGAGATTTAACTAACCCGTACAATACCAGGGACGTCCTTTTCATTTTATTCTGGCAACTTTTAGACGATTTTATTCAGCGTAGGAAGGACCTCTACGAATAATAAGGCTTCAAACTATCTCAACCAACCCTTTTGACTACCACAGCTCCTTCCTAAGCTGCATAATATCGTCTAAATATAGCTAGACTATAATGTAACACGTCGCTGGTACTCAAAGGGTTAAGCCGGACTGTTATGTGCTATTACCTCTCCTGCTCGACCTAAAACCCATTATTCTCCTCTCTCTCTCTCTCTCTCTCTCTCTCTCTCTCTCTCTCTCTCTCTCTCTCTCTCTCTCTCTCTCTCTCTCTCTCTCTCTCTCTCTCTCACAGTGCCTTAAGGGGGAGGTACTCGCGTTTTCTGGACCCCCTTCTCCCTCATGTTTAGACAAATTAGTTTTGCGATTTCAAGACCTTTCGTGTCGTTTAGGTGTCGATATTTTCCTAGCGAGCGATAGCGAGCCTGTCATTTTATAAGGAACCGGCCTTTGGCCGGTACATTTTTCTACCGAAAAATGTACACATTTATCTTGAAAGGGGGTATATTTTTTTTTTTTTTTTCTAAAGCTTGATGGAGGTCTAACGAGGAAACTCAAAATTAAATACATAAATGAAAAAGTAGCCCAAAAAACAAGCACTATCCCCTTAACGGTGGTAGACAGACAGAAGCCAATCAGAGGGCATTACAGGAATTACCGACAGATACAGGACCTACACTAGAATCCTGGTAGTGTTATGGTGGTTGTTGTGGTAGTTCACAGTGCTATTGTGGATGTATGTCGTGATGGTTGTTGTGGTAATTCTGGTTGGTTGTGGTTGTGTGGTGTAGTAGTGTTGGGTTGTGGTAGTTCACAGTGCTATTGTGGATGTATGTCGTGATGGTTGTTGTGGTAGGTGTAGTAGTAATTCTGGGTTATGGTAGTGAGGTGGTTGGCGTTTGTTGTGGAAGGTGTAGTAGTAATTCTGGGTTATGGTAGTGAGGTGGTTGGCGTTTGTTGTGGAAGGTGTAGTAGTAATTCTGGGTTATGGTAGTGAGGTGGTGGTTGTTGTGGAAGGTGTAGTAGTAATTCTGGGTTATGGTAGTGAGGTGGTTGGCGTTTGTTGTGGAAGGTGTAGTAGTAATTCTGGGTTATGGTAGTGAGGTGGTGGTTGTTGTGGAAGGTGTAGTAGTAATTCTGGGTTATGGTAGTGAGGTGGTTGGCGTTTGTTGTGGAAAGGTTGTAGTAGTAATTCTGGGTTATTGGTAGTGAGGTGGTTGGCGTTTGTTGTGGAAGGTGTAGTAGTAATTCTGGGTTATGGTAGTGAGGTGGTGGTGGTTGTGGAAGGTGTAGTAGTAATTCTGGGTTATGGTAGTGAGGTGGTTGGCGTTTGTTGTGGAAGGTGTAGTAGTAATTCTGGGTTATGGTAGTGAGGTGGTGGTTGTTGTGGAAGGTGTAGTAGTAATTCTGGGTTATGGTAGTGAGGTGGTTGGCGTTTGTTGTGGAAGGTGTAGTAGTAATTCTGGGTTATGGTAGTGAGGTGGTTGGCGTTTGTTGTGGAAGGTGTACTAGTAATTCTGGGTTATGGTAGTGAGGTGGTGGTTGTTGTGGAAGGTGTAGTAGTAATTCTGGGTTATGGTAGTGAGGTGGTTGGCGTTTGTTGTGGAAGGTGTACTAGTAATTCTGGGTTATGGTAGTGAGGTGGTTGGCGTTTGTTGTGGAAGGTGTAGTAGTAATTCTGGGTTATGGTAGTGAGGTGGTTGGCGTTTGTTGTGGAAGGTGTAGTAGTAGTCTGGGTTATGGTAGTGAGGTGGTTGGCGTTGTTGTACTAGTAAGAGGGTTATGGTAGTGAGGTGGTGGTTGTTGTGGAAGGTGTACTAGTAATTCTGGGTTATGGTAGTGAGGTGGTTGGCGTTTGTTGTGGTATATGTTGTGGTCAGAAATCCTCATAACCTAGTCCGTTCATGCGATTCGAACCTCATAACCTCGACCTCGAAAGGACTAGAGTAATCGAGCTAATATTTCTACCAAGTAGGAAGACTTGGCTAGGAAATATGTGCATAAATTGACAGCTCATTTGCTCTAGCCCTTTTTGAGTTACAGAGATTAAAGGTTATGATTTTTGCCCAACCTAGAATGAAGACTATAATAGTTACCATTATCACTACTATTGGTGGAGAGGGGGAGGATCCTGGGGGGGGGGGGGGCGGGGGGGGGGTTACCTTGGATCATAAGTATTACACTAAATATAAAACAAAAATTACTGACCGTCGCATTGACCCACCGAATGTTCGTGTGAAGTTTGGTGAAAATCCGTCAAACGGTCTAGGAGGAGTTTCCGGACAAGACAGACATTTCGGCCGGCATTGTACCACTAGGCCTATACGGGGGGCCGATACCACTCTGCTCACGCAGAGTTGATTATTTCCAATAACCTAATTTAAACTTTGGTAATATTACTAAACCAACATTATACTGTATATACACCGTTACCCTTGACAACCCGCTCCCAACCTTAGTTAGGTTAGGCACTTTTATACAAAGTTTGTTGTTTGATTAAGGTGAGGTATTTAGTTTGTTCCCTAGACCTCCATCAAGCTTAAAATTACACCCCCTTGAGTCCCTTTCAAGATAAATTTGTACATTTTTCGGTAGAAAAATGTCCCGGCCGAAGGCCGATTCTTCTTAAATTACAGGCTCGCTATCGCTCGCCAGGATAAAATCGACACCTGAATTGCACGAAAGGTTTTAATATGGGGTGAAAGTTCTTAAAATCGCTAAACTAATGGGGCAAACGTTTTATAATATCAAAAGCAATGGGGCTAAACATGAGGGAGAAAGGGGTCAAGAAAAAAATCCCTCAAGTGGAGATCTCCCCATTCATCAATACATTTACCCTTCCTACGCAGATGCTGAACATGGAACGATAATAATAAGTAACTTAAAACTTTGCCTAATATCCAGCAAGGCAGCAGTTGTAAGAGTATGCGGTTAATAGATAGATAGGTAGATAAATAGATAGATAGATAGATAGATAGATAGATAGTAAACCATTCCCCCCCCCCCCCCCCGTGGACTGTTGTAAACCACAAACTTAATCAAGAGGGTAAAACCATATTGTTTACCTGAAATCATAACTATTGCACAAATTCCAAAAATCTTTCTTGGCAGACCGTCGTATTCCTTTATTTCTTTCGTTTCCTCGCTAGACCTCCATCAAACTTATAAAAACAACCCCCTAGACCCCTCTTAAAGATAAATTTGTACATTTTTCGATAAAAAAGGGTTCCTCATAAAATTTCTGGCTCGCTATCGCTCGCCAGGAAAATATCGACACCTATTTTTTTTTTTTTTCTATATGAATGAGAGAGACAAAAGGCATAACTGCCTGCAGCGAGTGCCTCCCCAGATTTCAAAGAGTGACGGCCGAAATCAAGGGACGTTCGAGCTAAAATGCCAGGACACACGGAGTTTGAAGCAATTTAAGTCACAGGAAGAGGGAAAGACTGATTCTGGGAGAGAGTTCCAGAGCTCAGCAGTTGAATAGAAGAAAGTCTGAGAATAGCGTTTCACTCTTGGGTTGGAGAGTTGCACAGAGTAGGGGTGGGATTGTGTTGCAAGGCGGGTACTACGTACCCTGCGTAGAGGAGGTGGTATACACTGGGAAAGCTCCGAGGAACACTGATTATTGTAGTAGCGATAGAATAGTGAGAGAGATGCAACATTGCGGCGAAGAGAGATTGCAGAGAGTTGGTGAGTGGATGGGAGTTTATGGCACGAAAGGTCTTAAAATTGACAACGAAATGGGGCGAAAGGTGATAAAATCGCCGAACTAATGGACCGAACGTTTTATAATCTCAAAACAAATGGGGCTTCACACGAGGGAGAAAGGGGACCCGAAAAACGGCCCCTCTCCCCTTAACCCCTACCCACCACTACATTCCTACCTTATTGTACAGGTAGATTGACAATTACATTACCTAGGGTTACCTCTCTCTCTCTCTCTCTCTCTCTCTCTCTCTCTCTCTCTCTCTCTCTCTCTCTCTCTCTCTCTCTCTCTCTCTCTCTCTCTCTCTCTCTCTCTCTCTCTCTATATATATATATATATATATATATATATATATATATATATCGATCTACTTATACAGTATATACCGGTATATATAATTATATATATATATATATATATATATATATATATATATATATACTGTATATGTAGATCGATATAGATAAATTATATATATATATATATATATATATATATATATATATATATATATATATATAGAGAGAGAGAGAGAGAGAGAGAGAGAGAGAGAGAGAGAGAGATATATGCTCACTCACTCTGACTCTCTCGCTCTCTCTCTCTCTCTCTCGAAAAAGATTGATTCCCAGAAATATAATAAATCTCCTGGCGTTGACCTTTACCAAGTAAAAAGAAAAGAAAAATGAATTGGCTGAAGCCCTAACCTTAATCTTCAATATGTCTTCAACCTTCGTAGTAGTCTAGGACGCATTACTTTAATATTTTCTGGCTATTATTAGACGATTTTATTCAGATTAGGAAGGCGATACGGAAGTCAGAGGGTTAATTGGGCCCGTCTCTACCCTACTAACTCCCACAGATCCTTCCTAAGCTGCATAAAATCGTCTGATGATAACCAGAATGTGTGTGGTTATCCTCAAGAGCTCACCCACCAACTGGAACACTGACATTTTAACTCTAATATTTAAATGGAGATATTAAATTCCACTATCAACTATTTACATACCCATACATTTAACTTATGGTATTGGAAAAGCTTTATATATCGGCATTTTAAGATGAAATTGTACTATTCGTTGAGACTTACTTATAATTGGGAAACAGTATACGGTATATAGGTAAATCTCACCCCCCCACCACCACCCACACACACACACACACACACGCACACGCACACGCACACGCACACGCACACGCACACGCACACGCACACACACATACACACACACACACACTATAAAAAACCCAGACGACCGTAACAAAAAAATAAATAACTAGAAGGTCCCACCCCTTTCCCATTCTTAAGGGGAGGTTTTTAGTTTGGTCTCTAGATATCCATCAAGCTTAAGATTACACCCCCTTGAGCCCCTTTCAAGATAAATTTGTACATTTTTCGGTAGAAAAATTTCCCGGCTGAAAGCCGGTTCCTCTTAAATTACAGGCACGCTATCGCTCGCCAGGATAAAATCGACGCCTAAATTGCACGAAAGGTCTTAAAATTTGCAGAAATGGGTTGAAAGTTCTTAAAATCATGAAAATAATGGGGCTAAACATGAGGGAGAAAGGAGTCAAGAAAAAACTCCCTCAAGTGGAAATCTCCCCTTAAGTAAGCCATTTTAGATTTACAGAAGAGCGACCATTACTTGCATTACTGCATGTCCACAAACATTTCAGTAATAATATGTAAGCATGTTTCCTTCGAATTTTTTCCCCCGATAACTTTTGTTCTCCCTAGGAATCTCTCTCTCTCTCTCTCTCTCTCTCTCTCTCTCTCTCTCTCTCTCTCTCTCTCTCTCTCTCTCTCTCTCTCTCTCTCTCTCTCATAATTCTTCCTTTATTTTCCTCTCTCTACGTTTTGTGTCTATTTCCCCCCCCCCCCCCCACACACACACACACACTATTAAAAAGTTCCTTCGTCTATTGTGCGCGGGCCTGCCACCCAAAATTTACGATCCGAATATTACACCTTTTGCAAAATTTACATGCCATATAGATTCCTGGCGAACGAAAAAGTTATCGGGCGTTAGTTTACGGTTACCTGGGTATTTATATATATACTGTATATATATATATATATTGGGGGGGGGGGCTAATATTTGGTGGGTATTATATATTTGTTTGCGAAATTTAATGGGGGTTTTAAACTTCGCGACTGTGGGGGAAGTTTCGGGAATTTTAGTACCCTGTTAATATTTATGGGTATGACGAGGGTATTTTCAAAGTGTCCATAATATTATACCTTTATAGATGTATATTGGTAGTGTTACGAACCGGCAAGTGGGGTAACTGAACCAACACTATATTCTGGGATAGCCCAACCTAGCTCCACACCGCAACATAAACTCCCTTGGTGTCTCTCTCCAGGCTCATAAACAGGATGAATAGAATATATGCTGAAATCAAACCCTCCATATGAATCTAGTATCTTACTGTACTCTAATGCAAATAGATGAGTGAGCTATAACCTTCCCCTTAAAAAGGTTTTATCAGACGCAAATTAGTCTAAATTATAAGCTGGCGAAAGTATTGTTTATTTTTCCATTATATTAACTCGGCTGATACAGTCTACTTGTATTCAAATATGATGTAAATTATAAATATGAAATATTGGCAATAATAAAATGCACAGACATCGTTTTTCATTTTCCCATTAGGTATCGAAATCAGCTGCTAAGGAACTAAATTTTCCGCCAAGTAAAAAAAAAGACAATCGAACATAGGGCTATTGGTAAATATGCGAATCAGTAGTAAACTACTATGAACAAATATAGGGGTTGTTTATCATACTATTTACTTCCATTGACAAATATTAACAACCTAAGACAATTGTACCACCTCTCCGCATCTTTCCCCGCAGAACTAGGGCAGCTGGAAATACCCATGAACGCACACTCTCTCCTCAGTGAAGAACTTCTGCTTATCAAAATTAATTTATCCCCAGAACTTCTACTGTCTGGCATTCACTTCCATGGAGTTGCTTTCCACAAATGTACAATCTCTCTCTCTCTCTCTCTCTCTCTCTCTCTCTCTCTCTCTCTCTCTCTCTCTCTCTCTCTCTCTCTCTCTCTCTCTCTCTCTCTCCTCTCTCTCTCTCTCCTCTCTCTCTCTCTCTCTCTCTCTCTCTCTCTCTCTCTCTCTCTCTCTCTCTCTCTCTCTCTCTTTTCTCCTCTCTTCTCTCTTCTCTCTTCTCTCTTCTCTCTTCTCTCTCCCCCTTCCTTTGTATTTCAAGGGAAATTAAACTTCAATTTTAAATCAAGAAGGTTAAAGCACAGGCTGGTATTAACCCATTATTTAGGCAAATCGATGTAGCTATACTGCATGTCCCGCAGGATAAAACAAAAAAACGGCAGATTTTGAAGGTTTTTCTTTAATTTTAATATCTATAAAGTATGACTGTGTGCAGATGGAAATGCCAGTAAGAATTCTTGCAAACATATTATTAGGGAAAGTATCCGTCTCCTTTAAGGGGAGATATCCACCTGGAGGATTTTTTGCTGGATCCCCCTCTCCCTCATGTTTAGCCCCATTGCTTTTGAGATTTTAAGACGTTCGCCCCATTAGTTTGGCGATTTTAAGACCCCTTGCCCCATTTCTGTCAATTTTAAGACCATTCGTACCATTTAGGTGTCGATATTTTCCTGGCGAGCGATAGCGAGCCTGTAATTTAAGGGGAACCGGCCATTTTCTACCGAAAAATGTACAAATTTATCTTGAAAGGGGGTCTAGGGGGAGTATTTTTAAGCTTGATGGAAGTCTAGGGAATCAACTAAAAGCCTCCCCTTAATCGAGGAAATCATCAGAATTGGTTGGGTAAATTCCCGTATACTTTCTGTACAGTCCATCCATAGTGTACTTACGTGGGAATGGGGAGAGCAGGTTGTGAGTCCCATGGATGTACAGTCGCGCTAATAAGTCATGTCCCAGTTGGCATTACCGGTACGTTTGGCTCGCTCTGTGCTGTATTAATGTCTGTCAGATGTTGAATAGGGTGGGTGTAAGTATAGGGACATGTTTTTGTTAATCTTACTCTAAACGAATAAATCAAGTTTTAGATATTGTCGATACCCATGATTTATCCAAACATAATTGGTACCGAGACATCACTTATTAGCGCCACTGTACCGTACTACCAAGTGACGGCCATATTCCCAGGTATTAGTATAACCCAGGGGTATAATTTATAGACTTACACTTTCTCTTATAGGGGTTAAGGGGAGATTTCCACTGGAGGGATTTTTTTCTCGACCCCTTTCTCCCTCATGTTTAGCCCCATTGCTTTTGAGATTTTAAGACGTTCGCCCCATTAGTTTGGCGATTTTAAGAACTTTTACCCCATTTATGTCACTTTTAACACCTTTCGTGCCATTTAGTGTCGATTTTTTCCTGGCGAGCGATAGCGAGCCTGTAATTTAAGAGGAACCGGCCTTCGGCCGGGACATTTTTCTACCGAAAAATTTACAAATTTATCTTGAAAGGGGGTCAAGGGGGTGTAATTTCAAGCTTAATGGAAGTCTAGGAAACACACTAAAAATCTACCCTTAAGGGGACGTTCATTTATAAATATATTGTTTTATTATTACTGGTACTACATGTCTTGATAGTGTAATGCTTGGTGCGTTGAATTTCGGTGTATCCTAGGTTCGAGTCCTTGGAGTACCACATACTGTATATATTCATTAGTGTCATTGATTTCATTAATTAGGTTTATTTGTAAGTTAATTGCGGGGTTGGTGAAGAAATATGAATATGTTTTTGTTTTTGTTTGCTCCCTAGACCTCTATCAAACTTTAGGAAAAATAAGTCCCACAAAACCCTCTTCCAGATAGATTTGTACTTTTTTCGGTAGACATTTTGTCTGGCAAGGCCTGTTTCTCCTATTGTACAGGCTCGCTATCGCTCGCCAGGAAAAATCGACACCTAAACGGCACGAAGCGTCTTAATATTGACAGGAATGGTCGAAAGTCTTAAAATTTGAAAACTAATGGGGTTGATTTTTAAGTAGAAGGGTGTTCAAAATATAAATAATACTTCCCTTTAAAATAGTAAATGTGGTAGTTGTGTTAGGTATGGTGGTTGTTGTGGTAGTTATGGTGATAAAGATGGTAGTGCTGGTAATTGTGGTAGTTATGGTAGGTATAACAGTAAATGTGGTTGTTGTTGTTGTTGTTGTTGTTCTTGTTCCCCAAGCTGCCTGGCCGAACAGCCCCAAGGCCCCGAGCAAGGCCAAGGCCATAACCGAGTGCCCCCACAGAACCCTCCCTGCCGACCACAATAAAGCCTGGGTGACCGAAGCCACTCCATGGCGGGGAGCTGAGGAGGGTGCGGAAACGCCCGGGAAACCAAAGCCCCACCCAGGGCCCTGTGCCCCTCAGCAATTATGAAGAGAAAGTTGAGGGGCAAAGGAAAAATGTGACGCTTTGGCTTCCAATCTTGGTAGATTGGAAGAGACGCCGTCACTTGAGATCTAGAAAATATATAAGTAACAGGAACAGTCAGAGTAAGCTATGGGTATGGCAGAGATCGCTCAGTTCTCACTCCGATAGACCAGCCCATTACCACCGTAAATGTGGTAGTTGTGATTGCTGTTGTGGTAAATGTGGTTGTAGTTATGGTAGTCAAGGTGGTAGTTGTGGTTGGTATGACTAATAGAGATGATGGTGATAGTTATAATAGTTGTGGAAGTAATAGTGGTAGTTAAGGTGGTAGCTGTGGTTGATATGATGGTAGTTTTGGTAGGTATGGTTATGATGGTGATAAATATGAGGGTATGGGAGTTGTGGTATTCATGTTGGTAGTAGTGGTAGATAGGGCGGTAGTTGTTGTGGTAGTTGTGGTATTCATTGTGGTAGTTAAGGTGGTAGATATAGCGGTAGCTGTGGTTGTTAAGGTGGTAGATATGGTGGTAGTTGTGGTATGGTATATATAGCGGTAGTTGTTGTGATGATGGTAAAGGTGGTAGTGGTGCTGACAACGAAGTTAATAATGGGGTTAATAATGGCTCCAAACTTAACTTGATCCACCCTCATTATATTTTCACTGCGACGCCTCTCTCTCTCTCTCTCTCTCTCTCTCTCTCTCTCTCTCTCTCTCTCAGGTAAGTGTCATAGGTGTAATATTCTGTGATGACATGTATATTAATCATCTATTAATAACTCAGTCACTTACTAAATCGCTAATTCATTTATTCAATAGTTCACACACTATCTAAGCTCAGTATCACTCACTCACTTATCTACTCACTCATTCAATTACTCACAATCTTACACATGCAATCCCTCTCTCACTCACTCAGTTATTGTTTGTATAAAATCTTGTTTGCAACGTTGTAGAATTCAAGAAAGAATCTAAAAAGGTAGATGGAAAAACAATGAGAAAAGTTATATACTAATGCACAGATGTGTTGTTGTTGTTTAACGAAGGGTTGCAGTAATTAATTACCTTTTATTTTTCGTTGTGAAATTACATTAACCCCTGAAGATTATGACGCGTTTTTTCTGGCTATAATTAAATAATGTTATTGGGCTTACTAAAGATTTGTGGGAACTAGAGAGTCAATTGAGATACATTTTACCCTTTTCTTTCCGAGAGATCCTTCCCAAATTGTCTAAAATCGTCTATGGATTATCAGAATAAAGTGTCAATATGCGTCCTCAAATACTAAAAGAGTAATCCTATGACGGTGAGCAAAAACTAGAAATTCCCAGTAATATGATCGACCTTTACGGGGATGGGAGGGGGGGGGGGGGGTAATCTTCGGGGGCTAGTCCCTGGGAGAGGGGAGGGGGGTTGAACCATATTGTTGTTTACTTAGGACTATAGCTATTGCACGAATTCAACAAATCTTTTGACTGCGTGTAAAGTTTGGTGAACATCCGTCGAACGGCCTAGGAGGAATTTCGGAACAGACGGTCGACGACAGACATTTCGGCTGGCAAGATACCACTACGGGGGGGGGGGGGGGGTTACCACTCTGAATACGCAGGGTTGATAATTTATACAGTTTTTCAACATACTGGTTTCACAGTCAATTAAAATTTAAAATGCAGAGATTATCTGTGTTTTACGATTACTGTGAATTGTATGTTGATAAATACAGAAAACAAAAGTAAACAATTATTTTATTTTTTTACAGTGCATGAACAATTTACTGATACTGTTGTGTGTTCCTAGTCTGTTCCCCTTCTACATGTGTCGTTACAAATAACTAATATCTTAACAATGTGTTGCTTGGCAGTATTATTTATTATGTATGAACAATTTACTAACGTTTCTGTTTCTCACAAATCTTTTAAGGGGGCCCACCTCGCTTTTTTTTCTTTCTCTCCCTCTCTCTTTGGCTTGTATCCATTCGGCCCCATTCAGCCTACTGACGTTTATCCCCATCCAGGTGTCAATATTTTCCTGGCGAGCGGTAGCGAGCCAGCATATATATATTTTTGTTTTGACAGCAAGCTAAATTTTTTACATTTTTCGATAGAAAAATATCTCCGGCGAAGCCGGATTTCTCCATACAATGCTGGCTCGCTATCGCTCGCCAGGAAGAAATCGACACCTGGATAGGGATAAAAGTCTTAAAACAGTTGGCTGAATGGGGCCGAATGGATACAAGCTAGGGAAAGAGAGAAAAGGAAAGAAAGACAAACAAATCCGGTGACCCCCTTAACCCCTTGTCTGTTCTCATTACCACCAGGACCCTTGAGTGTGACCGTCTCCGGGTACACAGGAACCTGGTCGTGGCGCTCATCGTCAGGTTCGTGGTGATGTTGGTGATTACGGAACCGTTCATCAGTCATCGAACCTCACTTACCTACAGGGATCTGGTGAGTAGATGAGAGAGAGAGAGAGAGAGAGAGAGAATGTGTGTTTGTGTGTGTATGTGTGAGAGAGAGAGAGAGGGGGGAGGTATGTGTGTGTGAGGTTTGTGGTGATGCTGGTGATTACTGAACAGTTCATCAGTCATCGAACCACACTTACCTACAGGGATCTGGTGAGTAGATGAGAGAGAGAGAGAGAGAGAGAGGTGGATGTGTGTGTGTGTGTGTGAGGTTCGTGGTGATGCTGGTGATTACGGAACCGTTCATCAGTCATCGAACCTCACTTACCTACAGAGATCTGGTGAGTAGATGAGAGAGAGAGAATGTGTGTGTTTGTGTGTGTGTGTGAGAGAGAGAGTGAGTGAGTGTGTAATAGGGGGGGGGGATGGTACGTAGTCCATTCCATCAAATTTGCAATTTTAGCTTTGCCTCATGAGAATAAAATAGCTTCCGATGATCTTACAGCCATTTCCTCTAGTGTACTTTGAATAAACAATTGTGAAGCATTTATTCAAGGCCGGAAAGAGTCAATCAAGGAATAGATATGGAAATTTACAGCCAATTTGCTCTAGCCCTTTTTGAGTTACAGAGGATAGAGGTCATGATTTATCGCCTATCTATCTATCTATCTATTGCCGGACGCCTTACTCCCCTTAATGAGGGTGGCCATACACAGAATGCCCCCAAGCGGACCTATTCCCTGTAAGAGGGAACAACCCGAGCCAGTATACTGAAGGACTTACAGGATTGACCACTTAATTTAGGATCCGTCTGACTCCGAGGCCCTCTGTGTATTTTGTTAGCACTATTTTTTCTACAGTGGTGATCGCCTAGTCCATCCACTAACCTGCCTTACCCATAGATAAGCAGTACAGATTTGTATCAGGTTTACTCCCCTAGACAGGTTGCCGACCAAGGCTGACAAGTCCCATCCACCCGGATTTGTATAAGGTTGTCTCCCCTAGATGGGTTGCCGACCAAGGCTAACGAGTCCCATAATTTATCGCCTACTTACAGCAAATAGACTATCAATATGGCGTCCTTGGAGTAGCAAGATGGCGTCCTGGGAATAGCAATATGGCCTATTGAGAATATTAAGGGGAGGCAGTTGTTTTTTCGAGTCTTCCTCCTCCCTCATGTTAAGCCCTATTAGTTAGGAGATTTCAGGACATTCGCCCCATTAATTTGGCAATTTTCAGACCTTTTGCCCCATTTCTTTGCTAATATTAAGACCTTTCGTGCCATTTAGGTGTCGATATTTTTTTCCTGGCGAGCGATAGCGAGCCTGTATTTGAAGAGGAACCGGCCTTCGGCCGGGGCATTTTTCTACCGAAAAATATATACATTTATATCGAAGGGGGGTCCTGTGGGTGTTTTATAATGTTTGATAGAGGTTTAACCCTTATTTAGCGGCGAGCAACATAAGTCGAGTTAAATAAAGCTGGACTATGTGGCGGCGCTCGACATAGGTCGAGTGGCAATTTCAGCACGTAATGTGGCTGAGAGAGAGAGACAAGTGGTGGCAGGAGACTAGCGAGCGTATGACTGCTCCAGACCACCGCGGCGAACCTACTGACACAAATCTCAGCTCCCTCCTCCCTCTCTCACTCGCTACATACTCAATTATGTACTGAAAGTACCGAATTACCTGCTTTTTGCACTCGCGTTGCACGGTTATTGCAAGAAAACTATCCATCATACAAGGATCGTTATGGTGTCATTCGAAAGCTCTGTTTATGCCCTTTCAGGGATAGGTACTTGTTTTACGTTCTGGGTCTTATTTAGGCATGAAAATGATCACGTAAACAGCCCTATTTTGGCTAAAAACACCCCGCTGTGCGGTACACATAAATAAACCGCATAGGCCGCTCGTAAGGTGTAGAGCAAACTAAACTCCCTCCTTAAACCATTGAGCCGAACCAGTAAATTGTGCTGCACAATACCGTCTTGGCTCCCTTAATATGGTGTCCTGAGAGTAGCAATATGGCGTCCTGAGAATAGCAGTATGGGGTCTTGGGCGTAGCAAGATGGCCGACTACCAGGTACAACACATCTAGGTCCCCCGTGAGTCTATAATTGGCCTGGATAGGTAATTGGTAGCTAATGGGGAGCCAGTTGTCCGATAATTAACACTTCGATCAAGCCTAGGTGAGGGGGGAAGGGAAGGGAGCAGGCAACAAGTCATTTCGCCCATCAGGTCATTCTTCCCACAGGCCATTTCGTCCAGATGTCAACTTAACCCTTTTTCCTACCACAGATCCTTCTTAAACTGTATACAATCGTCTAAATATAGCTAGAAACGTTAAAAAGACGTTGCCGGTACTGTACAGAAGGGATTAAGGGGAGATGGTTCACTTTTTGGTCGATGTTATCATATATTAATTATTGTTTCTAGTTTCCTCTCTAGACCTCCATCAAACTTGAAAAACATTCAACAGATCTCCCTTTTAGATTAATTTGTACATTTTTCGGTAAAATAATGTTCCGGCCAAAGGCCGGTTCTTCCAAAATTACAGGCTCTCTATCGTTCACCAGGAAACAAATCGACACCTAAATAGCACGAAAGGTCCTAATATTGATAAGGAAATGAGGCGGAAGATCTTAAGATCGCCAAACTAATGCGCCGAACGTCTTATAATCTGAAAACTAATGGGGCTGAACATGGGGGAGAAGGGGATCTAGAAAAACGACCCATCTCCCCTACAGAAACCATGTTGGCCTAATCTGGACACGGGGCCACGGGGAATGATTTTTGTTTTTATTTGTTCGGCGTGTTGTTTTTTTTTGTTTTTTTTTGTTTTTTTATCTATCTGTATTTGTCTATCTATATATCTAGTTTTATCTATCTATTTATCTAATTTTATGTATCTATCTATTTGTATTTGTGCGTACAGTATTTTATCTATCACTCTATTAAGCTACGGTATATCTATCTATGTTATCCCCTTCCGTCTCTCTCTCTCTACCATATCATCATTCTCTCTCTCTCTCTCTCTCTCTCTCTCTCCCTCCCTCCCTCTCCCCCTTCATTCCCTCCTATCTTTCCTTTCATTAATGTTTTATCTTTACCACTCCCTCCTCCCACCCTTCCTACTTCTCTCCCTAAATCCCTACATTTCCTTAATCTTTCATCTCTACCACTTCCTTCCTCCCATCCTCCTTCACTCATTACCTTTTTCCCTCCCTCTTGCTCTCCCCTACTTTCATTTTATCTCTTCCTTCTTCCCTATCCCTATCCTCTCTCTTCTTCTATTCCCCATCTCCTTCCTTCCTTCCACATTTTCTCCCCTTCCTCCCTTTCCTTCCAGCCTCCCTCCCTCCCTCCCTCCCCCTATGCACCTTACTCTTCCTTTCACACACCTCTCCCTCCATTCCTTCCCTTCCATGTTGTCATCGTTTCCCTCCTTCCCTCCTTTCTCCCTCCCTTACTTCCTCTCTCTCCCTCCCTTCCCATAGTCCTCTCTGTACCACTTAAGGGGCTAGTGGCCGTTTTGGGGGGCTATTACTTCATGTATTCATTTAATATTTAGTTTCCTCGCTAGACCTTCATCAAGCTTAAAAAAACACCCCCTAGACCCCCCTTCTAGATAAATTTGTACATTTTTCGATAGTAAAATGTGCCGGTCGAAGGCCGGTTCCTCTTAAAATTACAGGCTCGCTATATTCGCCAGGAAAACATTGACACCTAAATTGCACGAAAGGTCTTGAAATTGACAACGAAATGGGGCGAAGGGCCTTAAAATCGACTAACTAATAGAAGTAACGTCTTAAAATCTCAAAACTAATATGCTTGACATGAGGGAGAAGGAGGTCCAGAAAAAGCGAGTAGTACCGCGGCCTTCTATATAGAAGGCCGTGGTAGTACCCCCTGAAGATCTGTTGTGCCGGCTTATTTACCAAGATTTTTTCCCCAACGAATATAGTGTTTTGTTGGCATGAGGCCGGGGGATACAATAGTAGGTTGAGGGGGGAATTCCGATTGTCATCATCATTTATATTGCCAGCAGGGGGGCAAATAACAGCTGGCCGCGGGATAATATCAGAATAAACAGTCAAATTGGACGGGAACATTATTGCGATTGAATAAAGTAATGTAAACAAACCGAGGAAAGTCGACGAAATTGTGTTTGTTTATGTGCGGGTCTGTTTTTATAGTTCATATCAGGTTTTAAAATTGTTGATATCGCAAATCCTCCATGGAGACAAAATTGAAAATATTATTGCAAGTCTATACGTACCAATGTCCCTTATGATTAGTTTCCATTAGTGCTGCGCTAATCATCCTAATTTCAACCATTCTCTCTCCCTCCCTTTCAATTCCCATCCTATCCTTCCTACCCTCTTCCCTCCCTTCCTCCCTCCCTCTACCCACCCATCTCTCTCTCTCTCTCTCTCTCTCTCTCTCTCTCTCTCTCTCTCTCTCTCTCTCTCTCTCTCCTTCCCTCCCCCCACTCCCTCTCCTCCTCCCTGCCATCCCCACTCCCATCATCCACCTCCCCCTTCATCATTTTAGTCCCATTTTCATCGTCAACAAAAATCCTTAATTGCCGAGGCGAAACTAATCATATTTCTTGTACCTCTGACGGTACACTCTTTTTTGTTTTATTCCATCACAAAATACTCGTCTATCAGAGCTGTCAAACCCTGATTATGTTCTATATTGAGCTCGATCCATTATATTTGTGTTTAGTTTGTCTCCTAGACTCCCTTTAAGCTATTAAAAAAAAAAAAAAAAAAAAAAAAAAATCTCTTCAAGCTAGAAAAACGACTCACCCGACCCACTTCAAACTAAATTTGTACATTTATCGATAGAAAACTGTCCCGATCAATAGCCAGTTTTCCAAAATGGCTGCCTCGAAGTGTGCTGAGCGCATTACCGAGGTTACATCTGTTCTTCGGTTCGCCGAAACCCCTTTCATCAATAATAAATGTTATGAACTTTCCAACTCCCTCTTCCCAAGCTTCTTGGCATGTAACCAAGAACCTCTCCAACAATGTTACCTCCTTATCTTTCCCTCCTCTTTTCCACTCTGAGGGCACCACCTCTCACAAAGCTGAACTCTTCACTCAAACATTGCTAAAATCTCCAGCTGTCCCTCCATTTCCACCCCTCTCTCTCTTACTTGTGTCAAATATCATAATCACTTCTTAGGATGTACTTTCTGCCCACTCTGGGCTAAATGCTAAGAATGCGTACGGACCATACGGACCGGATGGTGTTCCTCTTGTACTCAAAAACTGTCTTTCCATGCTGTATCCCTGCCTAGGCAAACTACTTTGTCTCTGTCTTTCCTCTAATGTATTTCCTTCTTGCTAGAAGTTTGCTCTCATTCAACTTGTCCCAAAGAAGGGTGACCGCTCTCTACCCTCTACTTATCATCCAATTGCTATCATTTCTTGCATCTCTAAAGTTTTTTAAACTATTCCTAGCTCAAAACTTCTTAAGCATCTGTCTTATAATCTTCTTTCATATCGCTCGTATGGTTTCCTTAAAGGCCGCTCTACTGGTGATCTTATTACTAAACTTACTAACTCTTGGTCATCCTCCCTTCGGGACTTTGTTGATACTTTTTCTATTGCGCTAGACTTGTCGAAAACATTCGATAAGAGTCTGGTACAAATGTCTAATTTTCAAACTATCATCCTTCGGTTTATATCCCTCTATCCGTGCCTTTGTTTCTAATTTCCTTTTTGGCCGTTCCATAGCTGCAGTTGTGGACGGCCATCGCTCACTTCCTCAACCTATTAACTCCGGTATTCCTCAGGATTCTGTTCTGTCTCCAGTTTTCTTCCTAATTATTCGTTAACGATCTTCTCGACTGTACCTCTAGCCCTATTCACTTACAGGCTAGCAACTCTACCTTACATTATTCCACTAGTTTTCCAAAATGACCCACCACACAATCACTCTAAAACTCGCATGAGGAGGCTATAGGACGCTTATCTTCTGATTTATCAACTATTTCTGATTGGGGCTGAGAAAATCTTGTTGCTTTCAAATCCTCCAAGACACAATTTCTCCCTCTATCTACCCGTCACAATCTTCCACAAGACTATCACTTACTCTTCAACAAAGTACAAATCAAACCTTCTTCTCTCAATATTCTTGGTGTATCTTTTTCATCTGACCTTTCTTGGAAAGATCATATTACCACTCTTGCTAAAACAGCTTCACAGTGATTATGTGTGCTCAACCGTCTCTGTAGGTTCTTACGCTCCACACAGCTTCTTGCTCTTTACAGGGGCACTGTGCGACCATGTATCGAGTATTATTCGTATGTGTGGGGAGGTTCAAGCTATACTGCACTTCTCGAAATGGTAGTCAAAAGCATTTTGTCTAATCAATTCACCTCCTCTTAATAATTCCCTACAATCCCTATACACGCCGCAATGTTGCATCTCTCTCAGTCTTCTACCTCTATTACAATAATCAATGTTCTTCAAAGCTTTCTCAGTGTATACATCCTCCCTTCCAGAAAGTGGGGGGCACCCGACTTTCAACACATTTCCATCCTTATTCTGTCCAACTCTCTAACCCAAGATTGAGCCGTATTTCCCAGTCTTTCTTCTACTCAACACGTTAGCTCTGGAACTCTCTCCCTCGATCTGTCTTTCCCTCATCTTATGACTTAATCGGCTTCAAAATATAAATCAATACCTCCTTATCCCCTTAGCAGGACTGAGTATGTAAGAAAAACAATAAATTAATGAAAATATAATAAATACATACCTCCTCCTCCTCCTCTTGGCAGGACTGGGTAACCTATGTAAGAAAAACAATAAATTTACCCATTCTGTACCGGCGACGTCTCTTATATTTTATTCTAGCTATATTTAAGTGATGTTGTGCCGTTTAAGAAGGATCTGTGGTAGTAAATAGGGTTCTGTGAGATAGTTCGAAGCCTATTAATTGCTGGAGGCCCTTTTGAAACTGAATACAATCGTCTAATAGAAGCCAGAATAAAGTGAAAAGGACGTCACCGGTAAAGAAGGGGTTTATGAAAATATAATAAATAAATCAACACCTCTCTCTCTCTCTCTCTCTGGGTTGTATCCATTCGGCCCCATTCAGCCTACTATTTTAAGACGTTTATCCCCATCTAGGTGTCTTTTCTTCCTGGCGAGCGATAGCGAGCCAGCATTGTATGGAGAAATCCGGCTTTGCCGGAGAAATTTTTCTATCGAAAAATGCACAAATTTAGCCTGCTGTTAAAAACATTTTAAAAACATGTTGGCTCGCTACCGCTCGCCAGGACAAAATCGACACCTGGATAGGGATAAACGTCTTAAAACGGTAGGCTGAATGGGGCCGAATGAATACAAGCCAGAGAAAGAGAGAAAAGCAAGTCACCCCCCTTAATAATATCCCCTTCTCTTTCGCAGGATTGGGTATGTAAGGCTCTGTTGGGGCTACGTATGTACACCCAGATGGCCTCAATCAGCTGGATGTTTGTGGAGGGTCTGTTTCTCCACACCCGCCTCACCTCCAGAGTCTTCCCGGCCAGAGCTCCCTTCAGGCTCTACTACACCATCGGCTGGGGTTAGCACCTTTGTTGAGACCTCTTTTATTAGTGTTATTACGTGTTTTTTTTTTAGTAGAGACCTTTATTTGTATTGTTATTCTATGTGTTTTAGTAGAGACCTCTATTTGTATTGTTATTCTATGTTTTTTAGTAGAGACCTCTATTTGTATTGTTATTCTATGTTTTTTAGTAGAGACCTCTATTTGTATTGTTATTCTATGTTTTTTCTCATATTTGGCCTTGTTAGTGTCTCGTTTAGCTTTGTTTTGTCTTCATCTAATTTTTCATGTTCCTCTTCGATTTTGTATTCCTCTTCTTGTTTTCTACTGTTTTTGTTGTCACAGTCCTATCCATTTATTTTTGTACGATACTGTCTCTTACTTCTCCTTCATCTTATGCTTACTCTGCCTGCATATGTACTGTACAGTGGCGGTAATATGTCATGTCCCAGCTGTCATTACGTTTGGCTTGCTCTGTGCTGTATTAATGTCTGTCAGATGTTGAATAGGGTGGGTAAGTGTAGGAACATGTTTGTATATTTCACTCGATATGAAGAAATGAAGCTTAGATATGGTTGGTACCAATTATTGATCAAAACATACTTGCTGCCAAGACATCACTTATTAGCGCGACTGTACATTGTCTCCTTTCGCTTCGGTCTTGTCGGCTTTGTCTTCTTATTTATCTTGTGGTTATTGTGTTTCTTATATTTATTCTGAGTGTGTGTGTGTTTTTTTTTTTTTTTTTTTTTTTTTTTTTTTTTTTTTTCTTAATTGTTTTTTTTTTCTTCTTTTATCTTGTTGTTCTTCTATGTTTTCTTCTATTTATTCTGTGTGTTTTTAACTTGTTTATATATTTTGTTTATTTATGCTTTTATCTTGTTATTCTATGTTTTCTTCTATTTATTCTGTTTTATTTACTATTTTGTTTTTTCTTAATTGTTTTGATTTCTTCCTTTTATTCCCAGACTACTACACCATTGGAGGCCGTGTAGAACTTTATGATTGTTATTATTATTCCATGTTTTGTTTTCATTGATTTTGTCATTGTCTCGTTTCGTTCGGTCTTGCCTCCTTCGTTTTTTATGTTTATCTTGTTGTGACTCATGTTTTCTTCAATTTATTATTATTATTATTTTTTTTTTTTTTATTATTTTTTTTTTCTTCACCTCAGTACCGGTGACGTCCTTGTAACTTTATTCTGGCTACTATTAGACGATTATATTCAGTTTTAAAAGAGCCTCTAGCAATAAACAGGCTTCGAACTATCTCATTTACCTTTTATACTACCCCAGATCGTCTAAATATAGCTAGAATGAAATAAAAAGGACGTGGCTGGTACAGTAGGGGATAAAATACCACAGCCTAGCCAAAAATACCACACATTCCTGACAAGCACGGACGTATATGGGCACACATATTTTTTCCCCGCAGCATGCAAGAGGGGACTCGCATAATACTACTACTACTACTACTACTACTACTACTACTACTATTACTATTACTGCAATTACTAATACTAATACTACTTCTACTACTACTTCCCATTTCATGTAGTTAATGGCCTCACTCTAAATCCACTATCTTTCTAATCCTAATCCTTCTCTCGATCCAATTCCTAATCCATAATCTCGCTGCACAGCCCTTGCACATAATGCTGCCCGAGAGCAGCTCTCTCTTATATTTATATTTTGTTTATATTATATTTTTAAAAGCCATTTTGTTGCCAAAGACCAAACTATATATCTTGTACCGGTATTACCGAATGGGGTTTTATGATTATAGATACATTTGAGTGCACAGAGGGGTTGTTGTTGTTGTTATTGTTATTCCCCAGGCTGTCTGGCTGAGTAGCCCCAAGGTCCCAAGCAAGGCCAAGGCCATAACCAAGCGCCCCCACAGAACCCTTCCAGCTTTACCAGTAAGAAAGCCCAGGTGACCGAAGCCACTCCCAGGCGAGGGGCTGAGGAGGGTGCAGAAACGCCCGGGACACCAAAGCCGCACCCAGGGCCCCGTGTCCCTTAACAATTATGAAGAGAAAGTTGAGGGGCAAAGGAAAAATGTGAAATTTTGGCTCCCAGTCTGCCAGCCTCTAGGTTGGCAGTAGAGAGGTCAATCCACGGAAGAGACGCCGCCACTTGAGATCTAGAAAATATATAAGCGAAAGGAACAGTCAAAGTAAGCTATGGGTATGACAGAGATCGCTCAGTTCTCACTCTGATAGACCAGCCCATCACCACATGAATAGAACCCAATCTTCTCAGCATCATCTAGGAAAGGCCCTAGAAAGCCGTCTTTGGCGAAGGGATAGCTCCCCTATTTCAACGTGGGCAACCGCCCAATAACATCAATAGCTCCAATTTAATGGATTGACCGATCTCTGTTAGTATAGGAGCTCTACTCTGCTGGTACAGTCATGGACAGGATTCAATTATTGGAGGTGCGATTATGATACAAGGGCGAATTATTTTAATAAACTGCTTGAGGCACAGAAATTACATTACTGGGATTGATAAAAATATACTTTGAAAAGTAGACAGAATTAAAATAAACACCATGTGAGGAAGAGCACTTTATTGACAACGTTTCGCATATAGCTTCATCAGGCCAACGATAGTCTTAACATTGACAACGAAATGGGGCGAAAGGTGTTAAAATCGCAAAACTAATAGGCAGAACGTCTTTTAATCTCAAACACTAACGGGCTTAACACGAGAGAGGAGGGGGGGGGGGGGGGGGCAGAAAAAACGACCCCCTCCCTTTAAAAGACGTCATTGTGCTGCAGGAATTCCAGTAAACCCTGCCATGGTTGAAGAGTCCTTATTAACCCCTTCTGTACCGGTGATGCACTTTTCATTATATTCTGGTAACTATGAGACGATGTTGTACAGCTTATGAAGGACGTCGACTCATTCAAAGGCTATCAAACTATCTCAATTAATCCTTTTAGCTACCATATAATCCTTCCTAAGCTTCATAATATCGTCTAAATGTAGCTAGAGTCAAATTGAAAAGACGTCGCCGGTAGAGAAGGGGTTAACCCTTTCCTTGCCGTGGTCGTCTTTTGGATTATGTGCGGGCAATTATTATACGATTTTATTTCTAGCTTAGGCAGGGCTTGCGCTAATTTAAAGGCTTAGAAATTATCCCAATTCGTTATTTTAAGGGGAGGCAGACCGTTTTTTCTGGACCCCCTTCTCCCTAATGTTTTGCCCCACTAGTTTTGAGATTATAAGACGTTCGGCCCATTAGTTTGGGGATTTTAACACCTTTCGCCCCATTTTGTTGTCAATATTAAGACCTTTCTTGCCATTTAGGTGTCGATTATTTCCTGTCGAGCGATAGCGAGCCTGCAATTTTAAGAGGAATCGGCCTTCGGCCGGGACATTTTTCTACCGAAAAATGTACAAATTTATCTTGAAGGGGGGTCTAGGGTTTTTTTTTCTAAGGTTGATGGAGGTCTAGGGAGGAAACTAAAAAAACATATGAATAAATGAATTAATAGACCAAACAAACGGTCTGCCTCCCCTGAACTAACACACGTAATTCCTGAGTTGTATAAGATCGTCTAAATATAGTTGAAATAAGAGAAAAAGACATCCCCGGTAGTGAAGGGGTTACGGTATAGTCCATTAGGTTGATGAACTGGCTTCCCTTCCATAAATATAAAGGCAGCAATCTGGCAACTAATCAGCAGACTTGTATTCAGCCGGAGTCACACGAGCTGTTTTTCGAGCAATTTTTACGGGCAATTATGGCCTGGCAGCTTCAGAAATTACACTTTATCATAATTAAGCCGCCTAACATACTCTACCTCCAGTTTAGTTATCGATATCAGTGCCAAAAAGTCCCGAAATATAACGAGAAAAAACTTGCTCATGTAAAATTGACGGAAAAATTGCTCGTGTGACAGCGGCTTATTCCTAAAGGGTGTAAAAGGGGTATGAGAATGGTATTTTACAATCATTGGGTACGGTGGCGCTAATAAGTCATGTCCCAGCTGTCATTAAGTTTGGCTCGCTCTGTGCTGTATCAATGTCTGTCAGATGCTGAATAGGGTGGGTAAGAGTAGGAACATGTTTGTATATTTCACTCGATATGAAGAAGTGCAGCTTAGATATGGCTGATACCAATTATTGATAGACCGCCCTCAAACATAGAAAAACACTCCCTAGAACCCCCCTCAAGATAAATTTGTACATTTTTCGGTAGAAAAATATCGCGGCCGAAGGCCGCTTCTTCTTATAATTTCAGGCTCGCTATCGCTCGCCAGGAAAAAGTTGACTCCTAAATGGCACGATAGGTCTTAAAATTGACAATGAAATGGAGCTAGAAGTGTCAAAATCGCCAAACTAACGGCACGAAAATCTTAAAACCTCAGAACTAATATGGTAAACATGAGGGAGAAGGGGGTCCAGAAAAAGCGAGTACTACCCTCTTAAAAGGGTGGAGTATTATGGACACTTTATTTGCCCTTTTTCATACCCATAAATTCTGGTAGTGTGCAAGCATATACGTAGCTGATCAGGTCAGGTCAGGTCAGGTGAAGGTATTGAGGTATTGATGGATAAGTATATATTATTATTATTATTATTATTATTATTATTATTATTATTATTATTATTATTAGCCTTTACAACGGCACCACCTCGTAGCTACTTTCTACTTTTCCTGTTTTCTGAAGAGTGTAGAGAGGGGAGAAGGGGTGTTAGAGAGAGAGAGAGAGGAAGCGGTTGGAGTGGTTTTCCTATTTCAGTTCAGTTGGTCTGCGGGATAAGCCTTTTCATCGGCGCTTCCCTTAATTAATTGTTATCGTTACTTTTTGTATTCTTTATTTGTGTCGTGCTCTTTCACTTTCCTCAATTATTTTCTAAACAGCTTCTGTGTTCTTCTGTCCTCTGGCGTCTCCTTGTCTTTCTTCGTCTTTTCAGTTTTTGTGGCTAACCTTCTTGGGTCTTCTTTCTTGTGTATATTATTGTTGTTGTTGTTGCTGTTCCCCAGGCTGTCTGACCGAACAGCCCCAAGGCCAAGGCCATAACCGAGCGCCCCCACAGAATCCTCCCTGCCTACCACAAAAAAAGCCTGGGTGACCGAAGCTGCTCACAGGCGAGGAGTTGAGGAGTACGCAGAAACGCCCGGGATACCGAAGCCCCACCCAAGGCCCTGTGCCCCTTAGCAATTATGAAGAGAAAGCTGAGGGGCAAAGAAAATATGTGACGCTTTGGTTCCCAGTCTGCCAACCTCGAGAGTTGGCAGTAGGGAGGTCAATCCATGGAAGCGACGCCGCAACTTGAGATCTAGAAAATATATAAGTAAAAGGAACAGTTTGAGTAAGCTATGGGTATGACAGAGAACGCTTAAGGGGAGGTTTTTAGTTTGGTCTCTAGATATCCATCAAGCTTAAGATTACACCCCCTTGAGCCCCTTTCAAGATAAATTTGTACATTTTTCGGTAGAAAAATGTCCCGGCTGAAAGCCGGTTACTCTTAAATTACAGGCTCGCTATCGCTCGCCAGGATAAATTCGACACCTAAATTGCACGAAAGGTCTTAAAATTGACGGAAATGGAGCGAAAGTTCTTAAAATCGCCAAACTAATGGGGCAAACGTCTTTAAATCTCAAAAGCAATGGGGCTAAACATGAGGGAGAAAGGGGTCCAGAAAAAAATCCCTCAAGTGTAGATATCTCCCTTTAACTCTCCCTCTGATAGACCAGCCCATGTGTATACTGTATTACCTATATATATATCTATCTATATCATAACTATTCTGTTGACAACACTTAGCTACCTGTATTACCTATATATATCTATCTATATCATAACTATTCTGTTGACAACACTTAGCTACCTGTATTACCTATATATATCTATCTATATCATAACTATTCTGTTGACAACACTTAGCTACCTGTATTACCTATATATATCTATCTATATCATAACTATTCTGTTGACAACACTTAGCTACCTGTATTAGTCCTACTCTGCACGTGTCTCTTCCTCCAAAACCGGTATATATTATTTGTAGTTCTTTCAATATTAGCATTTTCAATTAAGAGTCTTGCCTATTATTGTGTTGGGGTGGTGTTATGGTTTAGGTGCTTATGTTCTGGGTGTGGTGTCTGGAGTTCGAATCCCGGGAGGACCATATGCTTTCATTAGTTTATTCAAGTACATGGGGGTTTGTAATTGATGATTAATGTTAAGGGGAGGCAGACCGTTTTTCTGGTCCTCGTTCTCCCTAATGTTTAGCCCCACTAGTTTTGAGATTATAAGACGTTCGGCCCATTAGTTTGGCGATTTTAACTCCTTTCGCCCCATTTCGTTGTCAATTTTAAGACCTTTCGTGCCATTTAGGTGTCGATTATTTCCTGGCGAGCGATAGCGAACCTGCAATTTTAAGAGGAATCGGCCTTCGGCCGGGACATTTTTCTACTGAAAAATTTACAAATTTATCTTGAAAAGGGGTCTAGGGGGTAATTTTTTAAGCTTCATGGAGGTCTAGGGAGGAAACTAAAAAAATATATGAATACATGAATTAATAGACCAAACAAACGGCCAGTCTCCCCTTAAGAACGGGGTGTTATTTATGTCATGTTCTTCCTGTACATGTAGGGTTGTTGGAGAGTAGTGGTTCAGCATTTATGTCATGTTCTTCCTGTATATATACAGTAGGATTGTTGGAGAGTAGTGGTTCAGCATTTATGTCATGTTCTTCCTGTATATATACAGTAGGATTGTTGGAGAGTAGTGGTTCAGCATTTATGTCATGTTCTTCCTGTATATATACAGTAGGATTGTTGGAGAGTAGTGGTTCAGCATTTATGTCATGTTCTTCCTGTATATATACAGTAGGATTGTTGGAGAGTAGTGGTTCAGCATTTATGTCATGTTCTTCCTGTATATATACAGTAGGATTGTTGGAGAGTAGTGGTTCAGCATTTATGTCATGTTCTTCCTGTATATATACAGTAGGATTGTTGGAGAGTAGTGGTTCAGCATTTATGTCATGTTCTTCCTGTATATATACAGTAGGATTGTTGGAGAGTAGTGGTTCAGCATTTATGTCATGTTCTTCCTGTATATATACAGTAGGATTGTTGGAGAGTAGTGGTTCAGCATTTATGTCATGTTCTTCCTGTATATATACAGTAGGATTGTTGGAGAGTAGTGGTTCAGCATTTATGTCATGTTCTTCCTGTATATATACAGTAGGATTGTTGGAGAGTAGTGGTTCAGCATTTATGTCATGTTCTTCCTGTATATACAGTAGGATTGTTGGAGAGTAGTGGTTCAGCATTTATGTCATGTTCTTCCTGTATATATATACAGTAGGATTGTTGGAGAGTAGTGGTTCAGCATTTATGTCATGTTCTTCCTGTATATATACAGTAGGATTGTTGGAGAGTAGTGGTTCAGCATTTATGTCATGTTCTTCCTGTATATATACAGTAGGATTGTTGGAGAGTAGTGGTTCAGCATTTATGTCATGTTCTTCCTGTATATATACAGTAGGATTGTTGGAGAGTAGTGGTTCAGCATTTATGTCATGTTCTTCCTGTATATATACAGTAGGGTTGTTGGAGAGTAGTGGTTCAGCATTTATGTCATGTTCTTCCTGTATATATACAGTAGGATTGTTGGAGAGTAGTGGTTCAGCATTTATGTCATGTTCTTCCTGTATATATACAGTAGGGTTGTTGGAGAGTAGTGGTTCAGCATTTATGTCATGTTCTTCCTGTATATATACAGTAGGATTGTTGGAGAGTAGTGGTTCAGCATTTATGTCATGTTCTTCCTGTATATATACAGTAGGATTGTTGGAGAGTAGTGGTTCAGCATTTATGTCATGTTCTTCCTGTATATATACAGTAGGATTGTTGGAGAGTAGTGGTTCAGCATTTATGTCATGTTCTTCCTGTATATATACAGTAGGGTTGTTGGAGAGTAGTGGTTCAGCATTTATGTCATGTTCTTCTTGTATATATAGGGTTGTTGGAGAGTAGTGGTTCAGCATTTCCCTCTCTTGCATTATGCTGGGCACCACGGGAGGAGAGGATTTAAGGGGGTAGTACTCACTTTTTATGGACCCTCCTTCTCCCTCATGTTTAGCATATTAGTTTTTGAGATTTTAAGACTTGCCTTCCATTAGTTTTGGCGATTTTTCATACCTTTCGCCCCATTTCTTTGTCAATGATATTTAGACCTTTCGTGCCATTTAGGTGTCGATTTGTTTCTGGCGAGCGATAGCGAGCCTCTAATTTTAGAAAGAACCGGCCTTCAGCCGGAAAAAAATTCTACAGAAAAATGTACAAATTTATCTTGAAAAAGGGTCTAGGGGGTATTTTTTTTTAGGCTTCATGGAGGTCTAGCGAGGAACCTCAAAAATACATTAATAAATAAATACATAGACCAAAAAACAAGCACTACCCCCTTAAGTTTTCATTTGGTTGGCCACTCATTAAGGGTTCCGTTCAGCCCTATAAACCCTGCCATGGCTCGGGAAACCCTCTTCCATTAGGCTGATGAGATGGTTTCCCTTCCTTAGGGAGACGGTTAATTTTTTGGGCGATTTTTGCATGTATTCATTATTTTTCTAGTTTCCTCCCTAGACCTTCATCAAATTTAAAGAACAAATCCATTAGATCCTCCTCCTAGATTAATTTGTACATTTTTCGGTAGAAAAATTTCCCGGCCTAAGGCCGGTACTTCCTACATTACAGGCTCACTATCGTTCGCCAGGGAAAAAATCAACACCTAAATAGCACGAAAGGTCTACATATTGACGAAGAAATGGAGCGAAAGGTCTTAAAATTGACTAACTAATGGAGCAAACATCTTAATATCTGAAAACTAATGGGGCTAAACATGAGGGAGAAAGTGGTCTAGAAAACCGGCCCATCCCCCCTTAACCCCTTCTTTACCGGGGACGTCCTTTTAGCTTCATTGTGACTAATATTAGATTTATTTTATTCAGCTTAATAAGAGCCTCCAGTGATTAAAAGGCTTGGAACTATCTCACTTACCCCTTTTTGACTAACACAGGTCATTTTTAAACTGCACAAAATCATCTAAATATAATAGCAAGAATATAATGAAAAAGACGTCCCCGGTACAGAAGGGTTTAAATAGGCACCCTCCTGGCAACCAATCAGGAGGCTTGTAAAGTTGTAAGCCTATTCTTCCACTATTTTGTATTTATTGTCCCCGCCGTTAGGGAGCCACCTTGTCGTGGTGGCGGGGCTTGAAGCGTGGCCGGTGGCCTCTGTTCCTCGTTCTTCTGTTCTCCCTTTATCCTCACTCTTTGCCCCTGCTGACTTTATTAAGTTCTTCTCAGTCCCCGCCTCAGCTCCTCTCGCCGGAGATGACCTCCTGTTCCACCTGCGTCTCCTTCAGCAGGTGGGCAGGGATGTCACCTTCCACTCCCGCCATGATGACTCCCGTCTCGTTACGGTCCAGAACGAACATCAGGCTGCTGCTATGTCAACCATTGTCGACTTCTCCGGAACTTCCATCCCAGCCCTTAAAGACCAAAGACTGAACTCTTGTACGGGTACCGTCCTGATCCCTCCTTCCATCCGTCTCGGTGGTCAGCAGTTCGCAGACTGTGCCGACCTTATTAAGTCTATTGTTGTTGCTCAAGACCATGTTGTGGTTAGTCTTGTCTGCTACACCATCCCACCTCGCACCAATCGCCGCCATCCCGCCAATATCGCCAAAATCACGTTCGATGGTCGGTCTCTCCCTTCTCACGTTATTGTCGGCGGTACTCGCCTGCCCGTCACTGAGTCCCTCCCTCGTCCTCAGCAGTGTCGCGGTTGCTGGCGCTTTGGGCATCCTGTTAAGTACTGTCGCTCTTCCGCTCCCGATTGCCCTAGGTGCCCACGCTGTGCACAATCTGGCCATCTCGTCGGTGACTGCCGGTCTCCGATACGATGCTGCCTAAACTGTCAGGGCTCCCATTCTGCTGATTCCCAAGATTGTCCCGTTTTCAAATTCGAGTCTGAAGTTACGATCCTTAAGACATTGTACGGCCTTACTCATTCTACGGCTCGTCAGGCAGCTCGCCGCCTGGGCTTCTCCCCTCATCCGTTTTCAACTGTTCTATCTCCCCCTCCCGTCTCCTCCACTTCTTCCGCTCCCCCCCCCCCCCCCCCCCCCGTTGCACCTCCATCATCCTCGTCCTCCTCTCCCTCTACTTCTCCGGTTCCGTCGTCTGTCCCTTCTCATCCTTCTTCCTCTCCTCCTTCAGTTTCTTCTGTCTCCCCCATCCCCTTGGCTGTCTCATCGTGTTCTCTCCCTTTATCTAACTCTTTCTGTTCTTACCTCTTCTACTCCTACTTCCGACCCCTCTCCTTCCTCTTCTCTTCCTCGCTCCACTTCTTCCGGTTTGTCTCAACGCCCCATCAGCCAGCGTTCTCGTCCGACGCTGCCTCCTCGTTCTCTTCCTCCGCCCTCGTCTCGTAGTTCCAAGATTCCCTCCCGGCTTCCTGCCTCCTCTACCAAACTAGTTTCGAAACATTTGCCCCGTTCCTCCCTTTCTTCCTCTCCCGCCTCCTCTTCTAAACACAGGGACCGCCTCCACAGTGTGCGGAGCCCGAGTTCCAGTGGGAAGAAGAAAAAGCTCCCTCCTTCCTCCCCCCCCCCTTCTCCTCTTTCTTCGTCCTGTGTCCAACCCCCCCCCCCCCCCCCCCCCCCGATTCCTTAGACTTATCCTTTGAATCTTTGCCCAAGATTGAGGAGTATATTCTTTCTTCTCATCCGCCACCTATTTCCGTTTCTGCCGACGTTCATCCCATCCCTTCTACGCTCCCCCCTACCCCTCTCCCGCCTTCCCCTACCACTCTCCCTCCCTCCTCTGGCCTTCCCCCTCCCGGGCCTCTCCTTCCCGTTCCTCATCCTCCCGACCCTCATCCTCCCGACCCTCATCCTCCCGTCCTTCCCCCTCCCTCCTCCCTCCTCTCCCCTTCCTCCCTCTCCCTCTAGCCCTCCTATCTCTTCTTCTCCTTCCCTATTAAGCCTCCCTATGCCACCTGGTTATCAATCTCCTTTCCCTCCTTGTTCTTCCTCGTCCCCCATTCCTTCCATTATTACTCACCGTTAACCTCATCAGTCTTTTCTTCGTTGTCCATAAGTCTGTGTGTTCTTATTTTTCTTGTTCTTTGTCCCTCTTTCTTTCCTCTTGTATGTATGCGTCTTTCCCGCTGTTTGCTGTATTTTGTGTGTCTGTGTTGTCTATAGTGTATCTGTTTTCTTCCTACTTGTGTGTTACTTTTGTTGATGTTTTCTCTTTTTTGTCCATTCTTTGTTTTCTTCGATTTTTCCGTTCCTTTCTTCTCTTTTTGTTTTTTGTGTTTTTCTTTTTCCCCCCTTGTTCCTCTTTAGTTCGGCGTGTTTTTGTTCCGCCTCTCTGATATGTGTTTGTATATATCGTTTTTATTCTCTCTTTTCCAGCTTATTTTCTCGTACTTTCTTTTTAGTGTTTTTAGTATGTCCATTTTGCAATGGAACCTTCGCAGTGTTTCTCTTCAGAGAGACGATTTGCGTGTTTTACTCTCTTCCCATTCTCCTAAGGTTGTCTGTCTCCAGGAAACTCGTCTTCTTTCTCCTCCGATTCCTGTTCCCGGCTATCGTTTTATCAGTTCTCCTCATTCTCTTTCCGACACTTGTATTCTCCTTCACCACTCTGTTCCTTATGAAGAGTTTTCCTGCCCTACTTCCCTCCCTTGCACCTTTGTTAGGGTTTTTCTTTGGTCGATGGATTACGATTGTTTCTCTTTATTTCTCTCCTTCCGTTCCCGTCGATTTTGGCTCTTTTACCATGTTTTTAGCTCGGCTGCCTCCTCCGTTTTTATTGCTTGGTGATTATAATTGTAGGCACACCCTGTGGGGTGATTCTGTCATTACCTCACGTGGTCGTGCATTAGAGTCTTTCATTACTAGTAATAACCTCTTTCTCCTTAACTGGTTCCCTGACTCATTTTGATGCTAGAACACGTTCTTTTTCTTGTCTTGATCTTTCTTTGTGTTCCCCTTCCCTGTCTCTTCTTTTTCATTGGTCTGTTTTGGAGGATTCTCTCTATAGCGACCATTTCCCTGTTCTGCTCTCTCCTACCTCCTATTCTCCTGTCCCTGGTCCTCCTCGTTGGTGCTTCCAGCGTGCGGACTGGTCTACTTTTGCTTCACATCTATCCCTTCCTTACCTCCGTCTGATTTTTCATCTGTACATGATTTACTAGCCTTTTTTCTAGTCACAGTTTAGAGTGCTGCCTTAGTCTCTATTCCTCGGACTTCCCGTCCTTTTACGTCTAAATGTGTTCCTTGGTGGACCCCGAACTGCTCCAAGGCTCTCCGCGTCAAACGGGCTTCTTGGAAGAGCTTTCGTCGTAAACGTTTTACTCCCGCTCATGATCGTTCTTTTATTCTTTTTCGTCAGGCGTCTGCCTTCCT
Source organism: Paralithodes platypus (assembly GCA_032716605.1). Classification (NCBI taxonomy): domain Eukaryota; kingdom Metazoa; phylum Arthropoda; class Malacostraca; order Decapoda; family Lithodidae; genus Paralithodes; species Paralithodes platypus. The sequence goes on from CM064505.1 coordinate 37,389,483, forward strand.
CCGTCGCACAGTCAGGTCTGCTAAACGTCATAGTTGGGTGTCGTATGTTTCCTCCATTACGTCCTTTACTCCTGTTCAGTCCGTCTGGAAGCGCATTCGCAAGATTTCGGGCAAGCGTTTACCTCCTCATTCTCCTGTGCTTCATGTTGATGGGGAGTCTGTTGCTGACTCGGAGGCAGTCGCCGATCGTTTGGGTCTTTACTTTAGCTCGGTCAGTAGTGGCTCTCATCTCCCCCCGGAATTTCATTTACTTAAAGCCGTCGCAGAGACTTCTCCAGTTGTTTTCACTGTCTTCGGCAGAGTCGTACAATGCCCCGTTTTCTTCCCGTGAGTTGCTCTCCGCTCTTCGTGCCTGTAAGGCTACTTCTGAGGGTCTTGATGGCGTCCATAATTTAATGCTTAAGCATCTTTCCACTGAGGCTTTGGTATTTTTATTGGCTATTTTTTAATAAGGTTTGGTCGTCTGGTGTTTTCCCTCCTGCATGGAGTTCTGCTCTTACTATTCCTTTTCTTAAGCCTGGAAAGTCGGGTTTCTCGCCCCAAGACTATCGCCCTATTGTCTTGACGAGTTGTTTATGCAAGCTGTTTGAACGGATGGTTAATGTCCGCCTGATGTGGCTTCTCGAGTCACGTCAGCTTTTGTCTTCGACCCAGTTTGGTTTTCGGCGTGCTCGGTCCGCTATCGACCCTTTACTTAGTTTGGAGACCTACGTTCGGTCTGCTTTTGCTCGCCATGAGTCAGTTCTTGCTGTTTTCTTCGATCTCGAGAAGGCGTACGACTCCGCGTGGAAACATCATATTTTATGCCAACTCCGTTCTTTTCATGTCCGTGGTAATATGGGCATCTTTATCCGTAATTTCCTTTCTTCTCGTTCTTTTCGTGTCCGGGTGAATTCCTCGTTTTCTCGGTTATTCCCTCAGATAGAAGGTGTGCCTCAGAGTTCCGTTTTAAGTACTATCCTCTTTCTCATAGCCATTAACGGCATTATCTCTTCCCTTCCGGCTACGGTCAGGTCCTCCTTATATGTCGACGACTTTGCGATCTATGCGGCTGGTTCGGATATTGTTGCGTTACGCTCCCTTATCCAATCAGCGATTGTGGCTGCCTCGTCATGGGCCACTGCTCACGGGTTTCGTTTTTCTACGACTAAATCTTGTGCTATGTCTTTCACTCGTCGCCACGTTATCCCGCGTCCTTCCCTTGAACTGTATGGTTCCGTTTTACCTTATCGCTCTTCGACTACCTTCTTGGGTCTTGTCTTTGATTCCCGTCTTAACTGGGCAGCTCATGTTTCCTCTGTTAAGGTTGCTGCTTTGCACCGTCTTCGTCTCCTCCAGACCCTGTCCCACCTCACTTGGGGTGCAGACTATGCTCTCCTTCGCCTTCACGTTGCTCTTGTTCTTTCTAAACTCGATTATGGTTGTCAGGTTTACTCATCAGCCTCCGACGCAGTCCTCCATAAACTTGACTCTGTTCACCATTTCGGTTTACGTCTTGCCTTGGGTGCTTTTCGCTCTTCCCCTGTTGAAAGTCTCTATGCTGAATCCGGCGTCCCTTCTTTGTACCGACGTCGGGCCCTTCTCTCTCTCCGGTACTACTCCCGGTCGCTTCAGTTTCCTTCCTTACAGACCTCTCTTCTTCCTACTGTTCCTGTTCCGTCTCATTCTCGCCTTCGGCCCCCTTTCATTTCTCGTATGGATTCCTTACTTTCTCATTCTTCGTTTTCCCCCTTTCCATGTTCTTCCGCTCCGGCTCAGTAAGTGTCCTCCTTGGCTCCTTCCTCGTATTTCCTTGTGTCCCTCTATTTTTCCTTGTTCTAAGTCCTCTACCCCGCCCTCAGTTCTTTGTTCTCGTTTCCTTGTACACCTTACACAACATTCTTCTTCTACCCCAGTTTACACTGATGGCTCCCGTTCGTCTTCTGGCGTCGGGTTTGCCATCCTTTTTCCTTCTCGTTCTTATCAGTATTCTCTTTCTTCTCCAGCTGGTGTTCTGACTGCCGAACTTTACGCTATCTTCTTTGCCGTCCGTCTCATGTGCTTCTTTCCTTCTTCCTCCTTTACTCTTTTTTCTGACTCTTACAGTGCCCTTCTTCTCTTGCAGTCTTTCCCTGCTGTCCATCCGTTGGTTCTTGCCATCCACGATTGGCTTGTCAGTCTCTCTGCTCAGAAAAAGGTTGTCCAATTTTGTTGGGTGCCTAGCCATGTTGGTGTCCGTGGAAATGAGCAGGTTGATGTTCTCGCTCGCGACGCTGCGGCGGTCCGATCAACTTCTCTCTCTATTCCCGCCTCTGACTATTATCCAGCTATCTCTGCCTTCCTCCTGTCTCGCTGGCAAACAATGTGGTCTTCTCTTTCCTCTAATAAGCTCCGCACTGTTAAGGCCTCCGTTTCTGCCTGGGCTGACCCCTCTCACCGTGTTCGCCGTTGGGAGACTGCGTTGGCCCGGCTTCGGCTAGGCCATACCAGACTTACCCACTCCTTCCTCATGTCCCGCTCGCCTCCACCTCTTTGCTCCCGGTGTGGTGTTCAGGTTTCTATTTCTCACATTTTCCTTGACTGTCCTCTCTTTTCTTCGGCCCGTCGCCGTTCTTTTCCCTTTCTATTTTCCCTTGGTCGTCGTCCTTGTCTTGCCGATCTCCTCTCAGAGTCCCCTTTCTTTTCCGTTGACCACGTAATGGCTTTCCTTTCCTCTCTCAGACTCCTTAACGATATTTAACTTCCTTTCCTTCTAACTCTATCCGTTTCCTGCTTTAGTGCCATATGGCCTTTGTTGCCTGGTGCTAGAAATGTATTAATGTTATGTTATGTTGTATTTATTGTATATTTATTTATCTATTTATATTTATTTATTTATTTATTTATTTACGGTCGCGCTAATAAGTCATGTCTCGGCTGTCATTATGTTTGGCTCGCTCTGTGCTGTATTAATGTCTGTCAGATGTTGAATAGGGTGGGTAAGTGTAGGATCATGGTTGTAGATCTCGCTCTAAAAAAATAAATTATGTGTAAATATTGCAGATACCAATTATTGATCAACATATAATTGGTGCCGAGACATCACTTATTAGCACGACTGTACCTATTCTTCTATTTGTTCTATCTATCTATCTATCTATTGCCGGACGCTTTACTCCCCTTACGAGGGTGGCCATACACAGAATGCCCCCAAGCGGACCTATTCCCTGTGAGAGGGACAACCCGAGCCAGTTTAGTGAAGGACTCACAGGATTGACCACTCAATTTAGGATCCGTCCGACTCCGAGGCCCTCTGTGTATCTTGTTAGCACTATTTTTCTACAGTGGTGTTCGGCTAATCCATCCACTAACCTGCCTTACCCTTAGCTAAGCAGTACGGATTTGTATCAGGTTTACTCCCCTAGACAGGTTGCCAACCAAGGCTGACGAGTCCCATCCACCCGGATTTTGTCTCCCCTAGATGAGTTGCCGACCAAGGCTAACGACTCTCATCCACCCTATTTGTTATGTATTGTATATATTTACTATTTTGTATTTATTGTATATAGTTACTTATCTATATATATTGATTTACCTAGTCTTCTACTATTTGTTATGTATTGTATATATTTATTTAATTATCTATTTATCTATTTATATTGATTTATTTAGTTTTCTATTATATGCACCGTCTTCTTGACCTTGGATTCCAGATCTATTGTCATAATTCTATATTCTGTTGTGTCTGTGTTGCTTCATTCCTCTGCTTCTTACAGAGCACCTCTTTTGGTTCTGTCCTTTTCTATATTTCTCTGGCTTGTATCCATTTGGCCCCATTCAGCCTACTGTTTTAAGACGTTTATCCCCATCCAGGTGTCAATTGTTTACTGGTGAGCGGTAGCGAGCCAGCATATTTTTAATTTTTGTTTGACAGCAGGCTAAATTTGTAAATTTTTCGATAGAAAAATTTCTCCGGCGAAGCCGGATTTCTTCATATAATGCTGGCTCGCTATCGCTCGCCAGGAAGAAATCGACACCTAGATGGGGATAAACGTCTTAAAATAGTTGGCTGAATGGGGCCGAATGGATACAAGCCAGAGAAAGAGAGAAAAGGACAGCAATAACAAAAAGCAGGTCACCCCCCTTAAGAAAACACCCCCAAGACCCTTCTTCAAGATATATACAGTATGTCAATTTTTCGATAGAAAAATGTCCCGGGACGAAGGCCGGTTCCTCTTAAATTACAGGCTCGCAATCGCTCGCCAGGAATAAAACTACATATAAATTGCATGAAAGGCTTGATATTGGCAAACAATCAGGTGAAAGATCTTACAATCGCCAAACTAATGGGCCGAACGTCTTAAAATCTGAAAACTAATGGGGCTAAACATGAGGGGGAAGGGGGGCCAGAAAAGCAACCCAACCACCCCCACCTTAAACCCTTATGGAAAGACCCAGACTGAAGAGACCCACTCACAGAACCCGGGTCTCCGATATTTTGGGTTCGGTTAAAGGGAGATGGGTCGTTTTTCTGGACACCATTCTCCCTCGTGTATTTAGCCCAATTAGTTTATAGATTTCGAGATGTTCAGCCCACTAGTTTGGCGATTTTAATACCTTTCGCCCCATTTCGTTGTCAATCTAAAGACCTTTCCTGCTATTTAGGTCTCGATTTGTTTTTATTTAACGAGCGATAGCAAGCCTGTAATATTAAGACGAATCGACCTTTGGCCAGGACATTTTTCTACCAAAAAATGAACAAATTTATCTAGGAAGGTATTTTTCTAAGCTTGATGGAAGTCTACTGAGGAAACTAATAAATACATGAATGAATGAATTAATAGACCAAAAAAAACGACCGCTAACCCCTTAAATTATAAACTAAATGTATGTTACTTTTTACGATTTACGAACAGCCAATATAAATCCGAATGTGTAGAGTGTACTGTATATATGTGTGTGTGTGAGTGTGTGCGTAGGGGGGGGGGGGGTTACTGTACGTGGAAATGTGTACTGTGTGTGCGTATGTGTGTGTGTACAAGCCATATAATTATGTTTTCCCGTGTATTATGCTCTTACGTAACTTGTGTGTATTTTTCTGTGTGAGTTGTTTGTTGTCGCTTTGTTGAGTTGTGGCACTGTGTATATAAGGGGGGGGGGAGAGAGAGAGAAAAAAAAGAGCAACTGTAAAAGAGGCACAACTAAACTAACCTCTCTCTCTATCTATCTATCTATCTTTATCTTTATTTATCTCTCTCTATCTAATTATCTCTCTCCCTGTCTCTCACTCACTCTGGCATTCCTGATATTATTGTAGAGGGGGACACTAATAGGTTCCCATACCACTCTTTCTGTGAGAGAGAGAGAGAGAGAGAGAGAGAGAGAGAGAGAGAGAGAGAGAGAGAGAGAGAGAGAGAGAGAGAGAGAGAGAGAGAGAGAGAGAGAGAGAGAGAGAGAGAGAGAGAGAGAGAGAGAGAGAGAGAGAGAGAGAGAGAGAGAGAGAGAGAGAGAGAGAGAGAGAGAGAGAAAATAGACAGAGAGAGAGAGAGTACATATCAGAAGCAGAATAACTCCCACTCGTTGCCAGTGGGAATTCGAACCCAGGTCTTTTAAATGAGAACCCAGAGCGTTACCTAATTGAGAGCCCAAGGCGTTACCTCAGTTTCACTCTGGTTTCAGGGGAGAGGGGCCATTAACTTAATTTTTTGGCCGATTAGTTCATATATTTATTATATATATAGTTTTCTCCCTAGACCTCCATCAAACTTTAAAAAAAAAAAACATTCATTTGATTAATTTGTACATTTTTCGGTAGAAAAATGGTCCGGCCGAAGGCCGGTTGTTCCAAAATTACAGGCTCACTATCGTTCGCCAGGAAAAAAATCGACACCTAAATAGCACGAAAGGTCTTCATATTGACGACCATATGAGGCGAAAGGTGTTAAAATCGCCAAACTAATGGGGCTAAACATGAGGGACAAGGGGGTCTAGAAAAACGACCCATCTCTCCTTAAGTGGAGTAGAAGTAACGTTCTGGACTTACATCTGAGAGACCGGGGTTCGAATTTCCACTCGTAACTAGAGGTTTTCTCTGACGCGGTATTGTGTGCTTAATATCTATTTTCGTAGCAAAAATAATTCTCGCCTAAGATGGAGAACCTAGTTAACCCTCTCCGACATATGACGCGATTGTGAGCCTATTGGGGATACTTTAAAGCCTTTGTTACCATCAGGGGTATAGAAACCTTTAGTTTAGTTACTTCAACCTCTGCAGTTGTCTTTGAGTTAGCTGTGGGCAGAAAACTAATTTTGGAGAGGTCATTATAAGAGTGAGATAACTATTTCTTATTGCTAATCTGGCAACCTCTGCGTCATAAATGCGTGAAAGGGTTAACACACTTGACATTATAGGTGTGTAATTAGGTCGCCCGTGCCAATCAGGTGCTAGCCACGTATACATGGGATACTGGTCACGCTAAAAAAATATTAGATCATTGTCGTAACGAAAGATTGGTACTTGCTATTACAACTAAGACAACTTACAACTTACAACTGGGCGGGTGCCCAACTCCGAAAGGAGTTGAAGTAGGGGAGCTATCCCCCCGCTAAAGGCGGCTTTCTAGGGCCTTTCCTACCTGATGCTGAGAGGATTGGGTTCTAGTCATGTGGTGATGGGCTGGTCTATCAGAGTGAGAGCTGAGCGATCTCTGCCATACCCATAGCTTACTCTGACTGTTCCTTTTACTTATATATCTTCTAGATCTCAAGTGACGGCGTCTTTTCCGTGGATCGACCTCCCTACTGCCAACCTAAAAGTTGGCAGATTGGGAGCCAAAGCGTCACATTTTTCCCTTGCCCCTCAACTTTCCCTTCATAATTGCTGAGGGGCACAAGGCCTTGGGTGGGGCTTCGGTTTCCCGGGCGTTTCCGCGCCCTCCTCAGCTCCCTGCCTTAGAGTGGCTTCGGTCACCTGGGGTTTGTTAGTGGTAAGCAGGGAGGGTTTTGTGGGGGCGCTCTATGGCCTTGGCCTTGCTCGGGACCTTGGGGCTGTTCGGCCAGGCAGCCTGGGGAACAACAACAACAACAACTAAGAGATTGATGGTACGGTTTATGAAAGAATTAAGTCTAAGATTATATACTTATTGAGTTAGAAGATCAAAGAGTTGTGAGTAACCTGAGATATATTAATGTTAACAGCACTAACCCACCTCTGTTGTACCCCCCTAGGAGCCCCGTTGGTGTTCCTGATAGCGTGGAGTACCGTGATGTTGCTGTACCACCCCGACCACTGCTGGCAAGGCTACGGTGCACTACCATACATCTGGATACTGGTGGCTCCTATGATCACTGCATTACTGGTATAGTGTACAACATACGGGTGGTTTCATATTGTGTGTGGGTTTTTTTTTTTTTTTTTTTTTTTTTCCCCCATCAACTAACTTTTGACCCCTTTCTCCCTCATGTTTAGCCCCATTGCTTTTGATATTATAAAACATTCGCCTGTTATACACTCGCAGCTGGCCGATCTCTCTGTTATACACTGATATATAGATATATAGTTGAGTGTAGTATAGTATAAGGTCTCTAGGTAGGTTCCGTGGATTGCTTAGGCCTTAGGTTCGTAATCCAGCCGGGTAGGCTCAGTGATTTTTGTGCATGGGGTGTTCGAGTTCTATAGACATCAATGGGACCGGGCCGGAAGTGAAGGGGGTCTATAGGGCCTTTTTTTAGTTTGATTTATGTCTATGGGGAAAACTAAAATATATATATATATATATATATATATATATATATATATATATATATATATATAGGCCAGACCTATGAGAGATCCGTATGGAGCTCAGTGGTCTGGTTAATCTGCTCTACATAACTAACTATATATATATATATATACTGTATATATATATAATAATAAAATAAATACAAAATATATTAATCCACTCTTAAACCCCGAGCCTGTTGAATAAATATAGTTTCTAAAACTATGATATTTTTATTATAAGCATGGTGTTAGTAGATTTACCTAAACACTTTCATTCCATTCTTTTGTCACTAGAGTCTGTTTATATACTGTATATATACTATATATATATATATATATATATATATATATATATATATATATATATATATATATATATATATATATATATATATATAATATACAGTATATATATTTATATTTATTATTATTTATTTATTTATTTTTAATATTTTTCCCCCGATGGTCAAATGCTATACCCCCATCATAAATAATCATCTACAGTATGACGACGATTTAGTTGCAAAGTATGCTGACGATTATAAAAACTTTGCAATTATATGATGTAGAGATATAATAGTTCCATACTTATCTATTAATTATCGATAAATGAGCGGCTGAGGGATGCAATTTACCGTCGGCTGAAAAAAAATATATAGAATTTTAAAACTGCCAGAACGTTAGTATAAGCCTCTTTTATAAATCATAACTATTAAATATATTAAGTCGAAGTCGTATTTAAGGGGAGACGAGTCGCTTTTCTAGACCACCTTCTCCCTCATCTTTAGACCCATTAGTTTGGCGATTTTATGAACTTTCGCCCCATTTCTGTCAATTTTAAGACCTTTCCTGTCAATTAGGTCTTGATTTTTTCCTGGCGAGCGATAGCGAGCCTGTAATTTAAGAGGAATCGGCCTTCGGCCAGGACATTTTCCTACCGAAAAATGTACAAATTTATCTTGAAAGGGGGTCTAGGGGGCTTCATTTTAAGCTTGATGGAGGTCTAGCGAGGAAACTAGAAACATAAATAAATACAAAAATTGAGAAAAAGTTAATGATCTCCCCTTAATTAAATGTGTAAGCTTTCAGAACAATAACATTACTCCGCTGCTATAGTCCGTGCATTCTAGGTGAGCCAGAAATCCTAACCCGTAACCTCTGTAACTCAAAAAGGGCTAGAGCAAATGAGCCGTAAATCGACCACTTGCGAGTTTCGATCTATAAGGAAGTTGGAGCTGCAGATATTGATGTTCAGCAAATGTACGTGTTAAAATGCGGTTGTAGTACAGTCGCGCTAATAAGTCATACTCGGCACCAAGTATGTTTTGATCAATAATTGGTATCAGCAATATCTAAGCTTCATTTCTTCATATCGAGGGAAATATACAAACATGTTCCTACACTTACCCACCCTATTCAACATCTGACAGACATTAATACAGCACAGAGCAAGCCAAACGTAATGACAGCTGGGCCATGACTTATTAGCGCGACTGTACATATATAAATACATAACACCCAATGCAACATACTCTTTAGCCATTAGAAACCTACATAATCACTGCATTTCTATTTACCATCGATGTCTAACAGCTCCAACTTCCTTATAGCCTGAAACTCGCAAGTGGTCAATTTCCACACCTATTCTTTAGCCAAGTCCTCCTATGTGGTAGAAATATTAGCTCGGTGACTCTAGTCCTTTGGGAGTTATGAGAGGTCAGAGGTTCTGATTTCGTTTCCATAGGGATTGGGCCCATACGGGATTGGAACCTAACCTAACCTAACCTAACCTAACCTAACCTAACCTAACCTAACCTAACTTAAGTGGGCCCAATCCCGTGGTCACCCCGATTTCTGCCCAACCTAGAATGAACAGACTATAGTGAATGTGGGTTAACCCCTTCTGGACCGGCGACGTCTTTTTAATCTTATTCTAGCTATATTTAGACGATTTTGCGCAGCTTAAGAAGGATCTGTGGTAGTAAAAAGGGTTAAGTGAGATAGTTCAAAGCCTGTTAATTGCTGGAAGCCCTTTTTTAAACTGAATAAAATCTTCTAATAGTAGCCACAATAAAATGGAAAGGACGTCATCGGTACTGAAAGGGTTAATATCAGCCCTTTTGAGTCATTGCAGCTTATCTAACTTTAAGTGGGGGGATGGTTCACTTTTTGGTCGATTTTTTCACTTATAAATTATTGTTCTAGTTTCCTCCCTAGACCTCCATCAAACTTAAAAAAACATCCATTAGATCCCCCTTTTAGATTAATTTGTAAATTTTTCGGTAGAAAAGTGTCCCGGCCAAAGGCCGGTTCTTCCAAAATAACAGGCTCACTGTAGTTTGCCAGGAAAACGATATATCGACATCTAAATAGCACGAAAGGTCTTAATTTTGAAAAAGGAAATGGGGCGGAAGGTCTTAAAATCGACAAACTGATGGGGCAACCATCTTAAAATCAGAAAACTAATGGGACTAAACATGAGTGAGAAGGCGATCTAGAAAAACGATTCATTTCCCCTTAAAGTGTTCAGTACCAGTTCCGTCCTTTTCATTTTATACTGGCCTCTAATAGACGCTTTCATTCAGTTTAGGAAGGGCCTCCAGCAATTACCAGGCTTCGAACTATCTTGATCAACCTTTTTTACTACCGCAGATCCTTCTTAACCCCTTCTCTACCGGCGACGTTTTTTTTTTTGTCATTGTATTCTAGCTATATTCAGAGGATTTTGGGCAGTTTAAGAAGGATATGTGGTAGTAAAAAGGGTTAAGTGAGATAGTGTGAACCCTATTTATTGCTGGAGGCCGTTTTGAAACTGAATAAAATTGTCTAACAGCAGCTAGATTAAAGTTAAAAAGACGTCGCCGGTACAATCGGGGGTATTAAGTGTTGTCATAGAGTCCAGTGGTTTTCGCTCAACAAGTGTTATTGTTACCTTTATAGTTACTGGGAAAAGTGCTTATCCCTCAGAGTATTAGTCAATGTCCGAAACTTTGTGAAATACTTGACAACACTTATTAACCTCGACCGTACATAAGGGGTTAAACCACACACCATTTCAGTAAACAAAGCTACTATAGTCTGTTCGCTGTAAGTAGGCGAGAAATAATGACTTCTATCCTCTGTAACTCAAAAAGGGCTAGAGCAAATTGGCTGTAAATTTGCACATCTATTCCTTGACTGACTCTTCCCAAATGGTAGAAATATTAGCTCGATTACTCTAGTCGTTTTTGAGTTACAGAGGTTAGATAGAGGTCATGATTTATCTTACAGAACTGTAATAATAAAGCATTGTTAGTCTGTTTAGATACTAGAACTTTAGATCCCATTTTGTTGGTAGTAAATATAACTCCTTTAAATATAATGCACAATTCTCTTTCTGCAGTCATAGCTTCTCTACTTTAATCTGCAAACCATTTAATCTTCAAACTATTTGATAAATAATAGTTTGCTATAAACTTAAACCCCCATTAAGAAATTATATATAATAGACAATCAATATTCACATCTTTCTTAGTAATCATATCTGCTAAATCTAAGCATGAAAACCATCTAGTAGGATCTATTGCTACTAAAATGTTAATCCAAACCCATTTTAGCCATCATATCTACACAGCATTTATAAGTAACACCCCGTTCTTAACATTAATCATCAATTACAAACCCCAATGTACTTGAATAAACTAATGAAAGCATATGGTCCTCCCGGGATTCGAACTCGGGACACCACACCCAGAATACTAGACCTATACAACAAAACCGACCAACTAATTAGATCTGGAAAAAGGGTTAAAAAGGGTAAAACTGGGCCAGAACAAGGGGTAAATTAGTGCTCTGTGAAATGGCCTGTGTGGAATGTAAATTATTTTCTTTGTCGCAAATTTCGCTCTCCATCAAAGCGAGACTTGAGTGGAAACTGCTCTCTCTCTCTCTCTCTCTCTCTCTCTCTCTCTCTCTCTCTCTCTCTCTCTCTCTCTCTCTCTCTCTCTCTCTCTCTCTCTCTCTCTCTCTCTCTCTCTCTCTCTCTCTCTCTCTCTCTCTCTCTCTCTCTCTCTCTCTCTCTCTCTCTCTCTCTCTCTCTCTCTCTCTCTCTCTCTCTCTCTCTGTATATATACCGGTATATATATGTGTGTGTCTTTATTCATTCATATATTTATTTATTTATTTATACAGGGTTTCCCAAAATATGTGTTCAGTATATGATTATATAGATAATTATAAGCTTAAAATATTCTATGTAAAAATTGCCATCTCTGAACCGTTACTTAAAGAGATATTCTAGGCTTTATATAGTGTCCTTCCCCCACACCGCTGTGACTCTTCCAGGTCAAAATTAATGGTCTAAGAAGGCCATTATAAGCTAGAATGTCTCTAAATCATTTTACAACCTACAAAATTATATTATATTGATTATAGCATGGTAAAATAAACACATTTACCGTAGGTGAGGGTCGGATAGGCCCGTTGACATTTTATCATGCCTTATGGTGGAAATACATGGGAAAATACCGTTTCCAAATTTCCATTATATCTGTAACAGTTAACAGTTGAAAATATATGTATAGAACATTTATTACATATATATTGTTATATAACCTATTCCCAAAGTTTGGCACCCATACTTTGGGACACCATATACTGTATATACAGTATATATATATATATATATATATATATATATATATATATATATATATATATATATATATATAGAGAGAGAGAGCGAGGGGGGAGAGGTAGGTAGGTAGTTAGTTGGGTGGGTAAGTAGGTAGGTAGGTAGGGTGTGTAAGTGGGTAGGTAGGTAGTTAGTTGGGTAGGTTGGTAGGTAGGGTGTGTAAGTGGGTAGGTAGGGTTGAGTAGGTAGGTAGGTAAGGTGTGTAAGTGGGTAGGTAGGGGTGGGTGGGTAGGTAGGTAGGTAGGGTTGAGTAGGTAGGTAGGTAGGGTGTGTAAGTGGGTAGGTAGGAGTGGGTGGATAAGTAGGGTTAAGTAGGTAGGTAGGTAGGGTTGAGTAGGTAGGTAGGGTGTGTAAGTGGGTAGGTAGGGGTGGGTGGGTAGGTAGGTAGGTAGGGTTGAGTAGGTAGGTAGGTAGGGGTGGGTGGGTAGGTAGGTAGGTAGGTAGGTAGGGTTGAGTAGGTAGGTAGGTATTCATTTATAGCCATCATTTTACCCACATAACACCATAATACCCACGGTCACCACCAGCGTACCAACCTTCAACACTACATCATTTATCTATATATTCCCATTACTTAGAGGGATGATACAGCTTTAAGGGGGAGGTAGTGGCTTTTGCTGCACCCCTTCTCCCTCATTTTTGGCATATTCGTTTGGAGATTTTTAGACGTTCTTTCCGTTAGTTTGGCGATTTTGAGACCTTTCGCCCCATTTCTTCGCCAGTATTAAGACCTTTTGTGCCGTTTAGGTGTCGATTATTTCCCTGACGAGCAACAGCGAGCCTGTAATCTTATAAGTAACAAGCCTTCGGCCGGACAGAGAGAGAGAGAGAGAGAGAGAGAGTGTGTGTGTTTAGGTGAGTTAACAAACATTGGTGGGATCATAGATACACATTTCATTATATTTTTAGTTGTGAAAGTAGATTGAGCTGACGTTTTAACTTTCAAGTGTACACACATTTATTGATATACTTAGAAACAGAGTGGTGTTTTCGGTTAGGTAAGGTTAGGTATGGTAGGTTAGGTTTGATCTGGAGAGAGAGAGAGGAGAATATATCTGGATTCAAATTTGCTTTCGAAATTTGGTAAGACAAACAATAGGTGTCAAAATATTACATCTCTCACACACACACACACACACACACACACACACACACACACACACACACACACACACACACACACACACACACACACACACACACACACACACACACACACACACACACACGCACGCACACACGCGCACACGCATAAGCATACACACGCCTAAGCATAAACACACACACGCATATAAGAGTGCATCTGAGTGGTTAAATAATTCTGATTGATGAAGCGAAACTCAACCATAACCTGAGTGTGGTAGGATTGAGTGGTTGGTAGTGGTTGTTTGTGTTTTATGGTTGTTTGTTTATATTCTGGTTGGATGGTTGTGTATTTTGTGGTTGGTTGTGTATTTTGTGGTTGTTTGAGTATTTTGTGGTTGTTTGTGTATTTTGTGGTTGTTTGTGTATTTTGTGGTTGGTTGTGTATTTTGTGGTTGGTTGTGTATTTTGTGGTTGTTTGAGTATTTTGTGGTTGTTTGTGTATTGTGTGGTTGGTTGTGTATTTTGTAGTTGTTTGAGTATTTTGTGGTTGTTTGTGTATTTTGTGGTTGGTTGTGTATTTTGTGGTTGGTTGTGTATTTTGTGGTTGTTTGAGTATTTTGTGGCTGGTTTGTGTATTTTGTGGTTGGTTGTGTATTTTGTGGTTGTTTGTTTATTTTGTGGTTGGTTTGTGTATTTTGTGGTGGTTGTGTATTTTGTGGTTGGTTTGTGTATTTGTGGTGGTTGTGTATTTTGTGGTTGTTTGTTTATTTTGTGGTTGGTTTGTGTATTTTGTGGTGGTTGTGTATTTTGTGGTTGGTTTGTGTATTTTGTGGTTGGTTGTGTATTTTGTGGTTGTTTGTGTATTTTGTGGTTGGTTGTGTATTTTGTGGTTGGTTGTGTATTTTGTGGTTGGTTGTGTATTTTGTGGTTGGTTGTGTATTTTGTGGTTGTTTGTGTATTTTGTGGTTGGTTGTGTATTTTGTGGTTGTTTGTGTATTTTGTGGTTGTTTGTGTATTTTGTGGTTGGTTGTGTATTTTGTGGTTGTTTGTGTATTTTGTGGTTGTTTGTATATTTTGTGGTTGTTTGTGTATTTTGTGGTTGTTTGTGTATTTTGTGGTTGGTTGTGTATTTTGTGGTTGGTTGTGTATTTTGTGGTTGTTTGTATATTTTGTGGTTGTTTGTATATTTTGTGGTTGTTTGTGTAGTTTGTGGTTGTTTGTGTATTTTGTGGTTGTTTGAGTATTTTGTGGTTGTTTGTGTGTTTTGTGGTTGGTTGTGTATTTTGTGGTTGGTTGTGTATTTTGTGGTTGTTTGAGTATTTTGTGGTTATTTGTGTATTTTGTGGTTGTTTGTGTATTTTGTGGTTGGTTTGTGTATGTTGTGGTTGGTTGTGTATTTTGTGGTTGGTTGTGTATTTTGTGGTTGGTTGTGTATTTTGTGGTTGGTAGTGGACTAGGCTTTCGTTTAACACCCTGCCATAAAGTGTTTCTTCAGTTATTTCTGGCTATCCTCAGATGATTTTATTCAGATTAGGAGTAAGACGGTTTAGTGAGATAGCTTGTGCCATTTGATAACTTCACTGTAAACAAATAATCAAGGTTATGGAAAGGGTATGACAAAAGTATAAATTAATTGGGTATATTGATGGTGATTCACCCTTTCTTTCCTTGTGTTAACTAATATCGCTCTTAACCCTTTGAGTACCAGCGACGTGTTGCATTTTATTTTAGCTACATTTAGACGATATTATGCAGCTTAGGAAGGATCTGTGGTAGTTGAAAATGATGGTTGAGATAGTTTGAAGTCTTCTTATTGCTAGAGATCCTTCCTAAGCTGCATAAAATGGTCAAATAGTTGTCAGAATATGATGAATTTACGTCCCTGGTAGGCCTACTGCACGGGTTGACACTAATAAACCCCCAAATGAAATCAATGAAAGCACGTGATCCTCCCAAGATTCGAACCCAGGACATCACATACGGAACTTACACGCTCTAACCATTACACCATCAAGACAGTATAAAGTTCAGCACATGACCACGATTATTATCCATTTATCGATTACTGAATATCAATCTAATCATGTACTAAACCAAACTGGACTATGAATATCTTAATGCTTATTCGAGAAGGTTTATTGCAACTAATAGGCTTTGATATGGAAAGATTATAATGGAGACTTTATGGGGGGATGGTGCATTTTTTGGTCAATTTTGTCATTCATTTATTATTATTATAGTTTCCTCTCTAGACCTTCATCAAACTTTAAAAAAAACACAGGATCCCTCTTCTGGATATATTTGTAAATTTTTCGGTAGAAAAATGTCCCGGCCAAAGGCCGTTTTCTCCTAAATTACAGGCTCGCTATCGCTCGCCAGGGAAAAATCGACACCTAAATGACACGAGGGACAAGGAAAAGAGACGAAAGTTCTTAAAATCGCCAAACTAATCGGCCGAACGTCTTAAAATCTGAAAACTAATGGGGCTAAACATGAGGGAGAAAGGTGCCCAGAAAAACTACCCATCTCCTCTTAATTATCCTTTTTTACCCATTATGTTTTCACGATACACTCTGCCGGAGCATTGTCTGTAGTAGGCCTATAGAATAGTATCGTATAGGAGAGGATAAGTTGTTTCCCCGGGGTTTGAAAAGCGGTCACAAGTTTTAGAAGTTGTTAAGTTTAGTTGGATGGATTGTGGTGGGGTGGATAGATAAACAGGTAGGTAGATAGACAGAAAGGTAGATAGATTGATAGGTAGATACATGCTGTAGATAGATTGATAGGTAGATACATGCTGTAGATAGATAGGTGGGTTCGATCCCAGCTAAAGCGGACATATTTAGTGGATGTGGTAGTACGTCGTAGCGTGTTTCACATGTTCGCACCCAGTTGGGGGACACACACAACACACACACACATGCACACAACAAAGCCACTCCAAAAGCTTCCTCTGTCTCCAACACTCTTCTCCTCTATCAACACCCTTCGAATGGTAGATGTGAGGTGCCGTTGTGCCAATACCTTCACCCTTCCTGTGGTAGGTACGTTGGCAGATAGATTGCCGAGATGGATAGATAGATACATACATAGATAATAGATAAATATACAGATAGACAGAACACAAAAAAAGAAAACGCTTTGTGAGAGAGAGAGAGAGAGAGACCGAGCACTTTGTAAACTAATTATGTTATGGTGAAAACCGCCGTAAGCTATTTCTTAGAGGAGGCCGTTTATGGGGAGAGTTTCTGATCAGTGTAATAATATGTCTAATAATAATAATGTTAATTATTATTAGTAGTAGTTGTATTAATATTAATATTATTATTGTTGTTGTATAAAACTCCCAATTTTATTATAATAGAGTTGAAATACTTCGACAGTTAATCATAGATAAATATAATCTACATATAGCTAGAATAATATATAACACGTCGCTGGTACTCAAAGGGTTAAATTATAAATATTAAATATTGCCCTCTGGAAAGCAGCTGAGGTCATTATATTGTAGAACATCAAGGTATTCGACCCTTCATACCTAGTTGTATACAAAATTAATTATCAACATGAAGCTTTGCGGGCATCGCAGACCTAAATTGCTTCTTAAACTTGTAACTTTTGTTCATGTGTTTTACTTTACTTGTGTGTATTCAGTAGTTAGTAGGATGTATGTAGGATATAATGTATGCATGGTTTCTTTTTATTACTGTCTGTCAGACATCATGAAACAAATTTCATGAATTTGTATGTGGCAATAAAGTATTTATTGTTGTTATTATTGTTATTTTGATTATTATAATTATTATTATTTCTATTTTTAGGATGCACATCTTCCTTTTGGGTGTTATCAGTAGACTCTTATCCAGCTTAGGAAGGACATTTAGGCATCATAGGAGGGCAAAACCATGGTATATGAACTTCACATTTCTAATTGTCTTTATACCATGGGCAAAACTATTTTATTGGACCCCATAATTCCCAACAACCCTTCCTAATCTGAACGAAATCGTCTGATGATAGCTAGAATAAAATGCGTCAAAATCCTGAGTGGGTTAAGAAATAAATATTGTTTGTGGTTTCCAGATGAACCTGTTATTCCTGGTGAACATCATCAGGATCCTGGTGACCAAACTGAGGGCGGGGGAAGCTACTGAGGCAAGGTGAGACAGAGAGGGAGAGAGTGAGAGTGAGTGAGTGAGAATGAGTTTATTCTATATGTGTGAGAGAGTGAGAGTGAGTTTATTCTATATGTGTATATAATCCATATTTATTTATTCAAACTTATTGTTATTTTTAGCATTTTTTCTATGCTATCTATCTATTGCCGAACGCCGTGATCCCCAAAGGGGCGGCCACGAACGAATGCACCTCTGTCCCCAGTGAAGACGCCCCTCCACCCATCAAGCACTGCTTTCACGCATATACTTGTTAACTCCATCCTTCCACCTCTCTCTCTTTGTCCTTGCACTTCACTCTCGTAAGCTCTCTTAGTTATTCTCTCGTTTCCCATACGTTCCACATGGCCGAACCATCTCAAGGTGTTCCTTTTCGCACTTTCTAGACACCAATACATAATACATCATCATAATGCATTTTTGTATACATGTTAATGAATGTAATACCTAAGTAAACATTATAATTTGTTTTTAAAGTAGGACTATGAATTAGTTTGAATAATATATATTCCTCAAAGAAATGCTTACCTATGGTTTTTTTCTCTCTCTATTTTTCAACAGCAACAACGAGGAAGAAATGACACGCCCAAGTAGCCACAAACATAAGCGAAGACAGCCCAAGTACCTCTATCAACAAATCCGCCGGAACACACGTCGACTATCATCGAACGCATCTGCCACAAGCTCCCCGGAGCGGTTCAATGAACGTCCTAGCTGTGGATCCTCTAAGAAGTACAAGAGCAATGCATCTCTCCTGGGTAGTAAGCAGTGGAGCAGCTGTAGCGTTCAATCAGATTCAGAAACCAGCTTTCATAGTCGCGAAAGCAGTCCTCTTCTAGTGCATCGGTACAGTAAGACGGATTCGCCCAAGAACGACCGGCAAGTGATCAGAACGCAACCTTACCCGCCCGCGCCTCGCCAGCCTCTGAACCGCACATCATCACAGGCAAACTACGCCCTCTCGCGGACAAGTCAAGCCTCTTTACGTACAAGTCAAGCCTCCTTACGCACAAATCAAGCTTCCATGCGTGCAAACCACTTCCACACTCGCATGCCTCAGCGCCAGCACTCTCGTCACAATCATACCAATAGTGTCCAGCACTATCCTTCCGTTGGATATGCAGCAAACCGACCAGAGTTTAACATTAGGTAAGATCTTAGGCTGCAATATGTAACAAATATTCATATAATATTCATTGTGAAAATAATATTTGAGTATTTGGTGCATTTTTAATTCATAGGTTACAACTTAGAACAAACATAATATAAGTAGAAGGGAGGGGATATGCACTGAGAGAGCTCTGTAGAACACTGATTGTTGTTATAGCAATAGAAGAGTGAAACAGATGCCTCATTGCGGAATGTAGAAATAGATTGCAGGGAACTAGTAAGAGGAAGTGAGTTGACGAGACGAAATGCTTTGGACTCTACTCTTTCGAGAACTGCGGTATAGGTGGAGCCTCCCCACACATGCGAACAATACTCAATACAGGGGCGCACTGTGCCCCGATACAGAGCAAGAAGCTGTGTGGGGGTGGAGAACCCACGAAGACGGTTGAGCACACCCAACTTCTGGGAAGCTGTTTTTATATATTGATAGTCAATGAGGAGTCAGTCTGTAGCCATGCTAAAAAGGCCATCCAAGCTACTGTGACATAATTCCCACTCCTGGTCATCACAAACCTGCTTTTCACGGTATCAGTTGCCATTTCCTAGTTACGAATAATCACTAAGATTTATGCCTTTCAGTAATATGGTGACACATTTAATATATATATTCTGGCTATCATTAGACGATTTTATTCAACTTAGGCAGGACGTGTGGGAGTCAGACAGTAGATTGACGTAGACAATTCCTGCCTTCCAAAGGTAAGTAATATCATCTAATGTTAGCCAGAATATCCCCCCTACTACTACGCTCCATGACGCGATTGGGGGGTTTCGGGGCCGGCGACTGGAGCTTGATGGGGGAGGGTTGTGGATATTTCCCTATCCCCTCGAGCTTTCGTCGTTGGCTTGACTAATTTTGTGTAGTTTTTCATTCCTCTTTCTATTTTATTCCCCTTCTGTTCTTATTCTGTCTCATTCGGTTGTCCTTCGGGCAGCTTGTATCACATGCCACCCTGGCCTGGCTAGGTTGTTGGCTCCTGACCTGATTTGTCTCTTCGGTCGCTGATGTGGCCGAGCTGACTTGATTCCCCTCAGTAGTGCATTTTTTTGCATCTTGCTGTGATTTTTTCTATCTTAGTCCTGATCTCTGATTCTTCTCCCTTGATCACTTCTTCGTTGGTGCTGCAGTGTAGCAGTTCTTTCCTCATCCTTCGGCCCTGCCCTATAAGAGCACTGCTGTGGAGCTCATGTGATCCGGCTGAACTGGTGACGTGGCGAGAAATGTCTGCGTGGTTTCACCTTCCTAGATTTGTTCACCTCCTGCCCTTCCCTATCTATCTTAACTTGATTAGTTGTCCATCTTGATCTAATCCTTCGGGCCAGCCCTATGGGAGTTTTTTGGGGGAACTCAGTGGTCTGGTTAAACAATTTAAAAAAAAAAAAAAAAAACAATATAATGAAAAGGGAGCGTCATATTACTGAAAAGGTTAACTGAATTCATTTTGAAATGTTATGATCGTTCTGAAAGGCTATTAATTAATTATTAATATTTCAGCAAGGCCATTCGAGCTACTGTGGTCCTATTCCCGCTCCTGGGTATAACAAACCTGCTCTTCGCTGTCAACCCTGGGGACAAGGGCGACCTTGAGGGAGCCTACATGTTGACCAACGCCCTGCTTCAGTCTTCACAAGTATATACTGTGTTGGTGGTGTAATGGTTTAGATGCTTATGTTCTGGGTGTGGTGTCCCAAGTTCGAATCCCGGGAGGACCATATGCTTTCATTAGTTCATTCAAGTGCATTGGGGTTTGTAATTGATGATTAATGTTAAGAACGTTGTGTTACTTTATAATGTTACTTATAATACAGTTACTCAATAATAATCACTTAATGATGCAGGCACTCAAAAATAGTCATCGCAGGTATGTATGGTTATAATCAGTACAATCACTCTTATGGGGACACTGACTGCTTTTTTGGCCTATAAATTAATTCATTCATAAATTCTTAGTTTCCTCTCTAGACATCCTTCAAACTTAGAAAAAAAAAAAAAAAAAATCGGTAGAAAAATGTACCGGCCCGGTTCCTCTTACAGTTACAGGCTCGCTATCGCTCACCAGGAAATAATCTACACCTAAATGGCACGATAGGTCTTAAAATGTATAACGAAATGGGACGAAAGGTCTTAAAATCGCCAAACAAATGGGCCGAACGTCTAAAAATAAAAAAATAATGGGACTAAAGACGAGGGAGAAAGGGGACCACAAAAACGACCGTCTCCCCTTAAATGCCTTCAGAGCAAAGTACAGTAATTCATAATAGAGTCACTCAAGAATTCAGTCATCACAGGTATATGATGGTTTATTAGTACTGTACTCATTAACCCATTCTGTACCGGTGACGTCTTTTTTATATGATTACAGCTACTTTTAGACGATTTTAAGAAGCTTGGGAAGAATATGTGGTAGCTAAAATTATTAATTGAGATAGTTTGTAACCTTTCAATGGGTAGATGTAGTTCTTAAGCTGACTAAAATCGTCTAATAGTTGAAAGAGTTTGATGAAAAGGACGTCACCGGTACTGAATGGGTTAAGCAGTTAATTAAGAATTACGTGTTTGACTACCCATAAGGGAAGAAAGAAAACCAAATATTTATTAGTGATTCTGTATTCTGATGTTATTACGGCTCCTCTTGACCCACCCGTGTCTGCAGATTTTCTGACCCCCTCTCATCAGTAAATTAATCATCTGCCTTGGTTGATGCCAATGTATAACACCCCTGGAACGTCATTAGACACAGTATACCACTAAAAAATAGAGAAAATTTTAAGTTGCACGGCATTAAGGCTTAATGCGCAATACTCCCATCCTTTGTTGTTGTTGTTGTTGCTGCTGCTGTTCCCCAGGCTGTCTGGCCGAACAGCCCCAAGGTCCCGAGCAAGGATAAGGCCATAAACGAGCGCCCCCACAAAACCCTCCCTGCTTACTGCTAATAAAGCCGGGGTGACTGAAGCCACTCCAAAACAGGGAGCTGAGGAGGGTGCGGTAATGCCCGGGAAACCAAAGCCCCACCCAAGGCCCTGTGCCCCTCAGAAATTATGAAGGGAAAGTTGAGGGGCAAAGGAAAAATGTGACGCTTTGGCTCCCAGTCTGCCAACCTCCAAGTTGGCAGTAGAGAGGTCAATCCACGGAAGAGACGGCGTCACTTGAGATCTAGAAAATATATAAGTAAAAGGAACAGTCTGAGTAAGCTATGGGTATGGCAAACATTGCTCAGCTCTCACTCTGATAGACCAGCCCATCACCACATGACTAGAACCCAATCCTCTCAGCATCAGCTAGGAAAGGCCCTAGAGAGCCACCTTTGGCGGGGTTATAGCTCCTTTATTTCAACTCCTTTCGGGGTTGGGCACCCACCATCCCGTCCTTTGTTTATGCAGCCACCGCCTGCATTCGGTCTTAATTGTAATATCGAAAGAAGCAGAAGGATCGGAAGGGGAAGGGAGGGAGGGTCGTAATGTTGTGGACTACAGAACCAATAATAAATATTTACTTTTCCTTCCTTCCCTTATGAGTCTTCAAACCCGTAAGTCATTAGTGGTTCCTTTATCTATGACATAAGGCCTGGAATATCATGACTGGTGGTGGACATCCAAGGCTCTCGTCAAGAATCTAGAACCACTAAAGCGTTACGCGTCGGGTAAAATGAAAACCAAAAGAAATATAGCTTTTCCTTTATTTTTTAAAATAGAAAATATGTGAAGTGGCACCTTCTAAGTTTACCTCACTAAATATATATCAAATAATTATGTTATAATGTAAAATTTGAAAGCAAACAAACCAAAACAGGAACGGCACAATATAAAGACAAAAGAACTTATCAAAATCACTATATAGAAATAACAATTTAGCAAAAATATATTTTAAAATAATATAACCACAAAACCACCATATAGAATGTACACTACATCACTATATAAGTAAGTAAATTTGTTTAACAAGCAAATTAGTTGCACATATATTCATGGAACTAAGTCAATTTGGGAAGATCAGGACGTTCTGGTAGTAGTAGTAGATCCTTGTCCCACCGAAAACCCACTATACTCTGCCCGTGATGAGACTCCATATATTCAGTAGTACATACTGTATAAGAGTAAGTGAAACCGAGGACACAGGTGAGGAAGAAAGTAGATGAGCTTTTGATAAGTGTAATTTAGTATAGGTAGCGCCAACGAACTTGACAATAATCTTGACCCCTGATCTTTCTGTAACTCAAAAGGGCCTAGAGGAAAGACAATTGTAAAGTTCGCTGGCGCTGCCTATAGTAAGTATGTAATGTGGAGCAAGCTTTTGCTGGGCTTTGCTTGTCTTAGGAAATGAATTTCGGCCAGTTGGAACCCGAGCCGGAACCGAAGGTTGTGTTAGTGAGGAAAAGATGGGTGAAAAGTTATGAATATTCTCACCATCATCCCTTTCTGTCTCACCTGTGTCCTTACCATCTTTATCCTCGAAATAATCTTCAGATTCATCTTTCCAATAATCTTCCTCCAGGTCCTCTGTTTCCTCCTCGGGCTCCGGCCTGTCCTCTAATGACCCAGAGTTAGTTTCAAAGCTGAAAAGTTTACTAGCTGCAGAGAGGAGATGAGACTACTCTACTTCGTCTCCAAGAGACCAAGTAGTGTCCTTTCTGATGTTAGATAAGGTCTCAGTAAAGGGACACACTGGTGAAACATTACTTACATTAGTTATTTTCACTCTGGGAGACAAATGCACAGTCAGAAGCAATCGAGGAGAAACCACAACCACGTCAACTTATATGTGGTCATAACATGTGGTATAGGTAATGTTCTAGAATAATAATAATAATAATAATAGTTCTTAAAGCTAGCGCATGCTAAGCTAGCTAAGGATAGCTCAATAAGGCCGATTAGGCGTATTTCCATTGGGGTCCTGTACTACTACCCCATCCCTTTGCTCATGAGGGATGGTAACGACTCAGTGCTTGTGAAAAATCTTTAATGCGCCGAGCGTGGGCGCGAACCCGGGCCTTCTGGGTGGAAGTCCGAGACGCTAGTCACTACACCAAGCGAGCCGCTAAGAGGTGACACTTGTGTGGGCAATAGTTACATGCTGTGGACTTACCACTGTGATAGGTTTGTCTTTACTGGGTGAATGACACTATCTTTGGGTTCTTCTCAACTGGACAAAAGATGAAACTAACACAATGTATAAATATAGGCATGCAACAGGACAAGTACATCACAGAGTAACATTTTAATGGTAATTTATTAACCTGAAAATATATAATATGGCTTAAGTGCTTTAGCTAATATGCTCTGGCGTTACTTCAGAAACGTCCACCAGAGGTCTCAAGTGAAATACTGGTAGGGCAAATTGCTAGGGGATTCAATTTACTAATAGCTGATATATAATGTAATGTAGGGTACCCAACGATCGTTTTTTTACTGTGACCCAAGCATTGAGGACTAATTATTGTTTTCTGTGCAGGGTGTTTTTGTCTCGGTCCTCTACTGCTTCCTGAATGGTGATGTCCAGGAGGTACTCAAGAATCGTTGGCGCCAGTACCGGGTCAGGCACAGCGGAGTTCGACGGACTGGTAGCCGAAGCAGTCGAGGAGGCCGAAGCTGCACCCTCCTCATGGAATCCAGCCTTTCTCGCCACACCAGCCACGTCCAGTTGTCCAGTCCTGCACTTTTTCCTGCTTCTCCCGCCCTGTTTTCCCCTTCTTCTTCACATTTTTCCAGTCCTGTCCATGTGTCTAGCGCAGCTTCGCCCTTTTCCAGTCCTGCCCATTTCTCGAATTTGACACATAACCCAGCTCATTTTTCAACACCTGTTCTCCAATCAAGTCCCACTCATGGTTCAAGCCCCAATCTTCTGAACAGCCCCACTCATGTGTCGAGCCCCAGTTATCTCAACAATCCCAAACATTTGAACAGTCCCACTCACTTGTCAAACTCTGTCAATCCATCAAGCCCAACCCATCTGCCGAGCCCAAATATGTTGTCAAACCCCAGTCATCTGAACAGTCTCAATCATTTGAACAATTCCACTCATCCATACAGCCCCACTTATCTATCCAGCACGACTCACCTACCTAGCCCAACCCACCCACTAAATAGCCCCACCCAACAATCTAACCCCACCCACTTATCTAGCCCCACCCATTTACATAGCCCCAACCACCAGCATAGCCCCACCCACCCACACAACCTCACACACCTATCTAGCTCCACCTACCAGCAAAGCCCCAGCAACCAACACAGTCCCACACACCTATCTAGCCCCATCCATTTGCATAGCCCCACCCACCAGTATAGCCCCACCCACCAGCAAAGCCCCACCCACCAGCATAGCCCCACCCACCAGCATAGCCCCACCCACCAGCATAGCCCCACCCACCAGCATAGCCCCACCCACCACCATAGCCCCACCCATATATGCAGTCCCACGCACCTATCTAGCTCCACCCACATATCTAGTCCCACCCACCTACACAGCCACACCAACCTACACAGCCCCACCTACCTCTCTAGCCCCACTTGCCAATCTAGTCCTACCCATTTATCTAGCCCCACCCAACAACACAGCTCCACACTCCTACATAGCCCTACCCACCAGCAGAGCCCCACCCACCTACATAGCCCTTCCCACCTATCTAACCACGCCCAATCTCATAACTCTACCCATCTCCAGGACCACCCTTTGATGTCCTCACAAAGGTGTTGATTTTCGGTGTGAGCATCCTGGGTTCGAATCCACGGACTGCCACATGTGTTTGTAAATTTCATTAATCGATTTTAGGAGTATGGTTGGTTGTTGGAAGGAACATAATAATTTCTAACCCCAGTAACACCCGTCTTAAGAACTTCATCACTCCTCTGACAACCGCCACGGGTGCGTACCAACCGACTATACTGCAGCTATGCCCCAACCATACTATGATGTCACATCTCTGCTACAGTTAACGGGGATTCTATACCCTCAGACTCATAGCAAACGGAAGAATCTGATTCTGAAAGCCGCACTATGGTCGGTTGGTATGCACCCCACCAACCAGTAATAATCGCAGTCACACTTCGTTAGTTAAGACCATGGAAATGTGAGCTTCCTAATTGTAGTGTTTAGTCACACTCAAAAGTCATGTCATCTTCACAAATTCAACTTCAGTTTCGTTTTCTCTATTTGAGAAAAAATACTCTTTTTACCAAACTGAGGATGACAAATGTAAAAACTTTAACCATTTAAAGAGGGTTAATTCTATTTATTTTTTACTAGAGAGATACAATTGTGGAGTTAGGACATGACCTATACAGGTGTATCTGTACTATACTTTGTCTCAGATATACTTTAAAATGGTATTATATTCAATGCCAGCAGCTAACTTGAGAACTAAACCATGCCCCACCCCACCCCCAGCCACTACTTGGGGAAACAAGGGGTCCTTTTCCCCCTGCTCCCGCACAACTTGGACCACATGTAGCAAGCCATTTGATACTTCTTTTCTCTCAAGACCAGATCAGGCGTATTAATTATGGTGGGGGGGGGGGGGGACACAGTTGACTGGAAAACATGTTGTATCGGCTGTCCCAAGACTGGGTGAAACGGAAGTGAAACCCTTTTGTTACTTACTCACATATAATGTTTACTCTACTCTATACAATGTTACCAAAGCATGTAAACTTCGTTAGATGCGGAAATTCGCCTCAGAAAAATCTTTATGGGAAGCTATCCTGTGCCGGGGTTTGAACCCGAGTCCCCTCGCACATCAAGCGAGCCCTCTACCAATTAAGCCAATATAAATATCCCACTTGGCCTGGTCAGCTGAAGTATATTTCCACATCGTGTTTTCTGTTTAGGCCATTGCCATAATTTCTGGCCTTTACATAATTTTATCCTCCGGGAAGCGAAGGCTTCGAACGTACAGAGAGAAACAAGTCTGAGGGAATTATATGGGTCCGGCAGAGAGGGGCTGAGGAAATGACGGAAAGGTACTGTGGAACCAACCTCGCAAGCTATCACTCATATTGTAGGAACTGGCAACTCCTCTTGGCTCAACCCAACCACATACGAGCGTTAACTCCCAAGGCCTCTCCTTCCCCGCGTTTTGGTGAAACCCACTTGCTACTTACTCGCAAACTCTTGATAATGTTACTAAAGCAGCTAAACTTCGTTCGATGCGGAAATTCGCCTCAGAAAAATCTTTATGAGGAGCTATCCCGAGCCAGGATTTGAATCTAGCTGGGTCCCCTTGCACATCAGGCAGGGACTCTACCAATTATGCCAATATAGATATTCCACTTGGCCTGGTCGGCTCAAGTATATTTCCACATCTTGTTTTCCATATAGGCTATTGCCACAATTTCTGGCCTTTACATGGGAGGTGGGTCAAAAGGCCTTGGAACTTTAAACCTAGGCCGAGTATAGGATACCTAGCTCGCATAGGACGTTACCGTTTCTGAATTACTGTATTGTTGTTGTTGTTCCCCAAGCTGCCTGGCCGAACAGCCCCAAGGCCCCGAGCAATTCCAAGGCCATAACCGAGCGCCCCCACAGAACCCTCCCTGACGACCACAATAAAGCCTGGGTGACCGAAGCCACTCCATGGCGGGGAGCTGAGGAGGGTGCGGAAACGCCCGGGAAACCAAAGCCCCACCCAGGGCCCTGTGCCCCTCAGCAATTATGAAGAGAAAGTTGAGGGGCAAAGGAAAAATGTGACGCTTTGGCTTCCAATCTTGGTAGATTGGGAGGTCAATCCACGGAAGAGACGCCGTCACTTGAGATCTAGAAAATATATAAGTAAAAGGAACAGTAAGAGTAAGCTATGGGAATGGCAGAGATCGCTCAGTTCTCACTCTGATAGACCAGCCCATCACCACATGACTAGAACCCAATCCTCTCAGCATCAGCTAGGAAAGGCCCTAGAAAGCCACCTTTGGCGGGGGGATAGCTCCCCTATTTCAACCCCTTTCGGGGTCGGGCACCCGCCCGCCCGTCTCCCGCGGTAAGGACAGAAAGAACTTTCAAAACATGGCTAGCCCTGGTATAGTCTACTGTATGTTTGGCTGAATTTTACAGATAGTGATGTTTTATAATTTCTTATTTATTCAGTCTAATGAAATAATTTGTTTAATCTTTAACTACCATTGTAAATCCAGATTCAAATGGTTATTGATAGCCTTGATAATAGATAAATAAGCACAATTTTGCAATCCAGGCATCAAATAAGCAATGACAGATTAAAGGGTAATTAGAAACCCTTGAGGACTACCGTGATGTAGTCTTTCCTCTTCCATGTTCATAGTTTGACATGTAGCTGGGCTGTAACGTTTGAATCCATCTGTAATAATGAAGATACGACGGTATTTGTGTGTGATACCGTGTGCTGGGTGTTGTTTTGATGCACTGCTATTAATGTCTGCCAGATGTTGAAATGGTGTGCATTCCTTGGGGAGAAATATAAGACTCGCATTAATCCAGTCGAGCTTGGTAAGTGTTGGATGTTATGTTATATTATGTTAAGCTACCATCATGTTCAATATAATCTATTCATTAGGCCGGGTCCACAAATTGTGCTCAACTGTTCTCAATGGGTTTACACTATCTGGTGCCATGTTTTGGGTTCATAATGGTTTTCATTGTTGAGGGTTTATATTGGTTTTGCTATTTTCCAGCAATGTGTTTTAGCTTGCCCCCTAGATTACAAAAATACAGCTTCCCCAGGCTCCATTCAAACTAAATACAAATTGGCCCCCAGACCCCTTGTTGTTGTTGTTGTTCCCCAAGCTGCCTGGCCGAACAGGCCCAAGGCCCCGAGTAAGGCCAAGGCCATAAACGAGCGCCCCCACAGACCCCTTCTAGTTTATTATTATTATTATTTTATTTTTTATTTTTTTATGAGTGGAAAATTGTCCCGGCCAAAGTACGGTTTCTTCAAAATTGCAGGCTCATTATCACTTGCCCAGAAAGTATCAACACCTAAATGGGGTGAAGTGACTCATAATTGCCAAACTAACGAGGAGAAATGGCTTAAAATCTCCAGACAAATTGGAGTGAAACGGTGAGTCCAAAAAGACCCGCCCCGCACCAAATAGGCTTAAGGCTATTTCAAGCAACGTATCCAGTATGTTGACATCTATACTGTACTATATTATCATGGCTAAAGGGAAACTTTAATTAGATTTATAAGGACCTCTTACATCAAGAGAGGCTGACATTTGTATGTTGGTCTTACTAAGATACTAAATATACAGAATAGATGAGGCATAATGCCTGTTTATAATTCTGGTATAAATTTTATGATCATCTTATACTTTCCTTACTGCTTCCTCATTACGAGGTAGCCTATCTTACAAGTTTACACAAGTACTGTATATGTAGGTAACAAACACAAATTTTAGGGGTTATACTTTATTGGCCTATTATGGAAGCATATATCTTATCCTCTGCCAGTGCTTGTCCAGGTTGGTCTTGAAAATGTTGAGAGTGGGGCTGCCAACAACAGAAGCTGGTAGGGAATTCCAGTCATTGACTATACGCTGGCTGAATACATTTTATCGGACACAAAGTCTTGAATTCTCTTTATAGATTTTCTGGCCGTTCCCTCAGGTGGATGCATCTTGAATGATGGAATTGAAGAATTTCCCTGGATCAAGCCTGTCCATACCATTTAGTATCCTGTAAACCTGGAGCATGTCCCCTCTCTTCCTACGATAATCCAGCGATGGCAAGTTCAGGGTCTCAAGTCGTTTTTCATATGGTAGATCTCTTAAACATGGGACCAGTTTGGTGGCTCTTCTTTGTACCTTTTCTATTTCTAGCTTGTCTCCTCTAAATCTTGGATGCCAGATGATGTTTCCATACTCCAAGTGGGGGCGTACCATGGTGGTGAACAGTCTAGGGATTGTAGATTGGTCTAGACAAGCAAAGGTGGCCCTGACAAGTCCTAGCATCCTTGAGGCTTTGCTAACTGCTCGATTTATGTGGTGATGAAATTTTAGCTCCTCATCAATGATGACTCCTAGGTCCTTTTCCTTCTTGGTATCTTCCAGTATTGTGGAGTTCATTTCATATTTCTGCCTTGTGTTTGAATGTCCTATGTGGAGTATCTTGCACTTTGCTGCATTGAAGCCCAGCTGCCACTTCTGAGACCATTCTGCCAAATGGTCTTAAGTCCTCTTGCGTCTGGACCCAGTCCTCAGGAGACTTAATTTCTTGGAATAGCTTTGTGTCGTCAGCAAATATCTTTACATAGCTCCTTAAAGCATCAGGCAGATCATTTATAAATATGACAAACAAAACAGGACTCAAAACACTTCCCTGGGGAATACCACTTAGGATTTCAGCCCAAGTAGACATCTTGCCATTCACCACAACTCTCTGCCTTCGTCCAAACAGGAAGTTCCTGATCCAGCCGACTTGTTTTCTCGATACCCCATACGCTTCAAGTTTTTTCAGCAGCCTCTGATGTGGTACAGTGTCGAATGCCTTGCGAAAATATAAGTAAAACACGTCGATGGGGTCTCCGTTGTCCATCTGGTTTGACCACAGCTCCAGGGAGACCAACAACTGTGTCATACAAGATCTCCCTGGTACAAATCCGTGTTGGGCATCACAAAACAAATAATTTTGCATCATGTGGTTCACCAGGTTGCTTCTTATAATCGTCTAATCGACTCCATCATTTTGCCTATGACAGATGTTAGGCTAACTGGTCTATAGTGCTCGGGATTTGATTTGGCTCCTTTCTTGTGGATGGGGGTAATGTGAGCATCCTTCCAATCACTTGGCAGCTTGCCCTCATTATAAGATTTATCAAAGAGAATGCTTAATGGCAACTTTATTGACTGAGAGAGCTCTTGAAGTATCCTGGGATGGAAACCATCAGGGCCAGCACATTTGTTTGTTTTAAGTCTCTTCAGCTCATTTTCCACAATGTCGGGATTGAATATAGCTTCTTTCCATTCTTGATTTACACATCTATTTGGCATGCCTGGGATAGTGTCCAAATCCTCTTGAGTGAAGATGCTTGCAAAGTAGTCATTTAAAAGTTCTGCTTTGAGTTGGTCATCACTTGTGCTATTTGCAGTCTGTAAGTCTCCTATCCTTGATTTGTTCTTCAGCTTAGAGTTGCAATATCTCCAGAAGTCCTTAGGATTTTTCTTGAAGTTCTTGGCAAGGTTTTGTTCGAAGTTCTTACATAGGCGTCTTGTCATGGCTGTGAATTCATTTTTCTCTGTGGTTGCAAGAATGAAGTCGACATGATCTTGAGTTTGTTTGTATTTCTTCCATGCCTTCTGCTTCTTTTTGTGCTTAGTCATGGCCTCCCTCGTCATCCATATTTGATGTCGCTTGTTGTGCCTAGGTGTGCTTTTGGGGATATTCCGACTCATTTGCTTCAGGGTTGTTGAAAAGTAGCTCCAGGCATCTTCAATATCAAGTTCCCTTAGTTCTTGTTCCCAGTCAATTTCTGTTAAATTTTCATTCATGGTTTTGTAGTCACCCTTGTAATAGTTGTACCTGGGCTCATTCTTCTTACGGGGAAGTGTGTCCACTACCAGGTCACAACTAATAACTATATGGTCACTTAATCCAATCCCTGCATGATACTGTACGTTTACTGTGTCTTCACTGTTTGTCAATAGGAAGTCAAGAGTACTTTGTGTTTGTCCATGTCTGTAACGGGTGGGTTCACAAACATGTTGGTGAAGGAATGAATCCCTCACCGCATCAATGAAGTGCTGGCTATTTTCATTTTGACTGGTGCCCCTCATCGTTGTACCAGGATCCCACTTGATATCTGGGAAATTGAAGTCTCCCATGATCACCACCTGTCGTGTGCCTCTATGGGTAATATCGGGGAGCAAATTACAAAGCTGATAGTTGTTCTCTGATGTACTAGCAGGGCTACGGTACACACAGCCCAAGGTTATGATGTTAGTTCCCTTCAGTGATAGCTCAACCCACAGACTTTCCTTAAATTCACTACCGGTACCAATTTCAATATCTCTGGCTTTATATGCAAGATAGTTTGCAATATAAATTGCCACTCCCCTGCCTGCTTCGTCCGATTCTATGTTTGTGTATAAATCATATTATTATTATTACTATTATTTGTTTTCCTTACAAAGCCTAATGATGTAAATATTTATGAAAAGGCAATAGACTGAATCTATAATATTCATTTATTTCTTAAATGGGCAGGTTATGTGTCGTGGGCTGGTCCTATCCAGAGTGAGGTTCGGCATCCGCTACCCAACCTTAGATGTTTCTGTGTCTCTTTTACTGTCCTACTTTTCCTTCTTGGGGCAGGGGGCTAGGAATCCTCCTCCCCTTGTATAATTCTCCTACTCGACAAGACAGAGAAATGGGCGAGGAAATGTGAAAGTGGTCCCGGACCCTGAGAATAGGAACTTTAAATGTTGTTTCTGTTCGGGCTCTGTCTCGTGTCGGCCACCCCCAGCAATGGGGTATGTGTCTGAGTATATACATGCATACATACATGTGTCGTGAGTGTTTCATTTAAATTAAAAAGACGAGAGAGAGGGAAAGGTAGATGATTTTGTTGAATAAATGATAGGTAAGAGGCGACTAAAACAAAAACCACAATCAAATTAGAGAGAGATTATTTAGTTGAAGTAGACAGGGGGCGACGTACAGGAAAAAAATAAAAAACAATCAAATGACTGAGAGAGAGAGGAATTGAGAGCCTGTCTGTTTTATTCTGCTAAAGGAGTAGCTGGGTTGCTTATAAGTATTAAGTAAGAAACATATCAAAGATGTTAATGTATAATATACTATTATATTCATAATGACGTGTCTACAAATCTCGAACCCCCCCCCCCCCCCCCCCCCCCCCCCCCCCCCCCACCCCCCCCCCCCCCCCCCCCCCCACCCCCCCCCCCCCCCCCCCCCCCCCCCCCCCCCCCCACCCCCCCCCCCCCCACCCCCCCCCCACCCCCCCCCCCCCCCCCAACTCTCATAACTCAAAAAGGACTTTAGCAATTGAGCTGACATTTCTACTTCTTTAGGAAGAGTCCGAGAGTTAATAGGTGTGGAAATTTACAGCCCACTTGCCCCAGCATTCCCTAAGTTACATAGGCTAGAATTCAATATTTCTAGACTCGATATAATGCATAGACACTAGTCCTATTTCACTCAAAAATTTTAATACTCGATACGTTGTCAGTTCGTTTATTAGTATTGCCTTTCATCAACAAACGGGCATCTTTATACAAGTTGTTTTATTGTTATTAATACTTGAGAAATTTACCTTCTTTGACTAGGAAATAGAAGCAATGTTATATGTTATTGAGACGCATTCTTTGATATGCTTTACAACACAGCAGTCACACGTATGCTATTTCAGTCATATTCAAGTTTTTTTTTCTGGCAACATTTCGGGGCTATTCTGTATTTACATCGACAATTAGTGGGTTATCACACAAGATCTTATATCGTCTAGTTTCGATGGTTATCATTGTTCCGGCATTTTTTTTTAGATCTTCTACACTGGTGTCGGACACTAGATTGATGATTAGGTGACTGAATATTCAGAAAAGTTTTCCTCGTTAGTTGCCTGAGCAATGTGGACGATAAAAGTTGAGGGAACAGGCACTCGTGTGACACCAGTTTTAGATATAAGTAGACAGAAGGTAGATTGTTTCAGATGTCTGAATTCTTATAAAGTTCAGAAGCTGTCGGATACGAATTACCCCAAAAAGTTACCATACACACTAAAATATTGTGACTCTGTCTTTAACTCCTTCTTCTTTGACATACTGTACATACTGTAATGTATATAAAGATTGAATGTACTGTATAACATTTGCATTTTAGTCTATGGGCCATATATTGAAAGTTTACTCATTGATACTATCAGAGATGGCTTTTTTTGTTTAGCATTAACGCTTTCAGGATACGAGGACGCCATTCTAAATATGATTTTGCTATCATTAGGCGATTATATTTAGTTATGGATTAATTAGTGGGAGTAAAAGGATGAATAAAGATATGTGTTATACATACATATATAAATTTAAAGACCGAGTGCTCCACGCCAAGTGCAGTTCCGTCCTCACGTCCTAATGGTGGCGCTCCAGGTAGCCCTGTTTAGAGGTGCCTCATTTTATCAGGTTTATATATTCAAGATCAGACCGTAAGGTCTGCTCTTTCGTGCAGCTCCCCCCCCCCCCCCCCCAACGTTCACAGACTTGCATCTTTTCACCTAACTTAGTTCATCAAACCTCTCCACATGCCCAAACCATCCAAGCCTACTAGTATGCATCTCATCACTGATACTCTTGATACCTAACCGTCTCCTCAGCTCTTTACTAGATATCCTATCTTGCAATTTGGCTCCACTCATCCATCTCACCATTCTCATCTCGTTACATTCCATTCTGTTGATACCATCTGCTTTGACAGGCCACGTTTCTGAAGCATATGTCATTGTGCTTCTAACACATAAAGCATACATCTTTCCCTTCAAGGGAAGAGGGTGTCTTCTCATAGTAAGTAGTGGCAACAGTTCTCTGAACTTTCCCCAGCCGCATCTAATTTTGGCGACAGTGGCGGCCTCAGCCCCACCACCGGCAGAGATGGTATCTTCCACGTAGCAAATCTTGTCCACCATCTCCAGTGCCTTATTGCCAAAGTTAACACTCTGGAGCCGGTCATTGAACACACGCTTACCTTTGCATTGCAAGGGGAGGTGTGGTGGAGTGGTCATGCCACTGGATTGGTAATCCAATGGACCCGGGTTCAAATCCCGATATGTCAATGGGAAGATATTATTGTGATTGAATTTGTGCTGTACCTAGTATCAGTGCATTACCACAAAGCCCACCGAAATGCCAAAAAAATACCCTCATTGTTCCCTGATTAAATAACACTGTATGAATATTCCCATATTCAAAATATGTTACAGGGGGACAATGCCTAGTGAGTTCACTGCTCAATAGGTGGCGTTCTGAGAGTGAGGGTCTGAGTCTGGAGGGTGAGACGGTGAAGCACTTGAGCGAAGCAACCAGCCGCTTCAGAGATGGAGCTCCTTCGAGCCATGATGGATGCTTCACATGTCTCACTCCCCAGACTGGAACAAGACCTCACGGGCTTCACCATGTTGAGCGGTGGAATGTACAGGCTCTCAGCCTATGCCCGAGAGGGAGTAGTTGGAATATAGAAAAAAAAAAAAAAAAAAAAAATGCTATGCATACAAATTTCTGAACTTCGGGCTTCTTCGGTAGATGTCCCATTATTCTAGTGCAGCGCTTCTTCCCGTGGTGTACCCAGCAGTCGTAGATGTTACATTGTACAGTATTGAGTTCGCGCCCATCCCTTATCGGCATACTGCGCATGGGTACACCCCCTTTTTCTATCTTTCCGAGCCCTAATCTGCTGTGTAAATCCTTGGTTATATTTATGTTAACTCTTAATCCTTTACTTGCCATGCCCTCTCTCCATCTTCTTAACTTGGCTACGGCATCCCGCACACTATCTGCGATAAGCACTAGGTCATCTGCTTATAGCAGTTCCCAGGGGAAACTCTTAAATCTCTAGACAATGCCTCTAAAACAAAGAGGGGGCCCAACGGCCAACACAGAGCCCTGGTGGACTCTCAACGCGAATTGTAAACTCCTCAATCGGTACACCTTTCACCCTACTGTCGTTCGGGAGTCCTTGCGTATATCTTCATTATCACACGCATCAGCCACTCCTCTATGCCAAGTTTTCTCATAGCCCACTGCACAACATCTCTGGGCACCCTATCAAAGGCCTTCTTCAAGTCTACAAACACATGGTACAGATCCCCATCTTTATGTATCTTTCTTGCAGCTGCCTGACTATAAGATAGCATCGATTGTACCACATCCTGGCATATAACCAAACTGCATATCATCGATACCATTTACAGGCCCTTATAATTTCTCCTATCTAACGAATTCCTCTTACCCTTATAATTATATGTTTACTATTACACTTTTATGCCATTCATATGCGATTCTCTCCTCTCTAATGGTGGAGTTTATTAGCTCAGTGACCAATCTCACTCCTGTGTCACCTGAGGCTTTTATCATCTTAGCGACAATGCCAGAGCACCCTGCAGCCTAGTATTGACTTTTCGTTACTAAGCTGCTCTCTATTCCACTCAAAGTTCACGTTGATTAATCGATCGTAGTGCACCTTCTAAGCATCTCTGATTTATGTCAGCATAAATAGTTGTCCCGTTATCATTCCCAACACGCTTTTCTCCTACAACTCGCTTAGTTAAGTTGAAGATCCCATTGGGATTTTCTGCAATACATACTTGGTCTATGACCAAGTCCTGTATAATTATACTGTATTTGCTTTGTATATCTCATCGTTTTGCAATATGGTTAGCCATTATTATTTTATTCCTCCTTGCTCCCTCCTTTCTTCCATGCTTTAAAACTAACGACTATTAACCCCTTCAGTATGCCATCTTTTTTCATCTTATGCTGGCTATTATTAGACGATTTTATTTAATTAAGATAGGATTTATGGGCGTTTAATAGATTGAGATGGATTGTACCCCTTTGATTGGTAGAGGTCCTTCTTAAATTAAGCTGAGTAAAATCGTACATTGATAGCCAAAGTAAAATTAAGAAATGCGTCATTGTATCTTCATTTTAGGGGTTAAGTAATGCTTACCTAGTATTTTTCCCAGTATTATATCTTGCAAACAATACGAAAAGTGGCAAGCAGATAACAATATTATAATTATGATTAGTAGCCTACTTTCGATGGTATCGATTCTCACCCTGCACTCCCAGAATTATAAGTTTAAAGAAAGTAGGAAAAGGGTAATTAAGGTGTCCATAATAACATAGCCTCGTAAAGGTATGACGGTAGTAGTAAACTCGTCTATTATAATTATAGAAAGGTACATTACACTCGGTATACCCAATGATTATATAATCTCTATACCCTTATTGTTTTACAATGTGGGCCATGGACAATGTTGTGTACTATATGTGTCAATGGCATGTCTTTGTCTTTGTACAATAATAAAAATATTTATTGATGTTTTGAGTTATAAATTCCAACTTTTCCCGTCATTTCGTTATGAACCTCATATAACAATGACTATATAATTAGTTAACCCTTTCAGTATTCGACGATGCGTTTCTTAATTCTACTTTGGCTCTGATTAGAAAGATCTGTGGGAGTCGAAGAGCTAATTGAGAAAATGTATACCCCTTCGATTCCTAGAGATCCTTCCTAAACTATATAAAATGGTCTAATGATAACCTAAATATAATGTGAAATAGCATCTTAAGTCCTCAAGGGGTTAATCAGTATAATTACTTTGGTGTCTGACTAACTATTGATTATAACGGGTTTCAAAAATGTATGCGAGACAAAGTAAGTTGTGTGGATTCACCATTTAGTCACTAGTGGTTGATTACTGGGGGACTTGGTTTCGGGGGATGTCTAAGAGGGTCTCTAACCGCCTCTTTTAAGTTGTTGCTTGCTGTTGGTGGGAGGGTTTAAAACTGCTTCTTCTAAGGTGTTAGTAGCGTCGAGCCTCTAGGCTAGCCTCAAGCCTAGCTGGAGTTTTAACTGGTTCAACTATACCTTAAGTAGCATCGAGCCTAATTTTGCTAGCCTCTAGCGTAGCTGGAGTTTTGGCAGCGTCAAGCCTACCTGTAAAAGCATCGAGCCTATTTCTGCTAGCCTTAAGCTTAACTGTCATTTTGGCAGTGTCAATTCCTACCTCTAGTAGCATCGAGCCTACTTCCTTTACCCTCAAGCCTAGCTGGTGTTTTGGCATCATCAAATTAACCTACCTCTAGTAGCCTCGAGCCTACTTCGGCTAACCTTAACTCATAAAGTGCGA
Organism: Paralithodes platypus; assembly: GCA_032716605.1. Taxonomy (NCBI): domain Eukaryota; kingdom Metazoa; phylum Arthropoda; class Malacostraca; order Decapoda; family Lithodidae; genus Paralithodes; species Paralithodes platypus. The sequence goes on from CM064505.1 coordinate 37,427,133, forward strand.
CAGACATGTTTTTGAAACGTCCGCTAGTGTGGGACCTTTAAATGTCAGTTTGGATATAATTTGTTTTATTTACCATATAAAGCAATATTACTACATCATATGTGTATATTTTACTTGTATAATTAACATGTGAACATTGAAGGACCAGAAAATAGGTGTAAAAAGCAAATACTGTATCTAGTGAAATTTTTTATAACTGACTGGAGAGGTGACAAAAGCATACAAGGGAGCGCTCTCTCAGACGTCCGTGAGACACTGGTGAGTCTATATATGCCTCTTGTGATTGTATGAGAGTGGAGGAAGGTAGAGGGAGTGTATAGGAGGGTGACTGGACGTGCTTTAATCTTTAATCTATTTATTCACCTAATATAGGTGACATCAATGTTTAAGTTGGCACAGCCAGGTCTGTCAATCTTTCCTTCTTTTTATCAAGTCTCTGTGGGGCCAATAGATCCCATAGATATAATATTATTGTCAGTCTATGCTTCTTCTTAAAATCTTGGAATAAGCCAACAAACATGGCTCGGGTCCCCTGCCTCGATCTGCAACTGTCTCGAAAGTGGTGATGGGCTGGTCTATCAGAGTGAGAATTGAGCGATCTCTGCCATACCCATAGCTTACTCTGACTGTTCCTTTTACTTATATATTTTCTAGATCTCAAGTGACGGCGTCTCTAACGTGGATTTCTAACGTGGATAACGTGGATCCCAATTTACCAAGATTGGAAGTCAAAGTGTCACATTTTTCCTTTGCCCCTCAACTTTCTCTTCATAATTGCTGAGGGGCACAGGGCCCTGGGTGGGGCTTTGGTTTCCCGGGCGTTTCCGCACCCTCCTCGGCTCCCCGCCATGGAGTGGCTTCGGTCACCCAGGCTTTATTGTGGTCGGCAGGGAGGGTTCTGTGGGGCGCTCGGTTATGGCCTTGGCTTTGCTCGGGGCCTTGGGGCTGTTCGGCCAGGCAGCTTGGGGAACAACAACAACTGTCTCGAAATCTGATGCAAGTAGGCGATATGGGAACAAGCTCTCGGGTATTTTGGGTGAATTTGTGCGAATGCTGACTACTCAATCTGGATTCTGGAGGCTTGATATTGCTGCTGCAAGTCACCCGCAAACTATCTCTCTAGTCTGCTATTATTCCCCAAATATGTGGTGGGAATATGCTGGAAGGCTCTAGGTGTGCCAAGGAAAGGGTCTGACCCAGCTGATGCCGTCTGTCTCTGCCTGAATGAATGAATATAGAAAAGGTGGGTGAGAGTGAAAGAAGGGAAGTTTTTATTGATGTAGTAAGAGAGAAAGTGTTAAAGTAGGAGGATAAAGGGTGTCGGGGCTTGACCCAACGTGCGTGAGTTGTACAATTTGGGTTGGTGGGGGAGGGTTGTGACTGTCGATATTATTGAGAGTAAATTTTGGGAGAGCTTCAGTATGGCGCATGCCAAGAAGGGTAAAGGCATAAGGAGTATTAATTTAGGGTAGTAAATTTTGATGGAAATGGTCTAAAAAGTGGCCTGGCAATTTTGGATGGTAAGGGCCTAAAGGGGGACAGCAAGGCATAGCTGTCAACTGCCTAGTTTGGAGGTGGTTGCACTGTTTTATGAAGAGCTTACTTTACATTGTGTAATTTGTAATTTTTGAGAAATTTTGGCTGGTGGATGAGTAAAAGAATGGTGAAAATTTTAGTGAGAGTTTGTGGTGTGTCAAAGATATTTAAGTGAATAGGGGATTGGGAGCCTCTCTGTTAATGGGATGTAAAAGGTTTGATCAGGGACGGATGGGTGATCGAGCACTTTGTTCGTGGGCGAGAGGGAGAGGATGAAAGGGAGCAGCCTCTTCCAAATGTTAGGGATTTAGAGCTAGAGTTAGTATTCTTCCTTGGGGTTATTATTTTGCTAGATTTTGACCGAGAACGGTAGAGTCAAAGGAGGATAAATCAGCTGGGCTGCTCGGTTTTCTTTTTAGAGGAGATTGGTGAGGAATGGTGGGTGTTTTTGGTGTAGGAGGGGGTGGGGGAGTCATGAAGGATGTTGGGATATTGAGGTCAGGAATATCTTTGGGGATAGGGGTAGAAGTAGAGGGGGGGAGGGATGGATGGTGGTGGGATTGGGGAGGGAGGGGTTCTGGGCAGGAGTCTCTAATTGGGTTGTGGTTTCTTGAGAGTTAGGAGGAGTAGGAGTCTTTGAGTTGGGGGTGGATGTGGATAGTGTGGAGGTGCTGGTAGAGGATGAGGAGGTATTGGGGGAGGAGATGGCTGTAGGGGTGGGAGTTTTGGAGGATTTTGCTTTGCTGAATTGATACCAGGATTCAGGAATAGAGATGACAGGGAGATTGTGAGCAGTGAGGCCGTCATTCAAAAGTGTATTGAATGTTGGGGTAACTTGGTGGTCTGTTAAGTGAAGAGTTACATTTACCAGCTCTGATGTTTGGGCAAAAATTTCACGATTGAAGAAAGGGTTTTGGGGGTTGGAGCTCGTGGAGGAGGAGGAAGGCATGGGTGGGGTAGCAGCTGAGGCATATAATAATGTTGGTGACTGGATGGGATGAGAAGAGAGGGCGAGGGTTGCTGGAGGATGTTGGGGAGGTCTTTGAATTGTTACGAGTTTGTTTGAGAACATTGAGGCGGAAGGGGCATTCGGAACTTATGGCAATGTGGGGACCGTTACAATTATTACATTTGAGGGAGCCTGAGGAGCAAGTTGTGAAAGAGTGGTCAGTGTCACCACAGCGTGAACATACTTTCTCGTTCTTGCAGGAAGATGTTATGTGCCCATACTGATAGCACTTAAATCACTGTTGGAGGTTTACCCATGTCTCAGGAGAGAGGAACTCAGGTGGCATGATAACATGGAAGGCCTTGAGACCTGACTTGAGGAGTCTGCCAGCTTCCTGAGGGGAGCCACAGCGAATTTTGATTTTTTTTTTTTTTTTGGAGGGCTTTGAGACATCACAAACTTTGATGTTGTTCCTTTGTGAAATTTCATTGTCAATTTCTTCCTCATCCCTGTTGAAGATGCTTTTATCAGGGTGAATGATTTTAAGTGTGGAAGCAGTTTTTAGTTCGGGAGATACTACTATAGTTCATACCCTGCATTTTTAAGTTTGTTTACGTTATCAGGGCTTAAGTAAGCATCAAGGTCTTTTTAAGAGGCATGGGACTCGTTAGCCTTGGTCGGCCATCCATGTAGGGGAGACAATTAACCTTATAAAGATACTGGTGGATGAGACTCGTCAGCCTTGGTCGGCACGTTGTCCTCATAGGGGACGCCGAGAGTCCGCTTAGGGGTATTTTTTGTATGACCACTGCTGCTGATTGGTTGCTAATTGTTTGTCACCATATCTCTATTCACTTATGTCATGAATCTGATGAACTTGGGATGCAGATCGTTGTTTGGCTGACGGCTTTAGTTCACAATTATTATTAGTCTTTATATCAAATAGGCCGAATGCTAGACTACTCGGCCCACGGCGAGACAGCTCGGCCCAGTAAAAACGAGACGGCTCGGCCCAGTGTTAATTACGAGACAACTCGTAATTAACCTAACCTAACCTACACATTATGAATCGAGAGAACTAGCCTAGCTATGACATAATTAATAAATTTTAATTTTAAATTATACAATAAACGAAAATTTCGCCCACATTACACACACGTCATAAACTTTCCACTTAGCTCTCCCCATCCTATATCCTGACTGGTCTCGTCAAATTCAAATTGCCCCATAGCAAAACATGGGGCCGAGCTGTCTCAAATAATGGGCCGAGTTGTCCCGTGGCGTAACTGATAGCGCGTCTGGCTCACAACCAGAAAGTCCCGGGTTCGAGACCCGGGCGGGGAAGAGACATTTGGGCAAGTCTCCTAACGGTGTAGCCTCTGTTCACCTAGCAGTATAAATAGGAACCTGGATTAAGTGGACGAAATTGTGATGTCCCATCTGGGGTTGGTGATCGGTTACAAGGTGAGATGGGTATCGTACTGGTCAACCTAAGCCTTCGGGTGAGACTGGTACCGTAGTGAGAATGGTACCGTACAGATTAACCCTAAGCCTTCGTTTCCAGATGTCGCCAATTGGCTAAAATACAGACTACACACACATCCACAGCCATTCCAACGATACATAAACACTTAACATGCATTTCACGCAATATATTCCCAGTTAAAGGAGGCGCGATAATAATGAGCTTAGCTCGCATTGCGTGGATTCCCCTTGACGAACAAGCAAGCAAGTGGGCCGAGTTGTCCTCGTAACCCGACAGAGTCCTTCTGCGCTCTCACTCTTTACGTGTGTGGTGGAGGTGCGCGAGCCAATGAGAACTCAGGGCTTACCCGCCGCGCGCTCCCATTGGCTACTGGGGATTCATGGGGGCGACCCGGGCGATTTCCCTTTTCCCTACCAAAACAATAGTCTAGTGGATACGCGGGAAGGATTGCGGGTGATCGTGGTGTTGTTATCAGACTATTTACAGTGACTTACAGCAAATAACTGCATCTATTATACATCAGTGTATCCATGAATACATAGTGAACAATATCAGACAGCGACGAGAGCCTGGAGGTCCGGTGTCAGGTGCCAGTGCCATAGAAAGATTGGAGCCATAAGCCCATAACGTCTCAGTGCGCATGCGCTAAAACGCAACAAAGCAGCGTGGTATTCGTCCTATCAAAACGCCACCGATTTCACAGTCAACATGGCTCAGGTAAGGAATGATAATAGTCAGTAATATATGGTGATGGCATTAGAAGAAACTCTAGCGCGTTTTTCAAAGGCACAAAGAGGCAACCAGACAATCTCGGGAGGCTGTCTGGTAATCTATGGTGATCTATGCCTCTTTGTGCCTTTGAAAAATGCGCTATAAAAAATAGCACAAGATTCTCTTGTTATTCCGTGTGGTTTAAAACATGGTAAATCTACAGTTATACTACCCCTCCCCCACTACCCACCACCACCTCCCCCCTTCAAAACACGCCTTTTAGCGTGTTTTTGGATGGTTCAGCAGACGCGGAAACTGGAAAAAAAATTATTTTGATAAAAAATTATCACCAACCAGATACAAGTTTTTCAAGTAGGCCTAATGTGTTGTTGTTTTTAATTTTTTCTTTGATATACAGTGTTGTTTAATACCGAGGACCGTCGCATTTTAGTATTTTTAACATTAACCTAACTTAACCTAACCGAAAAGTAACCTGTCTCCGCGACGGTCTAAACTCCCCCTCACGTTCCCTGTTTATGGGTGCGCGACGGTCTAAACCCGGCTCACGTTCCCTGTTTATGAGTTTGCGAAGGTTTGTAATACTTAAATGTATCTAGCCTATTTCAAGTCAAATATACATTTCCGCACATCACCGAACCATACTAAGTCTACTACTAATAATATTAACCCATTAGTACCAGGCATCCACAGCTTCATCACCAACAGAAAACAAAGAGTCACGGTTCAAGGAAGCCTATCAGATGCAGGTGGGGTCATCAGCGGAGTACCACAAGGATCAGTACTGGGACCTCTCCTATTCCTCATCATGATAGGAGACATCGACAGCAGGGTGCCAAAAGAGAAAAAAGTTATGTCAGTAGTAATTAAGGATTAGAGAAAAATAGAGTTTAAGGAATCGATACGAGGGGGGGTCCGGGGGGCAAAGCCCCCTGGGTTTTATAGGGTGGTCCGGGGGCATGCCCCCCCCGGGAAATTTTTGACATTTTACGGTGTCAGAGAGGGAATTTAGCAACTTTTCAAGGCCATAAAATGGCTCAGATACTGTTAAAAAAATAAGGTTATCTAGACAAATTTTGAAAAAAAAAAAAAAAATCCTAGGTCGTTATAGTAGCCTATGCTTTTCCTACATTCCGTTGCTGATTGCATTGTACCGGTACTTGGGAGTTGGTAAATATAATTGAAAAACTTAAAATAATGTATATATTTGTTTTATTTTTTATATTAATAGGTTGTTGAGGACAGCAACCCGCAACCCCATTACCCCAAATGTGTAATTTAATTCACCACTTAGCCCACTATGAAGTTTGGAATGGATGTAGAGTTCGGGCGTATGGTCGTCATTGTTTACATAGGGCGATCGCCGTGGTCGCACTTACGTTCCCGTCTATTTCGACGCTATATTTTCTGCTATTTGCCCCCTGTCATTACTACATGAATACTAGGTTAGGTTAGGTTAAAATAGACGGGAACATGATGGGAAAGGTCCGACGCCACTACGCGTAATTTAAACAAAGACGGCGGTACGCCCGCTCACTACATCCTACCCTCAAGGTGGTGCTAGCCTAAGTTTGGGAAGGATGCAAGAGTCAATTCCTAGAAAATCAATTGTCAAAATTATAGGCCGCCTATACCGGTACCGGTACTGCACATCACGCCAAAAGTCAATGGAATAAAGTAATCATGAAATCTACATCCATAACAGTTGCAAGTGCAATTTTACCCCAATTTTTTTTAGAAATCTTTTCAGTCTTCTGATATGCCATATTAAGGGCAATGTGTAGGTTAAATTAAGTTAAATTAGAATAAGAACATAAGAACATAAGAACATAAGAAAATGGGAGTCTGCAGAAAGCCGATTGGCCTAAGCAAGGCAGATCCCTGTCCCACACAACCCCAATTCAATTACAAAGCCCAATTATAGGCTTCACACTCTAATACCCTGAGGATCATCTTACCAAAACGGTTAGAGATTAACGCAGGATTATGGAGGTCTGCAGAGCGCTGATTGGCCCAACCCGGCTGATCCCCCTTCACACCCAACCCTTCTCGTCCATATGCTTATCTAATTTTATCTTAAAGCTCCCTACAGTTTTAGATCCCACTATAGCACTTGGTAGTCCATTCCACCCATCTACAACTCTGTTACCAAACCAATACTTGCCTATATCTTTCTGAAACGAAATTTATCTAATTTGAAACCATTGGTACGAGTTCTTTCGCTATCACTGAGCTTTAGTACATTTGCCATGTCCCCTTTGTTAATCCCACTAACCCACTTGAACACCTCTATCATATCCCCTCTAACTCTGCGTCTCTCTAACGAATGTAAACCTAATTTCTTCAACCTTTCTTCATACGAAAGATTTCTAATATTATGGATCATTTTTGTCATTCTACGCTGTACTCTCTCCAATGAATCTATGTCCATTCTGTAATAAGGACACCAAAATTGGACAGCATAATCCATGTGGGGTCTCACTAATGACAAGTAAAGTTTTAAGATAACATCAGCAGTTCTGTTACTCACACTCCTAGAGATGAACCCGAGAATCCTGTTTGCCTTATTACGAACGCTTATACACTGTTTTCTAGGCTTCAAATCATTGCTAACAAACACACCTAGATCTTTCTCGCAGTCTGAATTTTCTAATTCTAAATTAGCTAGTTTATATTTAAAATTTGTTTGCATCTTCCCTATCTTTAATACCTTGCATTTGTCAATGTTAAACTTCATCTGCCAATTTACTGACCATTCATGTAAGGTATCTAGATCCCTTTGGAGGCACTCTATATCGCTATCTGAATCAATTGATCTCCCTATTTTAGTATCGTCTGCGAATTTACTTATCCTACTAGTTATACCTAAATCTAGGTCATTTATGTATATAAGAAACAACAGGGGACCTAATACCGATCCCTGGGGGACACCACTTTTGACTGCTCCCCATTCTGACTTGGTACCATTTATGCTGACTCTCTGCTTCCTACCAATTAGCCATGACCTAATCCATCCTAACAACGCCCCACCTATTCCATGTGCCTCAACCTTTCTCATCAATCTCTCATGAGGGACTCTGTCGAAAGCTTTACTGAAATCTAAATATATAATATCATATGACTTGTCATTATCTACTGCTTCATATACCTCTGAGAAAAAACTAAGCAAATTAGTAAGGCAAGACCGTCCCTGAGTGAATCCATGCTGAGAAGAATTGATTAAGTTAAATGTTTCTAAGTGGTTTCTCATTTTCCTAGCAATAATTGACTCTAGTAGTTTTCCTATGATTGAAGTGAGACTAATGGGACGGTAATTGGATGCTATTGATTTATCACCTTTTTTGAAGATCGGAACTACATTTGCAAGCTTCCAAGCTTCTGGAACTATACCTGTTTCTAATGACTTGTTAAATAGAAATGTTAATGGATAACTTAACTCATCTCTGCATTCTTTTAATACTCTAGCATATACCTCATCAGGACCAGGCGATTTATGAGGTTTCAGTCTGTCAATTTCCTTAACCACATCATTTCTACTTATAGTAACCGTACTTAACCTATTTTCTATACTATCGCTGTATACCTTACGGACTTCTGGAAACTGTGCCAAATTTTCATTAGTGAAAACGGAAAGAAATTGACTATTTAATGTACTGCACATTTCTAAATAACTTTCTGTCAATTTTCCTATAGAAGTTTTAAGGGGACCAATTACATCTCTAACCTTGGATTTATATAGTTGGTAAAAAGCTTTAGGATTATTTTTTGAGTCATTGGCAACCTTAATTTCATAATTTCTTTTTTCTTTCCTAATATCCTTTTTTACCTGTCTTGATAGATTCTGATAGTAAGCAAGTAGGTGAATTTCGCCTTTTCTAATTTTTCTATATATTCCTCTCTTTTGTCCTAGAAGATCTAATAGTCTATTATTCATCCATTTGGGTTGGTTCTGTGTTGATCTAAATTTTCTTTTGGGGATATATTTATTTTGCGCATTGAATACTGACTTGATAAAATTATCGTATGTATCTACCAAGTTTGACGTCTCCTCCTGACTTAAGATGACAGGTGCCTGAGAAAGGATACACTCATTTGGACACCTGGATCGACTTAATTTTTTGACCATAGGGTCCGCTAACAGGGCTTCTCTTAACCCACCATAATTGGCTTTTCTGAAGTCAGGTATTAATGTTGTATTCTCTCTGGTATTACCTTTCCATTGTATATTAAAATACACAGAATTGTGATCACTATTTCCTAGGTGGTCCCCGATTTCTACACTATTTATCATATGTTCATTGTTACTGAAAACTAAATCGAGAATATTATCACCTCTAGTTGGCGTATCTATGAATGAGTTAAAAAACTATCTTGTACTACCTCAATAAACTCCTTTGAATCAGAGTCGCCTATTTGTTGCTGCCAATCTATATTAGGGAAATTAAAATCCCCCATAATGCACACGTTGCTAAGCCTTGATGCTATTTTAATTTCCTCCCATAATGATGTTCCGTCATTTCTACTCATATTTGGCGGTCTATACATAACTCCAATAACTAAAGTCTCACTACCTTCGTTAACTTCTACCCAAACACTTTCATTTTCATTATTTACTCTAATACCTGATTTAGTACAGCTTTTTAATGAACTCCTGACAAACACTGCTATACCGCCACCCCTCTTACTTGTTCGGTCATATTTAAACAAACTATATCCCGGTATATCAAACTCTGCTAAAAAATGCCTGGTTTCTGTATTAATCCATGTTTCAGTTAGCGCTATTATATCTATATTTTCTTTGCTAACCAGTGCTCTAAGTTCGTTCATTTTGTTACATAAACTCCTGCAATTTGTATAATAAACACTCAAACTATTACTTGTATTTGCAACTATTTTTCTATTGTTTTTAACTAATTTATTTTTACCTGTTGAACTACTGGACCTAGACGGAACATCTACGCTATCAGAATGTTCGTTATTACTATCAATTTGATGTGGCTGGGATTCTATTTTACTTACACACCTATGGTTTATTAACAAAACCCCGCAACAAACTTGTCGAGTGAGCTGGCTAAGGTCGAAACTCCTAGTCGAGAGAGATGTACTCCATCCTGGGCATACAGTTCATCCTTACCGTAGAAGAGGGTCCAGTTATCCAGGAATGGAATAGTATTTGCCTTGCAATACTTCTCCAGCCGGCTATTTACACCAATAGCCCTGGAGGACCATTCCTTCCTTACCCCTCTTCTTGGTAGGATACTGTGTACCACAGGAACTCCACCCTTCTCCTTGATCCTCTCCAACATTTCCTGGTACGTGGTGAGCAACTCCCCAGTCCTGCATTTCCAAATGTCGTTGCTCCCTGCGTTGAGGAAGATGATGGGGTCTCCACTCGCTTCCATGACACCATCTAGCTTTTCTGACACCTTCTCGACTCCGGCACCAGGCAGACAGACAACTTTACCAACATGTGTGTTAGTAGCCCTACCAAGGTATTTAATCATTGAATCCCCTACAATTAAAATAGACTTAGCTTTTTTCCGTTGTCGGCGTGTAGCAGGAGTTGTAGCAGCAACAGCAGCAGACTTCCCCCCCCCCCCTCTCACTGCCTCGATGATCGCCACTTCCTCGCCATCACTCTCATCAGCCAAGGTGCTGAAGTTGTTGTGGGTCTTGAGTGGCTGCCTTTTCAGCTTGCAGGCCGTTGCACTGGTTGACACCACTTTCCAAGGGGTTTCACGATCCCTGGGAACACTTCCGGTAGCCTCACACTTCTTTTCCGCCATAGCTAGTCTCAAGGCCAAATTTTCATCTTTGAGACACTGAATCTCCTGCTCCACACTCTCCAGTCTTTCTTGCAAAGCAAGACAAAGCTGGAGAGTATGGGAGGAGACAGCAGACTCATCAACAACAGCCATCACTAAAAAGTTCACTAGGACCTCACTAAGGGTAAACCGGTTCACTAGCGGTCACTGGGGACGTCCACACTAGTCAGGGGTCAGAGGGCAACTCAGGTACGGTACAGACCGTACAGGTAAGTACAGTATGGTTGGACTACACTGGAGTCTGGAAATCAGTTAGGCCTACCCAGGTCTTGGAAATTATTATTATTATTTTTTTTACTTAATCTATCAGGTAATTAATCAAAATAGCAAACAAAATCTAACCATGAAACTTGAGCCAGTCTTTAAATTGAAATAGGCCTAAGCCTACTGAAATTAACGGAGTGGATGAAAAATGAGTAAAAAAAAAATAACTAGGACTAACCGTAAGCATTATCAGTTCACAAATAATTAGCCTAGGCTTCAAGAAATATTAAACTAGGCCTAGGCTGGGGTTAGTCTTAAGCTAATTAGCTAACTACCGTCTACGGTATATAATTACACAAAATTTAGTCGAGGTTAACATGCTTCACCAATTCATGTACAGTTCCTCGATAATTAGGCTATGTCATATATATATATATACCCTTACGTAGCCAGTAGCCTATCCCACGGCACTGAGTCTAATAGAAAATATAATTTCCGACGATAATAGGCTTAGGCCTAAGTTCTTAACATATATTACAGCAAAAATTACACAGCCTATAGGCCTATGATAAAATCACCGTCCACCGAGCTGCCTGCATTGGAGAATGGAGAGTAAAAGTAACCTTGTCCATACATAGGCTATTACCTGGCAAAGCCCCCCTCAAGTGCCTCAATCCATTGTGTATCCCACATTGGAATTATAACTAGGCTAGGCTTAGGCTAACCATGAAAACACGCATTTCTCAAAATTTGGAGGAAAAAACATGAAAAATAAGCCGTGCGAGCCTATTCCCTATAATTGACCAAAATATAATTTACAAGTAGACCTAGGGCCCTGGCTAGGCATTAACTAGGCCTAGGCTAACTAGACCAAACCAAACACTAGCTTAGCCTACCGGAACACAATAGGTTAGGCTAACTTAAAACAATCCAAAATAGCCTAGCTGTCTAGGTCACATAATCCAAGAGTCAAGTAGGCTAGCCTAAATTAGGATAGGTTTAGCCTTTAGGCCTAGGAATAGGATACTTACCGGTACACTTTTCATGAAATCCTGGCAGCAGTTTCAAGCAAGAATCTGATTAGGCTAGCCTATCTGCAGGATGAAAGTCCAAGGTTTCAATGTTCAGACACTGAATGCCACAGTGGCAGTGTAAATAGGCCTATGTGCACTGTGCTCAACTTAGCCTAGTCCTTAGATGATCTACTCACTAGCCTAATAAGAGTATACAAATATGGTGATTGACTAGTACTGTTACTTCTCACTGTAATTTAAGTGACTTAATTACAAGCCAGCCACCTGTGGCTGAGCAGCTGGTTGCCCAGATCACATATCTCACATTTGACATACATATATAACAATAAGACACTACTTATGAGTGACACAAGTGACTTGATAGATTGTTTCACCTTTTAAGAGGTACAATTTTCTATATATTGAGTTATTTCCAACTGTAATGTCACACTAATACACATTAGAATCCAGTCACAGTGCAGAAAAAATGGCGACTAGAATGATTTCTCAAAAAATCTCGCTCTTAATTACTATAAAAAAAAACAGTAATTAACAGGTTGTGTCACCAAGCCTGAAGTGCCTCATATTTAACACTCTGGAAAACACTTAAAACGGCGTTAACACCCAAATCCAACGTGCGCATTCTTATCTATACCCTCCTACCTAACCTGTAACCAATTTTGGGCCGTCAGCTTATAATTTTAATGGGTTTTTCAACTTTTTCAGACTTCACAGTAATTAAGAAAAACCGATTAGAGTTGGAGCCCTTGTTCAACTCTGGGCGGGAGGCTTCTTCTTCTTTTTCTACTTCTCCAATAAGGACAATGAACTCTCATAAGGGGATCATGTAGGCCTATAATATTTATTATCTTAGGATTCAGTTCTCCAATTTTGGGATCTAGTAATATCTGAAACTTGTCTTTTGTCACTTATACTAAATTAGTTCGTCTATAATTTGATATGGTGAGTTCGACATTTACGAAATATGATAATGTTGCTAATTACGTTGTACTTGGAGTGTTTATGTTGAAAACAACATACAATAAGCAATTATATATATTTGTAATCATCATTCAGTTACAGTTGGTTTCTATAAAACAAAATTATATTTTAGTGTCGAGATGTCGTAAGGAGCGAATGCTTCAATCACATCAAAACAATAAGATCGCATAACAGAGTCACAGACAGGCTGATTAAAAGCTTTTCACGACTCCAAGCTTAGCAAGAAACAAGAAACACGACTCCAAGCTTAACTATTTGTAGGTATGTTAGTAAATATACTTATTAGTTAATGTTCATAGATCTATTTAGCTATAAATTGTACCAAGAACGCGTGTGTTGTCCACTGCTCCTCCAGGCTCCAAACGATCTCAAAATAGTAATTAAGACAATTTTCCTTCGTCGGTAGTAAGATATAAAACGACCTATTTTGGCACACTGATCGACAGGGACCTGGAACACTCAACAGCCACATCGTTTGCAGACGACACCAGACTCATGAAGAAAATCACCTCACAACATGATGCTCAGCTACTACAACAAGACTTGGACAAAATCCTGAAGTGGGCAGAAGAAAACAACATGGCCCTAAACGGAGACAAGTTCGAGCTTCTAAGGTACGGGAACAAGAGAGCACTACAAAACGACACCAACTACAAAAGTGGACAGCAAGAAATTACCGCCAAGGACACAGTGAAGGACTTGGGAGTAAATATGAGCAGTGACGCCACTTTTTCCCAGCATATTACCAAAGCCACAACAACAGCAAAACAAATAGCAGGCTGGATCCTGAGAACCTTCCACACAAGAAATGAGAGGTGTATGCTAACACTGTGGAAGTCACTGGTCCTACCACGACTGGAGTACTGCTCCCAGCTCTGGTCTCCCCAAAAAGTAGGAGAAATAACAGAAATTGAAGCCACCCAGAGGACATTCACCAGTAAAATCCATGGGTTTCAACACCTTAACTACTGGGAGAGACTTAAGGAGCTGCAGCTGTACTCACTTCAAAGACGTAGGGAGAGATACATCATCATCTACGTCTGGAAGATTTTGGAAAAAAATGTACCAAATCCAAACATCCAAGAGACTCAGCACCAAAGGCGAGGGAGGCTGTGCTATGTGAGGACTACGCCGGGATCAACACAAAAAATCAAATCCCTGATCCATCACAGCTTTACATACAATGGAACCAGACTGTTCAACTGTATACCAGCCCCTCTCAGGAACATGACCGGGGTGTCTCCAGACACCTTCAAGAAACACTTGGTCATGTGGCTGGCCAAAATACCGGACCGGCCACCAACACCAGGATACCCCAGCACCAACTCCAACCGACTTCTGGAATGGAGAGTGGAAGAAAGGGAGCTGCCTGGTCGCAGTGGAGCCCCAGCTCAACTGTGTCACTAACGGACGGAATGCAACTAAGTGTAACTAAGTGTAAGTGTAAAGTGGGATCTGCACCCTGCCTCTATGTTCTCATTTTGTATACCGGTAACTTTTTAGCCAGATTACCGGTACAATTTAATAAGTGTACAGCCAGCAGCTAGGCCTACCGCCTACAGTGCATTTATAGATTTCCCGGAATCCCGGCCATGACTTGGGTATCACTAAAGAATCTTTCCGCAGCCCCTGTGGTGTTTTGAAAATTTCCCCTGTGGTGTTTGGACTTTGGTTAGGGTAAGTTATTGCAAATCTTGCACTCATAATATAAACTACAATAAAATAAGATACCAGTAGATAAGATACTATCTATCTATCTATTGCCTGACGCCGTGATCCCCGAAGGGGTGGCCACGAACGAACCGCCCCCATGCACCTCTGTCCCCAGTCAGTCGACGCCCCTCCCCCCAACCAGCACCGCCTTCGTTCATGTACTTCCTCACTCCATCCTTCCACCTCATATTCGGTCTACCTCTCCCCCGCTGTCCCTCCACCTCGCTCTCGTACACCCTCTTAGTCATTCTCTCGCTTTCCACACGTTCCATATGGCCGAACCATCTCAAGTTGTTCCTTTTCACACTTTCCAGCACATCTACCTCCACACCACACCTTCTTACTTCCTCATTAGTCTGTCTATCCCTCCATGTAACTCCGCACGCACTCCTTAAGTAATTCATTTCCACTGCTCTCACTCTTGGTCTGAGTCTCAACCAACGTCCATGCTTCGCTTCCGTAAGTCAGTGTCGGGATTACCACACTGTCATGCAAGGACTTCTTCACTTCCATACTGACCACCCTATTTCTTGTTAGGCTACTGCTTTTAGCGTTCCTACAACCCTCTTCCCCTGTTGTACCCTCTCCCGCACCTCTTCATCCATAGTCCCATCTTTACTCAACACACTGCCCAGATACTTAAAAGAGTTGACGATCTCCATAGCCTGACCGTTCAGCTTCACCTCACACTCTGTGACTTCACCCCTTTCGAAGACCATAACCTTGCTCTTCCCCGTATTTACCTTCAAATTCCGTTTTTCGCACACTGTTCCAAACTCATTTACCAGACCCTGCAACTCCCATTCATTATCACTCATCAGAACTGTATCATCCGCAAACAGCAGTATAGGTAGCTTCCACTCAATTCCCTCCCTTTTCAGCGATACACCAACATCCACTGCTCTTGGTAGTATTTCTTTCATAACTCCATCCATATATACAGTAAACAACCACGGGGACATCACACACCCCTGTTTCAAACCAACATTCAGGTCAAAGAACTCGCTCTGCTCACTCTCCACACGTACTGCCGCCTTTGCACCCTCATACATGCTCTTCACTGCTTTCAGCAACTTGCCCTCTACTCCGTATATTCTAAGTACTTTCCACAAACCTTCTCTATCCACTCTGTCATAGGCCTTCTCCAAGTCCATAAAGGCAACATACACCTTTTGTTTCTTCTCCAGATACTTCTCCACAACACAATTCAGGGTAAAAATCTGATCTACACATCCTCTTCCCTTCCTAAAACCTCCCTGCTCGTCGCCTATCCATTTCTCCGTTCTCACTCTCACTCTCTCAATCACTACCCTACTGTATACCTTCCCTACTACGCTTAGAAGACATATTCCTCGGTGGTTACCACACACTCCTCTTTCCCCTTTGCCCTTATATAGGGGGACTATTATGCCAGTCTTCCAGTCATCGGGTGCACTCCCCTTCTCCCATGCTAGTTTGCACATTTTCCATACCCATTCTATCACTATCTCACCACCATACCTCAACATTTCCCCACACACTCCATCTGTTCCTGGTGCTTTCCCCAACTTCACTCTTTTCATGGCTTCCCACACTTCTGACCTCCTGATCCCCACCTCCTCCTCCACTACTTCTCTTCTTCTCCCTCCCATACCATATCCAGCTATGTTTGCTGGCTCTTCATTCCTTTCATTTAGCAACTCACTGAAGTACTCCCTCCATCTTTCGACTCTCTCTTGCTTCTCGGCTAGCATTCTCCCATTCTTATCTTTCACACCCTTACTGTTTCCCTTGCTACCTTCCTAACTTTCTTGACTTCTTTCCAGAACAGTTTCTTACTCTCCCTCCATTTTACACTCAGATTCCTTCCAAATTCCTCATCTACTCTTCTCTTACTTTCCTTCACTACTCTCTTCACCACCCTCTTACTCTCCACGTACCTCGCTCGTTTCTGTCTCTCGGAATCTTCATTCCTCTGCTACCCAACCACTCTCTATATGCTTTCTTCTTTTCTTCCACAGCTATCTTACCTCTTCTGTCCACCATGCTGTACCTTTCACTCCCCTCCCTCTTCTCACTCCACACACCTCCTCACATGCTGCACAGATCTCATCCTTAAACACCTTGCTCATCTCCTCCACTTCCTCCATAACTTCCAGGTCGAACCCACCTAGTCGTCTTTCCACTGCTCTCCTGTACTCCTCCCTGATTTCCTCCTCCTGCAACCTCTCCACCCTCCTCACCATTCCACCCGCCTCTCGCCTCCCTCCCGCTCTCCTCACCCACTTCTTTTGTATCCTAACCTTAGCTACCACTACATAATGATCAGACAGACCCCCTCCAATACCCCTATACACCCTAGCATCCATCACAGATTTCTTCATTCGTTCATCCACACATACATAATCAATCAATGACTTTCGTTCCACCACTGTCTTATCTTAAGATACTACTGTAGCCTATTCTGCCTATAGCCTATACCTTGAAAACAAAAACAAACGGTAAGACTGCGAAAGTATTCTTCAGTGACAGGTCTACCCCTATAATCCCACGGCATGACGGCAAACTGTTATTGTCATAGGCTATAGCCTAGCCAGGGTGTCGAATGACGCTGTTTTTTTGAGTGATACAACTTTCTGTATAATGATAAAAAAAAAAACCTAGCCTAGGCCTAGCCTACGTATTTTTATATTATTATTTTAAAAGTTAGACATCTAAAATAGGCCTAGGCTTAGGCCTACTGTGTTCCAAAACTCAAGAGTAGCCTAGGCTAGGTTAGCCTAGCCTAGCCTTACAAAAAAAAAAAAAAACAGGAATGTTGGTCTAGGCTAAGTTTAATATACACTTCCCAGGTCATTTTAACAGTTCTATTGCTTCTGTATATCATATAATACACCATAGAGTAAGTTTTTAATAACTAGAAAAAAAGGTCATCTTCTAAATAATTACCATAATTGAGGACCTTCGCCATTCCCGGGTTAAGAGTGGGCTCTGAGTCTTAGCCTACCAGAACCAGATTCCCAGCTGCCTAGCTAACCTTATTTTTTACTGTCTTTAACCTCAAATCTTCCTTGATCTTCATTAGCCTATCAATACATTATACATAGCCCCACTAGTGGGGGCAGTCCTAAGATTGTTGGATAATGGGTTATCCTAAGCCTAATATGCCTAGCCTCAGCCTAGGCTACTCATTTCTGCTTCAAATTATCATTATCATCATAGGCCTAGGCTAATACAAGTAGGCCTAGGCTTATCTGAAAAAAATAATATGCTTGGCTACTTACAAAATCGCTGTTTGGTGCTTGCTAGAAGTCAGGTTTATCCAAAGTATCACCTTGAACTTATACCTTATATATAATGAGTTCCCCAAGATTAATATGCACAATATTTTCGAATGTGTAGGGCACTCGCACTTCACATGAAGTCAATGTTATATTCCAGCCCCTTAATTCACTCTATTTTTCCACAAATATATCGGTAAATAACAGCTAACACATTTCCAAGTGTTCCACAGTTGATTGGCGGCAAGCTAATTTGACGTCATCATTGGATTATTCTCGGAAACACCACAATGGAAAACATTGCTGATATTCGTTCGTTGTTTTCCATTGATCCAACCACATATATACCCCTGAAAAACCAATAATTCATCATAAAATCGTACTAATTTATAGCTTACCTTATGCCTCAAGGTCTTGCGCTCTTTGTCAAACACATAAAATTTATATTCATTCACTATTTTTAAGAAATTAGAGACCCCATAAAATTAGCACATACGAAAAAAATATCGTGTATTTTGTGGGAGTTTAATTAAGATCAGATCAGATCAGAAAACTAACATTCAAACTTAAATTAATATTTTACATTATTCATTTCAGTGAAATTTAGTCAATATATTAAACACATGAGTAGTTTAGTTAATATATACATAGTTTTAGATAAATACCTATTATTATCCTTTAATCTACATATTATTGAGCATTCGAGTGCCAATAAAATTACGGTAGTTGTGTTCGTCTTGACTCAGCCTTCGGCGCAATATAACATCGGAGTGTAGGGGTACATTGGTTGTTTGTTTGTTTGTTTGTTTTAGCGGACTCTCCCATCCAGGAGTTCGTTCTATGAACGATGGCTGTTTCCTTATTGTAATATATATTGTTATATTGGTGCTAAAGTCAGTCACCTCATCCGAACCGAACAAGTTGTGTTTTCACAGTGTAAACAAATCGCTCTCATGACTCGAGCTCTGGATTTATCCGTCTATATTTACATTAGTAGCTGCATTTGGACTTCAATACAGGTGATATATAATAGTTCTAAGATCATAGCCAATGTAGAGTACAGTGTAGAGCAAAGCAACTATCGTTTGATGAGTGTAATGTAGAAATAGAATGGCAGGTTTAGCGGGGCTCCCGGCCGCCCCGGGACAGTCACAGGCTCTTAGCCTATTTCAGTACCAATATTTTTTCAATGTTAGGTTCGGGATCACGAAGAAAATGGGCGAATTTTGGCACACTGCCCACCCATAATACTAGGTTAGGTTAGGTTAGGCGATAAATGGGATGGGAACAATGCTGACGTGATCTACCTGGACTTCGCGAAAGCATTCGACAAGGTAGATCACGGGATCCTCCTCCACAAGCTAAGATCTCACGGGATATCTGGGAAGGTAAGAAAGGTGACAATCATTTACGTATATACTATCAGACTCTATCAAGACAGGTCAAAAAGGAAATCAGGAAAGCAAAAAGAAATTATGAAATAAGGATAGCCAGCGACTCAAAAAATAACCCTAAAGCTTTTTACCAACTATATAAATCTAAAGTTAGAGATGTAATAGGCCCCCTAAAAACTTCAATAGGAGAAATAACAGAAAATGATTTAGAAATGTGCAGTACATTAAATAGTCAGTTTCTTTCCGTTTTCACTAATGAAAATTTGGCACAGATTCCAGAAGTCAATATGGTATATAGTGATAGTATAGAAAATATGTTAAGTACAGTTAGTATAAGTAGAAATGATGTGCTTAAGGAAATTGACAGACTGAAACCTCAAAAATCGCCTGGTCCTGACGAGGTATATGCTAGAGTATTAAAAGAATGCAGAGATGAGTTAAGTAGTCCATTAGCATTTATATTTAACAAGTCATTAGAAACAGGTTTAGTTCCAGAAGCTTGGAAGCTTGCAAATGTAGTTCCGATCTTCAAAAAAGGTGATAAATCGATAGCATCCAATTACCGTCCCATTAGTCTCACATCAATCATAGGAAAGTTGCTAGAGTCTATTATTGCTAGGAAAATTAGAAGCCACTTAGTAAAATTTAACTTAATAAATTCTTCTCAGCATGGATTCACTCAGGGACGTTCGTGCCTTACTAATTTGCTTAGCTTTTTCTCAGAGGTATATGAAGCAGTAGATAGTGACAAGTCATATGATATTATATATTTAGATTTCAGTAAAGCTTTCGACAGAGTCCCTCATGAGAGATTGATGAGAAAGGTTGAGGCACATGGAATAGGAGGGTCGTTGTTGGGATGGATTAGGTCATGGCTAATTGGTAGGAAACAGAGAGTCAGCATAAATGGTACCAAGTCAGAGTGGGGAGCAGTCAAAAGTGGTGTCCCCCAGGGATCGGTATTAGGTCCCCTGTTGTTTCTTATATACATAAATGACCTAGATTTAGGTATAACTAGTAGGATAAGTAAATTCGCAGACGATACTAAAATGGGGAGATCAATTGATTCAGATAGCGATATAGAGTGCCTCCAAAGGGATCTAGATACCTTACATGAATGGTCAGTAAATTGGCAGATGAAGTTTAACATTGACAAATGCAAGGTATTAAAGATAGGGAAGATGCAAACAAATGTTAAATATAAACTAGCTAATTTAGAATTAGAAAATTCAGACTGCGAGAAAGATCTAGGTGCGTTTGTTAGCAATGATTTGAAGCCTAGAAAACAGTGTATAAGCGTTCGTAATAAGGCAAACAGGATTCTCGGGTTCATCTCTAGGAGTGTGAGTAACAGAACTGCTGATGTTATCTTAAAACTTTACTTGTCATTAGTGAGACCCCATATGGATTATGCTGTCCAATTTTGGTGTCCTTATTACAGAATGGACATAGATTCATTGGAGAGAATTCAGCGTAGAATGACAAAAATGATCCATAATATTAGAAATTTTCCGTATGAAGAAAGGTTGAAGAAATTAGGTTTACATTCGTTAGAGAGACGCAGAGTTAGAGGGGATATGATAGAGGTGTTCAAGTGGGTTAGTGGGATTAACAAAGGGGACATGACAAATGTACTAAAGCTCAGTGATAGCGAAAGAACTCGTACCAATGGTTTCAAATTAGATAAATTTCGTTTCAGAAAAGATATAGGCAAATATTGGTTTGGTAACAGAGTTGTAGATGGGTGGAATAGGCTACCAAGTGATATAGTGGGATCAAGAACGATAGGGAGCTTTAAGAAAAAATTGGATAAGCATATGGACGAGAAGGGTTGGGTGTGAAGGGGGATCAGCCGGGTTGGGCCAATCAGCACTCTGCAGACCCCCGTAATCCTGCGTTAATCTCTAACCGGTTTGGTAAGATGATCCTCAGGGTATTAGAGTGTTGAGCCTATAATTGGGCTTTGTAATTGGGGTTGTGTGGGACAGGGATCTGCCTTGCTTAGGCCAATCGGCTTTCTGCAGACTCCCATTTTCTTATGTTCTTATGTTCTTCAGGTAGGACACTGGATCCACAGTTTCCTTAACACCTTACGAGCGGCCTATGCGGTTTATTTATATGTACCGCCCAGCGGGGTGTTTTTAGCCAAAATAGGGCTGTTTACGTGATCATTTTCATGCCTAAATAAGACCCAGAACGTAAAACAAGTACCTATCCCTGAAAGGGCATAAACAGAGCTTTCGAATGACACCATAACGATCCTTTTATGATGGCTAGTTTTCTTGCAATAACCGTGCAACGCGAGTGCAAAAAGCATGTAATTAGCCACTTTCCCGATACAATTCCTTATATAGCGAGTGAGGGAGGGAGCTGGGATTCGTGTCAGTATGTTCGCCGCGGTGGTCTGGAGCAGTCATACGCTCGCTACTCTCCTGCCACCACTTGTCTCTCTCTCTCAGCAACATTACGTGCTGAAATTGCCACTCGACCTATGTCGAGCGCCGCCACATAGTCCAGCTTTATTAAATACGACTTATGTGGTGAGCCGCTAATTAAGGGTTAAGGACAGGACCCAAAGAGTGACAGTACAGGGGGCCCTATCAGACCCTAGTAAAGTGGTCAGCGGTGTACCTCAAGGCACTGTACTGCAGGGTGTCAATCCACTAAATATGAATTGTGTTATCATTATGGTTTATTATTTTGTTATCATTATAGCGCGACGGAGCGGCGAAGGCGCGAGCTCTAGGGGGGTCCGGGGGTCATTTTTTTTTAGAATTTAGGTGTCTAAAACAGCATTTCCTGCAATCTAAAATCAATCAAGATGGAACATAGGCTAGCCTATGGAGACCAAAATTGTGTCAATTTAGGCTACCTTTTTTGTTTCCTAAAAAAAAAAAAATTTAGTTTCTGTTATCATTATGCCTAGGACCTATACAAAAAGTTAATTTGCGTTATCACTCAAAAAAACAGCGTCGTTTGACACCCTGCTGTACTGGGTCCTCTCCTCTTCCTCATAATGGTTGGCGACATCGATGCCGGCCTAAGACACTCATCAGCCACTTCATTCGCCGACGACACGAGGATAAAGAGGCAGATAGAGACCGAGGAAGATACCAGACTACTCCAACAAGCAGTGTGCCAAAATTCGCCCATTTTCTTCGTGATCCCGAACCTAACATCTGAAAAAATATTGATACTGAAATTGGCTAAGAGCCTGTGACTCCCGGGGCGGCCGGGAGCCCCGCTAAACCTGCCATTCTATTTCTACATTACACTCATCAAACGATAGTTGCTTTGCTCTACACTGTACTCTACATTGGCTATGATCTTAGAACTATTATATATCACCTGTATTGAAGTCCAAATGCAGCTACTAATGTAAATATAGACGGATAAATCCAGAGCTCGAGTCATGAAAGCTATTTGTTTACACTGTGAAAACACAACTTGTTCGGTTCGGATGAGGTGACTGACTTTAGCACCAATATAACAAATATATATTACAATAAGGAAACAGCCATCGTTCATAGAACAAACTCTTGGATGGGAGAGTCCGATAAAACAAACAAACAAACAAACAACCAATGTACCCCTACACTCCGATGTTATATTGCGCCGAAGGCTGAGTCAAGACGAACACAACTACCGTAATTTTATTGGCACTCGAATGCTCAATAATATGTAGATTAAAGGATAATAATAGGTATTTATCTAAAACTATGTATATATTAACTAAACTACTCCATGTGTTTAATATATTGACTGAATTTCACTGAAATGAATAATGTAAAATATTAATTTAAGTTTGAAAGTTTGAATGTCTAACATGGCTTTAGACAAGGCCGCTCCTGCCTTTCACAACTACTATCACACTACGACAAAATCCTACAGGATATTCAAGACGGAGAAAATGTAGACGTCATATATCTAGATTTCGCCAAAGCTTTTGACAAGGTGGACCATGGGATCCTTCTACATAAACTCAAATCACTGGGAATAGGGGGAGACCTTGGAAGATGGCTCCACAGCTTCATCACCAACAGAAAACAAAGAGTCACGGTTCAAGGAAGCCTATCAGAAGCAGGTGGGGTCATCAGCGGAGTACCACAAGGATCAGTACTGGGACCTCTCCTATTCCTCATCATGATAGGAGACATCGACAGGGACCTGGAACACTCAACAGCCTCATCGTTTGCAGACGACACCAGACTCATGAAGAAAATCACCTCACAACATGATGCACAGCTACTACAACAAGACTTGGACAAAATCCTGAAGTGGGCAGAAGAAAACAACATGGCCCTAAACGGAGACAAGTTCGAGCTTCTAAGGTACGGGAACAAGAGAGAACTACAAAAGTGGACAGCAAGAAATTACCGCCAAAGACACAGTGAAGGACTTGGGAGTAAATATGAGCAGTGACGCCACTTTTTCCCAGCATATTACCAAAGCCACAACAACAGCAAAACAAATAGCAGGCTGGATCCTGAGAACCTTCCACACAAGAAATGAGAGGTGTATGTTAACACTGTGGAAGTCACTGGTCCTACCACGACTGGAGTACTGCTCTCAGCTCTGGTCTCCCCAAAAAGTAGGAGAAATAACAGAAATCGAAGCAACCCAGAGGACATTCACCAGTAAAATCCATGGGTTTCAACACTTTAACTACTGGGAGAGACTCAAGGAGCTGCAGCTGTACTCACTTCAAAGACGTAGGGAGAGATACATCATCATCTACGTCTGGAAGATTTTGGAAAAAAAGGTACCAAATCCAAACATCCAAGAGACTCAACACCAAAGGCGAGGGAGGCTGTGCTATGTGAGGACTACGCCGGGATCAACATAAAAAATCAAATCCCTGATCCATCACAGCTTTACATACAATGGAACCAGACTGTTCAACTGTATACCAGCCCCTCTCAGGAACATGACCGGGGTGTCTCCAGACACCTTCAAGAAACACTTAGACATGTGGCTGGCCAAAATACCGGACCGGCCACCAACACCAGGATACCCCAGCACCAACTCCAACCGACTTCTAGAATGGAGAGTGGAAGAAAGGGAGCTGCCTGGTCGCAGTGGAGCCCCAGCTCAACTGTGTCACTAACGGACGGAATACAACAAAGTGTAACAAAGTGTAAGTGTAGTTTTCTGATCTGATCTGATCCCAGTTAAACTCCCGCAAAATACACGATATTTTTTCGTATGTGTTAATTTTATGGGGTCTCTAATTTCTTAAAAATAGTGAATGAATATAAATTTTATGTGTTTGACAAAGAGCGCAAGACCTTGAGGCATAAGGTAAGCTATAAATTAGTACGATTTTATGATGAATTATTGGTTTTTCAGGGGTATATATGTGGTTGGATCAATGGAAAACAACGAACTAATATCAGCTATGTTTTCCATTGTGGTGTTTCCGAGAATAATCCAATGATGACGTCAAATTAGCTTGCCGCCAATCAACTGTGGAACACTTGGAAATGTGTTAGCTGTTATTTACCGATATATTTGTGGAAAAATAGAGTGAATTAAGGGGCTGGAATATAACATTGACTTCATGTGAAGTGCGAGTGCCCTACACATTCTAAAATTGTGCATATTAATCTTGGGGAACTCATTATATATAAGGTATAAGTTCAAGGTGATACTTTGGATAAACCTGACTTCTAGCAAGCACCAAACAGCGATTTTGTAAGTAGCCAAGCATATTATTTTTTCAGATAAGCCTAGGCCTACTTGTATTAGCCTAGACCTATGATGATAATGATGATTTGAAGCAGAAATGAGTAGCCTAGGCTGAGGCTAGGCGTATTAGGCTTAGGATAACCCGTTATCCAACAATCTTAGGACTGCCCCCACTAGTGGGGCTAGCAGTAGCTGGCATGCAAGGGCTAGTTTTATATGCCACATACTAGGTCTAGGTTAGGTTAGGTTGGGTTGTTTGGTTAGGTTAATATACTAGGTCTCGGAAACAACAATCGTAGTAGCAGTAGTAAAGTTCAAATAGGCTAGCGGTTGCACCACTATTGACAGCACACTTATAGTAATGGATGCACTATTTTGAGTTTTCACTAGCATTTCCCATTAATTTTCTTTGTTACAAGTGGGTTTTGCCTTCACATTATTTTTTGCCTCAACAATAATCAAACTCGGTAGGTGATCAGGGTTATCTAAATACGCCCGCCACTCATAGTGGCCGTGACGTCACGATACTCATTCCTTTCAGCCAATCACAGACGCTTTCTCGACTGTGAATGTGTTAGGATACACACGACCACCACAGGGTTTTCTATCCATAGAGTTTTTCAACCCCTCTCTTTCCCCGATATATTTCATGCCCTCCCCACCTATCGGGGTAAATATTTTAATATTGTTTAGGCAAACAACATAATGTGAAGTTAAAAGACACTTGTAACAAAGAATAATAATGGAAAACACTAGTGAAAACTCGAAATAGTGCACCCGTATGTGTCCTGTCAATAGTGGTACGCCCACTACTCCTAATCTTACCCAGATGTGCAATAGCCTAACAATCTCTTTCGATCACCGA
The DNA here is from genome assembly GCA_032716605.1 of Paralithodes platypus. Classification (NCBI taxonomy): domain Eukaryota; kingdom Metazoa; phylum Arthropoda; class Malacostraca; order Decapoda; family Lithodidae; genus Paralithodes; species Paralithodes platypus. The sequence continues at coordinate 37,452,797 of CM064505.1, forward strand.
CTGGTGGGCAAAATGTAGGCCTATTAGCTGTTCAGGACTAGGCTAACTGAATATGGACACTATTTGGATTCATAATGGCAAATATTTTTCCCAAGGCATGATAGGTCACTTTGTAAGGTAAGATTAGGAGTAGTGGGCGTACCACTACCAACATACAGCATAACTCATCTATAAAACATTAACCTAACCAAACAACCTAACCTAGTATTCATGTAGTACTAGGTTAGGTTAGGTTAGGTTAGGTTAGGTTAATGTTTTATAGATGAATTATGCTGTATGTCGGTAGTGGTACGCCCACCACTCCTAATCTTACCCTTTGTAATATAGGCTAGCCTAGGCCTATTAGTTTTCTTTTTTGTAGAAACATCCTCTGAAGAAACCACTTGATATTTTGATGCTAACTAGGCTAGGCTATAAATGCCAACATTTGGGCATTTTGTTTGCTTTTAGGCTAGTATTAAAGTTGAATTTGGTTTAGAGAATCTTTCATATAACCTAGGCCTAACCTACACATTGTCAAAATTAAAAAGAATGAAGATATAGCCTAGGGCTAGGCGTACAAGTACAGTACTGTATCGCAGGCTGCCAAAATAAGATTTTTCCAGTCAGGTATGAATTATCGAAATTGGGCGAGGTATGAAATCAAAGTTTGTACGAGGGGGTGTCCGGGGGGTGAAGCCCCCCGGACGCCGGAGAAATGTGATAATAACAAAATTAAGGAAATACCCTAGACCTTGATGTTACAAAGGACATTTTAATGAATGAAACTAGGGTAAACTAAATCATTATTTTACTAGCAAAACAAAAATGGGCTTGGGTAAAGCCCCCCGGACCTCCTACTAATACTGATAGGCTACTGTAGTATGGCTAAGTTGCTAACTAACCTTAAAATTGTGTAGGCCTAAGTGTAAGTTAGCCTAATATGCCTAGGCTATAGCCCGGATAGCCTGCTACATTAAAATAGGTTAGGCAGCTAGCCTTGGCTGCCCTAGGCTAGGCTAGACTTGTCAAAATCACTGTTTCTGCTTGCCATGCGAGATGTGACAATGTCAGTGCTATAATTTCATAAATAGATAGATTCATGCATAGTGTCGACTCTTTCATTAATGACCAGGAATTGAGGCCAGAGCCACCAGATCCTTAGAGTAGACTCCAGACCCATTGGGTAGATATATAAATAACTAGCTTAAAATAAGACCAAATCACATTTACTTACTGTAGGCTGTCCATATACCATTATTATGGAATTTTTGGTAGCATTCAAGGAGACTACATCAGGACTCTTCTTCTTCTTACCTCTGACCGGGTATAAGCTATTCTAGTGTTTACTAGCCTATACCCCTTTGAAAGGACATTAGCCTAACCTAACAACCTTACCTAACCTATCCTAGTATTATGGGTGGGGGCTGCCGCCCCCACACCCCCGCTATTAGACATCTTTGACAGATTTTTGGTGTATTTTTTCAATTTGTCAATAATGAAAATCCTCCATGCGGACTATATGAAGAAAAATATGGCGAATCTGTTGGTGCCTATTTTCCCTAATAAATTGTTTCTAATAAGGCGGATGTAGTGTCCTTGAATATTATTGAATTTTTTATGTGCTAATGAACAATGAGAGTTTGCAAATGATGACCATTAGCTTAGAGTAGCGAGACATTCGAGTTTTGCGGACTTTTGACAGTCTGCCTGCCAGTCCCCAGGCCAATCGAGGGAATTTTTGGTTAGTTTAGTCTGTATGTGAAGTCACTTTTGCAGTCATCATCTGGGTCAAAATTTTGTTAGGCCTATTAGTATTATTGTGTAGTGTTTTAAGAAAAAAAACGTTTTATATAGCCTAATGGCGGTAAACCTGACTTAGCACCAACAGCGATTTTAGTCAGTATTTTTGGTTGAGTATGTTTTTGTCCTTCAGATATAGTGTTGCATTATAATGATTTGGAGCAGAAATTAGTATTTACCCATTTTCCAACTATCTAAATATACAGCCCCCACTACTGGGAAGGGCTATGAAGATCAAGGAAAATGTGGGGTTAAAGACAATAAAATAACAAAAATAAGCTATATACTGTATGACAATAACAGATTGCCGTGGGATACAGGATTCCATGAAAGGGGGGGGGGTATAATATATAATATATTGCCTAGGCTATATTACAAAGTGACCTATCATGTCTTGGGAAAAATATTTGCCATTATGAATCCAAATAGTGTCCATATTCAGTTAGCCTACACATACGTGCAGTTTCAGTCTCTTGTCCTAATGGCGGCGTTCCAGGCAACCCTGTTAGGGGCTGCTTCACTTGGTAAGTTTTTGGATTTGAGATCGGCACGTATAGTCCGATCCCAGGTCTTCCTCGGTCCACCCCTTGGTGCAGCTCCCTCCACAATCACAGACCTGCATGACATGATATCTATTCAAGGGAAAAGAATTACAGTACTATTTTTCTATCTATTGCCGGACACCTTGCTCCCCTTAATGAGAGTGGCCATACACAGATTACTAAATAAACATACAATATATATGTTTATAACTGGAAGTCATAAGTACAGTAAAAGTCCTGGAATCCGAATAGCAGGGGACCGGGCCTCGTTCCGATTACCGGATTTTTCGGATTATTGGAATTTACCCCTATGAACCTGTGTATTAATGGCCTGACGAAAACCTGAACACAATATACAGTAGGCTATGCATATGCACAATATAACGCTGTACATCCAATATGACACATAATGGTAAACTTTTAACCCCTTACGGACTGGGATATTTGTGATTTCTTCTACCTGTGTGGCGGGCATATTTACCCTAAACGACTTCATTCCATGTCTTCATGCATAAACAAGAGCCAGAACGTAATACAATTATATATCAGTGAAAGGGCGATAATAGAGCTTTCGAATGACACCTGAATCATCCTTCTACGACCACGGGTTCTCTTGCAATGATGTTGCAACACTAGTGCAAAAACTCTAAAATACAGTAATTTCCTCAGAATATCCTTGCATTCGAGAGGCCAGGGATGTGTAGAGGTTGTGGTTGGGGCTGTCAGTGGCGGGACTAGGTCCACGCCAAGCGGTCAGAGCCCGCCTGCGGTCCTCCCAACGCGTGGACTCTCTCTCGGAGCCGATAATGTGCTCAAAATCCCACCCGAATATTGTCGGGACCCGCTGAATAGGCCATGGTTCTTTCACTCGGCAATTATCGGGACCCGCGGCTTGAGTGTTAAAGGGATTTGATAAACATATGATATGTGTTTGTACCATTATGTGTTATTTGGGTGGGTTTTGGTTGGCCTAATGCCTCAAAAAGGGGACTTTGGGAGTTTTTGAAATTCGGACTATCGGGTGAATACGGATTTGGCCTCATTTAAAAAAATTCGGACTAGGCTATTGGGAGATTCCAATTATCGGTCATCGGACTTTTACTGTAACAACGAATTGAAGCATAAGAAGTACAGTAAATATATATTTATATTAGCAGACCACGAATACAGAGTGGGATATGATAGACTTTTAAGATAGTGTCAGGAAAGTATGATGAGGATGTGTGTGAAGGTATCTTCTTGATGCGGGAGGGAACAAGAACGAGAGGACACTCTAAGAAAATTTACAAAGAAAGAAATAGGCTTGAAAAGGCAAAGAACTCATTTTGTGATAGAGTGGTAAATGAGTGCAACGCACAGCCCCAGTATGTAGTCGATTCCGAATCAATAAGGAAGTTTGAAAGTAATCTTGATAAAGCATGGTGAAGACAAGATTTGAAGTTTGATTATAAAGCAAAAATACAGAATAGCCTAGTAAAAAAATTGCGTCTGCTGCCGCCGCCAACACCGTGAACGACTGCACTAGTGCAAGTACTGGCACTGAGCTGGATACACAGGCCTAGTTTGCCTTTTTCCAGAGGATCTACTGTAAGAAACTGTAAAAAATGTAGTGACGTCACGTTCGGGTAATGTTATACCGTACAGTATCTCAATTCTGATTGGCTAATAAACATCATCGAATGAGAGTCTATAGAGCGTTCAAGTTTCAGGAAGAGCCCATAAATGTACAAACAAAAGTGTTGATCATTTGATGGCCACCGTGGCTTGGCCCGCCCAGCTTGAGGAAACTTGAAATTTTAAAGGGGATTGAAAAAAGGGGAGACAAAATTAGAAAAGAAGTAGCACTTATCTGCGCATCTGTAAGCTAACTTAAGTAAGGTAAGAGCAAAAAAAAAAAAAAATCCATAAGACAGGAATCCCATAATAGAGGAGTTGTTATTGTATAGAATACCCCAGCTGTTATACTTGCTCCCTGCTGGCAATATATATAATGACGCCAATAAGTCCTGGGCCATTTTTATTACCTACAACCATGACTATTGAGCAATTTTTGTGTGTGTGTGTTTTTTTGTAATTGCCCGTCACATTACCCATCAAATGTACGTGTGCAGTTTGTGAAATTAATTGAACAGTTTAGTACGGTACCGTAGTTTCTTGACAGACGGACGACGACGGCAGACATTTTGGCCGACAGTATACGGGGAGGGGGGGGTGGGGGGAGTAATTAGATAGATCAGTACAGTAACATCCCTTTTATACAAAATAATTCAAATATTTAATCACTTCAGTTTACCAAAATTATTCCTATCCCTATTTTTAACAAATGTTCACTAATTTAGCCTCGGAGTGCTTAATTGCCGTAATGTAACCCCCCCCCCCCCTGAAGTAGACAGAGCTTGACTTAGATGATAATTTAAAGTTAAGACAGCCTTGAAATAGTTTTAAATACATTGATAACTGTATATTTGGCCATTTGTGCACATACTGTATTTACAGTAGCTCTATTTAGAGGGACCCTCGTATATCTGTAAAACTCGCTTATCTTAAATTTCAAGACCTGATTTTTGGATAAAAAGGTGGTGTACTGTAGTATACACTGTACCATGGTTCTTAACTTCTTTCTATAGGCTACCATACTAAGAATCCCAGTAGATTTTTTTTTATTCTGCTGGGGCCTTGTTTTCCCAACTAAATTTTTATTCAAGGTCAGAGGGAATGGTGGATGGGGAGAGAGCCCTGTACTTTGCTGTCTTTACCTTCCACTTTGTAGCAAATCCCACTTTATTAAGTCCAGAACTCCTAGTTGGGACCACAAGGTCTGTGTATCTATGTAACTCTCCCCCTTGGAAAAACTTTTGGTTTATCCAGAATAAGAAAAGTGATACAAGCGGAAATGTTTGGCAGAGGCACAAACACTCCTACATTGTATAGCCTTTGGCCCTAAATTACTCATAAAATGCCCCATAGTACTGTACTGTATAAGACTTGCTCAAAATGTTCCCAAGGCACAAAATATATTGGATCTGCTCATTTCATTATGTCAAAATTCTCCAAGAAACGTTCTTGTCTTACATACCTCGTTATATTTTTTTCAGATTAGCAAGTTTGAATGCTGATGTGAAGGTGTGCTGAACTGGAGCCAACATGAACTCAGGCGGTTGGGTATTAGGAGTACTGGTATCAGCAACGAGATACACACAAGCAGACTTGGTTTGGTTTGTTAAGGCATGTGGAGAGGATGGATGATCAAAATTGGGTAAAGAGTTAAAGTCTGATTGTGGATTTAGCTGTACTAAAAGGTAGACATAAGATGTGGAATTTAATTCAGTCACAGGAATATTTATGATTTGAAGGCTAATTCTATACTCATTGGGCCTACCTTCCTACCGGTATCTTGTGTCACCTATTGTAGGGTTCACCACTTCTAGTGGCACCGACGAGTGTGCCGCCCCTCATTCTGGGTGGTGTATTCTTTCTATTCTTATTAGAATTAGGAAAGATGCTGCTGTGCGATAGGCCCTCTAGTGTCTTGAAATACAGCCATTCCACAATATTTATACCAGGTACATGTCTTGGCAACTGTACTTCAATCTGATATCAAATCTTGACAAGCCCTGAACAAGGCTGTCTGGAATACCACCATTATGACAAGAGACTGAAAGAAACTATTACTTATGGGATTAATCAGTCTAAGTACAGTACATATGTAAGCATGAGGTACTGCTCAGATTTGAACAACATGCTTGTGGTGGTTGACTTCAAATTCAAATAGTTTATTGCCATGGAAAATCTTTTACATTCAGTTTCCAAGAAGTCTTACATAATATTGAAATATATATATAGTAGTTGTTAGAGTAGGAAATGGTGAGAGTTGAGTGAATGGTTTCAGGTAGGTTTACAACAGGGTTGTGTAATAACACCATGGCTGTTTAATATGTTTATGGATGGTGAGGTGAGGGAGGTGAAAATGAGAACTATGGGAAGAGGATTGGGTTTAGTAGGAAATAATGGTAGAGATTGGGAGTTGAATCAGTTGCTGTTCGCTGATGACACAGCGTTGGTGGCGGATTCTGAGGAGAAACTGCAGCGGGTAGTCAAGTAGTTTGGTGTGGTTTGTGGGAGGAGGAAACTGAAGGGGAACGTCAATAAAAGTAAAGTAATGGTGTGTAATAGGGGTGAATCTAGATTGAGGCTGGATGGGGAAATATTAGAACAAGTAGATTGTTTAAAATATCTAGGAGGAATGATAAGCAGGAGTGGAGGTATGGAAATGAAAGTAAAACAGTGTGTGTGAAGGAAGGAAGGTTTTCGGAGCAATGGGAAGTACTGTATGTGGAAGATGAGAAATCTCGGAATAAAAGTAAAAAATACAATGTATCAAGGCATTGTTGTGCCAACAGTGATGTATGGGGCTGAGACATAGGCTCTGAAGGAAAAGGAGAGCAGAAAGCTGGATGTGATGGAGATGAGCTTCTTGATGAGTATGTGTGGAGTTACTCTTAGAGATAGATTGAGAAATGAAGAGATACGTAGGAGAGTGGGACAGCAGGAACATTTATCGGCCAGAGTGGACAGGAGGGTGCTGAGCTGGTTTGGTCATGTTGAACGAATGGAAGATGAAAGTCTTACAAAGAAAATATGTGAGTCATGTACAGGAAAGATGGAAGGGCAGAATGACCCCCATTGAGATGGAGAGACTGTGTAAGACAAGCTTTGGATGATAGAGGAATGACTATAGATTAGGCAAGGGAAGTGGTAATAAACAGGAATGAATGGAGAATGCTTGTGAATAGATGAGTGAACACATGGTCATTTGGGGGAAGGGGTCAGGCACAAGTTGGACTAGATAATAGTCCATTAGGCGCCTGGCCAGTGGAAACTGTTTATATGAAGGGTGCGCCTGGAAGTGTGGTGGTAGGGCTTCGCCGCATGTCTGCCTCCTGAGATCGGAACCTCTCCGGATGGTCGGGGGCCTGGGGAGTGCTGGAGGGACCTTGGTGACCCTCTGGTCTCTGGGTCTTCTCCTGGATGACCTAGTTATGTGTGAATTTGTGTTTTGTTTTTGTGTGTTCATTGTTTTCTGTTGTCAAAAAATAGGAAAAGTGGGGATTGGGCCTGAGTATATAGATAGATAGATACTGTAGATAGATAGTTGCTAGCTGGATAATCTGTACACTAAATAATGTAACAAAAATCCTATGACAATAATAAGGACAGATACCATAGGTATATGTGTCCTTATGTCTTGTACACTAAATTTAGTATAACGGGGATTAACCCATTGGCTGCGGGTGACGTTCCTGAATGTTCTGGCAATTTACAAAAATTTCCAGGCTTTAAAAGCCTGTAAAAGCTGTAGAATTCGAGTGTCAGTGGGCGGGAGCGTGAGGGACCCACCTCCCACCCTCAGAGCAGCGAGCGGCTCACTGAGGGAGACGGTATTTCGCGCGGGTTTCTCACAACAGTGTTGCCGAGCGAGCGAGAGCTAATAATTAACGGTTTTCCCGCATGTTTATGGCAAAGCTGCGGGTGAACCCCGCCGCCTACGAAGCTCGTTCTGGTCTCATTTTGAAGCTATTTTCACCTAGTTTTCGGCAGAATACAGTTCATTTAATGTAGATGCTTGATTAATCATTCAAGAGTGCCTGAATATGCCCTAAATAGCACAAATATAGATGTAGCCAATGTGTTAAGGTGTGCAGAAAAATGGTAAAGTGCAAATAATGACTACGATATAATTATAATAATAACAATAATAATAATAATAATAATAATAATAATAATAATAACAATAATAATAATAATAACAATAATAATAATAATAATAATATATATAATGGCAATGATCGATTGCAAGTTAATACATTCAACTCTTACAAAGCATCCATCACACATTCCGAATGATTAAAGATGTAATTCACTCAATAGGAATTTCTTAACCCTTATCTTGAACACTGGAAGGGAACAGTTATGATAAATTTTGCTAGATATCTCATTCCAAATATTAGTGCCCTTGTGCCGTTTTTAACTTTTTCAATAAGATTTTTTTTATTTATTTAGCTACAGCTACATTAATGGGATTCATTTGTGGCCACTCCCTCAGGGATCAAATTGTCTGGCAATAGATAGAATATCCATAATGCAATGAACCTTCTCCAGTCAAAGAGTTATAGAGATAGTTTTTAGTGAAGGGGCAGCTCAAAACTTCCAGAAAAGCTATGGTCTTGTAAACAGTGCTGCGACAGAGGATTGGAGTCACCTCTGCCATTTGTAATTTGTCTGTAGTGTCAATTTTTTTAAATTTTAGGTTAGATTTGAATACCTGAAATTACGTCTTTCTATGTCTACCCCTCCGCGCACTACTTTTACGTTCAGACTTGCAACTCTTCAACCTTTTTTATTATCTATCCTCTCCACATGCCCACATCATTTTTAGCCAGAATAGTTTCAATCTAGGGTAGACTAACCAATTTGTATGTAGTGCTCCAATTAATATGCAATACTAACCCACTGAAGAAAGAGTTAGATTATTCAATTTAGTATTTAAATAGTTGTTGTTCCCCAGACTGTCTGGCCGAACAGTCCCGAGTCCGGTAGACTGAAGCTGCTCCAGATGCTCGGGGCCCCTGAAGGGGCCAGGGAGAGATGAGATCTATCTCTGAGAGGGCAGCGTAGGAGAGGATCATCGGCCCACAGGCTTGCACCCTCAGGCCAATGCACCCTTGCAGTGCCACCCAATCGGGCGATCTCGCCAGCACCTAGAAGGAACGACTAAGGTTGGGTAGAAGATGCCAAACCTCACTCTGAGAATGGGCCAGCACTCACTGAAAGTGCTGTAGGGGGACTTATTTGAATCTTGCTGAGGTACGGTTGGCACTATGCCAACATGAGCCACAGTGATGACCTGGTACGGCAGTGCTGTGACTTTATTGTACTGCATTACATTCTAAATACGGCCGTTGCAATGTATGTAATGGAAGACAACACTAAACCATTGTATATTTGTAACCAAAATAATTTTTGTATTTATTATTTAATCCATTAGTACCAACTGGTCACTTTTATTGCTTGCATTGTATTTTGGTTAATACTAGATATTATTTAGCTTGAGACGAGTTCACACAAGTGTTTTTCCCGCGACTCAATCAGTATCATTGTTTTGTTGGTTGACATTTTTTAAGAACTTAAATTAATTTTGTTTTATGATACGGTATGGATATGTATCCTAGTATCCGATAGCTGTAGTGGGTTGAAATCATTTAAGAATTTTAATTTAGAAGCTTCCCAACAGGATTTGCCGAGGAAAATTGTCGTAAAAAGCATTTGTCTGAACTCGTCTTTCGCAAGGACCTCATTGAAACGTAGGTCCATTCAGTCAAAATCTTGGTGGTACATATGTAAATGGAAATATTCTTTACTATTGAAGAGTCCTGCACCGATACTTTAGTGTGTCCAATAATGTGTTACATTTGTATTATGATTCTAAAGTCTGTTCACTATAATTGACCGCTTCAGTACCATGACACCTACCCAACCCATGCCATTGGTAGATGTCAAGAGTTTAGACACTCAGGTCTAGCGATTCGTGGCAAATATCCAGTAAAGTCCCTGTAACAAAAGGCACACCCTAGCCATGTCAATCAAAGGAGTATATGGCGTTAACCCCTTCTGTACCGGCGACGTCTGTTATATTCTATTCTAGCAAATATTTATACGATTTTATCACTACTGGCTACACTGCCAGCCTCTCGAGAACACAGGGAACATGAGTTAATGGGCGGCGGTAAGTCCTGGGAGTCGGCTGTCTGGCCTGCTGCGCTCCCGGCCATTTGCACTCTATTTTAACCCTTTAAAAGCCTTAATAATGCTCCTAACTTGCTGCAAATTGGAACCGGACTTAAGTCCGACCCCGATCTTTAAGGGTTAAAAGGGTTGATTGAGATAGTTCAAAGCATTATAATTGCTAAAGATCCTTCCTAAAGTGAATAAAATCGATTAGTAGGAGCCAGAATAAAATCAAAAGACATCACCGGTATAGAAGGGGTTTAAAACTGCATCAACATCTAAAGAAAGGTGCATTTAACTTGACACTTATTATAATGTAAAAATTGCAAAATAAACAAAATGACATTGAATTAATATTACTAGTCAAGGGCTGCTAGAAAACACTTGAAGACTATCTGTGAAAAGTGATGCAAGAGTGATTGTATATTTTAATAGAATAAATCCATTCATGGTTGTTAACGAATTATTGATTTATATCATTATGTTTGAATGTTATGTCCTACCTCCATAATATAAATGTCTTAATAAAAATAATCTGAGTAAAAAGGGGAAATTATTATAAAAGTAAATGGGTAGATTTTTTTAAGGAAGATGTAAATACAGTTAAGTTGTTAATTTAAGGTTGGACATTATTTTAAAACATAATGGTACACTTGATTTCAAAAGTTCATAACTACCTATATTAGTACTGTATTTGTTTTATATATAGGTAGTGCCAACAAACTTGACCCCTTAACTTCTTATAACTTAAAATTAATGAAAGCAATCGGGCTGAAATTCCTATCATATGGGAAGAGTCCACCAGGAAATAGGTGTGGATATTTACAGCCACTTTGCTCTAGGCCCAGTTACGAAGAGGTCAAGGATCCTAGGGAAGTAAATGGCCTAGGAGTAAGGATGGTATCACACAAGCGCTTTTCCCCTCAACTCTGGTCTGGCAGCTTATGAGGTTAACTTTATAATATAATCCTGTCACTTATATGAATCTTTAATTTTATATATATAATCCTGTCACTTATATGAATCTTCAGTCTAGTTTCCGATACCAGTGCAAAAGATCCCAGTAACGTTGCGGGGGGAAAGTGGACCATTAAAGCTTGTGTGATACTCGCCTTACTCTACTGTATACCCATGGCAGCTAACTTGGCAATAATTCTGATCCATAGCTTCTTTATATCTCAGAAACAGCTATAGTAAACAGGCTGTAATTTCACTCTAGTTATTTACTAGTCTATCTACCCTTACCAACTAAAGTATTTTTTCCAGCTGAGGGTAAATTATCATGTTTCTATTTTTGTTACTCCGCTATAAGGTCGATTTTGTAGCAAAATATGATGTTGATTATGAAAACATTGCATTAATACGACACACAACCATAGTAGTTTAATATATTTCCATTATTTATCAAGAAATCAGCTCCTAAGAGATTCAATTTACCATCAGCTGGAAAAAAATAGACTATAATATACTGTATATACCAGCTCGATTGTCTTCATTGTTTTTAAGCTTAAAGATGTTAAGGGGTCAAGATTTATGCCAAGTTAGCTGACACAAGGTTTAGTGAACTTATATGTATGTATGCATGTATTCAGGCACATACCCCATAGCTGGGGGTGGCCGACTTGATACAGAGGGTCCGAGACCACTTTCGCGTTCCCTCGTCCCATTCTCAGTCTTGTCTAGTAGGTGAATTTTACAAGGGGAGGAGGATCCCTAGCCCCCTGCTCCCAATGAACTTACACAGCAATTTTTCCATCAATTACATTTTGGCTACATATCGGGAATATTTTTTAGATATTATATTGATTATTTTTGTAAATAGTGTTCATATAGAAGTGTAATCCCAGAAGCTAGCATTATTTATAAGTTGACGGTTTTCTTGGATTATTTTGGTAACCATATTCTTTATGAGAGTGGATATCAGGAGCAAGCATTATTGTAAGTTGATGGAAGTGTTTACAAATACTGTTAAGACTGAGTGATATAGAAGTACTGTAGTATTGTTTTATCCCTAGTTGTTGTTGTTGTTCCCCAAGCTGCCTGGCCGAACAGCCCCAAGGCCCCAAGTAAGGCCAAGGCCACAAACGAGCGCCCCCACAGAACCCTCCCTGCCGACCACAATAAAGCCTGGGTGACCGAAGCCACTCCATGGCGGGGAGCTGAGAGGGTGCGTAAACGCCCGGGAAACCAAAGCCCCACCCAGGGCCCTGTGCCCCTCAGCAATTATGAAGAGAAAGTTGAGGGGCAAAGGAATAATGTGACGCTTTAGCTTCCAATCTTGGTAGATTGGTCCACGGAAGAGACGCCGTCACTTGAGATTTAGAAAATATATAAGTAAAAGGAACAGTCAGAGTAAGCTATGGGTATGGCAGAGATCGCTCAGGTCTCACTCTGATAGACCAGCCCATCGCCATCCCTAGTTATAGTATAATTTGGAAATTGTCTACCATCCAAGTTGATGAGAGCGTTTATGGAAAAGGCACTTCTGTAAATGGGTAAGTAACTTGACAATTACTGTATATGAGTTCTACATGGGAGTAAATGTACATGGAAATATATTTATACTGTCATCCTTTTATCTCTTTCTATCCTCACTCTTCTTGCTTTCTCCCTTTTCTTCCCCTCCCTTCTTTTCTCCTCGGTTCTTAATCCCTACCATCTATTTATGTAATAATAATACTTGGGTTTAATAAAAATGTATTGTACATAACATGGATTTTATTTTGTAATAAAAAATACAATTTCAGAGTATACATTACATTAGGGTGTGCTCCCCTGTACACAAATGGAGATACATACGAGTAAACAGAATAATAGTAATAATTACCTTTTATTTACAGCAGATATACTGTAATAGATAAGGAACAGGTAAGGATATGGGGGACCGAGGATACACACGCGCACACAGTGTACGTGAGAGGGGTGACGGTACTCGACCAACAACATGACGGTGGTGATACAATCCCGGTAGAGGCAAAAGACGTTGACACTTAATTCACTCTCCAATAACCCCGTATTGTGCTCATGGATTGTCACCAGCCCTTATAACGGAACATGTGCGGGGGGTCCTGCGTTTGGTGCCGAGTTCAACCCCCGCGGTACAAAGGACGTCCATTATATTTTGGCCAACAGTTGACTATTCAGCTTAGGAAGAACCACTAGAAATCAAAGGGGTAACTTAATTATTCCTTTGATTTCACAGGTCCAAACTAAATTTAATAGAATAAGACTAATGCAAGCCAAATAAAATGTTCCTTGTACCAGAAGGGTGTGGCATCGCACAACAAAACTCCACCACAACTGTGCCGCCTCAGCTGTTAGGCAACCCGCTCGTGATGCTCCGGTGTGATAAGGTGACGTTCCTTAGCTATCGGACCAGATGAAGAAAACCTCGAGCGGGGCGCCACAGCTGACAGTGACTCGATTGTGAATAAGTGTGAAATCATATCAAGGTTTTAATTCAACATGACCACTACTGTCAACACAATAGAGTTTGGAGAGTCGAGTGAGGCCGAGGTGAAGAGTGCGTGGCGGGGACAATCATAGAGTCCAAGAAGATTCCAAGGCGTCTTTGGATCATAGTCGTTATATAACAAAAATATCACATGGGGAAGATATACCGTCATATCCTCAATGAGTTTATGACGTTATATAAACACCAGCCATATTCTTGCCCTCTAGCCACCATGAACCGAACATGACGCCGTGGACCCTTCGAGCACTAAATAACGCCACCCCCACACACACCCCACAACCTCCACAAACAACTCCCATGCCCGTGTTGGATGAGTTAAGGAGAGACAAAAGTTAAGCTGATGGGTAGGTAGAAGGACGAGAGACTTGGGTGATGAGATACAGAGTGCTCGACCCCTCCTCTCCCTCGCCGGATCTCCCCCTCGGAGAAGGGAAGGCGGCACTTTTGGGGCGTTTCCTCCAAGCCGTAGCATTCAGGACGTCAACTGTACTCGCTATTAGCCGAATCGAGAGTCCATCCCATCTTTCCTCCGTGTGAAGTATAAAATCAAGGATGATAAACCATTTAACAGATGAATACCAGCTTCCTACCCTACAGTAGATTACCGTTCTTCAGGCGTTCAACGTTTCAAGATCCTTTGGTTTTAAATCCACGCACGAGCAAAGGTGGGAAAGTACTATGGTTCTCAACTGCGCAATCTTGTTCTATCGTCAGTTAGAGGCTTGACTACCTCATGCACCCGACAGCAAGCACCAAGACCGGACCAGCGAGTAAGTTGATGTCGGCCAATGTTTAACGACTTGCAGACTAACGCCCCCCCCAAACAACCCCCTGAAACCCCCACCGACACCCCTCTCACATCACCACATTCACACTAGGAGAAAAATAGATAAAAGTTGAGCTATGCGCTGTACTGCACATTGTCACGTCTATCTTCATGACCATTGGAGGCTGTGGTGGGCGAGTAACCCAGCCTGGTATACAGTATCTCCTGTATATTATTTAGTTTACCATGGTTTGCCTCCCCAGAAGGGACGTCATAAATCTCAGGTTCCTATTTACTGCTAGGTGAACAGGGGCATCATATATGATGAGACTGTCCCTCCATCTCTGAAACTCTGGGAATCTAACCCTGGACTTATGGTTGTGAGCCAAACCCACTAACCATTATAAGGTAAAGGAGGCTGAAGGAGAGGTAAGGAACGGGATGAGAGGAATGGGGAAGGAAGGATATAGGATAAAGGGTAGGATTAGGGAGAAGTAGACAGCTACTGATGTTCTTGTAGTGGCCCCACAACTGACGATCTTTGAATTTCTTCCGTTGTTGCTGCTGCGATTCAGGGTCCTCGTATTTCTTCCGTTGCGGTCTTCTGCTAGAATTGATGGTCCTCATATTTCTTCCATTGCTGCTGTGCTGTCTTCAACTGGGATTCAGGGTCCTCGTATTTCCTCCGTTGCTGTTTTTTTTTATTGCCGTCATCTGCTGTGATTCAGGTTCCTCGTATTTCTTCCATTGCTGTTTTTTTATTGCTGCTGTGCTGTCTTTGCTACAATTGATGGTCCTTGTATTTCTCCGTTGCTGTTTCTTGATCTTCTGTGTCGTTTTCTGCTGCGATTGATGCTTCTTGTACTTCTTCGGTTCCTGTTTCCTGATCTACTGCTGCGATTGATGACCCTCTTATTTCTTTTATTGCTGTTGATGTGGTTTCTTGAGGTAGTTTCTTTTCTAGCTGTATGTTGATGCTGTAGTGTTCGGCTTCCTGAGGTTCCTGTGGTCGTAGTTTCTTATGTTGTTGAAGTGCGATGCTGCTCCCAAATCTTCCGTAAATGCTGTTGCGGCTGTTTTTTCTTGCGTCTTGTTTCTATACTAGTTCTGTACTGCTGTTTCTTGATAATGCTCCTATTTCTTCCGTTGCCATTTCCGCTTATACTGTAGAGTTATCCGGTGTGGTTTCTTGATTTGTTTCTCGATGCTGTTGTTTCAGATATTGCTTCCATTTCTTGATGTTTCTTGCTGCTGCTGTGGTAGTCGTATTTTGATGCTGTTAAATTTTGTAGCCTATTTACTTTTGGGCATTTGTCTGCTGTTTCTTTCTTATGTTGTTGCTGTTCCTTCTTCTGTTGCTATGCTGTCTTCTGCTGTGATTAACTGTTCTTCTGTTGTTGCTGTTCCTTTGTCTGCTGCTGTGCTGTCTTTTGCTGTTCCTTCTGTTGATGTGCTGTCTTCTGCTGCGAGTGACTGTCCTCATATTTTTTCTATAGCTGGTGATATGGGTTCTTGAGGTGGTTTCTTCTCTTGCTGCTCCGGTGTGATTTCTTGCTGCTGTGGTTCTCTTATCTTGATGCTGTTGATTCTGTGTTTATTTCTGCTGTGGATTGTCTGTTTTTGCTACTGCATCCTCTGCTGCTATCCATTCACCACACCTAAAGGGAAAAATTAATTAGAATATTGTTACAGTAAATTCCTATATTTTCCTTAAAATTATCCATTTCCTTCAACCTAAATCGTCATTCTACTACCCTAATTAAAAGCAGTTATTATCATTCATAAAGGCTAAACAGTTACATGCTAGCATGTGTAAGCCTGGAGCAGTGGAGCCTTGCCCGGAGAAACTGCCAAGAGTGAAGTCGGAAGGCGTGTGCAACTAGACGCCATCACAGTGTAAGCTACTTTAACACCCAGGACTTGTCCCTCAAATTTCCCTTCTTAATTGTTGAGGGGCACAGGGCCTTGGGTGGGGCTTCGGTATCTCGGGCATTTCTGCACCCTCCTCGCCTGGGAGCGGCTTTGGTCACCTGGGCTTCCTTAGTGGTAAACAGGGAGGGTTCTGTGGGGGCGCTCGGTTATGGCCTTACTCGGGACCTTGGGGCTGTTTGGTCAGACAGCCTGGGGAACAATAACACCCAGGACTGCTCTTATCTCTATAATCACAACTTAAACCCTATTAAAATGGTCTATTGTTAGCCAAAATAGGATACATATGGGTTGCCTAGCTCAACTAATATAATTAACATGGATTACCTTACTTTACTAATGCAATAAAAACCTATCATAATCAAGAATCTAATTCAAACTATCTTTATATGGCTACACTCTCACAATATGAACTAGCATTTATGTAGGGTACGTTACTTTAATATTCAAAGCAAATTGTACAATATATTTAAAATGAGATGGCATTTATATAAGCTACTGTACATTACAATTATTCAAGCAAATTAGCAATACGAATATAAAAAATTGAAAGCAAACAAAAAGCAAAGTAACTCACCAAATATATCTCCATTTGCATAAAACATATATTATTTTATACAGGGGAGCACAATTTACTACCATACAGCTTTATCTATAATTTATATTATAATTTGTTTACTGATTTACCAGATAAATTATTCTTAATATAAACTAGAGGGCAGGTAACCCTACTTGTGTTAAAACAAAATACAAAATGTCATCTTTCATTATGATAAAGCAGAATGGTTTACAATAAAGAAATAGTTAATCAAATAGCTATACTCCATTCAAATTTACTTGGCAACAAATCATCACCCCAAAGTATGAATATATGAATAAAAAAAATTGTATTTAACCCATTGAGATCCAGCGTCGCACGTGATGCGTCGGCAGTTTTTTATCACCAACTCCCAGCGACGCATCACGTGCGTCCGGCATATCAGTTACGTGACTCGTAAGGTAGGAAATGGCGGGAGAATAGGAGGGGGAGGTACCGTAGTGTGTGTGGGAGCCGGGCCGGTAGGTGTGAGCGGGCCAAGACAGCCGCGCGGCCGGTGGTGGTGGGCTTAGTGGGGGTATCCAAAGGTAAGGTAAAGGATACTTTACACCCTTAGTTCACCGCCACTTTGAACCTTCATTACTCCGGTCGTATGGGAGCTAGAGGCTTGAGATTTATGTGAGACCCTCCTTAGGATGTATGCCGTACAATGCCATACTCAGTTTTCACCCTAGTGCTCCCGGGCGGGTGGTCATGCGGGGGAGACGAACTTTCGACCCCTGCCCCCCAAATGACCGAGGCGATTTTTTTTTTCTTCATTTCTCACCATTCTCTTCCATTTTGGCTCAACACATTTTTTTGAGGCTCCCCCCCCCCCCCAAAAAAAAAATATCAGAGGTGATTTTTTTTTTTTTTTTTCATTTCTCATCCTTGTCTTCCATTTTAGCAAACAAAAACAAGAAGTGAAAATGGCTTGGGACTGGGGTGAACAAAATATTATAACTAGCCGGGGCTCAGCGGGTTAAGTGATGTAAAACCAAAACAGAAACTGCACAGTATAAAAACTGAAGAACTTCTCAAAATCACTTTGTGGAAATAATGCATTGAAGATTTAGCAAAACAGTACAGTATTATGAAATAGATAATTATAGAATCTTATTATATCCAAGAGTAAAATAATTTTGAAAATTATGAGTAACTATGTGGAAAAGGATGAAAACTGCCAAGGTCATTTGAATAGAGTATAGTCAAGTAGTAGATTTGATGATGTCTGGTGTAGTTGGAGTATCGTAGTGGTGTTATTCATCGTAGGGGATCCATAGTGGGTTGTTCTTGGGGCGTATGATGTGCAGAGGTGGTAGGAGATGTATTAGCAGTGTGGTGGTTCATCGTAGGGGATCCGTAGTGTGTTATTCTTGGGGCGTATGATTTGCAGGGGTGGTAGGAGATGGATTTTGCAGTAGTGTAGTGGTTTGATTAATTGTAGTAGGAGTGGTAGGAGATGGATTAGCGGTGGTGGTGGTGGCGTCTGTCTGCAATCCTCCCGTGTCCTGAAAATTGAAAAAAGACAATATATAAACATTTGAGGTTACAGGTATTGGTTAAGACAAGTAAGTACAAAACAATGATTTCCTTAACTATTTTATATTGCCTGATGAGACATTTACATGAGGGAGCATGGATACACTGCCCACACAGATGTTGCGATCCCAGCGAGGTGGCCAGGACGAGAGAATATACATAACATAATTAAACATGACAAAATTAACTATGTTTCTTTTCAACTGATGGTAAATTGCAAAGTTACCATCAAAATTTCTCAGTTATTTTGAAGATTTTGTAGAGAAATATGGTGCTTTTATTATATATACGTGGACTATATATGATGGGAGAGGCATAATTTAATTTTTGTTCATTAAGTATTGTATTGAGAAAGTAGCTAGCTAATAAGGGATTCAATTTATCGCCCATGTAAAGAAACCAAATTCAGTATATAGTGGATATCTAGTTAATCTAAAATCCTAACCTTTAGTTTTTTACAAATACCCATAGCTAATGTCCAAGTAAGGGAGACGGAGAGAGAGCCAAACGAGGATGACTAAATAGAATCAGCATGCGTTAAATAGTACAATTTGTATTACACAAAATGAATATCTCCCTCTCAACCACTCTTGTTGGTTCGTCTCCCACTATAGTATTCATATATATTTTCACCAACCCACCAATTAATTTTCAAATAAACCTAATTAATTAAATCAATGAAAGTAATTAATACATGTGGTACTCCAAGGACTCGAACCAAGGATACTCGCACCGAAATTCCGCACACTAAGCATTACGCTATCAAGAGGGGGATCTGGCAGGTGTGGGGCTCTGCAGATTCCCGTTATTAAAAATTAGGCCTTATAATTAGGGTTGGGTATTAACCCGGGAACTGCGGGGAGACTCTTAAGAGTTCCCCCGGCGTTCCCTCTGCGTCTCTCTAACGAATGTAAACCTAATTTCTTCAACCTTTCTTCATACGGAAGATTTCTAATATTATGGATCGTTTTTGTCATTCTACGCTGTACTCTCTCCAATGAATCTATGTCCATTCTGTAATAAGGACAGCATAATCCATATGGGGTCTCACTAATGACAAGTAAAGTTTTAAGATAACATCAGCAGTTCTGTTACTCACACTCCTAGAGATGAACCCGAGAATCCTGTTTGCCTTATTACGAACGCTTATACACTGTTTTCTAGGCTTCAAATCATTGCTAACAAACACACCTAGATCTTTCTCGCAGTCTGAATTTTCTAATTCTAAATTAGCTAGTTTATATTTAACATTTGTTTGCATCTTCCCTATCTTTAACCTAACAAGTGCGCATGGGGGTAATTGGAAACGTCCCCCTGTGCTGACGTATTTGAGGTGTTTCCGTCACTAAAATATTCATTGTACCATTAATAGCATTAATACTTATCCATATGCGCCTATTATGGGTTGATTATAAAGGTATTAACCTGAAACAACAATAAAACGAGTGAAAACAGCGTTTGGATGGTCAAAATCAGAGATATAGCCCGCGAGTTGTATAATGTATGGGTGAGGCAAGCTGCTTTCCCGCCAATTTCCCCCAAGGCCACTGAGACACAGTCGATCGATACTCTCTCTCTCTCTCTTGCACTCGCTTGCCATCAGTGATGACAACACCCTGCTTGCAACTCGCTAATGTTAGCACGAAAATATACCTCAGAATAAGGGAATAACAGGGAAAATAGGTGATAACTGAAGGAGAGGAGGGAAGGAGGGGAGGTAGAGGACTGAGATTTTGCATGGCCCAGGGGCCCCAATTTTTTTTTTTTTTTTTTTTTTTTTTTTTTTTTTTTTTTGATGTCAAAAGTTGATTTTTTTTTTCACTCACTCTTAAGAGTCTCCCCGCAGTCCGCCGGGGGAACTCTTAAGAGTCTCCCCGCAGTTCCCGGGTTAATACCTTGCATTTGTCAATGTTAAACTTCATCTGCCAATTTACTGACCATTCATGTAAGGTATCTAGATCCCTTTGGAGGCACTCTATATCGCTATATGAATCAATTGATCTCCCCATTTTAGTATCGTCTGCGAATTTACTTATCCTACTAGTTATACCTAAATCTAGGTCATTTATGTATATAAGAAACAACAGGGGACCTAATACCGATCCCTGGGGAACACCACTTTTGACTGCTCCCCACTCTGACTTGGTACCATTTATGCTGACTCTCTGTTTCCTACCAATTAGCCATGACCTAATCCATCCTAACAACGACCCTCCTATTCCATGTGCCTCAATCTTTCTCATCAATCTCTCATGAGGGACTCTGTCGAAAGCTTTACTGAAATCTAAATATATATCATATGACTTGTCACTATCTACTGCTTCATATACCTCTGAGAAAGAGCTAAGCAAATTAGTAAGGCAAGAATGTCCCTGAGTGAATCCATGCTGAGAAGAATTTATTAAGTTAAATTTGCTTCTAATTTTTCGAGCAATAATAGACTCTAGCAACTTTCCTATGATTGATGTGAGACTAATGGGACGGTAATTGGATGCTATCGATTTATCACCTTTTTTGAAGATCGGAACTACATTTGCAAGCTTCCAAGCTTCTGGAACTAAACCCGTTTCTAATGACTTGTTAAATAAAAATGCTAATGGGCTACTTAACTCATCTCTGCATTCTTTTAATACTCTAGAACAGTGGTCCCATCCTATAGCTCGCGGGCGCCATGGCGCCCTCGAAACCTTATCAAGGGGCCCGCAAACACTGATAAGAAAATTATTATTTTTATGTCTTATTATTTTTTAAAGAAAATTATTATAAATCTTCTGTAAGAGTACAAAGAATATAATATTTAATAACTTTTGGGCAGACGAGAGAGAGAGAGAGAGAGAGAGAGAGAGAGAGAGAGAGAGAGAGAGAGAGAGAGAGAGAGTTTACCTCGAGCTTTTTCGTGTCTAGGACGCGTGAAGTTTACCCGGACTGATCATGATTGATCAACCGTAGTTCATCAGTTGGCTTCTCCCTGTCGCCCAGTTAAGGTGTACCTTTGCCGTGTAACATAGTAAGCACTGCATTTCAAGAACAGTGACACTTATATCTAGCAGTCTTACAATACATATGAAAGAACATCAATGGCTTCAAGTTCAAAGAAACGCAGCCACAATTATGCTTTTAATGACGAATGGGAAGAAAACAATTTTTCACTAATACTAGAGAGAAGTGTGTATGCATAATTTGCCATGCAACTGTAGCAGTGTCCAAGAAAAGCAATGTAGAACGCCATTTTAATACACTTCATAAACAATACAGTACTAAATATCCATGTAACAGTGCTCTTACAAGGGAGAAAGTGAAACAGTTAAAAAGTGAGTTGCTTGCACAACAAGACACCTTTCGGAAACCAATTGCCAAAGCTAAAGCAACAACAAATGCATCATTTAAAGTTGCCCTTGTCCTTGCAAAAAATACAAAGCCAGCTAAGGATGCTGAAACATTATTTGACAATTTCAAGAATAAAGCTGACATTATAAATGCAGTAAAATCCATGCCTTTGTCAGGAAACACAGTCACACGTAGAATAGAAATGATGTCAGAAAATGTGTTTGAGCAAATAAAAGCTGATCTAGAGAACTGGAATTACTTCAGCTTGCAATTTGATGAATCAACATACGTTGTACAACGGACACAGCCCAATTAAGTGTACTTATCTGCATGGTTTTTGCTGATAATAATGTGAAGGAAGACTTTTTGGTGGTCTTACCTCTGAAAGGAAAAACACATGGTGTAGATGTTTATCAAACATTTAAGAGTTTTGTAGACAAGATCAACATGCCCATCCAAAAGCTTGTGTCAATAACAACAGACGGTGCTCCATCAATGATAGGTAGTAATGTTGGTTTTGTGACACTGTAAAAAAAGACCCTGCCTTCCCTCAGCTTATTAGTTATCACTGCATCATACATCAGCAAGTTCTATGTTCGAAAGTAATTAAATACGAACATGTCATGAAGGTGGTAGTCAAAATTGTTAATTCCATCCGTGCTAGACCTCTTACGTTGGCTAAGCAGGGGTAAAGTTCTCCAAAGATTTGAACAGCTAATTCCGAAAGGGGTTGAAATAGGGGAGCTATCCCCCCGCCAAAGGCGGCTTTCTAGGGCCTTTCCTAGCTGATGCTGAGAGGATTGGGTTCTAGTCATGTGGTGATGGGCTGGTCTATCAGAGTGAGAACTGAGCGATCTCTGCCATACCCATAGCTTACTCTGACTGTTCCTTTTACTTATATATTTTCTAGATCTCAAGTGACGGCGTCTCTTCCGTGGATTGACCTCCCAATCTACCAAGATTGGAAGCCAAAGCATCACATTTTTCCTTTGCCCCTCAACTTTCTCTTCATAATTGCTGAGGGGCACAGGGCCCTGGGTGAGGCTTTGGTGTCCCGGGCGTTTCCGCACCCTCCTCAGCTCCCCGCCATGGAGTAGCTTCGGTCACCCAGGCTTTGTTGTGGTCGGCGGGGGGGGGGTGTTCTGTTGGGGCGCTTGGTTGTGGCCTTGGCCTTGCTCGGGGCCTTGGGGCTGTTCGGCCAGGCAGCTTGGGGAACAACAACAACAGCTAATTCCTGAAATCAAAACTTTCTTGCAAGAAAGGGGAGTCTTGTGAAGAACTCGGTGATCTACAATGGCTAGCTGACCTAGCATTTTTAACTGATATTACATATAAATTGAATGAGTTAAATCTTGAACTGCAAGGACGAATGAAAACCCTATCCCAAATGATAAGTTCAGTAAATGCTTTCATGAGTAAGATTAAGTTGTGGATGTCTCAGGTATCTAAAGGGCTCTTCCAACACTTCCCTACCTTGGAAAAAAAATTGAACTTGAAAAACTCAGAATGCAATGTTCATGTGTACACTGATCATCTCAACTGGCGGCACGGATCCTTGGAGCGGCTTCGGTCGCGCCGGGAATTTCCACACCTCTCACACCACACATCACACAGTTTTTCCTACACCGAGAAATGACTCTCCGGCTGTCATTTCTCGAAGACTTCTTCTAGCCGGAGACATTGAGAGCAACCCAGGACCCACGTACACATACATATGTCCAACTTGCTCAAAACCCATCACTTCAAGTCGCCACACTAAGGGTTCAGTTCTCTGCAAATCATGCAGGAACTGGACCCACTTCACCTGTACAACATTTGCCTCCAAGAAACACTACACGAACACCTGGACCTGTTCCTCATGCCCCTCCCTCTCCCAGTCAAATCCCTCGCCTAAAACCCGTCCACCTCTCCTCCCCAACCCACCTAGCCTTCCCATATCATCCACTCCCCCCCCCCTAAAATCCGTCCACCTCTCCTCCCTAACCCACCTAACCTTCCCATACCATCCACATCCTCAACTCAACACACCACACCCCATCCTAATCCATTCCAACCCCCATCTCCTGCTCCCCAATCCCCCCCCCCCCCCACCTCACCCATCCCCCCCCCCCATCCTCGTGCAGCAGCACCCAACATACATCGTGCACATAACATTAACATTCTTCAACTGAACATAGATGGCATCAACACAAAGAAACACGATCTCTCACACTTCATCAAGCAACACAACATACACATTGCCATCTTACAAGAAACAAAACTCCGCACAACACAAAAAACACCTACATTTCATAATTTCACCACCATCAGACAAGACCGGGCTGTCGGCGGGGGCGGTGGTGGACTCATCACCCTGGTACACAAAGAAATATCATACATAGTAACTAGTGTACAAACCAAATCCCTCCTCCCCCCAAATGATAACACAACAGAAATACAATCAATTAAAATACGCACTGGCAACAACTCCAACATAACCATCATAAACACATACATCCCTCCCCAAACATCCCCTACAGTACCAAATTAATACAGACCACACTTACAACACATCACAAACACCCCACACATCATCCTGGGTGGTGACTTCAACGCCAAGACGTCGGCCTGGTTTGTCGACAACCCCGACACAGACAGAGGGCTGGTACTACAAAACCAAACCGATAACCTCATCATCCTTAACGACATCCATCAACATACCCATATTCCTCACCAAGCCCTCTATAACCCATCATCTCCAGACATCACCTTTTGCTCCCCAGAACTCACCCCCACAACATCCTGGAGGGTGGTCAGAACCTTAGGCTCTGACCACCTCCCGATCATTATCACCACCAAAACCAGACTCACCCCAGCTAGCCACAAACACACATACACCAATTATAAAAGAGCTAACTGGGAAGCATTCACAAATGAGACAGAACAACACTTCACAACTCTAAACAGTACACCCATCACTAACATCAACAATGCTGTACACATACTCAATAAAACTATCCAAAATGCTGACAAGAAACACATTCCAAGAGGTAACAGGAAAAGACACAACCCCAACTTCACACCAGAAATTCAAAACCTCATCAGACAACGCGACATACTGAAACACTCCCCAGCACCCCACACACAAGACATCACACAACAAATTCAAGCACTCAACACCCAAACTAACAACAAAATACAAGAACAACAAAAACTAAATTGGAATAACTTCCTACAAACACTTGATCACAAAACAAACCCCAAAAAACTCTACAAAACACTAAACAGCATCACACTTTCCAACAGCAACACAACACAATCACATGCTGCAATCATAACAACAGACTCTACTCCTTCATGTAAACAACAAGCAAACACTCTCATCAATCACTTCTCACATGTCAGCCACCTAAAACCTCACAAAGACGACCGACGTGTCATCCGACGTAAGAGACAATTCCCCACAGACCCTGACTATACACCCTTCACCAATCACCAGACAAAGCATATCATCAACAATCTCAGGCACTCACCCGCCTGTGGCCTAGACAACATAAGCAACATACACCTCAGACACCTGGGACCACAAGGCATACAAGCACTCACTAACATATCAAACTACAGCTATTCACACAACACAATACCAGACATTTGGAAGCATGGTATCATCATCACATTCCCCAAACCCAACAAAGACCCCACGCTACCCTCCTCGCACCGCCCCATCACACTCCTTTGCTCCCCCTCCAAAGTCATGGAACGCCTAGTATTACAACTAATTACACCTGACCTACCCCTAGCTCCAACACAACATGGCTTTAGGCCACTGCACTCCACAAACACTCTTCTCACAGACCTTACACAAAGAGCTTTTGACGGCATCAACTCAGCTAGACCACCACACAGATCACTATTAGCCACACTCGACATTAGTAAAGCCTTCGATGCCATCCCGCGCCACAACCTAACAAACAAAATCTACAACACAAACATGCACAACAACACAACAACACGATGGGCTGGTCTATCAGAGTGAGACCTGAGCGATCTCTGCCATACCCATAGCTTACTCTGACTGTTCCTTTTACTTATATATTTTCTAAATCTCAAGTGACGGCGTCTCTTCCGTGGATTGACCTCCCAATCTACCAAGATTGGAAGCTAAAGCGTCACATTATTCCTTTGCCCCTCAACTTTCTCTTCATAATTGCTGAGGGGCACAGGGCCCTGGGTGGGGCTTTGGTTTCCCGGGCGTTTACGCACCCTCTCAGCTCCCCGCCATGGAGTGGCTTCGGTCACCCAGGCTTTATTGTGGTCGGCAGGGAGGGTTCTGTGGGGGCGCTCGTTTATGGCCTTGGCCTTACTCGGGGCCTTGGGGCTGTTCGGCCAGGCAGCTAGGGGAACAACAACAACAACAACAACAACAACACAAAAAGGTGGCTGGCCAACTTCCTAGCAGGCAGATGTGTACACGTATCTTTTGCCGGTCAGTCATCTAAAATCAGAAACTTTCCAAACGGAGTCCCACAAGGATCCGTTCTATCGCCCGCACTCTTCAATCTGTACATGCACGATATAACTACACCCAATACGCCCCAAATAAACTTAGCCTCCTATGCAGATGACATAACACTCACATGCACACACCATGACCCAAAAAGAGCAACAGATCTCCTTCAACCCTATCTCAACACACTACATGGCTGGTGCACTACAAACAGACTTAATCTAGCCCCAGCCAAATCCACCGCAACCCTGCTCACAAGCTGGACAGGAGAACACGAATACATCCCTCAACTCACCATAAACAACACCCCTAACACATACACACACACCCAAAATCCTAGGAGTAACATATGATACTCATATGACATTCAAACAGCACACCACAAACATTAAAAAGAAACTGACACCCAGACTTAACGCCCTCAGGTCACTTGCTCACACAAAATTTGGACACAACAAAGAAACTACCACCACAGTATATAAACAATACATAAGATCAGTGATGGAATACGCAAGCCCAGCCTGGGCTTCTAACCTAGCTGAAACACATCATAAGACCTTACAGACTATTCAAAACAAAGCCCTGAAGATCATTACAGGCTGCACAGCTACTGCACCCACAGATCACCTACATCAAGAAACCAAAATCCTCAAAGTCAAAGACCATCTGGACATGAGAGGCACTCAATTCCTGGCAGCAGCCTCCACGAACCAAGACCACCCACTAAACTACATGGCAACACACCCACAGACACCAAGAAATATCAAAACAACACCCAGCACACGGTATCACACACAATTATTGTCCTCTCTCCCTCCCTGCCAACCCCGAACCAACTTCCAGAAGCACATCCATACTCATATCTCTCACCGATCCATCCACTCACTCACAGACAACACGCAGCTGCATGCACGACCTCCCGAAATCCATCCTTCCGAATCCTCCCTTCCTCGCGAGGACAGAGTCCACCTGGCCAGGCTGAGATGCGGACACCATCCAGCTCTCCTGAGCTATCAGAAGAGACTGGATGACTCCGTTGTCGACGCCTGCCCGGGATGTAACACAGCACCCCATACCATTAAACACATCATAGAAGACTGCATTTCACACAACCACTTACGCCAACAACACAATCTACACTCAATGAGAGCTCTGTGGGAAAGCCCGATCGTGGCCATGGCCTTTCTCAGGGACTCGGGGCTGTTCGGCCAGGCAGCTTAGGGAGGAACAACAACAACAACAACAACAACACTCACATGCACACACCATGACCCAAAAAGAGCAACAGATCTCCTTCAACCCTATCTCAACACACTACATGGCTGGTGCACTACAAACAGACTTAATCTAGCCCCAGCCAAATCCACCGCAACCCTGCTCACAAGTTGGACAGGAGAACACGAATACATCCCTCAACTCACTATAAACAACACACCCCTAACACATACACACACACCCAAAATCCTAGGAGTAACATATGATACTCATATGACATTCAAACAGCACACCACAAACATTAAAAAGAAACTGACACCCAGACTTAACGCCCTCAGGTCACTTGCTCACACAAAATTTGGACACAACAAAGAAACTACCACCACAGTATATAAACAATACATAAGATCAGTGATGGAATACGCAAGCCCAGCCTGGGCTTCTAACCTAGCTGAAACACATCATAAGACCTTACAGACTATTCAAAACAAAGCCCTGAAGATCATTACAGGCTGCACAGCTACTGCACCCACAGATCACCTACATCAAGAAACCAAAATCCTCAAGTCAAAGACCATCTGGACATGAGAGGCACTCAATTCCTGGCAGCAGCCTCCACGAACCAAGACCACCCACTAAACTACATGGCAACACACCCACAGACACCAAGAAATATCAAAACAACACCCAGCACACGGTATCACACACAATTATTGTCCTCTCTCCCTCCCTGCCCACCCCGAACCAACTTCCAGAAGCACATCCATACTCATATCTCTCACCGATCCATCCACTCACTCACAGACAACACGCAGCTGCATGCACGACCTCCCGAAATCCATCCTTCCTCGCGAGGATAGAGTCCACCTGGCCAGGCTGAGATGCGGACACCATCCAGCTCTCCTGAGCTATCAGAAGAGACTGGATGACTCCGTTGTCGACGCCTGCCCGGGATGTAACACAGCACCCCATACCATTAAACACATCATAGAAGACTGCATTTCACACAACCACTTACGCCAACAACACAATCTACACTCAATGAGAGCTCTGTGGGAAAGCCCGATCGTGGCCATGGCCTTTCTCAGGGACTCTGGGCTGTTCGGCCAGGCAGCTTAGGGAACAACAACAACAACAACAACTTGATTTACGGTGAATTCAAGAACAAATTTTCAGACTTCAGTAATGTTCTACCTGCAGTCTCTTTCATATCTAACCCATTTCATAACAACGATGTTAGTGACACTGCTTCTCAACTTGGACTGATTTTCAAACAGAGCATCACTGATCTGGAGATGGAAATTAATACTTTGCAAAATGACATACAACTAAAAAACAAAGTAGAAAACCCTGAATTTTGGGCACAAATGAGTTGCGAGAAATATCCACTCTTGAGGGACATTTATCAGAGACTAAATTCGTGCTTTGGTTCAACCTACTTGTGCGAATCAGGCTTTTCAACCATGAAAATATTAAAATCCAAGTATAGGTCACGTCTGACTGACAGTCACCTGAACGACTGTATGAGGATGGCAGTTACAAACTACACTCCTGAGATTTCCAAGTTATCAGAAGGAATGCAGAGCCAGCCATCACACTAAACATCTCAAGGTAGGAGTTTGTTTGTTTTATATCTGCAACTATATATATATGCGTGCGTGACTGTGTAAAACTACAATGTTAATACTCGATATTCTGAATTATTTATGTATACCCAAAATTTGCGCCCTTCGCCTTATGCATAATGACAAATGTGGCCCTCGGCCTATAAAAGGTTGGGGACCACTGCTCTAGAATATACCTCGTCAGGACCAGGCGATTTTTGAGGTTTCAGTCTGTCAATTTCCTTAAGCACATCATTTCTACTTATACTAACTGTACTTAACATATTTTCTATACTATCACTATAATACCATATTGACTTCTGGAATCTGTGCCAAATTTTCATTAGTGAAAATGGAAAGAAACTGAGTATTTAATGTACTGCACATTTCTAAATAATTTTCTGTTATTTCTCCTATTGAAGTTTTTAGGGGGCCTAGTACATCTCTAACTTTCGATTTATATAGTTTGTAAAAAGCTTTAGGGTTATTTTTTTGAGTCACTGGCTATCCTTATGACTTCATGATTTCATTAATTGAGTTTAGGAGTTGTTGTTGTTGTTCCCCAAGCTGCCTGGCCGAACAGCCCCAAGGCCCCGAGCAAGGCCAAGGCCATAACCGAGCGCCCCCACAGAACCCTCCCCGCCGACCACAATAAAGCCTGGGTAACCGAAGCCACTCCATGGCGGGGAGCTGAGGAGGGTGCGGAAACGCCCTGGAAACCAAAGACCCACCCAGGGCCCTGTGCCCCTCAGCAATTATGAAGAGAAAGTTGAGGGGCAAAGGAAAAATGCGACGCTTTGGCTTCCAATCTTGGTAAATTGGGAGGTCAATCCACGGAAGAGACGCCGTCACTTGAGATCTAGAAAATATATAAGTAAAAGGAACAGTCAGAGTAAGCTATGGGTATGGCAGAGATCGCTCAGTTCTCACTCTGATAGACCAGCCCATCACCACATGACTAGAACCCAATCCTCTCAGCATCAGCTAGGAAAGGCCCTAGAAAGCCGCCTTTGGCGGGGGGATAGCTCCCCTATTTCAACCCCTTTCGGGGTTGGGCAGCCGCCCAACATAATAATACATCACAAGACATTGAAGAACATTCAAAATACAGCCCTAAAAATCATCCCAGGCTGCACAGCTACTCCACCTACAGATCACCTACATCAAGAATCCAAAGTCCTTAAAGTCAAAGACCACTTGGACATGAGAGGCACTCAATTCCTGACTGCAGCCTCCACAAACCAACACCATTCACTACAATACATGGCAACACACCCACAGACACCAAGAAATATCAAAACAACACCCAGCACATGATATCACACACAAATACTGTCATCTTTCCCTCCCTGCCCACACCAAACCAGCTTCCAGAAGCACATCCATACACATATCTCTCGCCGTTCCATCAAATCACTCGTAGACAACACGCAGTAGCAGGCACAACCTCCCGAAATCCATCCTTCTGAGTCCTCCCTTCCTCGTGAGGATAGAGTCCACCTGGCCAGGCTGAGATGTGGGCACCATCCAGCTCTTCTGAGCTATCAGAAGAGACTGGATGTGTCCATCGTCGACACCTGCCCAGGATGTAAGACAGCACCCCATACTATTAAACACATCATAGAAATTCCACACAATCATTTATGCCAACAACATAATCTACACTTCTTGAGAGCTCTGTGGGAAAGCCCGATCGTGGCCAAGGCCTTCCTTAAGAACTCAGGGCGGTTCAGCCAGGCAGCCTAGGGAACGACAACAACATCACGGCTTCATCCCATAAGCTTATTGACGATATATTGTACTGTATGGTCTTTCATTATCAAAATCAAGTCAAAGTACAATAATCAAGAGCGGGTCATGATAATTTCTTGTTTATTTACGATAAACAAAGCTTACTATATATAGTCATAAGTTGTTATTCACAAATATAACTTGTGAATAACACTGGTGCAATTATATCTAAGAAACTCGACAACTTAACTGAAATCCCGCCGGCCGAACACCGAAAACAAAACAATAACGATAATCACATCAGTAGTACTGCATTAGCTAAACAGAGATACTGTAATTACATAGAATCGCCATGCGTTCAAAAGTGCCATTTTTATAGCCTTAGCACAAAATTAATGACATATAAGAACAAATTCCCTGTTGTAAGACCTATGATATTGGCTGTCAAGATGAATCAAGTGACGTGTATAAATAAGGTGGTGTTGTAGGCTACATTAATATAAACAATGGCCGGCCAAGGCAAACGGAGGCAGAGTTTATTGGGAGATGAAGAGAGCTATGAGTTTGAGGGATTTCTGGCAGAGGGTGGTGAAGTGGAGGATCAATTGACTGTAGTGAAGAGACAGATGATGGGTCTGTTAAGATGGAAGGGAGTTATGGAGAATTGGAGGAGAGATATAGGTGTGAAGGTGGAGTCACTGACAGAAATATGTGGAGCCAGTTCAGTAGCAACTGCAGATGGGCCATTAATTGCTAACCTAGATGCAGTGATAAGGAAAGTAGATGAGCTGGAGGCAGAGAACATGGCACTCAAGGAGCAGCTAAAGGAGTATGAGGGCCATTTAAGTGAGAAAGTAAAGGGAGTAATAAGTGAGGAGAAAGATGAGTGGACAAGGGTGGGGAATGCTAAGGTGGATGCATTGGAAGAAATCATGAAGGAGCAGGTGGAAGAGAGAGAAAAAGAGAAAAGAGAGTTTGAGAAGAATGTAGTGCAGGTTTTGAAGAGCAAGGAAAAGGTAGTGAGGGAAACAGCGGAGACCAAAAAGGAGCCGACCAAACGCACCACTGAGGTGGTAGATGGTGGAAAGAAAAAAACTGTCTGGGACCATCAGGTCCTGGTAGTGAAGCCAAAAGACCGATCCTCCGAGCCAGTAAGCCCACCAGATACAAAGGCAATCGAGACTGCTTTGGCTTCGGTTCCGGTTAACAAGTTAACTAGAACTGAGTCAGGTGTACTGGTGGTACGACTTCCATCCAAGAAAGCCAAAGAAGATACAGGAAGGGCCATCAATCAGTATTTGGGGGTGGACAGTGCCTTCAGTGTCTCCGAACCAAAGAAGATGATGCCAAAAATGACTCTGGTAGGCATTGCTAATGACGCTGAGGATAATGAGATCATTCCCAGCATCCTCAACAAGAACCCAAGAATAAAGTCCCTGGTCGACGATGGCTTAGCTATGAATTTGCTATTCACTAAGCAAAAGAGTGATGCACACACTAAGATTGCGGTAGTAAAAATGTCACCTGAAATACGCTCTTCCATTGTGGATGATGGCAATTCTGTGTATGTTGGACTTGTGAGATGTCGTGCATACGATCGCTTCTGGGTAACACAGTGTTACCATTGCCAGGGCTTTGGTCATACCAGTGACAGGTGTTATCGGAAAAATGAGGATCCAAAATGCAACTTCTGTGCTGGTACTCATAACTCAAAAGACTGCACCAACAAGACTTCCCCCAAATGTATAAATTGTATGAGCTCCACATCAGTTACGGAGCCGCCAAATCATTTCGCCTCAAGTAGAAATTGTCCTTTAATGACAGCTCAGAGAAATAAAGTTATTGAGAACACCGATTTTGTAGGTTCAAAAAACTGAAAAATGCACATGGGAGCCGGTTGAAACTGGGTCTGTTGAATGTTCGTTCCTTGCGTAACAAAATGGATCATATTTGCGAGATCTTGGATGAACGTAACCTTGATGTATTATGTCTCACTGAGACCTGGTTGTTCGAGTCAGATCTGAATATTATCCAGGCGGCATTGCCTAAAACCCATTCCATAATAAATGTTCCTAGGCCTAGGGGAGATCATCCGGGTGGTGGAGTGGCAGTTGTCTACTCCACATCTCTGGTGAATATCTTGCAAATAAGCCATAACCCAGCTCCTCTTTATTATGAACTGTTGGAAGTGGAAATAAAACTCCATCAACAAATTCTAAGAATGGCAGTTGTCTATAGGCCTGGCCATCGTGGCACAGATAGGGGTTTTATGGAAGAGTTTGGGCAGTTTCTCGAGGAATTTTCTGCTAAAACTGGAAGACTTTTGATGTGTGGAGATTTTAATTACTGGGTTGACAGCCCTCATCTGAAGCCATTCTCTCCTGAGTTCCTTGAGTTGACTGATCAGAACAATTTTGTAAACCATGTGTCCCACCCAACTCATATCTTAGGACACACCCTTGACTTGGTTTTCTCTCCTGTGGGTTGTGGTGGTGTTCTGGATGTTGATGTTGAGAATGCTGACCCTAATACCTCTGATCATGCTTTGATTACTTTCAGCTTTGATTTCCCTAAGCCACTCACACATGAAAAAGTAATCAGATTTAGAAATTATAAAAATGCAGACCTAAATTTGGCTAGCAGTGAAGTAAAACAGTACTTGGGAAGTATTGATACTTCCAACCTTACTTCAGATGAGCTGGTGGAGGTACATGGAAATGCACTTAAATTAGTGTTCGATCATCACTGTCCAGAAGTAGAGAAGAAAATCATAGTACGAGATGATTCGCCCTGGTATAGCACTCGAGTTAAATTTCTTAGAAGAGCGCGTAGAAGAGCTGAACGTGAATGGCGGAAAAATAAAACAGACTCTACATGGTTGCAATACCTGTCAGCCAGAAGAGCTGTGGTCTACAAAATCAAAGATGAAAAGAAAGTGTATTATCAGGGAAAAGTTGACTCGTGTGGTAACGACCAGAGGAGGTTGGCTTCAATTGTAAACAGTTTACTTGGAAAAACAAGAGTCAGCTTAAGACCTTCTGTACCTGATGCCGAGTTGGCTGCCAACTTTGTGGCATTTTTGCTGGCAAGATAACTCGCATAAGACAGGAATTGGATGATGCTTCTGTTGGTGAAGAACTTTCAGTTGTACTCCAACCCCGACACATTCCTAATAATGTCCTCTCATCCTTTCACTCAGTAGAGGTGGACATGATCTCGTCCTACATAAGAAACCTCAATAAAACATTTTGCCCGTTGGATCCCATAAATGTTTCCAAGCTACCAAGAGTCTATGATCACACAGTTGAGTTTATTTCCAAAATAATTAATAAGTGCTTCTCTGAAGGTAGCTTCCCACATTCTGAAAAGCATGCACTACTCCGACCTACTCTAAAGAAACCTGGACTTGATGTTGAGAACATGTTGAACTATCGTCCTGTCTCCAACCTGTCCTTCATATCAAAGATATTAGAGCGTGCAATACTTGACCAATTACAACCACTACTTCAGCAGAATGAAACTATCCCAATTTTTCAGTCTGCTTACCGACAGCATCATTCAACTGAAACAGCATTGATTAGAGTACATAATGATCTAGTTGAGAACATTTGCAATGGTGTGGCCTCACTATTGGTCTTGCTTGATCTCTCTGCGGCTTTTGACACAGTGGATCATGAGTTGTTATTGAGTGATCTTTATGATTGTGGTGTGCGTGACTCCGCTCTCTTGCTTCTTGGGTCGTACTTGTCAGGTAGATCCCAGAGTGTGATGGTAAATCAAGTGGTCTCGGACTCGACACCCCTGCAGTATGGTGTTCCGCAGGGATCAGTTTTGGGTCCTATCCTATTTATAATTTATATTAGCAGTTTGTCTCTTCTGCTTCGTGCACATAATGTCACCTTTCACTTTTATGCAGATGACACCCAGATTTATGTGAGAATCACAAATATAGTTGATATACGGAGTAAGATGGAATTGTTGATGTCTGATATCAAGAAGTGGATGAGAGCGAGAAAACTTAAACTAAATGATGGTAAAACTGATATTCTCATCATCCGAGGAAATAGAAGAGCTGATGATATGGTAGGTGCCCTCTCCATCAATGTGGGTGGATCTCAGCTGCGACCGGCCAACTCTGTTCGAAATCTGGGTGTATATGTGAACTCCCGATTAGATTTCAAAGAGCATGTAAACCAGATAGTTAAAAGTTGTTACTTGCACATCAGAAATCTCTATTTGGTGAAGCCGTTTATAACCAGACGTTGCCTCCTGACGTTGGTTCACTCATTGGTCTTCTCTCGTGTTGATTATTGCAATGCCCTGTTGGTGGGTCTTCCAAATTATATTTTGAAGAAAGTTCAGTCTGTTCTTAACAGGGCCGCAAGACTAATTTTTGGTGTTCCACCTAGAACTCCTACTACATCTCTTCACATAGAACTGCACTGGCTGCCAGTAAGAGCAAGAATAGAATTTAAGTTGTGTTTGGTGACTTTTAAGGTTCTCAAATTTGGTAAGCCTAGGTACCTTGCGGAGCTGCTGAGGCGCCCACCGGCACACCATGGTGTAGTTGTGCGTCATGACAATGACCCTTTTCGTCTTGATGAACCAAGGGCTTTCCAGCAGTCTTCTTTCTTTGAGAGGTCATTCTCCTACATGGCTCCGAGGTTGTATAACAGGTTGCCGCTGTCCATGAGACAACTGAGTTCTGTTGAATGCTTCAAGAGACAACTTAAGACTTTTCTCTTTGAGAGAAGCTATGATCTTGAGAGAGGTGTCATGACAGATGGCTATAGAGTTTAGGCTATTTTGCCACTGCTAGTGATTGTTAAATGTGTGTTGTATATGAGCCTTCTTTTGATGCATTGATTTTTGTTCTTTTTTCTTTCTCTTTTCGAGCGCTAGTGAATTCTTCGGAAAAATTGGCGCTTATGAGAAATAAGTAACATGCTTATTATTATTATTATCTACTGTGGCAGAAAAGAAGCAATCATCACATTGAAACT
The DNA here is from genome assembly GCA_032716605.1 of Paralithodes platypus. Classification (NCBI taxonomy): domain Eukaryota; kingdom Metazoa; phylum Arthropoda; class Malacostraca; order Decapoda; family Lithodidae; genus Paralithodes; species Paralithodes platypus. Next base: position 37,488,561 of record CM064505.1, read on the forward strand.
CCACTGTGAACATCTAGTGCAATGTAAAGTCAAGTGAAAATAGGTTAGCCTAAACAGACCGGATCCGGAAATAACTTGAGCCGACCTTGCCAAGTGAGATATCTTTCTTGGTGACACTGGTAGAGTGGTCGCCTCATAACCCAAGGGTCCCGAGTTCAATCCCAGGCCCTGGCATATTTTCGTGAGACTATTCCCTCATCTAACGAAGTTTAGGTGTGTTGGTAAAATTGTTCAGATGGTTGAGAGTAAGATCGGAGCTCCATAAATCCTCTTTCGGGTATGGTGTAAAAACCTATTCCTACAGCGACATATATGATGCATCTAATATCTCGAAGCTTCAATCGATAATCTCGGGGCCTCTTAAGAGTTACAGGCTACTGAACAGTGTACAGTTCCAAGATGGAGACAAAAAACAAATAAAATAAACAATCCTAGTCACTTAGACATGTGACATTTTAATTGCTGTACTTTGAGTACACAAGCCCTGCGCTTTGATACTCGAGGTGGTTTCAAGATATAACGCAATAAATACTGTATGTATGTACAGTGGCGCTCCCCACCAAGCCCTCTACACCTCATCATCTCCTGATATCACCTTTTGTTCCCCTGAACTCGCCCCAACATCCTGGAAGGTGGTCAGAACCTTGGGCTCAGACCACCTCCCGATCATTATCACCACCAAAACAACTCACCCCAGCTAGCCACAGACACACTTACACTAAATATAAAAGAGCTAACTGGGAAGCTTTCACAAATGAGACAGAACAACACTTTGAAACCTTAAACAGTACACCCATCACTAACATCAACAATGCTGTACACACATTCAACACGACTATTCAAAACGCCGACAAGAAACACATTCCAAGAGGTAACATAAAAAAAACCCAACCCCAACTTCTCACCAGAAATTCAAAACCTCATCATATACAACGCGACACACTGAAACACTCCCCAGCACCCCACACACAAGACATCAATCAACAAATTCAAGCACTCAACATCCAGATTAACAACAAAATACAAGAACAACAAACACTAAATTGGAATAACTTCCTACAAACACTCGATCACAAAACAAACCCCAATTTTTTTTACAAAACACTAAACAGCATCACACTTTCCAACAACAACACAACACAATCACATGCTGCAATCACAACAACAGACTCTACTCCTTCACGTAAACAACAAGCAAACACTCTCATCAATCACTTCTCTCATGTCAGTCACCTAAAACCCCACAAAGACGACCGACGTGTCATCCGACGAAAAAGACAATTCCCCACAGACCCTGACTATACACCCTTCACCAACGACCAGACAAAGCATATCATCAACAATCTCAAGCTCTCACCCGCCTGTGGCCTAGACAACATAAGCAACATTCACCTCAAGACACCAGGGACCACAAGGCATACAAGCACTCACTAACATTTCAAACTACAGCTACTCACACAACACAATACCAGACATCCGGAAGCATGGTATCATCATCACATTCCCCAAACCTAACAAAGACCCCACGCTACCCTCCTCACACCGCCCTATCACACTCCTTTGCACCCCCTCCAAAGTCATAGAGCGCCTTGTACTACAACTGATGACACCTGACTTACCCCTTTCTCCAACACAACACGGCTTCAGGTCATTGCACTCCACAAACACTCTTCTTACAGACCTTACACAAAGAGCTTTTGACGGCATCAACTCAGCTAGACCACCACACAGATCAGTACTTGCCACACTTGACATTAGTAAAGCCTTCGATGCCATCCCCCACCACAACCTAACAAACAAAATCTACAACACAAACATGCACAACAACACAAAAAGATGGCTGGCCAACTTCTTAGCAGGCAGATGTGCACACGTATCTTTTGCCGGTCAGTCATCTAGCATTAGAAATTTCCCAAACGGAGTCCCGTAAGGATCCGTCCTGTCGCCTGCACTCTTCAATCTGTACATGCATGATATAAATACACCAAATTCACCCCAAATAACCATAGCCTCCTACGCAGACGACATAACACTCACAAGCACGCACCAAAACCCAGACACAGCAACAAGACTCCTTCAAGACTATCTCGACACATTACATGAATGGTGCACTACAAACAGACTCAATTTAACCCCAGCTAAATCCACTGCAACCCTCCTCACAAGCTGGACAGGAGAGCACGATTACGTCCCGGGACTCAACATAAACCACCCACCCCCACCCTCACATTATAAATCTATGCATAAGCATTATCTATTATTAAGTGTTCGCGTATCTTCATCCATGTATTTCCACCCTTAACAATAGAACGCCCAGCTCTTCCATATTTCGCCTTCTGACACACACACACACCACACACACACACACACACACACACACACCACAGACAAACACACACACACACACACACACACCACACACAAACACACACACACACACACACAAACACACACACACACACACACAACACACACACACACACACACACCACACACACACACATACACAACACACACACACACACACATACACAACACACACACACACAACACACACACACACACATACACACACACCACACACACGCACACAACACACACACACACAACACACCACACACACCACACACACACACCACACAACACACACACACACACACACACACACACACACACACACACCACACACACACACACCACACATACACACACCACACCACACACACACACACACACACAACACACACACACACACACGCACCACACACACACACACCACACACACGTACGCACACACACACACACACACCCACATACCACACACACGCACGCACACAGACACACACACGCACACACATACACTACACACACACTACACACACACCACACACACAAACACAACACAGTGAACACACACACACACACACACACACAGACAAGCACACACACACGCACACACACACACACACACACACAACACACAACACACACACACACACACACACACAACACACACACACACACACACACACAACACACACACACACACACCACACCACACCACACTACACTACACACACACACACACACACACACACACAGCCCGTAGCCTAGTAGGTAGAGCTCTCGTCTCACACGAGGAGTCGGGGGTTCAATTCCCGGCCGGGCGGAGACAAATTGGGCTTGTCTCCTTTCATGTGTTAGCCTCAGTTCACCTAGCTGTAAATAGGTACCTGGAATAAGTGGACGACGTTGTGACGTCCCATCTGGGTTGGCAAAAATGGTACAAGGCGAGATGGGTATCATATGGTTCACCTAAGCTGATGGCTACCTAAGCCTTCGGGCGAGACGGTACCGTCTATAGTGAGAATGGTACCATACAGATCCACCCTAAGCCTTCATTTCCGATGTCGCCAATTGGCTAAAATACAGACTACACACACATCCACAGCCATTCCAACGATACATATAACACATACACATATAGGAGGCGGGAAATAACGAGCATGCTCACTCCCGCAATACAACTAGAGTAAGAACTAGAGTAAGCACGCGCACACACACACACACACACACACACACACACACACACACACACACACACACACACACACACACACACACACGTGTTTCGGTAATGATACCGGTACACTGATTTTTCATTTGAACTTATAACTTGTTTATAACTTGTTTGATGAAAGTTACCTCGGTACATAGCTTCGACTTTTCAACTTTGTATACCAATTTGCCTTTAGATTTAGTATATTCAGAGCTTTGCTTTATTATAGATTTGCACTTTGACAGGTTCGTTAGGAATGGTAATTATTTCATAAATGTTTATACATATTTTAATAATGCATCACTTAGCTCTACTCCCACTAGTTCTGTATATTTTGATAGAACTAAACTTAAAGATGCCCTTGAATTCCTCCTTTTCAATACTTATGTTAGTTTCGGGCCTTACATTTTCAAACAAATATTAGGAATTCCTATGGGTGGAAATGCTAGCCCTTTAATTGCAGACTTATTCTTGCTTGCTTTAGAATTTAAATATATAAAAGACTTAGTTGACAGTAGCAAGAAAAATAAAATCCCAGAAAAATTAGCACTTGCTAAATTGTTAAGTAATAATAGTAGATATATTGATGATATTCTCGTTTGCAATTTGTTAAATTTTAATCAAGTTGCTAAACTTATTTACCCTAATTCTATTCCCCTCACACAATGTAACGTAAATTATAAAGTTGAAAATGTTCTTGCTATAAATATAGAGATTGTTAATGAACAGTGCATACTTGAAGTATATCACAAAGTTGATGATTTTAATTTTAACGTAATAAACTTTCCTTTCCCTAGTAGTAATATCGATAGTAAAATAACTTATAATTGTTTTTATTCCCAGTTAATAAGATTTTGTAAAATCTGCACTAAAGTAGATGACTTTTGGGCTAGAGCTAGGTTACTATACAGACTCTTAGTAGACAGAGGTTTTGAGGCAAGTAAATTGTTCCATAAATTTAATCTGTTTAGGGTCAATTACTGTGACTGTATTCTAAAATTTGACATCAATATTTTAATCAAGCATTTTTTACTTGAAGTTTCTTGTATAACCTCTGCTTACTTTTTGGCTGTATTTATTGTTTATCTATTTCTTTTTCTATTATTAATATTAACATTGGGGCGGGTGCCCAACTCCGAAAGGAGTTGAAATAGGGGAGCTATCCCTCCGCCAAAGGCGGCTTTCTAGGGCCTTTCCTAGCTGATGCCGAGAGGATTGGGTTCTAGTCATGTGGTGATAGGCTGGTCTATCAGAGTGAGAGCTGAGCGATCTCTGCCATACCCATAGCTTACTCTGACTGTTCCTCTTACTTATATATCTTCTAGATCTCAAGTGACGGCGTCTTTTCCGTGGATCGACCTCCCTACTGCCAACCTAAAAGTTGGCAGATTGGGAGCCAAAGCGTCACATTTTTCCCTTGCCCCTCAACTTTCCCTTCATAATTGCTGAGGGGCACAGGGCCTTGGGTGGGGCTTTGGTTTCCCGGGCGTTTCCGCGCCCTCCTCAGCTCCCTGCCTTAGAGTGGCTTCGGTCACCCAGGCTTTGTTAGTGGTAAGCAGGGAGGGTTTTGTGGGGGCGCTCTATGGCCTTGGCCTTGCTCGGGACCTTGGGGCTGTTCGGCCAGGCAGCCTGGGGAACAACAACAACAACAACAACATTGATGATTTTTTGAATTGATTGTTCTTGTTAAAAGAGTACTCTGTTTAAATCTGTTGTTACTTCATATTTTGAAATTATTTGTCTTTATATTATATGTATTCATTGTCGATAGTATCAATTGCTTGTTTTTGCGATTTCCTTAGTTTATTTGTGCAATAAATGTAGGTTATTTGTAGGGTAGTTATTGATAGGGGTCACTTGAGGCATGCTATGCTTACAGGTACCTACCCGATAGCACTATCGTTAGTGAGTGCTGTACTGTATTTTATATATTATTTTGTAATAGTATATATATCTTATCAATATTTGTATTTTGTACTATTGTTAATGTCTTGTCATGTTGCAAATTTGATTTTAAATAATATTTTGACATTTAACATGTAGTTTCTTTATTCATGCAGAGTTTAGTAAAAATTTACCAGAACGTCCCAGACTTCCCAAACTTGACTAATTCCTTTAACATGACGATAGTGCGTTGTTATATGTGCGATTAGTTTGCTTGGGAAACAGATTAACTTGCTCATGTAGTAATGTACACCCTATGTGGTGGATTGTGTTCTTTTATTTAATAATTTTCATTTTAGTAAGCGTTGTTTCCACATAGCGATTTTGGTAATTTAATTTGACTTTATATTGTCCTTGTCCCAATTTTGGTTTGTTTAGTTTGCAAGTTTTAAATTTTAATTTTAATTATGAAATATTATAAAGAATTAAGGTAAGTATATACGAGATATATAGTACAGTACTAATGATTAAATTATCGTATTTCGACGATTTCGGTCACTCGGAAAATCAGCTGATGAATCTCGGCGCTCCAAATTCACTTGCATTGAAAGTATATTCGTCGTATAAGACCACCCATGGTTTTGGAGGGTTTATTAAAGGCTTAGAAATGTGTCTTATACGCCGGTATATACCATATCATGTCTTTATCTATTAATCATGTGCGTATTTATAGTGTTTTCAGGGGTCCCTCCCAACAGTCCGAATAATCCACTAATCCGAAACACTGTCGGTCCGCTGCCATTCGGATTAAAGTACTTTTACTGTATATGATTCAAATGGGCGAATAACATCTCAATAAACCCTCTTAATTTATATTTTTTCACCAGCCAACTTGGCTTCTAAACTCATTAATGAAATCAATAAATACATGTGGCACTCAAAGGAGTCGAACCTAGGATACTCACACATAGGTCCTTTGTAAACTGCATAAAATCATCTAATTTCAACCAGAACCAAAGGTAAAAAGGCGTCATGGTGCTGAAGGGGTTAACGACGCTTCAAAATTAAAGAATGGTTCAAGAATACAAGCATAAGTATCTCACCTTATATCTTCGGGAGTGGGAAGCCTCGTGTCCTCGTTTCGGCATGAAGTTAAGGTGGTTGTAGTTCAGTGGTGGAAGTTTGGGTAGTTTTCAGTGGTGGAAGTTTGGGTAGGTTTGTTAGGAAGGCTTGTGGTGTGGTGTCGCCGTGTCGGGGAAGGTCTTCATACTGGGTGTGGCGGGGAAGGGTATCTTCATTCTGGAATAACAAGAATTTGTATAAGTATTATAATGTAAAACTTGCAAAATAAACAAACCAAAACTTGGACAAAGACAATAAAAAGGCAAAAGAACTAATCAAAATCGCTATGTGGAAACAATGCTTTAGCAAAATAAAATTCAGTCTTGGAGTGTACTGTAGTACAGCAAAATAAAATTATGAAATAAATGAACACAATCCACCACATAGGGTTTACATAACTACATGAGTAAGTTAATCTGCTTCCAAAGCAAACTAATCGCACACAACGCACTATTCACGTTCAAGGAATTAGTCAATTTGGGAAGTCTCAGACCTTCTGGTACTGTACAGGTTTCATAAAACTTTTTAGTTTTGTTGGTTCAAAGGCCTACACTAGTTCCTCAGGTTGTGTTACTCAAGGACCATTGTATCAACTAATTCATCCCCTCAAACCCCTGAATATCAAACTACAGTACCTGATTATTATTATAATGTAAAACTAGCTAAATTAACAAACCAAACAGCCCTCTGCGGGTCCCCCAATGAATTACAATAAACATCCATGATCGCATACTGTAACTCCGAACTAGGAAAACCTCTGAGGCTGAAAGTGGCATCAAGCTGGTATATGAGCGACAGTCAAACACAAATCCCTCCCCTTTATTACGCATATCCCTTTGGATTCGAAACTGCATAATAAATTGTAGGCTTGTCCACCATTCTTTAACTGTCTTCGTAGTGCAATGGATAAATTAATGCACCAAATTTTGGTGTGAGCATCCTAGGTTCGAATCCCTGGACTGCCACATGTATTTGTTGATTTCATTAATTGAGTTTAGAGGTGAAGTTGGTTGGTGGAAAAAACCTAATAGTTCAACACAAATCCCTCCCCTTTATTACACATATCCCTTTATTATATATGTACTGTACTGTATACTCAGGCACATACCCCATAGCTGGGGATGGTCGACTCAAGACAGAGCCCGAACAGGGACAACACAACATAACATAAACAAACACTGGTGATGGGCTGGTCTATCAGAGTGAGACCTGAGCGAGCTCTGCCATACCCATAGCTTACTCTGACTGTTCCTTTTACTTATATATTTTCTAGATCTCAAGTGACGGCGTCTCGTCCGTGGATTGACCTCCCAATATTGGAAGCCAAAGCGTCACATTTTTCCTTTGCCCCTCAACTTTCTCTTCATAATTGCTGAGGGGCACAGGGCCCTGGGTGGGGCTTTGGTTTCCCGGGCGTTTCCGCACCCTCCTCAGCTCCCCGCCATGGAGTGGCTTCGGTCACCCAGGCTTTATTATGGTCGGCAGGGAGGGTTCTATGGGGGCGCTCGGCTGTGGCCTTGGCCTTGCTCGGGGCCTTGGGGCTGTTCGGCCAGGCAGCTTGGGGAACAACAACAACAACAACAACAACAACATAAACAAACAAAATATAAAAATTCACACATCTAAATCGCCCAGGATCAGACCCAGAGACCTAGGATAACTAAGGGCCTCCAGCACTCCCCCAGTCCCTTTATTATATGAATGTATGTAAGTATACAGTAGGGTCCCCAATTGTGCGAGAATTTGGTGGATGAATGAGGGCGCACAACTCGAAATCGTACAACTCGAAACATGTATCTTATGGGAAATACAGTAAACCCTCGCTATCTCGGACTAATTGAGGGGAGACCCAGTCCGAAATGTCCAATTTTCCGAGATGTCCGAAGTCCGACTTATGTCCGACTTAGGAGAGGAAAATGTCCGAATTGGAAGAGGGAGTCCGAGCCACCAGAGAAAACAGAGACTTCCCTATGACTAACAACGTAGATTCAAGATAAATTACAGTACAGTAGTCCCTCGAATTTTGCGTCTTTCAAATTTGCGAAATTTCGATTTTGCGAACGGGACCCAAGATTTTACCTTTTTTGCGGGACTTGATATGTGCGATATTACTTGAGTTTTGCGGGTGGCGCCAAATGATACGGGGTTTCCGCACTAGTTTTCGGGGGGGGGGGGGGGGGGGGGGGGGGGGGGGGGGGGGGGGGGGGGGGGGGGGGAGGGGGGGGGGGGGGGGGGGGGGGGGTGGGGGGGGGGGGGGGGGGGAGTAGCAGGATCGTGATGTCAGGCCGCCCTGCTACCCATTGTTTACTGTTTATAGATTCTCCCACGCTCCTCACACTCTCGCATAATCGACTTTCTTGGGCAAAATTGAAGTGTTACCTGTGCCCTGGGTCCCCTGAATCTGTATTTCTGTGTTTTTCTTTATTGTAGGATGTATAATTAAGTGTATGTGTCATAATGTGTGTACAAACAAGGACGAAAATCACCAAAAAATAGGCCCTCGATGATGAGATGTCGACCATATTCAATTAATCCCATAGGTTAGTTATTTGAATTTTGCGATTTTGAATTTTGCGGCCTGCAATGTCGACCATATTCTCGCAAAATTCGAGGGAGTACTGTACCTGTACAGTATCCAGCAGAAATATATTATAAATATCACTTTCCTTCTCCATTTCACTGTCCTTCTCCACCTCACTGTAGCCTTAGATCTCGGAATTTTCTGAGATATATGACACCTGTCCGACAGACCATGTGGGCCCTCAGAGTTTTCCCCTTACATCTCGGAATTGTCAGAGAAGTGCGGGTTTCCGACTTTTAGAGGTCCGAGATAGCGAGGGTTTACTGTAATTAATTTGGTGGATGGACGGTCCCGAGTTTAGGGGTTCAACTTCATATTACCTATACAAAACAACACTAACTGACACATTCAAAACAACACATAATATAAATAAAAGTAAGCAATAATTAAACAATAATAAGTCATTGTTTACTCACATTATGCTAGGGGGCTCCGAGGCAAACCCCCGCGGCAGGGCGAGTGCAGCTATGCTACCCCGGCCCCGTCTCCGTTTTTCTTATAAATTGATCTAACATTCGATTCGTTAAGTCCCAACTGCCTGGCTACAACTGAATTTCCTTTTCCAGCATCCTTTAACTCGATAACTTTCTGCTTTAGTTCCAGTGTGATGGTCAGCCGCTCAAGGTATACGAATTTCTCACGGAGCTATGCGTGCACTAGAGCGGGGGCAAAAAAATATGGCCGACTACCCCCTCACACCCGGTACCCAAGCTGGCTGTGACGCAGGACGTATCTCGCACAGCTGTGAAGAAACTCGTACATTTGGGTTTCTCCACGGATTTGCTTACCTTTATTCCGGCGCTCGCACACTTCGAACAATATTAGCACAGTTTGGAATTATTAAATGAATATTTTTGGTAGCTCGCACAACTCGGAACACGCATAAATGGGGACCCTTCTGTATATTTTCTCACATGACGAAAACAAATCACCAACCAGGCTCACAACCCCCCCCGAACAGACAGTTGTCGGATATGGCAGATGATACCCATGCCAGCGAGGAGCCTCCCCCAACGCGCCCGTCGACCTTGCCCGGACCGGTCTCTTTAGCAGCTAAATCAGTAAAACCATCAGGTAGTCAAGCCTGGACACCTTTTCCTCCCACTAAAATTGATTTCATCCAACTTATTCTTGCCATATCCCCACTTCCCTCTAACCTCCTTTCACTACTATTTTTGATTTGATTGATTGATTGAGTATATACTCTGGCACCTTCCCCAGTTTTCCTTTTTCGTTTTTCTTTTTAGTTTTTTATGGGGGTGGCCGACTCAAGACAAGAGCCCAAACAGGGACATCAAACACATCAGAAAAACAAAACAAAACACAAAATCACACGAGCCCAAACAGGGACATCAAACACATCAGAAAAACAAAACAAAACACAAAATCACACATGTCTAGGTCGTCCAGGAGAAATACCCAGAGACCCAGGCCCACTTGGGGTCCCCAGCAAAAGATTCCCAGGTCCCAGATCCCCCAGAGAGGCGCCGATTTCCGCAGGTAGACCCGCAGCGAAGCTTTACCAGCTCAAGCCCTCCCACCATGTTTCCAGGCGCACCCTTCACTACCACCGGCTCCCCGGGCCAGGCGGTTGACGGATTATTATCTAGTCCAACTGTCGAATGACCCTTTCTCCCAAACGACCGTGTTTACATTTATCTATTCACAAGCATTCTCCATTCAGTCCCTTTATTACATACGTTAAAATCATATATTACAGTTCCTATCATGTCTTAGGGAGTACAATACATAAAAAAACTTAGAATCTGCAGAAAACCAATTGGCCCACTCACAGCAGATCCCTCTCACACCCAACTCATCTCGTCCATGTCTATCTAACTTTAGCTTAAAGCTATCGTTCTTGATCCCACTAGAGCACTCGGTAGCCTATTTCACATCTACAACTCTGTTACCAAACCGGTATTTGCCTATATCTTTCCTGAAACAAAATTTATCCAATTAGAAACCATTTGCTTGAGTTCTCTTGCTATCACTGAGCATAAGTAAATCTTTCATATCTCCTATATTAATCCCACTTGAACACCTATATCATATCCCCTCGAACTCTGCGTCTGTAAGCCTAGTTTCTTCAACCTTTCTTCATAAGGAAGATTTTTTAAATATTATGGATCATTTTTGTCATTCTCAAAATTTAGATTCAATTCAATATATACGTGTTTTCCACGTATTACCTAGTCTCTCACACCCAAACACACATTCTCTCTCTCTCACTCACTCGCTCAACAATGTATGAGGTTATAATTAAAAGTTATGAGGCCTAAATCAGGATTTTCATGTGCCTCTGAACTGTGCAATTGTGCATAAAAATTGTACTGTACTGTACCGGTATATACTTTACCAGCATAATAAACCTATCTATCTATCCTCAACCCCTTCTGTACGAGCAACTTCTATACAATTTTATTCTAGCTATATTTATAAGATTTTATGCAGTTTGAGAAGGATATGTGTTAGTAAAAAGGGTTAATCTAAGTGAGAGCTTGAGTTTATAAGAAAAATGCATCAGTACTGCTCAGAAACACAAGATATAACCAGGGCTGGGTGCGTACCTATTGGACAGAGCCCGCATACCAAACACCAAAAGGTACGCACTTTATCAAATGAAATTTTATTTTAAGTGGATAACTTCCACCAGAAATGTTGTATTATTCATTTAGAAAAAGATAAAAGACATATATAGGCCTAATCTGAGGAGGGAAAATTTGTTGTGAAAACCAATAGTTACGCAGTGCGTGGTGCCCAATAGGAATGCGTGTACATTCAGGGCACCACGCACTGCGTACCTTCTGGACCACTCTTGGGGTGAAGCCGTTTATAACCAGACGTTGCCTCCTGACGTTGGTTCACTCATTGGTCTTATCTCGTGTTGATTATTGCAATGACCTGTTGGTGGGTCTTCCAAATTATATTTTAAAGAAAGTTCAGTCTGTTCTTAACAGGGCCGCAAGACTCATTTTTGGTGTTCCACCTAGAACTCCTACACATCTCTTCACATAGAACTGCACTGGCTGCCAGTAAGAGCAAGAATAGAATTTAAGTTGTGTTTAGCGACTTTTAAGGTTCTCAAATTTGGTGAGCCTAGGTACCTTGCGGAGCTGCTCAGGCGCCCACCGGCACACCATGGTGTAGTTGTACATACATACATACATAAAATTTTAAGACTGAGTGTTCCACACATAAGTGCAGTTTCAGTCTCTTGTCCTAATGGCGGCATTCCAGGCAACCCTGTTAAGGGCTGCTTCACTTGTCAAGTTCTTGGATTTGAGATCGGCGCGTATAGTCCAATCCCAGGTCTTCCTCGGTCCACCCCTTGGTGCAGCTCCCTCCACAATCACAGACCTGCATTTTTTCACCCAATTTTGTTCATCCATTCTCTCCACATGTCCATACCATCCCAGTCTACTTGTACGCATCACCTCGCTAATACTCTTTATACCTAAACGTCTCCTCAGCTCAACATTTGTTATTCTATCCTGTAGCCTGGCCCCACACATCCATCTCACCATTCTCATCTCATTACGCTCCATTCTGTTGACATCCTCTACTTTAACGGCCCATGTTTCTGAGGCATACGTCATTGCACTTCTAACACATGAGGCATACACCTTTCCCTTCAGGGGAAGAGGCATTCTTTTCATGGTCAGGATTGGCATCAATTCTCTGAACTTCCCCCAGCCACACCTAATTCTAGCAACAGTGGCAGCCTCGGCCCCACCACCGGCAGAGAAGGTATCTCCTAGGTAACAAAACTTGTTCACCAGCTCCAGACTCATTTCCAAAATTCACAGCCACAGGATCATCACTTAACACAAGCTCGCCTTTGCACACTACGCACTCAAATTTCACTATTTCTGACTTATCCTTCGGCAGGGGCCCCTTTATTCTACTACAGCGCTTACTCCCATGGTGTACCCAACATCGACAGATGCTACATTGAATTGAGTTAACGCCCACTCCCTTTCCACACACTGCACATGGGTATGCACCGCTCTTTTCCACATTACCTAGTCTCAAACTACAATGCATAACCTTGGTTTTGTTAATATTGACTCTTAAACCCTTGCTCGCCATGCCCTCTCTCCACTCTCTGAATTTGGCCTCAGCATCCTGCATACTGTCAGCTATTAGGACTAAATCGTCTGCATAAAACAGTTCCAACGGGAGTCCGCCTCTAAAAGCTCTAGACAGCGCCTCCAAGACCATAATAAAGAGGAGGGGGCTTAACACTGAACCCTGATGGACTCCAACACGGACTGCGAACTCATCACTCAGTACACCCTTCACCCTCACCGAACTTCGCGAATCCTCATACATCTTCATTATCACACGCACCAGCCACTCTTCCACACCAAGTTTCCTTTTTGGTTTTTCGATACTAAGCTGTTCCTTATCCCATTCAAACTCTACATTTAGCAATCGTTCATAGTGTACCTTCCATGCTTCTCTGATTTCATTTTCTGCATACACAATCTTCCCATTATCATCTCTAACACACTGTTCACCTATAATATCCCTACTGTCATTTTTAACTCGCCTAGCTAGGTTGAAGATCCCATTGGGATTGTCAGTGTTACACACTTGTTCGAGGACCAGGTCCTTAATGCGATTTATAGCATTGTAAATAACTCTTTTGGCAGTTCGTTTAGATGTTGTGCGTCATGACAATGACCCTTTTCGTCTTGATGAACCAAGGGCTTTCCAGCAGTCTTCTTTCTTTGAGAGGTCATTCTCCTACATGGCTCTGAGGTTGTATAACAGGTTGCCGCTGTCCATGAGACAACTGAGTTCTGTTGAATGCTTCAAGAGACAACTTAAGACTTTTCTCTTTGAGAGAAGCTATGATCTTGAGAGAGTTGTCATGACAGATGGCTATAGAGTTTAGGCTATTTTGCCACTGCTAGTGATTGTTAAATGTGTGTTGTATATAAGCTTTCTTTTGATGCATTGATTTTGTTCTTTTTTCTTTCTCTTTCCGAGCGTTAGTGAATTCTTCGGAAAAATTGGCGCTTATGAGAAATAAGTAACATGCTTATTATTAGGGGTTCGTCCCCTACGGGGAACCCCTATTGTAATCATTAAACCTGGGATTTCATCCAAATTCTTCTTACGCGCCGGTTTCGACGCAATAACTCCAGAACCGCTTTTTGGATCGGGATCAAACTTTCACAAGAGGTGCGTTTTTGTATTGGGCAACTTTTGATATGCTAAACATCCGGCATGGCGACCAAACAGGCCCGTGGCAGCCGATTTCCCGAAAAACTTGACGCCTAAATACCGTCTCTCCCACTCACAGGAAACGACTGGGCTTTGGCATACGCACTCCCCTACTAATGCTCCGCAAATATTATAGAGGTTTTGCATTTGCACGTGGGGTTTTTTCCGGCAATCTTGAAAAAAACTTGAATTCCACTTAAAATTCCACATCTTGAAAACTACGCCGATGATCAGAGCCATGCTTACGTAGTTGGGTGAGGCTCACGATTCCGAAAGTTTTGATACCAAAAAAATATAAATGGGTGGAATAGTTTGGCCGCAGCATTGAAAACTGTCTATTCTTAAATTACTTTAAAACCGAATTAGCTACCCACACAAAGTTTACCGTTTACAGTCTATAGGCTTCCACGCATCCCCCAGTTTTGCTTAATAACATAATCTCTTTATTATTCAGATCTATCATTTGTTTTTTATTTAAATCTCTCAAAACCGTTCGAGTCCCTACGAATTCCAGCAATTATTTAGCCAACCTACCTATACATACCTACCCTACCAAATAATAATGATAAATTCAAATTTATTTTTGGTGAATGACAGAGTATTGGCTAAGGTTTTTAACAATTCCTCCCTTTGCCAAATGCTTAGTTTAATAACAATGATATGGACCTTTAAAGTTTTGGCAATTGCCCGTATGACTCGTATTTTAACCCTCCTAAAGTGTTACCACGAAATACCGCTAGATCCTTTCTCAAAAGTCGCTACATAGCCAAACAATGTTAGGATAATGCTGCAATTTCTAAAGAGTTTTGGTTTGTTTGTTTTGCAAATTTTACAATGTAGTATGACTAGAATGTCTGAAATTTTCAAATTATCCCTAGTAAATGTCTCTAGATATAAAAAAAAATGGCTGCTAGATTAAAGTAAATAGCTCTACATTTAGCGGTAATATGTAGCTTTACAACTGGCAACTCTGCAACCACCACCTCCCTCCCACCCTCCCAGTATGTCTCCACAAAATACTGCTAGATCCTTTCTCAAAAGTCGCTAGCATGTTGCTACATAGTCAAACAATGTTAGAATAATGCTGCAATTTCTAAAGAGTTTTGGTTTGTTTGTTTTGCAAATTTTACAATGTAATATGACTAGAATGTCTGAAATTTTTAAATTATCCCTAGTAAATCTCTCTAGATATGAAAAAATGGCTTCTAAATTGAAGTAAATAGCTCTACATCTAGCAGTAATATGTATCGATACAACTGGCAACACTGCCTAAGTATTACCCCAAAACACCGCTAGATCCTTTCTCAAAAGTCGCTAGCATGTTGCTACATAGTCAAACCATGGTAGACAGGGTTATACAGGTTGATGGGCTGGTCTATCAGAATGAAAGTTGAGCGTTCTCTGCCATACCCATAGCTTACTCTGTCTGTTCCTTTTACTTATATATTTTCTAGATCGCAAATTTTACAATGTAAAATAACTAGAATGTCTGAAATTTTCAAATTATCCCGAGTAAATGTCTCTAGATATGAAAAAATGGCTACTAAACTGAAGTAAATATAGCTCTACATCTAGCGGTACAACTGGCAACACTGCCTACAACTACCCTCTCATCACCAATGATTACTCTGCTGAGGTTTGTATTTGCTTATCTTATCCTGTGTATAAATGTAACCCTTACACATGTTTCTATTAAATAATGACATTAAACAGGATTCATGATTTAAATACAAGGCTAAATATTTATCGGAAGTACGTATTTACCTTCGGAAAGCTAAAATATAATGTTTACACATATGGGATAGGGAGGAGGGAGGGAGGTATAAGGGGGTGGACCGATGGAAGGGAAGAGAACCCCGATATACGAGATATATAGCTTCATAATTATGCACGTATTGATCACTTTCATGCTATTATGTATGCATACAGAAGTAGCAGGACACATATGTCAAGAGTGAACACCAATAACTTAATCCATACACAGTCAAAAAGACAGAAATAATATCGTACATACGAAGTGATGGAATGGGGATGGGTGTGTATGATATGTAAACAGGACAGTTCGTCGCTAGATAGGCGTGTGATGGTCTTGTGTGATGGTCTTGTGTAGCTATGTTTGTGCTTGTTTGAGTGTTGTGTTGAGTTATCTCTCTCTCTCTCTCTCTTATTTATCGCTGTCTTCCTTACGATTACGACATACTGTACTAGTGCATGAGAACAGGAAATAGGGAGCCTCGCTCTCTCTCTCACAAATGAGAACATAAGTAAACAGGAGTCTGCAGAGAGCCGATTGGCTATAAGACTCGGTAGCCTATTCCACATATCTACAACTCTGTTACTAAACGAATAGAGGCAGATCCCTTACACACCAAGTCTCTCTCTGTCGCTCGTTTGTTTGCACACCAGTACAAATGAGGCAGATCCCTTACAAGATGAACATGGGAATCTCCAGAGAGACAAGTGGCCCACAAAAGGCAGATCCCTTTCACATACAACCCATTTCATCCATATGACTATCTGATTTTATCTTTAAATTCTCTATTGTTCTTGATCCCACTATAGCACTAGGTAGCCTATTTCACATATCTACGACTCAGTTACGAGAGGCAGATCCCTTACACAGCCAATCTCTCTCTCTTATTTGCACACTGGTACAAAGGAGGCAGGTCCTTACACATGCTACCAAGATGGAAATGGGAGTCTGCAGAGAGCCGGTTGGCCCACACACGGCAGATCCCTTTCACACCCAATCCATCTCGTCTTATCAAATTTTATGTTGAAGCTCTATTGTTATTGATCCCACTATAGCACTTGGTAGCCTATTCCACATATCTACAACTCTTCTACCAAGCGAATAGAGGCAGATCCCTTACACAGCCAATCTCTTTCTCTCTCACTCTTGTTTGTTTGCACACCAGTACAAATGAGGCAGATCCCTTACACATGCAACCAAGATGAAAATGGGAGTCTGCAGAGAGTCAAGTGGCCCACATAAGGCAGGTCCCTTTCACACTCAACCCATCTCATAAACTTTACCTGTTATTTACACTACTTACTATACACCCATGTTATCATATACCTGCAACCAAAACACAATTGTAAGAAATAGGAACATAAGAAAATGGGAGTCTGTAGAGAGCCAATTGGCCCATACAAGACAGATCCTTTTCACACCCAACCCATCTCATAAAAACTCTCTCTCATTTATCTCTGTCTTCCTTACATTTATGACATCCTAGTCTCTCTCTCTCTCTCACAAATGAGAACATAAGAAAACCGGAGTCTGCAGAGAGTCGATTGGCCCACACATGTCAGATCCCTTTCACACCCAACCCATCCCGCGCTCTCTCTCTCTCATATTTATCGCTATCTTCCTTACGTTTACGACATCCTATTCTCTCGCCATACTCCCTCTCTCCTTCACAAATGAGAAAATAAAAAAATAAGAAAACGGGAGTCTCCAGAGCCGATTGACCTACACATAGTAGATCCCTTTCACACCCAACCCATCTCGTTCTATCTAATTTCAAGTTGAAGCTCTATTTTTCTTGATCTCATTATAGCACTCGGTAACCTATTCCACATATCTACAACTCTGTTACTAAACGGATAGAGGCAGATCCCTTTTACAGCCAATCTCTCCCTCTCTCGCTCTTGTTTGTTTTCACAATCTGCTCCTTCTGTAGTTTCTCCATGCCCGATAAGTTAAATGATCTTTTGATATCTGTGACACAGCATTTGTATCAAACACAATACCCTGCTTGCAAAACCGTCGAACCCCGGACAACGTTGCTTGCAACTTTAATTATTATTATTACGTATTATTATATTACGTATGGAAAGCGAGAGAATGACTAAGAGGGTGTACGAGAGCGAGGTGGAGGGACAGAGGGGGAGAGGTAGACCGAATATGAGGTGGAAGGATGGAGTGAGGAACTACATGAACGAAGGCGGTGCTGGTTGGGGGGAGGGGCGTCGACTGACTGGGGGACAGAGGTGCATGGGGGCGGTTCGTTCGTGGCCACCCCTTCGGGAATCACGGCGTCAGGCAATAGATTATTAAATTGACTTGGATGGTACTCGGACAGTTTCAGCGAAAAGTGTCTCTTATTCATCCTTGTAGTAGAGGTGGCCTTAGAATGTCATGTAATGTAGCTTAAGACTCTCTGGCAGCCGTTTGAAAAAGTGCATACCTATTGGTTTTTGGTATGTGGGCTTTGTTCAATAGGTACGCATCCAGCCTTGGCTTTATCTTGTGTTTCTGAGCAGTCCTGGTGTGTTTTTCTTATACACTACATCACAGAATGTACCTGCTGCAAATAGAAAAAAGTTATAATTATTATGTTCCTTCCAACAACCAACTATACTCCTAAAATCGATTAATGAAATTTACAAACACATGTGGCAGTCCGTGGATTCGAATCCAGGATGCTCACACCGAAAATTTTCAATTTGAAAATGGGTCATTAGACACTAAAAAAAAAAAATGCAACCCTTAGATTTTCGTAAGAAAACGGTGTTTTTTATACTTTAACTTCTTTTTGTTGCTGCATCATACCAAACTAAACTATTGATACCTGATGACATGAAGGCATAATGGTTAAGCTTTAAGATGAGATCAAATGTAAATGCCTGTGTTGTCATATCCTGTGGAGAGGTTTATAAATGCCAAGTGCGTACGTATTGGTTACCTTACCCTATATATAGGAATTTTAATGTAACTCTAGTATAGTTATAAAATATATTGCAATTAAATTACTAATGACACATGTATGTTAGCAAGTACCTACTTCAGTAGCAATAGACAGATCGATTTGCGGTCATCACTGGCTGACCAAAATCTTGGTCAGGAATATCAACACCATAACACATTGAAAGACAAGGAGTCAAGTGGAGTACAGTACATACATACATAAAAGTTTAAGACTGAGTGCTCCACACATATGTGCAGTTTCAGTCTCTTGTCCTAATGGCGGCATTCCAGGCAACCCTGTTAAGGGCTGCTTCACTTGTCAAGTTTTATAATTTGAGATCGGCACGCATAGTCCGATCCCATGTCTTCCTCGGTCCACCCCTTGGTGCAGCTCCCTCCACAATCACAGACCTGCATTTTTTCACCCAATTTTGTTCATCCATTCTCTCCACATGTCCATACCATCCCAGTCTACTTGTACGCATCACCTCGCTAATACTCTTTATACCTAAACGTCTCAACTCATCATTTGTTATTCTATCCTGCAGCCTGGCCCCACACATCCATCTCACCATTCTCATCTCATTACGTTCCATTCTGTTGACATCCTCTAGTTTAACGGCTCATGTTTCTGAGGCATATGTCATTGCACTTCTAACACATGAGGCATACACCTTTCCCTTCAGGGGGAGAGGCATTCTTTTCATGGTCAGGATTGGCAGAAGTTCTCTGAACTTCCCCCAGCCACATCTAATTCTAGCGACAGTGGCAGCCTCGGCTCCACCACCGGCAGAGATGGTATCTCCTAGGTAACAAAACTTGTTCACCAGCTCCAGTGACTCATTTCCAAAATTCACAGCCACAGGATCATCACTTAACACAAGCTTGCCTTTGCACACTACGCACTCAAATTTCTATTTCTGCCTTATCCTTCGGCAGGGGTCCCTTTATTCTACTACAGCGCTTACTCCCAGGGTGCACCCAGCGTCGACAGATGCTACATTGAATCGCGTTAACGCCCACACCCTTTCCACACACTGCACATGGGTATGCACCGCTCTTTTCCACATTGCCTCATCTCAATCTACAATGCATAACCTTGGTTTTGTTAATATTGACTCTTAAACCCTTGCTCGCCATGCCCTCTCTCCATTCTCTGAATTTGGCCTCAGCATCTTGCATACTGTCGGCTATTAGGACTAAATCGTCTGCATAAAACAGTTCCAACGGGATGCCGCCAAATGGTAGCAAGTAATGCAGGGGAATTATCTCACTTAATCACAAATTTCATTGTTTTGAGTGCCACTGGGGTGTTTTCTAAGTTTTTTTTTTATGCTCTGGATCTATAGAAAACGGTCGCAGTGCACCAGAAAACCTCTATTGAGGACGGTCGCGTTTATGGGTTAAGCAATCAAATTTACAGGCAATAGACTGTCTGGAGGCCGGAGGGCAAGGATATAGTATTCGGGTGTATCGCCCGCCTTGCTTACACTACGCGGACGCTCGCGATCATGTTCCCGTCTATTTTGACTGCCGTGGGATACAATAATAGGTTGAGGCCCTCAATATATTACTCGAACAGTACCTGTAGTATAAAGGTGTTTCTTTTGTATACTGTCGACATTCTCCATCTTGTTACACTATTGTCACACATCGTGGTATCCTCTTGTTAGTTATCATCAATCTTGTTGTTGTTGTTGTTGTTCCCTAAGCTGCCTGGCCGAACAGCCCCGAATCTCTGAGAAAGGCCATGGCCACGATCGGGCTTTCCCACAGAGCTCTCATTGAGTGTAGATTGTGTTGTTGTTGTTGTTCCCTAAGCTGCCTGGCCGAACAGCCCCGAGTCCCTGAGAAAGGCCATGGCCACGATCGGGCTTTCCCACAGAGCTCTCATTGAGTGTAGATTGTGTTGTTGGCGTAAGTGGTTGTGTGAAATGCAGTCTTCTATGATGTGTTTAATGGTATGGGGTGCTGTGTTACATCCCGGGCAGGTGTCGACAACGGAGTAATCCAGTCTCTTCTGATAGCTCAGGAGAGCTGGATGGTGTCCGCATCTCAGCCTGGCCAGGTGGACTCTGTCCTCGCGAGGAAGGGAGGATTCGGAAGGATGGATTTCGGGAGGTCGTGCATGCAGCTGCGTGTTGTCTGTGAGTGAGTGGATGGATCGGTGAGAGATCTGAGTATGGATGTGCTTCTGGAAGTTGGTTCGGGGTGGGCAGGGAGGGAGAGAGGACAATAATTGTGTGTGATACCGTGTGCTGGGTGTTGTTTTGATATTTCTTGGTGTCTGTGGGTGTGTTGCCATGTAGTTTAGTGGGTGGTCTTGGTTCGTGGAGGCTGCTGCCAGGAATTGAGTGCCTCATGTCCAGATGGTCTTTGACTTTGAGGATTTTGGTTTCTTGATGTAGGTGATCTGTGGGTGCAGTAGCTGTGCAGCCTGTAATGATCTTCAGGCTTGTTTTGAATAGTCTGTAAGGTCTTATGATGTGTTTCAGCTAGGTTAGAAGCCCAGGCTGGGCTTGCGTATTCCATCACTGATCTTATGTATTGTTTATATACTGTGGTGGTAGTTTCTTTGTTGTGTCCAAATTTTGTGTGAGCAAGTGACCTGAGGGCGTTAAGTCTGGGTGTCAGTTTCTTTTAATGTTTGTCGTCTACTGTTTGTATGTCATATGACTATCATATGTTACTCCTAGGATCTTGGGTGTGTGTGTATGTGTTAGTGGTGTGTTGTTTATGGTGAGTTGAGGGATGTATTCGTGTTCTCCTGTCCAACTTGTGAGCAGTGTTGCGGTGGATTTGGCTGGGGCTAGATTAAGTCTGTTTGTAGTGCACCAGCCATGTAGTGTGTTGAGATAGGGTTGAAGGAGATCTGTTGCTCTTTTTGGGTCATGGTGTGTGCATGTGAGTGTTATGTCATCTGCATAGGAGGCTAAGTTTATTTGGGGCGTATTGGGTGTAGTTATATCGTGCATGTACAGATTGAAGAGTCCTATCTTGTCTGAATGTCTGTTGTCACCCATTTTTGGCCTCTTGGTAATTGGTACCATCTTGTCACCCTTGACTGTTAAAAAAGGAGAACAATTACTTATACCGGTATGCTTATTAAAATAAAAGTACAGATATTTTATATATTAGCTGTGTTCCACATGAGTAAGATTGCTCACAAAAGCACAAAACATCAAGGAAAACAAAAAAAGGGCACCCACACATCCTGCCTTGACCCGACACTTGGAGAAAAAAGCCACAACCCAGAGTCCGCAACAAAACTCCTGCAATCAGGCATCGCAGCTACGACCTGGGCAGTTCCATAGCACAACTAAGTCACCACCTCGAAAAGAAAGGAACTATTGATAACCCAGTTTATTCTAACAACCCTAAACTAAACTAACCTGGCTAAACCTGATCAAACCTAACCTACCTTGACTTATCCTATCCTAATCAACCTAAACTAAACCCTACCTATCCTGAATGAACAACCTAACTTAACTTAGCCTAACTAATTTAAGTAACCTATTCTACCCTAGGTTAATAATAATAATAATAATAATAGTTCTTAAAGCTAGCGCATGCTAAGCTAGCTAAGGATAGCTCAATAAGGCCAATTAGGCGTATTTCCATTGGGGTCCTGTACTACTACCCCATCCCTTTGCTCATGAGGGATGGTAACAACTCAGTGCTTGTGAAAAATCTTTAATGCGCCGAGCGTGGGCGCGAACCCGGGCCTTCTGGGTGGAAGTCCGAGACGCTAGTCACTACACCAAGCGAGCCGCTTAGGGTTAGTTATGTTAATAACCTAACTTAAGATAACATAACCAAACCTAACATATTATTTTGTCTCTAGTGTGGGCTGCTAAGGTTGAGAGGTGTTATAGATGCTGCATTCAAGCATTGGGATCTACAAAATTATGGAACTGGGTATCGAGGTGTTCTAAGTGCATCATGAACATGCTCCTGGCGAGATACCCAACGAAGTGCTTCTCTCTTCTTAACCCGAGGAGAGCCCCATTCATGTTTTTCAACCGCCCGCGTATGTGCAAAAATACCTTCGATTCTGACAGAATTTGTAATATTTACCATGAAAAGTGAAGACCAGATAATAGGTGTAAACAGCAAATATCTAGTGAAAAATGTATATGTGTGGCGGGAGGGGGTGGAGGTAGGTGAGACAGAGAGTGACATGCATGTGCTTCGTGGGCCTGCTGGAGGCAAACTGACTTTCCTATCTGTCATCCGCGCATGTCAAGGTTGAAGGTGACGAGGAAGTGTGGGAGACAAAAGCTTGTGCAGGGAAAGGGAGGAATGGCTAAAATAAAAAGAAAAATATATAATAATTGAGGAAGTGGGGAAGGTGGGGGCGAGAGGGGGGAACACATGTAGGGGAGAGGAAGGAGATACTCGAGGGTGAATATACCACCTAATAATATATTTCTTCCATTGAGTGCCTGTGGGGCATTTTTTTTTTTTTTTCATGGGCTTTCTTCCGCGAGTCTTTTTGCATCTGCTATACAGACACTTCCGTGAGGCCTATCGCTCAAGTAAACAGAGGTGGATTTTCAGCTTGATTACTCTCCACAGCCTCTTGATGGTGTTGGTGAGAGCCAGTGTGATAGATCTACAAAATTGATCGAGCAATTCATCTTCCAGCGGCTGAAGCCTTCTTCTGAGAGGCAATCATCATAGGACCTCCGACTTCCAACAGTCACATATATTGATGGTACCTAGGAGTATTTTCTCTTATAAAAACGAGTTTTGGGTAAGTGTAGAGGCATGTCTGGATAACCTTGGTAAGAGTGAGAGATTATTTTTGATTGGTGATATGAATCTGAAGGTAGGTGATAGGAAAGTAGATGGGGTGTCTTAACTTGGAGGGTGGGGTGTGCAGTCAGAGGTAGATGGCAATAGTAGTCCACTTGGCCGTTAGTACTCAAGGAAGGCACGGCATTTAAACGAGTAAATATAATACCATGCCAGTACCGGGAAATGTCTCAATATTGTATGACCCATAGAAAGTAGTAGTATCTCCCTATACCACATCCTCCACTCCTCCCCCCTTTATACCCCCCCCCCCTCCCTCCTTCAACTTGACCTTGTATTTTGTCCATTATTGCACAGTCCATGGGTTAAAGCCTGTGGAGACGAGTGTGAGTGACCAAGAGCACGACAGGCCCCCGTCCGCTCTCTGGCAAGTCTGCCGCGGCACTAAGGCTCGGTGGTGTGGTGTCGTGAGATATATTCAGTGTTACCAAAAGCAAATGTAGCGGAAAATTGCTAATTATTAGCAAATATTTCCGATGTCTGTAGTAACGCTGCGGGTGAACCCCACAAGCTAGGGAGCTCGTTCTGGTGTCAATTGAAATCTCCTTTCTTCTAGTGTTTTGCTGCAAACATTTCATTTCATTCAAGCACTTATCTCTGTCACCTGTCCTATCTCTCCAGTACGGCCACCCGATCCTCCTAGCCGGCGGCGCTTGTGGCACTTTGTTGCTGCCGACTGGGAGGCTCTTCGGCAGTACTTCTTTGATTTCCCATGGAATGATTTCTGCTTCCGTGGCCGAGGATCCTCGGAGAGTGCTGAACGCATTACCGAGGTAATCTATCTATCTATATGCTCAGGCCCAATCCCCATTTTGGGGGTAGCCGACTCAAGACAGAGCAAGAACAGGGAAAACACAAAAACAACATAAAACAAAAAATAAACACAGATAAAAAACACAAACTCTCACACATCCAGGTTACCCAGGAGAAGACCCAGAGACCAGAGCACTCCCCCGGCCCCTGACCACCCGGAGAGGTTCCGATCTCGGCAGGCAGACATGCAGCGGAGCCAAAGCCACAAGCCCTCCCACCACACTTCCAGGCACACCCTTCATATTAATCGTCTCCCCGGGCCAGGCGCCTGATGGACTATTATCTAGTCCAACTTGCACCCGACCCCTTACTCCAAATGACCACGTGTTCACTCAACTATTCACAAGCATTCTCCATTCACTCCTGTCCACCACCACTTCCCCTGCCTGATCTATAGTCATTCCTCTATCATCCAAAGCCTTTCTTACACAGTCTCTCCATCTCAATGGGGGTCTTCCTGCCCTTCTATCTCCCCTTGTACCTGACTCACATATTCTCTTTGTAAGCCTTTCATCTCCCATTCGTTCAACATGACCATACCAGCTCAGCACCCTTCTGTCCACTCTGGCTGACAAATGTTCCTGCTGCCCCACTCTCCTACGTATCTCTTCATTCCTCAATCTGTCTCTACGAGTAACTCCACACATACTCCTCAAGCAGCTCATCTCCATCACATCCAGCCCTCTTTTCTCCTTTTTCTTCAGAGCCCATGTCTTAGCCCCATACATCACTGTTGGCACAATTCCTTGATACAGTGCACTTTTTACTTTCACTCCGAGATTTCTCGTCTTCCACATACTTCCCATTGCTCCGAAAACCTTCCTTCCTTCACACACTCTCTGTTTTACCTCCACTTCCATACCTCCACTCCTGCTTATTGTTCCTCCTAGATATTTAAAACACTCTACTTGTTCCAATATTTCCCCATCCAGCCTCACATCTAGATTCACCCTATGCTCTCCCCTATTACACACCATTACTTTACTTTTATTGACGTTCTCCTTCAGTTTCCTCCCACAAACCACACCAAACTCTTTGACTACCCGCTGCAGTTTCTCATCAGAATCCGCCACCAATGCTGTGTCATCAGCGAACAGCAACTGATTCAACTCCCAATCTCTACCATTCTTTCCTACTAAACCCAATCCTCTTCCCATAGTTCTCCTTTTCACCTCCCTCACCACACCATCCATAAACATATTAAACAGCCATGGTGACATTACACAACCCTGTCGCAAACCTACCTTTACCTCAAACCATTCACTCAACTCACCATTTCCTACTCTCACACATGCTCTGCTCCCTTCATAAAAACTCTTAACTGCTTCTAACAAATTTCCTCCTATTTCATAAATCCTTAACACCTTCCACATTGCTTCACGGTTCACACGATTATACGCTTTTACCAAGTCCATAAAAGCCCAAAATATCTCCTTAGGCTTCTCTAAATACTTCTCGCATAACTGTCTTACTGCAAACATCTGATCCACGCACCCTCTTCCCCTCCTAAAACCGCACTGTTCTTCTCCTATTGCAACTTCCGTACACTTTATTATCCTCTCTATCAACACCCTGCCATACAGCTTTCCAACCACTGACAATAAACTAATACCTCTATAACTTGAACACTCCTGCCGATCTCCCTTCCCCTTGTACAACGGCACAATACATGCACTCTTCCAGTCTATTGGTACCATTGACACAGCAAAGCACACATTGAAAAGTCTCACCAACCAATCTATTATCACATCTCCACCCTTCTTTATACACTCCACAGCAATACCATCCAAACCTTCTGCTTTTCCCGCTCTCATTTGTTTCACTGCTTCTTTCACCTCATTTTCCTCAATCCTTTCATTCATTCCCTGCCACCTGGGTGGCCTGGGTAACCTATCTCCATCCACCTCTGCTTCAATCACTGCTTCTCTTCCATCTCTTGTATTTAACAAAGATTAAAAATACTCGGCATATCTTTTCCTCACTTCAACTGGTTCCACTAGTAATTCTCCATTTTCATCTTTCACTGACTCTTCCCTCTTTTGTCCTCCTTTCCTTACTTTATTTACCTCCTTCCAGAACATCTTCTTTCGTTCTTCAAAATTCTCACTCAGCCTTTGGCCCCACCTTTCGTTTGCATCTTTTTTCGCTTCTCTAATTTTCCGTTTTGCCTCTCTCCTTTTCTCGGGCATGGAAGCATACATTCCATTCTCTTTCTCTCAGACTAATGCTAAAAAATCTTGGTTTACTCACACCTGTTCTACTGCTGTCCGCAATAAGGAGGAAGCATTCAAACGGTACCGACGCCTTAAAACTCAAGACTCTCATTCTTCATGTTTCTGCCCGGAATCAAGCCAAATCTGTTCTTCGACTTGCCAAACACTCTTTCATCAATAATAAATGCACTGAACTATCCAACTCTAGCTCTTCCCAAGCTTTCTGGCATCTAGCCAAAAACCTCTCCAACAATTTCTCTTCCTCGTCTTTCCCTCCCCTTTCCCACTCTGATGGCACAACCATCACTTCTTCCTCTGACAAAGCTAAACTCTTCGCTCAAACTTTTGCTAGAAACTCCACCTTGGATGATTCCGGTGCTATTCCTCCCTCTCTGCCCTCCTCTCTCTTATTTATGCCTAATATCCTAATCTCTTCAAAAGATGTACTTTCTACCCTCTCTGGGCTTAACACTAATAAGGCGTACGGTCCGGACGGTGTTCCTCCTGTTGTTCTCAAAAACTGTGCTTCCGTGCTGACTCCCTGCCTAGGCAAACTCTTTCGTCTCTGTCTATCCTCTAACGTCTTCCCTTCATGCTGGAAGTTTGCTCACATTCAACCTGTCCCAAAGAAGGGTGACCGCTCTCAACCCTCCAACTATCGTCCAATTGCTCTCATTTCTTGTCTTTCTAAAGTTTTTGAAACTATTCTTGCTTCCAAATTTCTTAAGCATTTCTCTTCTCATAATCTGCTCTCAGATCGCCAGTATGGCTTCCTTAACCCTCTCACATCCTGACGCGATTTTTGAGCCTATTAGGGATACTTTAAAGACTTTGTTACCGTCAGGGGTATCTATAAACCTTTATTTTGTTTACTTCAACCTCTGCTGTTGTCTTTGAGTTAGCTGTGGGCAGAAAACTAATTTTGGAGAGGTAATTATAACAGTGAAAGTAATCTATTTCTTATTGCTAATCTGGCAATCTCTGCGTCCTATGGTCGTGAGAGGGTTAAGGGTCGCTCTACTGGTGATCTTCTTTCATATCTTACTAACTCTTGGTCATCCTCCTTTCAGGACTTCGGTGAGACTTTTTCTATTGCACTAGACATATCGAAAGCCTTCGATAGAGTCTGGCATAAATCTTTAATTTCTAAACTACCCTCCTTCGGTTTCTATCCCTCCATCTGTGCCTTTGTCTCTAATTTCCTTTCCGGCCGTTCCATAGCCTCGGTTGTGGACGGCCATTGTTCACTTCCTCACCCTATAAACTCCGGTGTTCCTCAGGGCTCTGTCCTATCTCCTATTCTCTTTCTAATTTTTATAAATGATCTCCTTAACTGTACCTTAATTCCCATCCATTCATACGCAGACGACTCAACCTTACACTACTCCATTACTTTATCAGAATGCCCCAGCCAGCAATCCCTCAACGACAAACGTAATGAAGCCATACAACTCTTAAATTCTGATCTAAATACTATTTCCAATTGGGACAGAGAAAACCTTGTTAACTTTAACCCGTTGAGCCCCGGCTAGTTATAATATTTTGTTCACCCCAGTCCCAAGCCATTTTCACTTCTTTTGTTTGTTTGCTAAAATGGAAGACAAGGATGATGAATGAAAAAAAAAAAAAAAACAAAAAAAAAAAATCGCCTCGGATATTTTTTTTTTGGGGGGGGGGAGCCTCAACAAAATTTGTTGAGCTAAAATGGAAGAGAATGGTGAGAAATGAAGAAAAAAACAAAAAAAAAATCACCTCGGTCATTTGGGGGGCGGGGGGTCGAAAGTTTGTCTCCCCCGCATGACCACCGGCCCGGGAGCACTAGGGTGAAAACTGAGTATGGCATTGTACGGCATACATCCTAAGGAGTGTCTCACATAAATCTCAAGCCTCTAGCTCCCATACGACCGGAGTAATGAAGGTTCAAATTGGCGGTGAACTAAGGGTGTAAAGTATCCCCACTAAGCCCACCACCACCAGCCGCACGGCTGTTTCGGCCTGCTCACACCTACTGGCCCGGCTCCCACACACACTACGGTACCTCCCCCTCCTATTCTCCCGCCATTTCCTACCTTACGAGCCACGTAAGTGTTTTTTATATGTCGGACGCACGTGATGCGTCGCTGGGAGTTGGTGATCAAACACTGCCGACGCATCACGTGCGACGCTGGGTCTCACTGGGTTAATGCTTCCAAAACCCAATTTCTCCATCTATCTACCCGTCAGGATCTCCCAGCGGACTATCCCTTATGCTTCAACAATACAAAAATAAACCCTTCATCTTCTCTCAATATTCTTGGTGTCTCTTTTTCTTCTGCTCTCATTTGGAAGGACCATATTACCAGTCTTGCTAAGGCAGCCTCCCAGAAGCTGGGTGTGCTCAACCGCCTTAGGGGGTTCTTTTCCCCTGCACAGCTTCTTGCTCTGTACAGGGGCATAGTGTGCCCTTGTATAGAGTATTGTTCACATGTGTGGGGAGGTTCCTCTCACACCGCTCTCCTAGACAAGGTTGAAAGGAAGGCCTTTCGTATCATTAACTCCCGTCCACTCACCAACTCTCTGCAATCTCTCTCTCTCCGCCGCAATGTTGCATCTCTCTCACTATTCTATCGCTACTATAATAATCAGTGTTCCTCAGAGCTATCCCAGTGCATACCACCTCCTTTATGTAGGGCACGTGGTACCCGTCTTGCAACTCAATCCCACCCCTACTCTGTGCAACTCTCCAACCCAAGAGTGAAACGTTACTCTCAAACTTTCTTCTACTCAACAGCTGAGCTCTGGAACTCTCTCCCAGAATCAGTTTTTCCTGCTTCCTATGACTTAAATTGCTTCAAACTCTGTGTGTCCAGGCATTTTGGCTCGAACGTCCCTTGATTTTGGCCCTGTCACTCTTTCAACTATGGGGGAGGCACTCGCTATGGGCAGTTATGCCTTTTGCCTCCCTCAATCACATAGAAAAAAAAAAAAAAAAAAAAAAAAAAAAAAAAATTGCTTAACCCTCCTGGCCCGGGCTAGCTCTCCTAATGACAGTGCGGCGTATCCGGGCGATCTGGCCGAAAAACGTCTAGGCCTAGGCTACTGTATTTTGGTTAATTTTAACTGCTAGAAATTTCCCACACATCTATAAATGTAGTGCGGTTTCCAATCTGTAGACTGGCGTTGAGTAGAGCTCTCTAAGTCAACTGGTTCAGTTGTGATGACGATTTTAGTGGAGAGCATTTTCAGGCGATGTTAGCAATATGACGATCTTTTCACTACTGAAACAACGACATACAGACATACAATAACAAAAGTCTTCTCCTTCTTGTTTTCGGAGGTGCGGTGACGCAACGATCGGCTTTGTTTATATGCGTCGGACGCACAACGTTCAGACCAAGCTGAATAGGGTTGAAAGCTTACTATCTCCTGAAAGGACACCCGGGCACCTGCCCTTATTTCGTGGTGTCATATTAAAATGACACCCGGGCCAGAAGGGTTAAGCAATCAGGAGTGCCTGAATGAGCCCTATTATAGCAGAAAATTTAAGGATATTCCCGATAGTGGTGTATTACTAGAGCATTTAACTTTCTGCTAGATAACTTATCTCATTTCTTTATCATCTTTGTGTAATTCACCTTTAACCCACTGAACCCCAGCTAGTTAATAATAAATGTACACCTCAGGACCAGAGGGTTGTCGAAAAAAAACAAAATCCAGAAAACACCAGGAATGGGTTAGAAATGAAGAAAAACCCACAAAAAATCGATCCCCTAGGTCATTAAGGGGTCCTACGGTGTGCCCAAAAGTCGGAATTAACATGGGGAAATGGGTAGGCAAAAACAGGTTTTTGCACGCTCACGCGCACGCGGTTGGGCTGAGTTTTCAACCATCGGCATTGTTGCGTGGGATACTTACACAGTTCCCATACAAATCTGAGCCCTCTAGGTGCCATAGGACCGGAGTAATTAAACCCCGACGCAACATATGCGTCCTGGGGTTTAGGGTTACATACATTGCCGACGCAAACGTGTCATCGCTGGGGTTCTGTGGGTTAAGCAATCAGGAGTGCCTGAATGAGCCCTATTATACGTTTTACGTTTAATATGAAGATATTAATATTTAACCTATTATACGTTTTACGTTTAATATGAAGATATTAATATTTAAGAGCAATAAAACAAGTGGGAATAGTATTTGGGGGGTGAAAAAGACGTATTATTGCCGATCGGTCCACTCATGAGGGGAGAGCCGCGGCGGCATATATCCTCTCCTCCCGAGTTCTCAAGCGACACTGACAGTTCTAAGTAGAAGTTTCTCTGTTGCAAGGATATCTAGATGCCTCGCTCATGCTATATAGACCGCGGGAAGGACATTCGCGCCGAAAATTACCCGATACAGGGAAAAAAAAAAAAAAAAAAAAAAAATGATAATTGAGGAGGGGGGACACATATGTAGGAATGGTAGCAAGTAATGGAGGGGAGTGCCACTAGGGTGTTTTAAAAGGCTTTTTTTAGGCCTTGGAGGCCTTGAGGACCTTCGCCTTCCACCACCAAACCTCTTATGAGGACGCTTGTCTTTCCCAGGTTAATGGTCAGGTAGCCTAATGGAGAATGGCAGGTCATATATATCTATCTATCTATCTATTGCCTGACGCCGTGATCCCCGAAGGGGTGGCCACGAGCGAACTGCCCCCATGCACCTCTGTCCCTGGTCAGTCGACGCCCCTCCCCCCAACCAGCACTGCCTTCGTTCATATACTTCCTCACTCCATCCTTCCACCTCTCATTCGTTCTACCTCTCCCTCCCTCCACCTTGCCCTCGTACACCCTCTTAGTCATTCTCTCGCTTTCCATACGTTCCATATGGCCGAACCATCTCAAGTTGTTCCTTTTCACACTTTCCAGCACATCTACCTCCACACCACACCTCCTTCTTACTTCCTCATTAGTCTGTCTATCCCTCCATGTAACTCCGAACGCACTTCTTAGGTAATTCATTTCCACTGCTCTCACTCTTGGTCTGAGTCTCTAAACCAACGTCTATGCTTCGCTTCCGTAAATCAGTGTCGGGATTACCACACTGTCATGCAAGGACTTCTTCACTTCCATACTGACCACCCTATTTCTTGTTACTGCTTTCAGCGTTCCTACAACCCTCTTCCCCTGTTGTACCCTCTCCCACACTTCTTCATCCATAGTCCCATCTTTACTCAACACACTGCCCAGATACTTAAAAGAGTTGACGATCTCCATGGCAGGTCATATACCGGTAAGTATTTGGACAGTGTGATGAGTAAAAGGAGGGAGTATATAGGATTGAAGTGCGAGAGCGGGTAGGTCTACAGTTAGTTATGTAGAGCAGATTAACCAGACCACTGAGCTCCATACGGAACTCTCATAGGTCTGGCCCGAAGGATTGGATCAGATTACTGAAAGGAGCTTAACCCTCTGTTCCCGGAAGGGCTCTTGAACGCCCATAAAAAGCATACAACAGCTGCCCGGAAGGGCTCTTTAACGCCCAGTGGTTGAAAGCCTGTGAGCTTGGTGTGCGAGGCGTCGGTCCGACGCATGTAAACAACAGCTGGCTGGACCGACGCCCCGCATCTCCGGTCACAAGAAGGAGAGCGTCGCTTGTTCATGTGTGCTTGTATGTTGTTGTTAAGTATCGAAAAGTAGTGTAAAGTGGCTGTTGTTGCCATAAAGTTATCTCCAATGAAATCATCATCACAACTGAACCAGTTGACTTAGAGAGCTCTACTTAACGCCATTCTACAGGTAAATAACACAGCTATGCTTGGGGATGCACGGGAATGCGGAAGTAGTCAGAATAACAAAGATACGGTAGCCTAGCCTAGACGTTTTTCGGCCAAAACACCCGGGTTTCGGGGAATATTTATGTAATGCGTAGCTGGGGCTGGAGGGTTAAGGCGACGCAAAAAACGGACGATAGGGGGGAAGGAAAATGACGGAGAATCGGATAAAAGGTCCGTGAATGATTTAGTACCAAAACAAACCGTACGCAGACAGGCAGTATCTGGGCAGTCAAAGACGTGGCGAACAGTTAGAGGGGAATGACAGGAGGAGCAGGTAGGGTGCGGAGTGCGGGGAGTGGACATCAAATAACCGTGAGTCAGCCGGGAATGGCCTATCCTAAGTCTAGTTAGTAAAACTTCCTCACACCTGTGAGACCTGGAAGACGAGGGCCAAGGACGGACAGGTTTGATTGCACAGAGTTTATTATTGCAGGGTAGAACATCCCAATGAGATTGCCACGTGCAAAGAATAGAAGGCTTGAGTAAGGACAGCCAATCACCTAACGGAAGGTGGGGCTGGCGAGGGATCATTAAAATAGCATTCTTAGCCGCAGCATCGGCGTCTTCATTGCCACGGACACCGATGTGAGCAGGAATCCAACATAACTGGACCTGGAATCCACGTAGGCTCATCTCGTGGAGAGCATGTTTTATGGCTAAAACTATTACGTGGGAGGACGAATAAGCACGGAGCGCTTCGAGGGCACTACGAGAGTCACTGTAAATTATAAAGGGCTGTTGAGGGGTGTCACGTATAATGTCAATAGCGGATTGGATAGCTAAAAGTTCAGCAGTAAAGATAGAGGCTTGGGGCGGGAGAGAAAACTGAAGGAGCTTAGTAGAGGACACAGCAGCGAGGCCCACCCCAGAGTCAGTCTTAGACCCGTCAGTGAAGATGGCAAAATGGGGGCCTTTACGACGTATGTGTTCGAGTGCGTGTTGGCAGTGATGGCTAGGGACAAAAGGATATCTCTTAGAGAGGAAGGAGAGGTGAGTGCAAACATTGGGGAGAGAGATAACCCATGGGGGGAAGGGGAGACAACAGGCAGCGAAACAGCAATGTGAAAGTCAAGAGAGTTGAGGAGAATTGTAGCACGAATCGGAAAGGAGGGGGAAGATGGACACGGATCGGGAATGAAGATATCACTGAAAAGGGAATTAGTGAGAGTCACTACAGTATGTTTAATTTTTAATGCACGGCGCATAGTAACTAAATCGCGATGGAGGGAGAGCGGGGGCTCGCCACTCTCAGCTAAGACGGAGGTATTTGGGGAGGAACGGAAAGCTCCAGTACAGAGACGCATACCCTGCGTATGAACAGGGTCCAACATCTTCAAAACGGAAGCAGAGGCAGACCCATAAATGGGGCAGCCGTAGTCGAGGATGGAAAGAACCACCGCCTTGTAGAGCATCAACATAGCGGTACGTCTGGCACCCCAAGTGGTATGGGATAGTTTTCTGAGGAGGTTGAGAGCACGAAGGCCTTTACCTTTAGTATACTGAACATGGTCTCTCCAGTTGAGATGTTGGTCAAAGATTACGCCTAAGAATTTAACACTGGGATAGAAAGAAATCTGAGAGGGTCCCATTCGAAGCGATATTGACTGGCCACGGAGCCAGCGTTTGTCTCGATAGAAGACTATTGCCTTAGTTTTCTCAGCCGAAAACTGAAAGCCAACTGAAAATGCCCAGGCGATCACCCGTTGGATGGAGATGTTGAGTATACGTTGAGCATGTCTGAGGGTACGGGCAGTGCAATAGATGGTAAAATCATCAACGTACAGGCTGCCATGGACTTCCGGCAGCAATTGTTGAATGACTTTATTTATGGCCGCGGAAAAAAGTTTGCTGCTGAGAACGCTGCCCTGGGGAACACCATTGACGAGTGGAAAGACATTAGAAAGAATTCCCTCCACTCGAGTCTGGAATGTTCGATCAGAAAGAAAGTTGGAAAATAAAAAAAGGTAGATGGCCACGGGCACCACTATCATGAAGTAGTTGCAGGATGGGACGCCGCCACGTGGTATCATATGCCTTCTGGATGTCAAAGAAAACGGCGACGGTGATGGACTTACTTTCAAAGCCACGCTTGATATGAGATTCTAATAACGTAAGCGAGTCCAGAGTAGATCGATCTTTCTGAGAGCCAAATTGGGTCGGAGTGAGAATAGTGTTTTGACGGAGGAACCAAGTAAGTCTAGTATTGACCAATTTCTCCATTAATTTACAAAGACAACTGGTGAGGGATATTGGTCTAAAACTCGAGGGCAAGCTCGGGTCTTTTCCAGGTTTTGCAATTGGGACGACAATAGCATGTTTCCATGAGGTAGGAAATTGATGACGGATCCACACCTGATTATAAATTTGCAAGAGGTAGTATTTAGCAAGGGGGGCTAAGTTAGTGAGTAAGGCAAAACTTATGTTATCTTGGCCAGGAGCGGAGTTAGGACAATTGGAGAGTGCATGTTCAAATTCATCCATAGTAAAGCATGCATTATAATCAAAGGTGTCTGGTGAAGAGAAGTCGAGGGGGATCGACTCCATTTCAAGTTTATGGCGGCGGAAAATTATCGTCTTGTAACGGGAAGAAATTGTACTTTCCCTTTTGGTATATGTTGTAAGGTTTGACTTAACTGTAAGACTTTTTCCCCTTCATTCACTCTTCCCTATATTTAAGGGAAATGTATCGTTTAAGAAGGGTTAAGTAACCCTTGTCTATGTAGAGGGAATTAGCCTAGATCAGGAGAACTAATATTCTCAAATCTATCTACAATACTTTCAAGCCTAATTTATCCTATCACCCCTTTTGTTATCCCATGTAAAAATCCTTCCTTTTCGAATTTAGAGTAATGCCCCCTTGTGTAAAAAGATCGCCAATTCCTACCCAAGCGACGCCATCCTTTGTGGTCACCCTCCCCTTTTTGGCGGGATCCCTGGCAATGGCCCTCGGCCCCTCACTGTCGTGACCCCAGGCCTACGAGAGAGACACCTACCTAACCCCCAGTCTCTGTCATCATTCCCCGCTGTTCTCCGGACTTAGGCTTCCTTTCCCTCCATTCAGAGGTTCGTAATTAAGGTTTATAGTGTTATAAGGTATTGCTTCTTCAGTTAAGTAAGTACTAGGTGTGTAATGTAGGAGGTATTGCTGTGATTGACAAATTTGTGAACTCGAGCCTACCATCGGGTTGGTCGACAGGCACCCCTCACCTGCCAAGTGCCTACAACCATTCAAATTCCCCCATTATCATTGTGTTCAGTAAAACTTAGTCTGTGCACCTTTGCTAAGTGTTTTTCTGATATTTTAGACTTTGTTATTCCAAATTAACGTCAAATTAACTTCGTGTGTAATAATTTCAGTCAGAGGGACGCCATTTGATGGCCTTCCAATTCTTGTGTTTTTCCATAATTCCCGACCAAACTTAGGCTAGTCTAATTTGCTAGTTTGTCTTTCACCGTTTTACATAATCCTGAGGTAGTGCGAGAACACCAGTTAAGAGTAGAATTGAGGACGAAGTTGATTAAAATGCTTTTGAAGCTTGACCGCCATTTTAGGATTTAGACCATCTCGCATTTCGGAGAGACGACCAGGTTGAGTAAATTACTAATGTAGCAGTTGTATTGTATGTTTAGAACTTGTTCATTACTTTGAGTTTATAAAACCATGCATTTTGGTAAATATGATTGTATTTTAACGTGTAAATCAGGAAAGGACATTAGTTTGAGAACGTGTCCTTGAGTTTTGGTTACCTTTCGTGTCTCCGACGTTCCAAAGTTAGGCCTATTCAGATAAGTATTTATAACTAACGTCTCCTAGGCCTGGTTATTGTTCATTTTAAATGTTTTTACTGGGTTATAGTGTAAAGCGTTACTTGTTATCTTGATTTAGAGGTCCTCATTTCCCAACCCCAGTACCGTCAAATTTCGGACCCCCATTGGGTCGGGTTTATTTCAGATGATTATTTGTTCTTACCTATTGTTACTTAAAGTTAACTTGTGAAAAGGCCATTTAGGTATGGGTACTTGCTGAATTATTATGGTAGGTTATATGATTTTACAAATTTAATTAGGCTACCTAACTTTCACCTAATTGGAAGTACAGTAGGCTATTATTAATTATTGTGCATTTAGAGTGTGTTATGAATATTGATTGCTATGATATAATTATGTTTGACATGGTCTAATGTACAGAGTTGCATTGCAAGGGATGGAACGCTGTAGTGAGATTCTGGGCAGCTGATTTCAGGGGATAAGTTACTCGAGTTACAGTAGGAATAACGTTTAGCTTTGTTTGAGCCTTGTATAGCACCCTCCGCATTGAGCAGTCCAACCTGTTAAGTTTGACCATGACAATTACCTTTGATTTATGCCATTATTGTATTGATTTGACTCCATAGATATGCTGTGTAATTATGTATTCCCAATTGTGTGTAGAGTACTGCTGAGTAACATATGTACCTGTACTTAATGAGAGGATCTTTGGATGCCTTAAGAGATTATTTCGGTACAGTACTGTAATGTCATAATTTGATCTGTCATTGTATTTCTGTACTTATATTAGCTCATCTATTTTATACGTTAATAGGAATCCATGTATTTTTATATGTTTATATTAGCCTATATTTTTATATGTATTTGTTTTAGTATTACTGTGTACCGTAATTAGGATATTGATTAACCCCATTATTAGGGGTTAGCTGTATGTCAACCGAGGGTTAAAAATTATATTCGACTTACCAGGGAACCAGTTTGGGACGGAGTCGATGTGATGCTGAATTGCTGATGGCGGAGAATCGGAGATTCACCCCTCCCATTGGCTGAGTACAGGATGCTGAACTTGTGTACTGTACGAGGGTTCAAGGACCGCAGGAAGACGTATGATTACCCCCTATACCCCAGGATACGGTAGGCCGAAGAAACCTACAGGCAAGCCTGGCCGATACCGGTATCTAGCGGAATTGGGATGTATAATACTGAGAGGAATGGGGTGGATACAGACAGCAATATTCGAGTCCTACTCCTAGGTTAAGAGACTGTCCCAGTACGGTAATGGATTGGTCCCAGGTTAAGGGTATAGAGATAATTAGATACGGTACCAATATTAAGAGTTGTAAACGGTAAAATGTTCCTTATACTGTATTAATATCAAGCTTAAGATTACTGCAATATGTTTGTATCTATCCTCCCGTACCTATTTGGATCTAAATGTGTTGTCAGGATGGTAAATCGGAGCGGTCAGTATTAAATTGGTCTAAGAGTAGTACCGGTAGCCTAACCGAGTTAAAGTCTTGTCAACCAACATAGAAGGTGAAGTTCTTGATTGATCTTTGCTAGCCTCCGATTTATCCTACTGTCCTAATGTACCTGAATAATGAGCATGAATCACGATGGCATAAAGAATAAGAAAACCATGGGGACGGCCAGTTCACCTGAAGGTGGGCGATCAAATAATTCAAATGAATTACCGTTCCCAAAAACATCCTTATGTGATATCTAGAAAGTAGAGAATATGCTAGGTATCAGTGGGGTTTTTGTGGTTCTTTGGTCTTATCATCGTGTCGGAGTTGTAGCCTTTCCCCTTCCTCGAAGGATGTTGGATGTGGGTCAACCAAACAGGGTTGTCCTCTCGTTAATTAGAATGCAATAACGGGTTTGTCGTCATATCTTCCTTTCTATCCTTGAGTACCTATTTTCCACCTTTGCAGCTTAATCTATATCTTTTTCTGTCTCTCTCTACCTCTCTCTCTTGTTCGCAGCAGAAGGAGGGAAGTGAAGAAAGAGAAATACCTTATCCAATTCCCCCCCCCCCCCCGTTACAGTGGTGGCAGCGGTGGGATTTCTTTAGGAGTCCATGGTTTGACATGCTCCTGTTCCGTTCAGGGCTCCTGAATTAATCCCGTACCCCCCGTAGAAGAGACTGTACAGTACTGGCTCTTACACTTTCGCTCGGGTGTTTAGAATCAGTGCATTGCAGTTGTCCTTTTTCACGCTACCAACCCGTGAAATAGTTACCACAAACAGTATTGGCCATGCTACCACATTTCAATACGGTTAGTGTAATATTTCAGGGAATCTTTAAGTGCAGCAGATACCAGCAAGAATCACAGTGACTGTGAAGGAACCGCAAAGTTGAGATAGCGGTGGTTAGTGTTTTCCGGTTATTAGTTGTCTATCAATTATCCTTCTTTCCTGTCCAAGATGGAGAATCCTGATCCAGAACCAAGGCACGAGGTGCAAGACGTTTTAGTCAGGAGGAATGAGGAACGCCAAGAGGCTATGTCCGTCGTGAAAGAGGTCCTGGAACAGACCTCACTGACCATGGCCAGGAAGTTTAGAGACGTGGCTAATCGGAACCGCCGGAATGAAAAGGTCAATGTGGACGACATGGTATGGATCAGGAACGAGAATCCACTACCAGGGACTAGCCAAAAGTTGAACGCAAAGTGGGTGGGTCCCTTTAGGGTTACGGAAGTAGTCCGAGATGGGGCTGCGTAAAAACTAGTAAATCCCTATACGGGTGTGTTTATGAAAAGGGCCGCTGAGAAAGTGAAACCGTTCGTGGGTGAGGAGTATTGACAGGTAGAGCAAGTTGAAATGCCGGTTGAGGAAGACTATCAACCTGAGATTTTAGCACCCAGAGCCAGTCAGCCGGCCCGGCGTTATGTAGAATCTTGTTAGAGTGTACAGTAGAGTCCCTGTTGTGGTCGTCTTGTTGTGTACTCCCCTGTGGCCCCCGCATAGTTAATTAATCTTTCCGGTCAAACCCCCGTGCAGCGAAACTTTAAGAGACGTAGGTGCCTAGGTTATGTAGAACGTCATACAGGTCATTGGGACTAGGGTGGTGGCGTTCCCATCAGGACGTGCTGTTGGCTCTGAGTACCTTTATGGTTGACTGGGGTTATACTCCTTTCGTCCCGAGGCTCAGCCAGCGCACAGTGTGAAGGGACTCCCACGATACGGGTGTTCACGCTGCTCTCTAGTCTGGTCTCCAGGGGTTTTCCAAGCAATAAAGGGGTGGAGAGAGGCTGTCTCTACGGGGACAATATAGTGCCTGGTTGGCACTCTCCTGAAAAGGAGGGACACTTTATAGAGTGGTATAGTGATTTGTTGATGAAGGAAGGGACGCCCCACAGGCAGAGTACAGTACAGTAATGTGTCAGATTCTAAGACGTTGGGTATAGACTGCGAGCTCTGGGCATGGTAAGATGCCAGGCGGATCAGAAATTCTGCTGTAATAAGTTAAGGCTGGATTAATTGGTAACTGTATAATGTTTATGTTGATGAAAGAGTGAATGAGGTAAAAAGTCTTCAAAGAAAAGGTAGAGCTGTGTAATGGGAAGAAATTGTACTTTCCCTTTTGGTATATGTTGTAAGGTTTGACTTAACTGTAAGACTTTTTCCCCTTCATTCACTCTTCCCTATATTTAAGGGAAATGTATCGTTTAAGAAGGGTTAAGTAACCCTTGTCTATGTAAAGAGGGAATTAGCCTAGATCAGGAGGAGAACTAATATTCTCAAATCTATCTACAATACTTTCAAGCCTAATTTATCCTCTCACCCCTTTTGTTATCCCATGTAAAAAGCCTTCCTTTTCGAATTTAGAGTAATGCCCCCTTGTGTAAAAAGACCGCCAATTCCTACCCAAGCGACGCCATCCTTTGTGGTCACCCTCCCCTTTTTGGCGGGATCCCTGGCAATGGCCCTCGGCCCCTCACTGTCGTGACCCCAGGCCTACGAGAGAGACACCTACCTAACCTGTCTCTGTCATCATTCCCCGCTTCTTCTCCGGACTTAGGCTTCCTTTCCCTCCATTCAGAGGTTCGTAATTAAGGTTTATAGTGTTATAAGGTATTGCTTCTTCAGTTAAGTAAGTACTAGGTGTGTAATGTAGGAGGTATTGCTGTGATTGACAAATTTGTGAACTCGAGCCTACCATCGGGTTGGTCGACAGGCACCCCTCACCTGCCAAGTGCCTACAACCATTCAAATTCCCCCATTATCATTGTGTTCAGTAAAACTTAGTCTGTGCACCTTTGCTAAGTGTTTTTCTGATATTTTAGACTTTGTTATTCCAAATTAACGTCAAATTAACTTCGTGTGTAATAATTTCAGTCAGAGGGACGCCATTTGATGGCCTTCCAATTCTTGTGTTTTTCCATAATTCCCGACCAAACTTAGGCTAGTCTAATTTGCTAGTTTGTCTTTCACCGTTTTACATAATCCTGAGGTAGTGCGAGAACACCAGTTAAGAGTAGAATTGAGGACGAAGTTGATTAAAATGCTTTTGAAGCTTGACCGCCATTTTAGGATTTAGACCATCTCGCATTTCGGAGAGACGACCAGGTTGAGTAAATTACTAATGTAGCAGTTGTATTGTATGTTTAGAACTTGTTCATTACTTTGAGTTTATAAAACCATGCATTTTGGTAAATATGATTGTATTTTAACGTGTAAATCAGGAAAGGACATTCGTTTGAGATCGTGTCCTTGAGTTTTGGTTACCTTTCGTGTCTCCGACGTTCCAAAGTTAGGCCTATTCAGATAAGTATTTATAACTAACGTCTCCTAGGCCTGGTTATTGTTCATTTTAAATGTTTTTACTGGGTTATAGTGTAAAGCGTTACTTGTTATCTTGATTTAGAGGTCCTCATTTCCCAACCCCAGTACCGTCAAATTTCGGACCCCCATTGGGTCGGGTTTATTTCAGATGATTATTTGTTCTTACCTATTGTTACTTAAAGTTAACTTGTGAAAAGGCCATTTAGGTATGGGTACTTGCTGAATTATTATGGTAGGTTATATGATTTTACAAATTTAATTAGGCTACCTAACTTTCACCTAATTGGAAGTACAGTAGGCTATTATTAATTATTGTGCATTTAGAGTGTGTTATGAATATTGATTGCTATGATATAATTATGTTTGACATGGTCTAATGTACAGAGTTGCATTGCAAGGGATGGAACGCTGTAGTGAGATTCTGGGCAGCTGATTTCAGGGGATAAGTTACTCGAGTTACAGTAGGAATAACGTTTAGCTTTGTTTGAGCCTTGTATAGCACCCTCCGCATTGAGCAGTCCAACCTGTTAAGTTTGACCATGACAATTACCTTTGATTTATGCCATTATTGTATTGATTTGACTCCATAGATATGCTGTGTAATTATGTATTCCCAATTGTGTGTAGAGTACTGCTGAGTAACATATGTACCTGTACTTAATGAGAGGATCTTTGGATGCCTTAAGAGATTATTTCGGTACAGTACTGTAATGTCATAATTTGATCTGTCATTGTATTTCTGTACTTATATTAGCTCATCTATTTTATACGTTAATAGGAATCCATGTATTTTTATATGTTTATATTAGCCTATATTTTTATATGTATTTGTTTTAGTATTACTGTGTACCGTAATTAGGATATTGATTAACCCCATTATTAAGGGTTAGCTGTATGTCAACCGAGGGTTAAGAATTATATTAGACTTACCAGGGAACCAGTTTGGGACGGAGTCGATGTGATGCTGAATTGCTGATGGCGGAGAATCGGAGATTCACCCCTCCCATTGGCTGAGTGCAGGATGCTGAACTCGTGTACTGTACGTGGGTTCAAGGACCGCAGGAAGACGTATGATTACCCCCTATACCCCAGGATACGGTAGGCCGAAGAAACCTACAGGCAAGCCTGGCCGATACCGGTATCTAGCGGAATTGGGATGTATAATACTGAGAGGAATGGGGTGGATACAGACGGCAATATTAGAGTCCTACTCCTAGGTTAAGAGACTGTCCCAGTACGGTAATGGATTGGTCCCAGGTTAAGGGTATAGAGATAATTAGATACGGTACCAATATTAAGAGTTGTAAACGGTAAAATGTTCCTTATACTGTATTAATATCAAGCTTAAGATTACTGCAATATGTTTGTATCTATCCTCCCGTACCTATTTGGATCTAAATGTGTTGTCAGGATGGTAAATCGGAGCTGTCAGTAATAAATTGGTCTAAGAGTAGTACCGGTAGCCTAACCGAGTTAAAGTCTTGTCAACCAACATTGAAGGTGAAGTTCTTGATTGGTCTTTGCTAGCCTCCGATTTATCCTACTGTCCTAATGTACCTGAATAATGAGCATGAATCACGATGGCATAAAGAATAAGAAAACCATGGGGACGGCCAGTTCACCTGAAGGTGGGCGATCAAATAATTTGAATGAATTACCGTTCCCAAAAACATCCTTATGTGATATCTAGAAAGTAGAGAATATGCTAGGTCTCAGTGGGGTTTTTGTGGTTCTTTGGTCTTATCATCGTGTCGGAGTTGTAGCCTTTCCCCTTCCTCGAAGGATGTTGGATGTGGGTCAACCAAACAGGGTTGTCCTCTCGTTAATTAGAATGCAATAACGGGTTTGTCGTCATATCTTCCTTTCTATCCTTGAGTACCTATTTTCCACCTTCGCAGCTTAATCTATATCTTTTTCTGTCTCTCTCTACCTCTCTCTCTTGTTCGCAGCAGAAGGAGGGATGTGAAGAAAGATAAATACCTTATCCAATTCCCCCCCCGTTACAGTCTAACCTCTCATTACTGCTGACATGGGCAAGATGTTGACCCAAGAGGTTCGATATCTCAAGGGGATCGTGAACAGTATGGCCACCGTGTACCAAAGCATGGCGCGGAGGGGCAATGTGAAGGCTGTTAATATTCCTGAATTTATGCCAAACGCATGATATCGGGGTAGACGGGGAAATGGTGGAGAAATAAGTTTTCCAGGATTCGGATCTACTACGGATGACTTCTCGACGGAATTTAGCTGATAGTCGATTGTAGTGAGGTTTGATGGCACATATATCCATCAATAACGAGATGGAATGGCATAGAAGATTATCACGTAAAGGTAAGCGTGAACATAAAGAATTGTAACGTTTATTGAGACTATCGAGGCGGCGGCCTAATGCATGTTTACTTTTAGCAAGAGTGGATAAGGTGCTGTCCCACCAGGGGACTCGACGACGTAGGGGGGAAGAAGTCGTCTGGGGTATAGACTTAGTAGCTGCATTAGTAAAAAAATTAACGAGGAATGAATGCGTTTCATCAGGATCCCTTAAGGGATTAAAAGGTGGGATTTGTCTGGTGTGGAGGACATATGCGTCCCAGTCAGCTTTGTGGAAGTTATAGCGAGGGAGCGAAGGACATGGACGGAATTGCAAGTAAGACAGGATGACAGGAAAGTGATCGCTTGAGAACGTATCAACACAGACCCGCCACTCAAACTTATCAACAATTGCTGTGGAGCACAGGGTGACATCAACAGAGGAATAAGTATGATGGGAAGCAGAAAAGTAAGTGTGTGAGTCGGCCTCATTAAGGCAGCAAAGGTCACGGTACAGAAGCAAATGTTCAATCTGCGAACCGGCTGTATCAGGATTGGAGGAAGTAGGGTCCCATATAGGGCTATGGGCATTAAAGTCACCCAACAGTAAGATGGGAGAGGGTAGTGTAGAGAAAAACTGAGAAAGCAAGGAAAGGTCATAATTGTAAGCAGGTTGGTTATAGATATTGCAAATGGTAACAGAGTCACCATCGGGGATATGAAGAGTAAGGATAGTGTGCTGTAGGAAACTTGTACGAATGGGAAACAAGTCAAAAGTTACTCGATGATGGACATAAATTGCTGTGCCATATTCTCCATCAGGGGATAGAGAACAGCACACAAGGTGGTAGTTGGTGATGGATTTATCAT
The DNA here is from genome assembly GCA_032716605.1 of Paralithodes platypus. Classification (NCBI taxonomy): domain Eukaryota; kingdom Metazoa; phylum Arthropoda; class Malacostraca; order Decapoda; family Lithodidae; genus Paralithodes; species Paralithodes platypus. The sequence continues at coordinate 37,533,003 of CM064505.1, forward strand.
AATTTCCAATGTGTTGTAAACAAATACACATTGGATTATAGACACGGAGTAAACGCTGGATCTCGCCTAGATGGACTCTAGATGAGAGACCATTACAATTCCATTGTAGTATATAGGGATTGAACAGGTTAAGTGAGAGACGTCAGGTTACGTAAATTAACAGCACTGTTCGGCTGTTGGAGATGAAGAGGAACGGGTCTGGGGGGAGGGTCATGAGAAGGCAGGGAGTTTCGACGTGGACGGTGGGGGGACACATTAGAGGACAGGTCATGGAGGATAGTAGCTATCTTGGAGTGTGAAAGATCTGAACGTGACTTTAAGTGAAAAGCGCATAAGCACGAAGAGTTATGAGAGGCGGTGTTATCAGGGGTTGGTAAACGTCGGTCACGGAGAAAGGGGCGTATCAACGCAGCAACAGTGGATTTAGTGCGGGTAGGCGTCCGGCGATACTCACGCACAAAGCAGTCATGACAGCCGCAGTGGGGTGCATGGGAGCCCGAGGCAGTAACATTGATAGGTGCGTGAGGTCGAGGACGAGTAGGCGGGGGGGACGCAGGCGTAGAGGGGGTGTGGAGTGAGGGAGGCTGGGACGGAGAACCCATATCAGAGCGGAAGATGCGAGAGCGAGGAGGGACACGTTAAGGTTTGGGAGGCATAGGTCGGGCTGTGAGGGTCTTATGTTTTACGGAGGGAGATTGACGATCTGAGGAGGGAGAATGTAGAGCATCAGATCGGCGTTTACTGGTGGAGGGGGTAGAATCCATGACATCGTCAACATCGGTAGAGGGAGCCGGGGCAAGAGGCAAGGATTGAATATCAGTTACGGGTGAAGGGGACGCGGATGCTTTTGGGGTGGAGGCTTCATGAACAGGGGGAGGGGTATTCAGTGCATGAAATCGGTTGGAGAGGGGAACAGTGGCTGGACTAGGAAGGGGTGAATCCAACACAGCATCACTGTCCTCACGTCGTCGACTACCGGGAGAAACGTCAGTTGTAGGTGCACGAAGTCTAGCACTGTAAGTCATATCTCTAGAGGGATCTTTAACATCTCTTACTCTCAGTTCTTGCTTAGCTTCTCTGACAGACATGCCTGACCGACTAATGAGAAGCTTTAACTCAGCATTGTACATGTAGAACACACATTGCTTTGAGCGAGCATGGTGTTCAAGGCCACAGTTAACACACTTTGGATTGCCACAATTCCAACGGGTAGCATGTTTGACGGAGCTACAGAAGGCACACACCCGAACCTTCTTACACCTACCAGCTGAGTGACCAAAGGTGGAACAGTTTGTACATTGTAACGGTTTGGGGACATAAGGTCGTACTTCACGCCTTTGTCCTTCGATCCTGACGTCTCGTGGGAGGGAACGTCCACTAAACTTAATGCGAGCTATGCGGAGAGGATGAGAAGGAGTCGATTTGTTTGGGATACTATACAAATCAACGTCGTGCACATTTGGATAACGCAAGCGCAACGACGACAGGAGGGTCGACTTATCAGGAAGTCCGTCATGGTCATAAGTTGAGGGTAGAACAACAGTACCGAGGATGTAGTTGAGGTCGTTATGTTTCGTGACAGTAACAGGGATATCGTCCAATGTAGTAAGAGATAGGTATGTCTCAGATTGGGCACGAGTAGTGGTTTCCACAATCCAATCATTATTACCAGTCTCACGGAACGATAAGTCCGAAGTTGCATGCGCCGAGAGGAGGTTCTCTAACTTAGCCCCCGAGATGTAGGAAGCCGGTCGTATGACGAGGAAATGTGGCCAGTCATCATCGCCAAAAATTGAATCGAAGTGCCGGAGGGTGGCATTGGGGACAAACTGACGCCGAGGTTTCCGCTGATGTTGGGGGCCGGAATGAGGCATGTGAGGCTCCAGAGTTGCAACGAGTGAGGTGGAAGTAGTGGCTGAACTAACAATCGGCTGAAATGGTGGAGAAACAGTGTCGATGGGAGGTGAAGGGTCACCAACACTGGTGTCACTCTGCAGGTGGTCAGTGGAAACTGTAAGTCGGTTAACGGGTAGTGCTGAGGAGCAGGGCGTGTCAAGAGAACCCGGCACACCAAGGTCTATGGTTTGAACAGGAGACTCAACACAAGGAGGGTCTCTCTTATCTTGGGAGAGGGGAGGGACATTTAAATCATGAGCGGCAGGTGTAGTTGGGCTCTGTGGAGAGTCGATATGAACAGGGGCCATTGTAGGATCCACAGATGGAGGATGGGAATCCTTAGTCGTAGAAGCAGGTAATTTAGTATCAGAGCGTGAGAGAGCATCAGACTCGGAACAACTCGGAGGGGAGGTGTCCAAGGTGGTAGACTCAGAGGGCAGAGGAAGGTCAGATGGAGAGTCCAGGGGAATGCAAAGGTCAAGTACCGGGGGCGCCAAAGCTGGATCCAGGGGAGGAGGTTTGCATGGCTGATCCATGATGACCCTAGTTGTTTTTACTATTCTATTTTCATTTTATCGGAAATCAAAAAAGAAAGAAAAACATAACCGAGGGGAAAAAAAGAAAGAAAAAGAAAAAGAAAAATATGAAACAAAACAATAAATAAAGAACATACCAGAAGGGCCAACAGAGAACCCTCCGTCGTGAGTCAGGGAGCCCCAGCCTCTATACCGGTGGCGCAAACAGGGGCAGGTCTCCAGGGGGCTCATCCTCATACCCTACCCCCCTAGACTAGGGGGGATAGCACCAAAATGCACAGAAAGGCCAAGCTTAGGCAAAACCGCTATACTGGGACCGAGGGCAAAGTTAATTGCAATCATCCCCAATCTGTGCGTAATGGAGGGCAGCCGGACAGAAGCCAGGAAACCCACCAGAAAGGGAAAACGGACCCCTGGAACCGAGACGGTCCCCACTGATGGGCGACCCCAGGGGCATCAACGCGGGCAACCACGTCGGCGCTCCCGGGACCAGCCCCCTCGGGCGGTGAGCTAGACCGCCACGGCCCCTGTAAACGGAGAGGAGCCAGTTCCAGACTCAGCGAGGGAAGGCTCTCGAGCCTAGCCGGCACAATTTAGTTAAAATAGGGAGGAAATCCTCCGCAAAATTAACCCTTTATTAGCGGCGTGCATCATATGTCGAGTGAAAGAAATTTGGACTATGTGGCGGCTCACACCATAAGTCGTGTGGCAATTTCAGTACGTAATGTTGCTGAGAGAGAGAGAGACAAGTGGTGGCAGGAGAGTAGCGAGCGTATGACTGCTCCAGACCACCGCGGTGGACCAACTGACCAACTGACACCCTCCTCCACCCTCTCTACATAGTGAAATGTATGGGGAAAGTACCGAATTACATGGTTGTTGCAAGAAAACTAGCGGTCATACAAGGATCGTTGTGGTGTCATTGGAAAGCTCTGTTTATGCCCTTTCAGGGATAGATACTTGTTTTACGCTCTGGGTCTTATTTAGGCATGAAAATGATCACGTAAACAGCCCTATTTTGGGTAAAAACACCCCGCTGGTGGCTACATATTATTTACCGCCTAGGCCGCTCATAGGTGTTAAAACAAAAATGGGAACACGAAAAACTTCGTCACCGGGAGGTTCCGTTTACCCCAATGACGACGGGGGGGGCACTTTGTCCACAACGCCGATTGAATCCCTGCCCTAAAGAGAGTGACACCAACGACCCCGCTTCAAGCCCCGCCACCACAACAAGGTGGCTCCCCATTGGCGGGGGGTAGGTCTACAACAGGGGAAGAAACTTGTAGGACTGCTGAGAGTAGTAATAAAGATTATGATGGTGAGCATGGAAGCAAATTCACTACATGATAATGTGGCAATCTCGACATGGACATTGTTGGAAAGACAAATCAAGAGTGAGAAGAGTGGAAATTAGTTACTTGTGAAGTGCTTGTGAATTCACAAGGAGATAGGCAGACAAATTAAGACGTAGGCTATGTGAATGATGTGGTGTGGATGTGCTGGAGAGTGTAAAGAGGAACACCATGAAATAGTTTGGTCATGTGGAGCGTATGATGAGAGAATTAGTCAATAAGTGTAGGAGAGTGAGGTGGAAGAGCAAAGAGGGAGAGGCAGACCGAGAGAGAGGTTGAGGGATGGAGTTTTGAGGTAGCCTATATGAATGAAACTGAGTGGTGATGGGTTGGAGGAGAGCTGGCAGATAACAGAGATGCATTCATGTACAGTAATTCATTTGTGGCTATTCCCCCCCCCTCCCCCCTCCCAGGAATCAAGGGGTTAGAGAATAGATAGCTCTAGAAATGTAATAACCTAACTAACCTAGCCTAGTTAGTTTAGATTGATAATGTAACTTAGGTTAGGCTAGGTTATTAACCTTTAAACGGCGAAGCTATGGTATTTGAAAGTGCCCGCTAGGTGAATGTATTGAGGCTCATTCCCGACAAAAATCGTAATTATCCGATATACAGTATATTGTTATTACTTATTCATATGTGATTATTTTACGTTTATTATGAAGATATTACCATGTAACAGCACTAAAACAAGTGAGAATAGTATTTGGGGGGTGAAAAAGATGAAGTACTGTACCTGTATTGCCGACCGGTTCATTCATGAGGAGAGCCGGCGCGGCGCACACCCTCCCCCTCTCACTTATCGATCGACACGGACGCCTTGCAAGTGAAGTCTCTCTCTTGCTACGATCTCTACAGTATATGCCTCCCCTTCGACCTTAAAACCGGGTGGGGGATATTGGCACAGAAAATAAAGCGATAAACAAGGGAATAAGATGAAAATTAGGTGATAAATGAAGGGGGCAAGGGCCACATAAGAAGTGATAGGAGGTATGGAGGGGATTTATGTCACTTAATGACATATTCCTTCGTTTTGAGTGCCACTGGGGGTCTTTCAACTCGTAAAGTGCGCTGCGCAGCCCCTGTACTATACCGTATACACCATACCCCTGTGCGTAGGTATTCTGATTAACCCAGTGAGACCCAGCGTCGCATGTGATGCGTCGGCAGTATTTGATCACCAACTCCCAGAGACGCATCACGTGCGTCCGACATATTAAAATCAGTTACGTGGCTCGTAAGGTAGGAAATGGCGGGAGAATAGGAGGGGGAGGTACCGTAGTGTGTGTGGGAGCCGGGCCGGTAGGTGTGAGCGGGCCAAGACAGCCGCGCGGCTGGTGGTGGTGGGCTTAGTGGGGATACTTTACACCCTTAGTTCACCGCCACTTTGAACCTTTATTACTCCGGTCGTATGGGAGCTAGAGGCTTGAGATTTATGTGAGACACTCCATAGGATGTATGCCGTACAATGCCATACTCAGTTTTCACCCTAGTGCTCCCGGGCGGGTGGTCATGCGGGGGAGACAAATTTCGACCCCCCCCCCCCCAAATGACTTTTTTTTTTTTTTTTTTTTTTTTTATTCATTTCTCACCATTCTCTTCCATTTTGGCTCAACACATTTTTTTGAGGCTTCCCCCCAAAAAATATCCGAGGTGATTTTTTTTTTTTTTTTTTTCATTTCTCATCCTTGTCTTCCATTTTAGCAAACAAAAAAAAGAAGTGAAAATGGCTTGGGACTGGGGTGAACAAAATATTATAACTAGCCGGGGATCAACGGGTTAATTCCTCACAAAATCGTTAATTTACCATAAATATAATTAATACTTATTTATATGCGCCTATTTTACGTTTAATATGAAGATAGTAACATGTATAACAACAATAAAACAAGTGGGAATAGTGTTTGGATGGTCAAAATCGCGAATTATTACCGAGCGGTTCATTCATCAAATGTGAGCCAGCCGGCCGTACACCCTCTCCTCTCGAGGGCTGAGGCCTTACTGACTTACTCCCTCACACTCTCCCAGTCTCCCATACGCAACACACTCGCTAGTCACATGACAACACCATGGAACCGGCCTGGAGATGGTGACAAGAAAATATACCAATGAATAAGGAAATAACAGGGAAAATAGGTGATAATTGAAGGGGGGGGGGACTTTGCCATGTGAAGGAGTGATTGGAGGTATGGAGGGGAATTATCTCACTTAAACACCTTTTTTTTTTTTAAAGTGCCACTGGGGTGTTTTAAATGTGTTTTTTTAGGCCTAGGATCATAAGTCACCCCACAGTCGCCCAGTAAAACCTCGTAAGAGTCTCCCCGCAGCTGCTGGGTTAAAAGTATTTTTTTTAGGCCTTGGATCTAAACCCTTTCTCTGCGGGCATATTAGGGCTATTTAGGGCATATTCAGGCACTCCTGGGCCGGTATTTATAAAGCACTTTTAGGCTTAAAAGTAGCTTTTAAAGATGGCGCCAATTTTTAACCCAGTGAGACCCAGCGTCGCACGTGTTGCGTCGGCAGTGTTTGATCACCAACTCCCAGCGACGCATCACGTGCGTCCGACATATAAAAAACACTTACGTGGCTCGTAAGGTAGGAAATGGCGGGAGAATAGGAGGGGGAGGTACCGTAGTGTGTGTGGGAACCGGGCCAGTAGGTGTGAGCGGGCCAAGACAGCCGCGCGGCTGGTGGTGGTGGGCTTAGTGGGGATACTTTACACCCTTAGTTCACCGCCACTTTGAACCTTCATTACTCCGGTCGTATGGGAGCTAGAGGCTTGAGATTTATGTGAGACACTCCTTAGGATGTATGCCGTACAATGCCATACTCAGTTTATACCCTAGTGCTCCCGGGCGGGTGGTCATGCGGGGGAGACGAACTATTGAACCCCCCCCCCCCAAATGACCGAAATGAGTTTATTTTTGTCTTCATTTCTCACCATTCTCTTCCATTTTGGCTCAACAAATTTTTTTGAGGCTCCCCCCCCCCCCCAAAAAAAAAATGTCCCGAGTTTTTTTTTTTTTTTTTTTTCATATCTCATCCTTGTCTTCCATTTTAGCAAACAAAAAAAAGAAGTGAAAATGGCTTGGGACTGGGGTGAACAAAATATTATAACTAGCCGGGGCTCAACGGGTTAAAACTTAAAAGTTGGGCAAAAAAAACTTTTAGCGGCTAAAAGTAGCTTTTAAACCCAGCGAAAACTAAAAGCTCCCCTTGGGACTGTTAGCGCTTAAAAGTTACTTTTAGAGGACGATGAAGATGATTGAATAACAAATCCGCCACCCCCTGCCAAGGAATGTTCATGTTAGAAAGATTAATTGGATTAATAGGCCTATAGCGAGTTAATCGAAGTACACCATTTAAACCATGAAGGAGACAGAAGAACAAAGCTCTTAACCCAGAGATGAAAGTGTGTAGGCCTAGTACCCTACGTTATTTGGCAACGGTCAAAATGTAACTGAATGAGTAACTCATGGTGGTATGATTGTAGGTTAGATATATTATCAAGTGCAGTATGTTAGGTAACTCTTGATTCTATCCATAAATTCCATATACCACCCCGCACATCATACTACCCAAAGGTGATCCACTGTGTGTTCTCCAACAAATAAGCTATATTAGAAAGTAACCTACCACCTTATATATCAACCTACTTTAACCCTCCAGCCCCGGCTACGCATTACATAAATATTCCCCGAAACCCGGGTGTTTTGGCCGAAAAATGTCTAGGCTAGGCTATCGTATCTTTGTTATTCTGACTGCTTCCGCATTCCCGCGCATTCCCAAGCGTAGCCGTGTTATTTACCTGTAGAATGGCGTTAAGTAGAGCTCTCTAAGTCAACTGGTGCAGTTGTGATGATGATTTCATTGGAGATAACTTTATGGCAACAACAGCCACTTTACACTACTTTTCGATACTTAACAACAACATACAGGCACACACAAACAAGCGACGCTCTCCTTCTTGTGGCCGGAGATGCGGGGCGTCGGTCCAGCAGGCTGTTGTTTAAATGCGTCGGACCGACGCCTCGCACACCAAGCTCACAGGCTTTCAACCATTGGGCGTTAACCCGGGAGCTGCGGGGAGACTCTTAAGAGTTCCCCCGGCGCACTGCGGGAAGACTCTTAAGAGTCAGAGAAAATAAAAATCAACTTTTGACATCGAAAAAAAAAAAAAAAAATTTATATTTTTTTTTTTTTATTTTTTTATTTTTTTTTTTGGCCCCTGGGCCATGCAAAATCTCAGTCCTCTACCTCCCCTCCTTCCCCACTTTCCTCCTCTCCTTCAGTTATCACCTATTTTCCCTGTTATTCCCTTATTCTGAGGTATATTTTCGTGCTAACATTAGAAATCCGATTGGAGGGTGTGGTCATCACTGATAGCAAGCGAGTGCAAGAGAGAGAGAGAGAGTATCGATCGACTGTGTCTCAGTGGCCTTGGGGGAAATTGGCGGGAAAGCAGATTGCCTCACCCATACATTATACAACTCGCGGGCTATATCTCCGATTTTGACCATCCAAACGCTGTTTTCACTCGTTTTATTGTTGTTTCAGGTTAATACCTTTATAATCAACCCATAATAGGCGCATATGGATAAATATTAATGCTATTAATGGCACAATGAATATTTTAGTGACGGAAACACCTCAAATACGTCAGCACAGGGGGACGTTTCCAATTACCCCCATGCGCACTTCAGAGGTTAAAGAGCCCTTCCGGGCAGCTCGTGTATGCTTTTTTATGGGCGTTCAAGAGCCCTTCCGGGAACAGAGGGTTAAACATTTCGATTCATACTGTATATATGTCCGACTACATTTTTTGCCGCGGTCGGTCTCTCTATTTTTAGATGGGTAAATCCTCCTCCTCCTCTGCCCACAACCTCGACAGTTCCAGCGTCCTCGTTGACAAATGCCTATACTGTACTTGTTGGAAGAACACTAACAAATAGACCAAATTAAAGGAGTGTAGAAGGACTAGGGAATAATATTGGATTGTCACAAGATAGGCCTATTTCATAACATCCGAGAACAAGTAGCCTATTTGCACCCTATTTTTTCGCAAATTACCGTAAACTGGGGTGATTTCGGATAGGATAAGGATATTATGGGGGATAATTTTAGGAGGCTTCCTGGATTACGGCGCACGGCGCATTATCACTACACATCACTTGACCTAGTTAAATCTCTACAATGTGTTTACAGTCATGAGAAATTGTAAAAAACAAACTCGAAAAATTTCCGAAATTACCCCACTTTACGAATTGTGAAAACTCGCGAATTTGGCAACTATTTCAGATGCTGCCACACCGGAGTATACAATTGTTTTGGTATGGTAAATATATTACCCTTTCAATTTAGCAATATATAATAGATTTCACAATAACAAAATATTGCATAATTACCCTAATGTTTTATAGTAATTAGTATATGCAATTAGAAGCCTATACTTACCTATTAAACGTTATTCATCTATTGTAATCTTGCTAGATGTAGCGAACTAGCGGTTGTGGCAGCCTTCTTAACGCTTCCACTAAAAGCTGCTTTAAAATGTTTTATGAATAACTTTTAAGGATTTTCTTTTAGTTAAAATTACTTTTGGGGAAATTTTTAAATTATTTTATAAATACCAGCCCTGAATGATTAACCCTCCAGCCCCGGCTATGTATTATATATATATTCCCCGAAACCCGGGTGTTTTGGCCGAAAAACGTCTAGGCTAGGCTGCCGTATATTTGTTAATCTGACTGCTTCCCGCATTCCCACGCATCCCCAAGCGTAGCTGTGTTATTTACCTGTAGAATGGCATTAAGTAGAGCTCTCTAAGTCAACTGGTTGATTTGTGGTGATGATTTCATTGGAGATAACTTTATGGCAAAAACAGCCACTTTACACTACTTTTCGATACTTAACAACAACATACAGGCACACACGAACAAGCGATGCTCTCCTTCTTGTGGCCGGAGATGCGGGGCGTCGGTCCAGCCGGCTGTTGTTTACATGCATCGGACCGACGCCTCGCACAAGAAGCTCACAGGCTTTCAACCACTGGGCGTTCAAGAGCCCTTCCGGGTACCTGTTATATGCTTTTTTATGGGCGTTCAAGAGCCCTTCCGTGGTGAGAGGGTTAATCATGTGTCTGCATGAAATTAAATGTATTCAGCCGAAAACAGCTTCAAAATTACACCAGAATGAGCTTCATAGCTCGCGGGGTTCACCCGCAGTGCTACCATAGACATTGGGAAAAACTCGCTATTTATGAGCAATGTAGCGCTATAATGCCTTTGGCAGCACTGCTGAGACCCGGGGTTGGTGTCTCAGTGCACAGACGGACGTGCTGGCAGTCGGAGGTGGGTCCCTCGCGCTCCCGCCCACTGACACTTGATTTCTACGGCTTTGACAGGCTTTAAAAGCCTGGGGCGGTATTTATAAAGCACTTTTAGGCTTAAAAGTAGCTTTTAAAGATGGCGGCCACTTTTAAAAGATAAAAGTTGTGTAAAAAAACTTTTAGCGGCTAAAAGTAGCTTTTAAACCGGGCGAAAACTAAAAGCCCTCCTGGGGACTTTTAGCGCTTAAAAGTTACTTTTAGAGGACGATGAAGATGGTTGAATAACAAATCCGCCACCCCCTGCCAAGGAATTTTCATGTTAAAAAGACTAATTGGATTAACCTAAGAATTGCGCATGGGGGTAATTAGAAACGTCCCCCTGTGCTGACGTATTTGAGCTGTTCCCATCACTAAAATATTCATTTTACCATAAATAGCATTAATACTTATCCATACGTGCCTATTATGGGTTGATTATAAAGGTATTAACCTGAAACAACAATAAAACGAGTGAAAACAGCGTTTGGATGGTCAAAATCGGATACAGGCCGCGAGTAATATAATGTATGGGTGAGGCAACCTGCTTTCCCGCCAATTTCCCCCAAGGCCACTGAGACACAGTCGATCGATACTCTCTCTCTCTCTCTCTCTCTCTCTTGCACTCGCTTGCTAACAGAGATGACAATGCCCTGCTTGCAACTCGCTAATGTTAGCACGAAAATATACCTCAGAATAAGGGAATAACAGGGAAAATAGGTGATAACTGAAGGAGGGGAGGAAAGTGGGGAAGGAGGGGAGGTAGAGGAGTGATATTTTGCATGGCCCAGGGGCCAAAAAAAAAAATATATATTTTTTGTTTTTTTTTCTCTGACCCGGGTCTCTTAACCCGGTGAGACCCAGCGTCGCACGTGTTGCGTCGGCAGTGTTTGATCACCAACTCCCAGCGACGCATCACGTGCGTCCGACATATAAAAAACACTTACGTGGCTCGTAAGGTAGGAAATGGCGGGAGAATAGGAGGGGGAGGTACCGTAGTGTGTGTGGGAGCCGGGCCAGTAGGTGTGAGCGGGCCGAGACAGCCGCGCGGCTGGTGGTGGTGGGCTTAGTGGGGATACTTTACACCCTTAGTTCACCGCCACTTTGAACCTTCATTACTCCGGTCGTATGGGAGCTAGAGGCTTGAGATTTATGTGAGACACTCCTTAGGATGTATGCCGTACAATGCCATACTCAGTTTTTACCCTAGTGCTCCCGGGCGGGTGGTCATGCGGGGGAGACGAACTTTCGAACCCCCCCCCCCTCCCCCAAATGACCGAAATGATTTTTTTTTTATTTTTGTCTTCATTTCTCACCATTCTCTTCCATTTTGGCTCAACAAATTTTTTTGAGGCTCCCCCTCCCCCCCCCCAAAAAAAATGTCCGAGGTGATTTTTTTTTTTTTTTTTTTCATTTCTCATCCTTGTCTTCCATTTTAGCAAACAAAAAAAATAAGTGAAAATGGCTTGGGACTGGGGTGAACAAAATATTATAACTAGCCGGGGCTCAACGGGTTAAGAGTCTTCCCACAGTTCCCGGGTTAATAGGCCTATAGAGTTAATCAAAAGATACCATATAAACCACAAATGAAACTTAGAGGAACACAGCTCCTAACCCCGAGATGAAAGTGTGTATTACCCTACATTATTTGGCAACGGTCAAAAATGTAACTGTATGAGTAACTCACGATTGTAGGTTAACTATATTATCAAATGCAGTATGTTAGGTAACTCTTGAGTGTATCCATATACCACCCGCACATCATACTACACAAAGGTAATCCACTGTGTGTTCTCCAACGAATAAGCTATATTAGAAAGTAACCTACCACCATATATATCAACCTACTTTAACCCTCCAGCCCCGGCTATGTATTATATATATATTCCTCGAAACCCGGGTGTTTTGGCCGAAAAACGTCTAGGCTAGGCTACCGTATATTCGTTAATCAGACTGCTTCCCGCATTCCCGCGCATCCCCAAGCGTAGCTGTGTTATTTACCTGTAGAATGGCATTAAGTAGAGCTCTCTAAGTCAACTGGTTGAGCTGTGATGATGATTTCATTGGAGATAACTTTATGGCCAAAACAGCCACTTTACACCACTTTTCGATACTTAACAACAACATACAGGCACACACGAACAAGCGACGCTCTCCTTCTTGTGGCCGGAGATGCGGGGCGTCGGTCCAGCCGGCTGTTGTTTACATGCGTCGGACCAACGCCTCGCACACGAAGCTCACAGGCTTTCAACCACTGGGTGTTCAAGAGGCCTTCCAGGAACCTGTTATATGCTTTTTTATGGGCGTTCAAGAGGCCTTCCGTGGTGAGAGGGTTAAACATTTCGATTCATACTGTATATATGTCCGACTACATTTTTTGCCGCGGTCGGTCTCTCTATTTTTAGATGGGTAAATCCTCCTCCTCCGCCCACAACCTCGACAGTTCCAGCGTCCTCGTTGACAAACGCCAATACAGTACTGTACTTGTTGGAAGAACACTAACAAATAGACCAAATTAAAGGAGTGTAGAAGGACTAAGATATAATATTCGATTGTCACAAGATAGGCCTATTTCATAACATCCGAGAACAAGTAGCCAATTTGCACCCTATTTGTTCGCAAATTACCGTAAACTGGGGTGATTTCGGACTGCGGTCATAACTTCGGACTTTGGCGATAATAAGTAATTAGCCATTGTCATTATATAACATTATATAAACACTTTTACCATACAAGTCCGAAGTTTTCCACTTTTCAAGAATACTTCGGACATCATTTAGGATAAGGATATTATGGGGGATAATTTTAGGAGGCTTCCTGGATTACGGCGCACGGCGCATTATCACTACACATCACTTGACCTAGTTAAATCTCTACAATGTGTTTACAGTCAGGAGAAATTGTAAAAAACAAACTCGAAAAATGTCCGAAATTACCCCACTTTACGAATTGTGAAAACTCGCAAATTTGGCAACTATCTCAGATGCTGCCACATCGGAGTATGCAATTGTTTTGGTATGGTAAATATATTACCCTTTCAATTTAGCAATATATAATAGATTTCACAATAATAAAATATTGCATAATTACCCTGTTTTATAGTAATTAGTACTGTATATGCAATTAGAAGCCTATACTTACCTATTAAACGTTATTCATCAATTGTAATCTTGCTAGATGTAGCGAAATAGCGGTTGTGGCAGCTTTCTTAACGCTTCCACTAAAAGCTGCTTTTAAATGTTTTATGAATAACTTTTAAGGATTTTCTTTTAGTTAAAATTACTTTTAGGGAAATTTGTAAATTCTTTTATAAATACCGGCCCTGGCCCGGGCAGGTCCTCCAAAGGACAGTGTGGGCTACCCGGGCGATCTGGCCGAAAAACGTCTAGGCCTAGGCTACCGTATTTTTGTTAATTTAACTGCTAGAAATTTCCCACACATCTATAAACATAGTGCGGTTTCCAATCTGTAGACTGGCGTTAAGTAGGGCTCTCTAAGTCAACTGGTTTAGTTGTGATGACGATTTCAGTGGAGAGCATTTTCAGGCGATGTTAGCAATACGATGATCTTTTCACTACTGAAACAACGACATACAGACATACAATAACAAACGAGTCTTCTCCTTCTTGTTTTCGGAGGTGCGGTGACGCAACGATCGGCTTTGTTTACATGCGTCGGACGCACGGCGTTCAGACCAAGCTGAATAGGCTTTCAAGCTTACTATCTCCTGAAAGGACACCCGGGCACCTGCCCTTATTTCGTGGTGTCCTTTCACACCGACACCCAGGGAGGAAGGGTTAAGGGCAATGTGTAGGTTAAATTAAGTTAAATTAGAATAAGAAGGTACGGCACCGGTAAGTATGGTTGGACTACACTCTGGAGTCTGGAAATCAGTTACCCAGGTCTTGGATTTTTTTTTTTTTTTTTACTTTATTTATCAGGTAATTAATCAAAATAGCAAACAAAATCTAACCATGAAACTTGAGCCAGTCTTTAAATCGAAATAGGCCTACTGAAATTAACTGAGTGGATGAAAAATTAGTAACAAAAAAATAACTAGGCCTAACCGTAAGCATTATCAGTTCACAAATAATTAGCCTAGGCTTCAAGAAATATTAAACTAGGCCTAGGCCGGGGCTAGTCTTAACCCTTAACCATCGGCGCTCGACATATGTCGAGTGCAATTTTGAGCACGTAATGTGCTCTGAGAGAGAGCTGAGCAGTGCGATGAGCGTAGATTGCTTCCTGACCGCTCGCCACCACCGCCGTGGGTCGACTGAAATTTATTACACCCTCCTCCACCCTCTCTACACAGGGAATTATGTAAGGAAATTACCTTATTTTAGGGTTTTTGCACTTGTGTTGCACGATCGTTGCAAGAGAACCAGTGGTCGTAGAAGGATGGTTCGGGTGTCATTGGAAAGCTCTGTTTACGCCCTTTCAGGGATAGATACAGTAGGGTCTCGCATAAAACGAGAAATTGGTCGATAAACGAGGCCGTTCTATGCGATTTCGTTCTATGTGAACACGGCATTTTGGTGGCCCAATATGGTCAATGTTCACTGTAAGCGTAAATTTCCGTCAGGAGCGTACGATATTTCGGCGCTCTATATTAATTTCCGTCAGGAGCGTACGATATTTCATACGATTTGTACGATATTTCGGCGCTCTTTATGAGAACTCCTCGGATTTGCCCCACTTTGGCGGCGGACTCGTTTTATGTGATCACATTCGTTCTTATCGAAAATTAAATATTAATATTTTAGGTTGCTCGTTTTAATCGAGACTCGTTTTATCTGAACACGTTTTATGCGGGACCCTACTGTACTTGTATTACGTTCTGGGTCTTGTTTATGCATGAAAAAGAGCACAGAAACAATCCCATTTAGGGTAAAACCACCCGCTTGGCGGGTAGTAGAAGTTACCGACCCACCCGCTCGTAATGTGTTACATACATACATATACATAAAATTTTAAGACTGAGTGTTCCACACATCAGTGCAGTTTCAGTCTCTTGTCCTAATGGCGGCATTCCAGGCAACCCTGTTAAGGGCTGCTTCACTTGTCAAGTTCTTGGATTTGAGATCGGCGCGTATAGTCCGATCCCAGGTCTTCCTCGGTCCACCCCTTGGTGCAGCTCCCTCCACAATCACAGACCTGCATTTTTTCACCTAATTTTGTTCATCCATTCTCTCCACATGTCCATACCATCCCCGTCTACTTGTACGCATCACCTCGCTAATACTCTTTATACCTAAACGTCTCCTCAGCTCAACATTTGTTATTCTATCCTGTAGCCTGGCCCCACACATCCATCTCACCATTCTCATCTCATTACGCTCCATTCTGTTGACATCCTCTACTTTAACGGCCCATGTTTCTGAGGCATGTACGTCATTGCACTTCTAACACATGAGGCATACACCTTTCCCTTCAGGGGGAGAGGCATTCTTTTCATGGTCAGGATTGGCATCAATTCTCTGAACTTCCCCCAGCCACACCTAATTCTAGCAACAGTGGCAGCCTCGGCCCCACCACCGGCAGAGATGGTATCTCCTAGGTAACAAAACTTGTTCACCAGCTCCAAAGACTCATTTCCAAAATTCACAGCCACAGGATCATCACTTAACACAAGCTCGCCTTTGCACACTACGCACTCAAATTTCTCTATTTCTGACTTATCCTTCGGCAGGGGCCCCTTTATTCTACTACAGCGCTTACTCCCATGGTGTACCCAACATCGACAGATGCTACATTGAATTGAGTTAACGCCCACTCCCTTTCCACACACTGCACATGGGTATGCACCGCTCTTTTCCACATTGCCTCTTCTCAATCTACAATGCATAACCTTGGTTTTGTTAACCCGGTGAGACCCAGCGTCGCACGTGATGCGTCGGCAGTGTTTGATCACCAACTCCCAGCGACGCATCACGTGCGTCCGACATATAAAAAACACTTACGTGGCTCGTAAGGTAGGAAATGGCGGGAGAATAGGAGGGGGAGGTACCGTAGTGTGTGTGGGAGCCGGGCCAGTAGGTGTGAGCGGGCCGAGACAGCCGCGCGGCTGGTGGTGGTGGGCTTAGTGGGGATACTTTACACCCTTAGTTCACCGCCACTTTGAACCTTCATTACTCCGGTCGTATGGGAGCTAGAAGCTTGAGATTTATGTGAGACACTCCTTAGGATGTATGCCGTACAATGCCATACTCAGTTTTTACCCTAGTGCTCCCGGGCGGGTGGTCATGTGGGGGAGACGAACTTTTGACCCCCCCCCCACCCGCCCCCCAAATGACCGAAATGAGTTTTTTTTTATTTTTTTATTCATTTCTCACCATTCTCTTCCATTTTGGCTCAACACATTTTTTGAGGCTCCCCCCCCACCCCCAAAAAAAATGTCCGAGGTGATTTTTTTTTTTTTTTTTTTTTCATTTCTCATCCTTGTCTTCCATTTTAGCAAACAAAAAAAAAGAAGTGAAAATGGCTTGGGACTGGGGTGAACAAAATATTATAAATAGCCGGGGCTCAACGGGTTAATATTGACTCTTAAACCCTTGCTCGCCATGCCCTCTCTCCACTCTCTGAATTTGGCCTCAGCATCCTGCATACTGTCAGCTATTAGGACTAAATCGTCTGCATAAAACAGTTCCAACGGGAGTCCGCCTCTAAAAACTCTAGACAGCGCCTCCAAGACCATAATAAAGAGGAGGGGGCTTAACACTGAACCCTGATGGACTCCAACACGGACTGCGAACTCATCACTCAGTACACCCTTCACCCTCACCGAACTTTGCGAATCCTCATACATCTTCATTATCACACGCACCAGCCACTCTTCCACACCAAGTTTCCTCATAGCCCACTGCACAACATCTCTAGGTACCCTATCAAAGGTCTTCTCCAGGTCCACAAACACAAAGTAAAGATCCCTGCCTTTTGGTAAGTATCTTTCCTGTATCTGCCTGACTATATAATTACACAAAATTTGGTCGAGGTTAACATGCGTCACCAATTCATGTACAGTACCTCGAATCCTCGATAATTAGACTATGTCATATATACCCTTACGTAGCCAGTAGCCTATCCCACGGCACTGAGTCTAATAGAAAATATTATTTCCGACGATAATAGGCTCAAGTTCTTAACATATATTACAGCAAAAATTACATAGCCTATAGGCCTATGATAAAATCACCGTCCACCGAGCTGCCTGCATTGGAGAGTAAAAGTAACCTTGTCCATACATAGGCTATTACCTGGCTACTGGTAAGTAGGCTAACAGGCTAACACTGTCAAATGACTGTACAGTACTAGTGTGGGGATCGGTTTTTACACCATACCCGAAAGAGGATTTATGGAGCTCCGATCTTACTCTCAACCATCTGAACAATTTTATCAGCACACCTAAACTTTGTTAAATGCGGAAATAGCCTCACAAAAATATCATGCCCTGGTGGGGGCACGAACTCTCGACCCTTGGGTGTGAGGCAGACACCTTACCAGTTAGACCAATAGAGATATCCCACTTGGCCTGTTCGGCTCAGGGTATTTCCGCATCCGATGTGTTTTAGGCTAGCCTATTTTCACTGACTTTACACTACTTCACCTTCCGGGAAGCGAAAGCTCCGAACAGAGAGGAACAAGCTTGAGCCGAATCGACCGAGAGTCCGTCAGAGAGATGAACGGGAATGGTGAGTCAACTTCACTGAGCGGTGCATACACGCACCTACAACTGCCCAGTTGGCAACTCGCTTGGGCGGCTGGCAACTCCACAACCCAACCCAAGCGCGTCTCACATACACTCCCTGGTCTCTCCTCTCCCCTTCCTTGCCCTGTGGGGATCGGTTTTTACACCATACCCGAAAGAGGATTCATGGAGCTCCGATCTTACTCTCAACCATCTGAACAATTTTACCAGCACACCTAAACTTCGTTAAATGCGGAAATAGCCTCACGAAAATATCATGCCCTGGTGGGGGCACAAACTCTCGACCCTTGGGTGTGAGGCAGACACCTTACCAGTTAGACCAATAGAGATTTCCCACTTGGCCTGTTTGGCTCAGGGTATTTCCGCATCCAATCTGTTTTAGGCTAGCCTATTTTCACTGACTGTACACTAGGTAACGACAATGTCAATTAATCTAATAAATTGAGTCATGAAAGACTTTTTAGTAGGGTATAGGCTAGCCTAAAGCTAGAAGTCTAACTACTATAATATTATTCTATTATAGGCCTAGCCTATACAAAATATGATAATTATAGGGAATAGGCTCGCAGCCTTATTATACATAATTTATTAGGGACAATGTAGGTCTATGGAATCCTTATACTGTACTACTGTAGTAACTGTACTCATGTATAATCCACTGTGGGAGAATAATTTTGATCATATTTATAAAACCCAATATTAATAGAAAAAACGCCCATTCTAATCACTCTCAGAGCTCTTTCGGACATCCTCACGGTTTACAAACTCCTTCTTTATGCTTTTTTTTTTTTTTTTTTTTTTTTTTTTTTAAAGAGACAATGAACGGAGGAAGGAAAAACACAGATAAAACAAAAAGGTCCATGTGCCTAAAGGCATCCTCCATTCATAAAATGTTTGTAACAACTGGATTTAAACATTTGTAGATTGTAAGTTTGTGGAAAGCAATTCGAGGGAAGTGAATTCCAAAGAGTAGTAGCTCTGGGGATAAATGAATTCTGATAAGCAGAAGTTCTGCATTGTGGAGGAGAAAGTGTAAATTCATGGGCGCTCTCAGCTGCCCTAGTTCTACGCGGAAAGATGTGGAGAGGCGGCACAATTGAAGCAAGTTCCTCGGAACAATTGCTGTGAAAATATCTGTAGAATAATGCAAGGGATGCAACGTTTCTTCGTATGGATAATGTAGGAAGGTCCTGTGTGATTGCAGGGTTATTGATTAATCTAATAGCTTTATTTTGAATTTTGTCCAACTGCCTCAATGCAACCACTCCACTTCCACCCCACAGAGGTGAACAGTAATCCATCTGAGAACGCACATAAGACTTTTATATCACGGCCAACTGCTCGCCAGTGAAGAATTCTCGAACTCTGTACAGGAGTCCCAGTTTTTTAGAGGCATTCTTAGCAATGCTTCTAACATAATGTGTCCAGCTCAAGTTAGTAGTTAATGTTACACCGAGAATGTCAATACTAGGGGAAGTGGGAATATTTACATCATTAAAAAATATATGGGAGTCAGTGAGATTCTGTCGGTTAGAAAATTGAATGTATTTGGTTTTCTGTGCATTAAAGGAAACTAGATTCTTTTGTCCCCATCCATTAATTCTAGAAAGGTCCTGGTTCAGAGAAATTGCAGTGTTTATTTTTGAATTTATAAGATCGGGTTGGGTGAAAGAATTGGTAAATGTGAAGGAACTGTGGAGTGTTGAGTCATCTGCGTAGGAATGTATTGGATTATGAGTGGTAGATATGAGATCATTGATATGAATGAGGAACAGAATTGGGGCCAAAACTGATCCCTGGGGAACACCAGCATTTATTGAGTGAAATTGATATTGATATAATCGATATTTACCTCTGCTGGCAACATCTACTTAGCCTAGATGACGATTTCAATCATTCATGGGGCGGGGGGCAAAGCCCCCCTCAACCCATTGTGTATCCCACATTGAAATTATAACTACGCTATAACCATGAAAACACTAATTTCTCAAAAT
This sequence comes from Paralithodes platypus, assembly GCA_032716605.1. NCBI lineage: Eukaryota > Metazoa > Arthropoda > Malacostraca > Decapoda > Lithodidae > Paralithodes > Paralithodes platypus. The sequence goes on from CM064505.1 coordinate 37,552,856, forward strand.
TTGGAGGAAAAAACATGAAAAATAAGCCGTGCGAGCCTATTCCCTATAATTAACCAAAATATAATTTACAAGTAGACCTAGGGCCCTAGGCTAGGCATTAACTAGGCCTAGGCTAACTAGACCAAACTGATAAATCTGTTCAAACACTAGCTTAGCCTACCGTACCACAATAGGTTATGCTAGCTTAAAACAATCCAAAATAGCCTAGCTGTCTAGGTCACATAATCCAAGAGTCAAGTAGGCTAGCCTAAATCAGGCTAGGTTTAGCCTTTAGGCCTAGGAATAGGATACTTACACTTTTCATGAAATCCTGGCAGCAGTTTCAAGCAGGAATCTGATTATCTTCAGGATCATCAGGATGAAAGTCCAAGGTTTCAATGTTCAGACACTGAATGCCACAGTGGCAGTGTAAATAGGCCTATGTGAACTGTGCTCAACTTAGCCTAGTCCTTAGATGATCTACTCACTACTAAGAGTATAAAAATATGGTGATTGACTAGTACTGTTACTTCTCAGTTCTCACTGTCATTTAAGTGACTTAATTACAAGCCAGCCACCTGTGGCTGAGCAGCTGGTTGACCTGATCACATATCTCACATTTGACATACATACATAACAATAAGACACTACTTATGAGTGACACAAGTGACTTGATAGATTGTTTCACCTTTTAAGAGGTACAATTTTCTATACATTGTGTTATTTCCAACTGTAATGTCACACTAATACACATTAGAATCCAGTCACAGTGCAGAAAAAATGGCAACTAGAATTATTTCTCAAAAAATCTCGCTCTTAACCTCTGAAGTGCGCATGGGGGGTATGAGACACCTCTGCCTGTGCGCACGTATTTGAGCTGTTTCCATCACTAAAATATTTATTTTACCATAAATAGCATTAATACTTCTCCATATGCGCCTATTATAGGTTGATTATAAAGGTATTAACCTGTTACAACAATAAAACAAGTGGAAACAGCGTTTGGATGGTCAAAATCGGCGATACAGACCGGGAGTTACATAATGTATGGCTGAGGCAACCTCCTTTCCCGCCACTTTTCCCCAAGTCTGGAGAGACACTGTCGATCGACACTGTCGATCGATACTCTCTCTCTGAGGACTCGTTAGCCTTGGTCGGCAACTCATCTAGGGGAGACAACCTTATACAAATCCGGGTGGATGGGACTCGTCAGCCTTAGTTGGCAACCTGTCTAGGGGAGTAAACCTGATACAAATCCGTACTGCTTACCTAAGGTTAAGGCAGGTTAGTGGATGGATTAGCCGACCACCACTGTAGAAACATAGTGAACAAGATACACAGAGGGCCTCGGAGTCGGACGGATCCTAAATTGAGTGGTCAATCCTGTAAGTCCTTCACTAAACTGGCTCGGGTTGTCCCTCTCACAGGGAATAGGTCCGCTTGGGGGCATTCTGTGTATGGCCACCCTCGTAAGGGGAGTAAGGCGTCCGGCAATAGATAGATAGATTAAGAGTCTTCCCACAGTCCGCCGGGGGAACTCTTAACCCTCCAGCCCCGGCTACGCCTTACATAAATATTCCCCGAAACCCGGGTGTTTTGGCCGAAAAAAGTCTAGGCTAGGCTACCGTATATTTGTTATTCTGACTACTTCCCGCATTCCCACACATCCCCAAGCGTAGCTGTGTTATTTACCTGTAGAATGGCGTTAAGTAGAGCTCTCTAAGTCAACTGGTTGAGTTGTGATGATGATTTCATTGGAGATAACCATATGGCAAAAACAGCCACTTTACACTACTTTTCGATACTTAACAACATACAGGCACACACGAACAAGCGACGCTCTCCTTCTTGTGGCCGGAGATGCGGGGCGTCGGTCCAGCCGGCTGTTGTTTACATGCGTCGGACCGACGCCTCGCACACCAAGCTCACAGGCTTTGAGCTCATGGGTGTTTAAGAGCCCTTCCGGGCAGCTCGTGTATGCTTTTTTATGGGCGTTCAAGAGCCCTTCCGGGAACAGAGGGTTAAGAGTCTTCCCGTAGTTCCCGGGTTAATTACTATAAAAAACAGTAATTAACAGCATGTGTCACCACGCCTGAACGGCCTCATATTTAACACTCTGGAAAACACTTAAAGCGGCGTTGACACCCAAATTATCCAATGTGCGCATTCTTATCTATACCCTTCTACCTAACCTGTAACCAATTTTAGACCGTCAGCTTATAATTTTAATGGGTTTTTCAGACTTCACAGTAATTAAGAAGGACCGATTAGAGTATAACCCCTTGTCCAACTCTCGGCGGGAGGCTTCTTCTTTTTCTGCTTCTCCAATAAGGACAATGAACTCTTATAAGGGGATCATGTATAATATTGATTATCTTAGGATTCAGTTCTCCAATTTTGGGATCTAGTAATATCTGAAACTTGTCTCTGATATTATTTTGTCACTTATACTAAATTAGTTCGTCTATAATGTGATATGGTGAGTTCGACATTTACGAAATATGATAATGTGGCTAATTACGTTGTACTTGGAGTGTTTATGTGTTGAAAACAACATATAATAAGCAATTACAGTACAGTATATATATTTTTAATTATCATTCAGTTACAGTTGGTTTCTATAAAACAAAAATTATATTTTAGTGTAGTATTTGTCGAGATGTCGTAAGGAGCGAATGCTTCAATCACATCAAAACAATAAGATCGCATACAGTCACAGACAGGCTGATTAAAAGCTTTTCACGACTCCAAGCTTAACAAGAAACACGCCTCCAAGCTTAACTATTTGTAGGTAGGTTAGTAAATATACTTATTAGTTAATGTTCATAGATCTATTTAGCTATAAATTGTACCAAGAACGCGTGTGTTGTTCACTGCTGGGCTGCTTCGGTCCTCCAGGCTCCGAACGATCTCAAAATAGTAATTAAGAACATTTTCCTTTCGTCGGTAGTAAGATATAAAACGCCCTATTTTGGCACACTGCGCTAGTGGGGAGGGCTATGAAGATTAGGGAAATTGCGGGGTAAAAGACGAAAATTCACACCCCCACTGGTTGGGTATTAAAAATAATAAAAGATTGACGGCCGCCGAAGGAGAAAGTCGATGAAGTCTACGGTGTTTACTCCTCAATATTCAGCTTTGGCTGTCGATAACAGGAGGTAAATATTAACTTTTTTACAACAAGTACATACTAGAGGCATTGAATTCGCCACCAGATGTCTCATTGTCAACTGAGAGACACGGGAAAGAGGTCTCCCACTGCAAGTAAAAAAAATACAAATGGCAGCGAGAACAGAGAGCGGCCATTGAAACATAAATACCTATTGAATATATTGTATGATAGTTTCCTGAAGCTGACACGTAGGCCTATATGAATATCTTGGAAAAAATGTGCTAAGGCTAATCACATATGCCATCAAGATTAATTTTTTACCTATATTAATGCGTGTGCTACATATTGACCGGGTTTTCATATGCACAAAGGAGTAGGCCTACTATTTAACCCACTGAGCCCCAGCTAGTTATAAATAAATGTACCACCAGGGCAGTGTGCCAAAATAGGTTGTTTTATATCTTACTACCGACGAAGGAAAATTTTCTTAATTACTATTTTGAGATCGTTCGGAGGCTGGAGGAGCTGAGCAGCCCAGCAGTGGACAACACACGCATTCTTGGTACAATTTATAGCTAAATAAATCTATGAACATTAACTAATAAATATATTTACCAACCTACCTACAAATAGTTAAGCTTGGAGTCGTGAAAAGCTTTTAATCACACACATTAGCTCCGGACCTCCCTATCTGTTACTCTGTATGCGATCTTATTGTTTCGATATGTGATTGAAGCATTTGCTCCTTACGACATCTCGACATATACTGCACTAAAATATAATTTTGTTGTATAGAAACCAACTGTAACTAAAGGATGATTTAAAACAAATAATAATTGCTTATTACATGTTGTTTTCAACACATAAACACTCAAAGTACAAAGTAATTAGCCACATTATCATATTTCGTAAATGGCGTTAAGCACCGAAGCCACCATACCAAATTATAGACGAACGAATTTAATATAAATGACAAAATAATATCAGAGACAAGTTTCAGATATTACCAGATCCAAAAATTAGAGTACTGTACTGAATCCTAAGATCCAATACTATACATGATCCCCTTATGAGTTTATTGTTTGGTGCCTTCAGGTGGAACTGGTCTGTAACTTTTATCGGTCTTCCTTAATTACTGTGAAGTCTGAAAAACCCATTAAAATTATAAGCTGACGGCCCAGAATTGGTTACAGGTTAGGTAGGAGGGTATAGATAAGAATGCGCACGTTGGATTTGGGTGTAAACGCCGTTTTAAGTGTTTTCCAGAGTGTTAAATATGAGGCCGTTCAGGCGTGGTGACACAAGCTGTTAATTACTGTTTTTATAGTAATTAAGAGCGAGATTTTTTTAGAAATCTTTCTAGTCGCCATTTTTCCTGCACTGTGACTGGATTCTAATGTGTATTAGTGTGATATTACAGTTCGAAATAACTCAATTTGTTAGTAGTCTTGGCAAATCCAACGTCAAGGCTATTAACCTAATTGCAATGACGACTTGTCTATTTTGACTGCTATGTCGTCATTCCAACCGCGGTTAAAAAGAAAACGTCTAGAGTCTACTCCTTATCTTGCTCTAGGAGACGTTGTACATTAACCAAATCTACCACCGAAGGTGAAAAAAGCATAGAAGAGAAGAAAAAGGGGTTTACCTTAGTTACCGCTCAAGGCCCATCCCGTATTCCGTCATGCGCAGATCCCTGTCGAACGTGCGCATGAGCGACCCTCTCTTGTCATCATTTTTTCACGCGTCACCATTGTTGAGTCCGCTTTTGTTGTGCTCCTTCAATTCACCCTGTTTTAGGTTTGTTTCGGCTTTCTGGCCTTCTTTTTGTTAGACAGATGTTACGTGATCTAGGGCACACGTAAATGGGCTCCTCAGTGTGTTTAATGGAGACGCGTGTGGAAATAGCTACCGAAGGTACGGGGGCGCCTGGCGTTCCTCGTGTGTGTTTTTCATTCCTTTCTCTTTTCATATTCTTTTTTCCTGTTAGTCTGGGCATAGTTTAGCTTTTAGCTAATTTTAGCCTAGCTTGTTTCTCATTCAGGAATTGCTATGCCCCTATGAGTTTTCATATTTTCATAGCCTAGGTGTACAGTTGGTTCACAATCTGAGATTTCGTGGTGGCGGTGCTGTTTGTAGGGTGTGTCGGCCGCATTATTAGCGTTATTCCCGAGTCCCCCCTTTCGAGCCTTCACTGTGTCTCAAGGGCCTGGGCGCTTGGTGGTTCGTGATATCCAGGGGTACCCCACGGGGGCCCCTCCTTCACACCACAGGGTTTTTCGCCCCTGACACATTCTCTCCTCACGGCTAGGCCACCCTTTTTCTCGCCAGTTTCATTTACTGGTTTTTGTGTTCCCTTACTGTTTTCACCTCCATCCTTTCATACCCTTTTGCCCAATCCTGGGGTACCCTACGGGGGCCCCTGTTTGTGCCAAACCACCCTTCCTGCCACTTCTCCTCATGGGCTTTGCTCTATCTCTGTGGGTTGGGTGGTTCCTGGGGGATGTGCCTCCTCTCCCCTGGTGTGTCTTCCTTGCCTCTCCCTTGACCGGTTGAGTCAGGATATTATCAAGGAAGACACTGCTCAGCTTGATGGCCATCGTCGCTTGGAGTTCATAAGGAGATGACGCTTTTTTCTGGGCCTCTTTTGGTATTCCCTAGACGCTCCTCTCGCTTTTCGGCGCCGGACCATCTCGGCCGGTCCCGCAAATTTGCGGGGTGCTCGATTCGGTCCTCAGACGTTTCGGCTCCCCGCAAATTTGCGGAGATCGCTGGGGGGTCTCGCGGTGAGGCGGGAGGGTTGTGTCGGTACAGTTATGCCTCCATTGGCCCGCAAATTTGCGGTTATAGTTGGCTTTCACTGTGACCCTTTTTTGTGTCGTCTTGTTGCCTGATACTATATTGGTGTATGCACTTTCCTGGTGTTATGGACCCTGCATGTGAGGTGTTGAGTGGTGGTTAACACTTTCTCCATCTTTGCAGGTTCTGCTTGTGCTCTTCTGCCTCACCCGCCCTCCTCACCTCCATCGGTGCTCCCGGTTTAGAGTGAGTACGACTTCCAGTTTGCATGTGTGTTCCTGTTTACCCATGCTCATTCCCTGGTTTTTATTGGACATTATCTTCACTTACTCCGTCAACGTGCTGCTTATGGTGTGTGTTCTTCCGTTGCAGGTGGGATGCCTTGCTTTCGCCAGGGCTGTGGCTCCCCGTGCTTGGAATGCCACAGGTCCTGCTTACGCCACTCTCAATGTGTGTCCTCTACGGCCTACCTCCCTGCTTTGTGTGGCCCGTGTATGGACCTGGTGGATGTGGTGGACCATCACCCTGGTTCCTCTGACGCGGCAGTGGCCTCTGCATCCCTTCAGTCTGTGTGGGCGGTGGTCTCCCACCACATTAGGACTGTGGGCCACCGTTCCCCGGCCTTTGTTGACGACCGGATACGCGTCGCCCTGGGCATCCCTGACCCGTCTGGAGGCCGTTTACCTGGCCCTCTCCCTGCTCGGGCCCTCCTCCCTGAGTCCCGTGGTCGGTCGTCACATCGTCGGGTGGATCCCCAGCTCCGTCCACGCTCTCGCTCTCCTCGTCGCCCGTCCTCTACTGCCCCTCCTCGTCCTCCTGATCACCTTGACTCCGCCGTTCGCCCTCGTCATGGTTCTCGCCCTGAGGCCGGGGTTAGCGTCTCTGCCCCTGTACGCCCTCCCCTGGCCTCTCCGGATAGGGGCTCTACTACCTTCCGCCCGCTTCCCCTGCACAAAAGACGTCCTCTTCATTTGTCCTCTATGCGCGCGGATGTTCATGCTGTAGCTGGCCCTCTGCTCCCTCCTCCTACTCTGTCCAGGGGGGTCCGCCAGGATGTAGTTGCTTCTCCTCCTACTTCTCCTGCTTCGGTGCCTCTTCTTCCTTCACGGTCTCGTCCCAAGGTGGAGGTCCCTCCCTCCTCCGCCTCGGTGTCGGGCCGCCCTGTTCTCTCAGCCCCGGGGATCCTTGCTCTGTTTCCCCCCGCGGCTCCTTCTGACCTCCTTTCACCCGGCCAGCCTTCCCACTCCCGTCATCCTGCTCCTCTTCCTTCTTCTATCCCTGATCTTCGATTACCGGCTCCCCGAGGGGGTACCCCGCCGCTTGACTCGGTAGAGTATAGCGAGGTTTCGGGGTCCCCTTTCTCGGGGGCTGACGTGTCGCTGGAAGAGGGGGATGGTGATGTTTCCCCCTCGGGCGTTAGTGATCGGGGACGAGACCCTCAGGAACGCCACGGCCGTCGTCGCTCGCCTTCTTTGGGCCGCGACGCTGCTGTTTCGTGTCGTGGGTCTCGCTCTCGCTCACGCTCGCCCCTGCGGGCCGAACTATCTTCGGGGGGGTCGCCTCTCTCGGATCGATTTTCGGCTATGCAGGGGTGGGTTGTGTCACACTTCGACGCGCGCTTGGAGGCGATGCAAGATTCCCTCTTATCGCGCTTCTTGGCGGTGACACAACCTCAGCGCCTCACCCAAACCTACCCCTGCTTTGGTCCCCCTCCCCTCTGCGGTGGACCACATTCCTTCTCGCCCTGCTTCTCCGCCTGCCCGGTCGTCGGCTAGTACTGCTCCTGCCCTGGCTCAGGTGGTTGCCCCTACTGTCTCCCATGCGGGGGTTCTCCGTCTGCTAGGGCAGGGTCCGCGCTTGCCCCCCATCCAGAAGGCCAAGGTCCCGTCGCGGACTATGCCGCTCCTCTATGGCTCCTTGGCTGTTTGGAAGGGGGTGCAGGCCTCCCACCCGGAGCGTGCTACCGACTTCCCGTCAGGTGAGAGGGCCCTACCTTCGGACTGGTCGGTCCAAATTAATGATAAGATGCAGTTCAGGGCGATCAGGGTGGATGGTCAGGTGGCCGACGTGGAGGTGCGGGCTTACCCGACGAGGACTGACCTTCAGTACTTTTCGGTGAAGCCCAAGCCCCCGTCTGCTCCTCGGACTAAGCTCTGGTCAGACTTCAGCCGCCAGGACATCCTTCAGGATGTTCAGTCCCTGGCTGTGTTGACGGGACTGTCCTCCTATGGGACGGGTTTGTGCGACGACGGTAAGCCTGGCTTAGCCGTCGTGCTCGATAATCCTCTCCCATTGGAGGCCTGGTTTGCGGAGGCCTTAGAATTCGCCAACCGTTCCGTCGACAGATCTGTTTCAGTCCCTCCCCCGGAGTCGTCACTGCTTTTGCCTCCTCTTGTATCTGTCGGCGGATTGGATGGCAAGTTCTGGTCCTGGATCAGCGCGCCCAAACTTGAAATTTGTGCTATTGCTAACCCGTTCTTCTCCCACCCAGATAAGTCCTCTGTCGACAGGGATTTTACCTTGCGGCAGAGGGTGGCGAACTTATTGTCTTGTCTTTTAGGTTCCCTCCAGACGTCTGTTCACCACCTGAGGCTTATCGAGGCGACTGCACGGGTTTGGACCACGTTCGGCGGATCCACCTTCAGCTCGCGGTGTCTTTGGTTCCCGAGCTGAAGGCGGTTTTGTGCGAGGCAACTCGACAACGCCAGACGGTAAGGTCCTCGTTCTGCCGGAAGGCCCCCTTGGATATTCGTCAGGGTTTGTTATACTCTGAGCTATATACATCGGGGCTTTTTGCGCAGGATGCTTGGGAACGCTACGCTTCTCTGTCAGCGGACCCTGCTTACGACACGCAAAGACGCGCTGTGTCGCGACCAGGGTCTTCGCAGTCCCGTCCTTCTGCCGGTCCTCTTCGGGGTGCTGCCGCCAATGCTGCCGCCAAGAAAGGGCGCAGGAAAGGGAAGTTGCCGGCCAGAGCGTCGGTTCCGCCTCGCACTTCTGCTCCTGCTCCCTTTCATCCCCGCCGTGAAGGGGCTGGCCAGCCTTCCACTTCCGGCCGCACTTCGACGGGGTCAGACACACGACGGACAGGGGATGGGGTGACCCGCCCTTTTCGGCGAGGTGGGGGGGGTAGAGGTGGTCAACGTGGCTCTTATGACCGCAGGGACCGTACCGGGGGACCCTCCACGTCAAAAAATGTGTAGGTTCTCCAGGTCGGTCTCCTCCTTGTTCTCCTTCTCGCCTCGCAGAAAGGGTCGCTCACCTCATCTCGGGGGCTCCCACAGGTTGTTTTCGCCCTTGCGCCCCTCGGTGGCCGCGAGGGACGTGGGGGCGGAAGATTGCACGGAGGGGTCTCACCTGGAGATGGAAGTCCAGACCCCCACTCAGCTCTTGTCAACGAAGCCGGCCTGTCTCTTCGGAGGTGGCCGACGTGATTATGTCCATGCACGAGCAGGGAATCGTCAAGGAGGTGGAAGCCGGTCAACCGGTTTTCCTCTCCCGTGTTTTTCTGGTACCAAAGAAGGACTGCGACGCGATGCGACCGGTGGTGGATCTGTCGGCCCTCAACGGGCACATCGTGAACACACGGTTTCGGATGCTGACGGTGCACCAGGTACGACTGGCCCTGCGACCTCTGTCGTGGGTGGTGTCGCTGGACCTCAAGGATGCGTATTGGCACGTTCCTATCCATCCTCGTTTCCAGCGATTCTTGGCCGTTCAGACTTCCGATCGTGTGTTCATGTTCGACAGACTTCCCTTCGGTCTCAACATCGCGCCGCGGATCTTCTCGAAACTGGTGAAGCAGGCTCTGGATCCTCTCCTGAGGAGCGGCCTCCAGATCCTGTTTTACTTGGACGACTGGTTGATAGTTTCAGACACCCTAGAACAGTGCATCCGCGACACCCTCACAGTAGTTCTACACATCACACAGTTAGGGTTCGAAGTCAATATTCCCAAGTCACGCCTGACCCCGTCGCGTGTCGTGACGTGGGTAGGTCTCGAATGGGATCTGTCCAACGCTACGGTAACCCAGAGTCAGCCAAACGCGGTGAAACTTCGCAGGAAGGTCTTCGCCGTGTTGCACTCGGTCTCCCTCACGAGGAGGATCTGGGACTCGTTAGTGGGTTCACTGAATTGGGCTGCTCTGACCATTCCCTTAGGGAGGCTCAGGCTGCGCCGTCTAATCCTCATGGGCAACAAGGTGTTTCCGTTGGCCCCTATGGATCGGCTCATGCCGATCCCGCGTACCATTCACAGACACTTAGGACACTGGGTTGCTCGGGGCACGCTCTCTGCGGCTGTGCCCTGGACCGCCCCCCCGCCGACGATCTGGGTGGATACCGATGCGTCGAGCGAGGTAGGGTGGGGTTACCAATCCAACCTGGGACATCAACATCACGGCAGATGGGTGGGACACACACACCTACACATCAATGCCCTCGAACTGTTGGTTCCCCTGTTCTTCCTGCGGGACCACGCGCTGGCCCTTCGGGGCCAGTTGGTGGCCTTCCGGATGGACAATCAGACAGCTGTCCACTGTATCCAAAAGCAGGGGTCCTCCAGGTCTTTGACTCTGTTGGGGATCTCCGAGAAGTTGTTCTTCCTCGCGAACCGACACAACATCTCCCTGCATGCCTCCTACCTGCCCGGGCCTGCCAACCTATGGGCGGACGCCCTGTCGAGAGGACAGGGCGTTCTTGTAGAATGGGCAATGAAACAGACTGTATTCGACGACCTCGCGGCTTCCTGGGGTGTTCCGGAGGTCGACTTGTTCGCATCGAAGGAGACGCGCAAGTTGCCTCGGTACCTATCCCTCCGGACTCGTACTCCGGAGGGGGGTCCGGACGCTTTCATGGAAGACTGGAGCAGGTGGCAGTCGATATACATATTTCCGCCACCAGACGCACTGTTGATGTGCAAAGTCCTCGCGAGGCTGCGGCTGTACCGCGGCAGAGTCTGGCTCATAGCTCCTCTGTGGCCGGCCCAGGCTTGGTACTCCCAGTTGAAGCGGTGGTGCCCGAGTCCGGTCCCTCTCCCTCTCTCACACTTCCACTTGAGCCAGGTTGGAGACCTACGGACCTCGTTGGCCTTCGCATCGTGGATGTTCGTGAGGCACGGTGGCTCCCAGTCCACGGACGGGACCTGACTGACTTCCTGAAGCGTTCATGGACGTCTTCGACTTGGGGGACTTACGAGTCCCACTGGAGGTCTTTTACTAGGTGGATACAGGACACTCGCCAGACTGTTAGCTCTCCTTCCCTCGTCCTACACTACTTGTTTCACCTCTTCCGTACACGTCGCTTTCAAGTCAACACTATACGTAACCACTTGTCTGCCATCCGGGAGGTCTTTGAGTCCGTCACTGGGCTGGTCGTTCCGCCGAAGGAGCTGGATTCCTTCATGAAGGCTGCCTTCAGGGAGCGCCCGCCTCCGCGCCAGATCCCTCCTCAGTGGGATCTGGAGCGTGCTCTGGACCTTCTGGCTTCACACACATATACACGGGACACTACACCGGTTCAGTTGCTCGAGCGTACACTCTTCCTTGTCGCTCTGGCCACTGGGCATAGGGTGTCTGAACTAGCTGCCATGTCGCGGTCCCAGGAATGCATGCGATTCTCCCCGTCCTTGAATGTCGTCACGTTAGCCCCCTCCCCTCATTTTGTTGCCAAGAATGAGAGAGAGACCCACATTTTCAAGCCTTTCACCATCCAGGCTTTAAAGCGTGGGCATACTCACCATGTGTTGTGCCCGGTGCAGGCCTTGCACTCCTATGTTGAGTCTGTGGCGCCGACTTCGGGTACTGCTGTGTGGGTGTCTCCTCGGACTGGTGGGAGGCTCTCAAAGGTACAGATAGGACGCCACATTTGTCGGGTCATTCGTGCCAGTAACCCTGCTTGTCGGGGTTCTGCGCACGATGTGCGGTCCTTTGCTGCCTCCTTACGGTTCCTGCAGACTCGTTCGTTGCCTGACGTCGCCTCGGCGGGTTTGTGGTCTTCTGTCCATACCTTCGTCTCCTCCTACCTCTCCATGTCCATTGTTAGACCCCCTCGGCCTGTGATAGCTCTCGGGAGTCGTGTTTCCTAGAGCTCTGGCGAAGTTGCCTGGTCTTCCCCCCTTGTCACTCTTTCTTTTACTTTGTTTTCTTTGAAAGGGGGGGGGGGGGGAGTACGGATTTGCAACACTGGATTGCAAGTTTGGGATTATGTTATATGTATACAGTACATAAGTGTTTTTTTGCCAACTTGAAAATTGTGTTTTATTTTTGTGTTCCATGTTTTTGTTCGTTTTGGAAGAAAAGGGATTTTGTGTACAGTACTTTTTGGTTTAAGACGAGTCTATGGTTTTGCATTACTATGAATGACGGGCACGTGTTAAAACTGCTCTTTTTAGCTACTCCTCAGTTTTTCACTCTTTTATTAAACTCTCTTGTTTAACTTGTGTTTCTTTGTCATTCATAATTTTGTCTTATGCATTGTTTTTTTTGGTATGTTGGGCTTGGATGTCCTTCTCCTATTTGTTATGCAGCCTTGACGTTGGATTTGCCAAGACTACTAACAAATTGGGAGGTTTGACGTACCTCCCAACCTACCAAATAGGAAAACCTACTATTTGGTAGTAGTCTTGGAAAATCCAACGTACATAATACCCTCCCTCACGCCGGACCCCTGCCCATCCGCGTTCTTCTGCTGACGTGAGATGTGATGACAAGAGAGGGTCGCTCATGCGCACGTTCGACAGGGATCTGCGCATGACGGAATACGGGATGGGCCTTGAGCGGTAACTAAGGTAAACCCCTTTTTCTTCTCTTCTATGCTTTTTTCACCTTCGGTGGTAGTTTTGGTTAATGTACAACGTCTCCTAGAGCAAGATAAGGAGTAGACTCTAGACGTTTTCTTTTTAACCGCGATTGGAATGACGACATAGCAGTCAAAATAGACAAGTCGTCATTGCAATTAGGTTAATAGCCTTGACGTTGGATTTTCCAAGACTACTACCAAATAGTAGGTTTTCCTATTTGGTAGGTTGGGAGGTACGTCAAACCTCCCAATATATAGAAAATTGTACCTCTTAAAAGCTGAAACAATATGTCAAGTCACTTGTGTCACTCATAAGTAGTGTCTTATTGTTATATATGTATGTCAAATGTGAGATATGTGATCTGGGCAATCAGCTGCTCAGCCACAGGTGGCTGGCTTGTAATTAAGTCACATGACAGTGTTAAGTGTTAAGTTAAGACAGTGAGAAGTAACAGTAGCCTACTAGTCAATCACCATATTGTTATACTCTTAGTAGCCTAGATCATCTAAGGTCAAGGACTAGGCTAAGTGTAGCACAGTGCACATATTTACACTGCCACTGGCACTCGGTGTCTGAACATTGAAACCTTGGACTTTCATCCTGCAGATAATCAGATTCCAGCTTGAAACTGCTGCCAGGATTTCATGAAAAGTGTAAGTAGGCTATCCTATTCCTAGGCCTAAAGGCTAAACCTAGCCTAATTATAGGCTACTGTACTTGACTCTTGGATTATGTGACCTAGACAGCTAGGCCTAGGCAATTTTGGATTTTTTAAAGCTACAGTGGTCCCTCGCGTTTAGCGGATTTCAGCTTGGCGAAACACAGTAGGCTATTGGCGATAGGTTGGATATGGTACCAGAATCCGAATTTGGCGCTTCAAATACACTTTTGGCGAGAATGCTGACGTCACGGAATGGCGTCGGCCCAGAATGCGCCGCCCGCAAGCTAGTCTCACCAGGCCTAACTCTAAATAATTCATGGTAAATAAAATCTGTTATCTATTATCTATTGTCTTTTCTATTGCTGTTAATGTTTCATGTAGGCTACAGTAGAGCGCCGTATTGAGAGTTACTCTTAGGCCGAGGCTAGGCTATAGATAGGCTTAGGCCTACTCACAAAACCCTAACTGAGCTGCTTGGATAGCGAGAATATCCCAGGTATATTTCATAAACGTATATTAACAGAGTAATCTTGACCAAACCGATTTGTGAACCTCATATCTCTTGTGTTTTGCTTTGTTTATTGTGCCGAACAGTCTGCGACACACAAACACACACATAAGAACATAAGAAAATGGGAGTCTGCAGAAAGCCGATTGGCCTAAGCAAGGCAGATCCCTGTCCCACACAACCCCAGTTCAATTACAAAGCCCAATTATAGGCTCAACACTCTAATACCCTGAGGATCATCTTACCAAAACGGTTAGAGATTAACGCAGGATTATGGGGGTATGCAGAGTGCTGATTGGCCCAACCCGGCTGATCCCCCTTCACACCCAACCCTTCTCGTCCATATGCTTATCCAATTTTATCTTAAAGCTCCCTACCATTTTAGACCCCACTATAGCACTTGGTAGTCCATTCCACCCATCTACAACTCTGTTACCAAACCAATATTTGCCTATATCTTTTCTGAAACAAAATTTATCTAATTTGAAACCATTGGTACGAGTTCTTTCGCTATCACTGAGCTTTAGTACATTTGTCATGTCCCCTTTGTTAATCCCACTAACCCACTTGAACACCTCTATCATATCCCCTCTAACTCTGCGTCTCTCTAACGAATGTAAACCTAATTTCTTCAACCTTTCTTCATACGAAAGATTTCTAATATTATGGATCATTTTTGTCATTCTACGCTGTACTCTCTCCAATGAATCTATGTCCATTCTGTAATAATGACACCAAAATTGGACAGCATAATCCATATGGGGTCTCACTAATGACAAGTAAAGTTTTAAGATAACATCAGCAGTTCTGTTATTCACACTCCTAGAGATGAACCCGAGAATCCTGTTTGCCTTATTACGAACGCTTATACACTGTTTTCTAGGCTTCAAATCATTGCTAATTAAAATGTAAAACTTGCAAACTAAACAAACCAAAATTGGGACAAGGACAATATAAAGTCAAATTAAATTATCAAAATCGCTATGTGGAAACAACGCTTACTAAAATGAAAATTATTAAATAAAAGAACACAATCCACCACATAGGGTGTACATTACTACATGAGCAAGTTAATCTGTTTCCCAAGCAAACTAATCGCACATATAACAACGCACTATCGTCACGTTAAAGGAAGTAGTCAAGTTTGGGAAGTCCGGGACGTTCTGGCAAATTTTTACTAAACTCTGCATGAATAAAGAAACTAAATGTTAAATGTCAAAATATTATTTAAAATCAAATTTGCAACATGACAAGACATTAACAATAGTACAAAATACAAATATTGATAAGATAACTATACTATTACAAAATAATATATAAAATACAGTACAGCACTCACTAACGATAGTGCTATCGGGTAGGTACCTGTAAGCATAGCATGCCTCAATAACTACCCTACAAATAACCTACATTTATAGCACAAATAAACTAAGGAAATCGCAAAAGTAAGCAATTGATACTATCGACAATGAATACATATAAATAAAGACAAACAATTGCAAAATATGAAGTAACAACAGATTTAAACAAAGAGTACTCTTTTAACAAGAACAATAAATTTAAAAAATCAATATTAATATTAATAATAGAAAAAGAAAAAGATAAACAATAAATACAGACAAAAAACAATAAATACAGACAAAAAGTAAGCAGAGGTTATACAAGAAACTTCAAGTTAAAAATGCTTGATTAAAATTATTGATGTCAAATTTTGGAATACAGTCACAATAATTGACCCTAAAAAGATTAAATTTATGGAACAATTTACTTGCCTCAAAACCTCTGTCCACTAAGAGTCTGTATAGTAACCTAGCTCTAGCCCAAAAGTCATCTACTTTAGTGCAGATTTTACAAAATCTTATTAATATTAAAATATTATTAATCTTATTGTTTCGATATGTGACTGAAGCATTTGCTCCTTACGACATCTCGACATATACTGCACTAAAATATAATTTTGTTGTATAGAAACCAACTGTAACTAAAGGATGATTTAAAACAAATAATAATTGCTTATTACATGTTGTTTTCAACACATAAACACTCAAAGTACAAAGTAATTAGCCACATTATCATATTTCGTAAATGGCGTTAAGCACCGAAGCCACCATACCAAATTATAGACGAACGAATTTAATATAAGTGACAAAATAATATCAGAGACAAGTTTCAGATATTACCAGATCCAAAAATTAGAGTACTGTACTGAATCCTAAGATCCAATACTATACATGATCCCCTTATGAGTTTATTGTTTGGCGCCTTCAGTTGGAACTGGTCTGTAACTTTTATCGGTCTTCCTTAATTACTGTGAAGTCTGAAAAACCCATTAAAATTATAAGCTGACGGCCCAGAATTGGTTACAGGTTAGGTAGGAGGGTATAGATAAGAATGCGCACGTTGGATTTGGGTGTAAACGCCGTTTTAAGTGTTTTCCAGAGTGTTAAATATGAGGCCGTTCAGGCGTGGTGACACAAGCTGTTAATTACTGTTTTTATAGTAATTAAGAGCGAGATTTTTTTAGAAATCTTTCTAGTCGCCATTTTTCCTGCACTGTGACTGGATTCAAACAAACACAGTCTGAATTTTCTAATTCTAAATTCTAAAATTTTGATAATTTAATTTGACTTTATATTGTCCTTGTCCCAATTTTGGTTTGTTTAGTTTGCAAGTTTTACATTTTAATTAGCTAGTTTATATTTAACATTTGTATGCATCTTCCCTATCTTTAATACCTTGCATTTGTCAATGTTAAACTTCATCTGCCAATTTACTGACCATTCATGTAAGGTATCTAGATCCCTTTGGAGGCACTCTATATCGCTATCTGAATCAATTGATCTCCCCATTTTAGTATCGTCTGCGAATTTACTTATCCTACTAGTTATACCTAAATCTAGGTCATTTATGTATATAAGAAACAACAGGGGACCTAATACCGATCCCTGGGGGACACCACTTTTGACTGCTCCCCACTCTGACTTGGTACCATTTATGCTGACTCTCTGTATCCTACCAATTAGCCATGACCTAATCCATCCCAACAACGATCCTCCTATTCCATGTGCCTCAACCTTTCTCATCAATCTCTCATGAGGGACTCTGTCGAAAGCTTTACTGAAATCTAAATAAATAATATCATATGACTTGTCACTATCTACTGCTTCATATACCTCTGAGAAAAAGCTAAGCAAATTAGTAAGGCAAGAACGTCCCTGAGTGAATCCATGCTGAGAAGAATTTATTAAGTTAAATTTGTCTAAGTGGCTTCTAATTTTCCTAGCAATAATAGACTCAAGCAACTTTCCTATGATTGATGTGAGACTAATGGGACGGTAATTGGATGCTATCGATTTATCACCTTTTTTGAAGATCGGAACTACATTTGCGCGCATCAGCTGACTCAGGGGCCCAATCGATAAATATAACTAATCAAAGAAGTGACTACGGATCCAAAACCAATTTAATTATTTTGCTCAATCGAAAAGCAGTTGGTATAGAAAATTCTAGTCTTCACCATTCACAAGGTAAAAGTGATTTATGCCTCCTGATATATATCTAAGCTAGGTTAGACTATTTCTTGGTCTGGCTAGCTAGTGACTTAGCAACTTGTTGCTAAGGTTATGTGGTTATTCCTTATCAATAAGACTATTCACAAGATAACAATGAATTCTGCTGCCTGATATACATCTAACCTAGGTTAGGTCAATTCTTTATGGAGATATATAGGCTAGGCCTATGTCTTCTAACAAAAACAGAGTAAGCAGATGGCGCCGAGTGTGTCGGCGAACGACGATGCACATGGCGGGCGGTTTGAAAAGGCCCAAAAGGGTGAACTCGGGCCACGTCAAAGACTAATGGATAATTTTCCCATTTAAAGTACTATTCGTGTTTGGCGAAATTCACTTTTGGCGATAGTTTGGCTAGACTAATGAATTCGCTAAATGAGAGGGACCACTGTATTGTGTTACGGTAAGCTACAGTGTTTGAACTAATTTATCAGTTTGGTCGCCTAGTTAGGGCCTAGCCTAGCCTAGGGCCCTAGATCTACTTGTAAATTATATTTTATATAGGCTAGGCCTAAGGCCTAGAATAGAATTATAGTAGTTAGACTGCTAGGTTTAGGCTAGCCTATAGCCTACTATACTAATCATATAATGAGTCTTTCATGACTCAATTTATTAGATTAATTTACATTGTCGTTACCTAGTACTGTACAGTCATTTGACAGTGTTAGCCTGTTAGGCTATTAGCCTACTTACCGTAACTTACGTAACTTACCAGTAGCCAGGTGATAGCCTAGCCTATGTATGGACAAGGTTACTTTTACCTTCCAATGCAGGCAGCTCGGTGATTTTATCAAAGGCCTAGCCGCCTAGGCCTATAGGCTTTGTAATTTTTGCTGTAATATATGTTAGGCCTATTACCATCGTAAATTATATTTTCTATTAGACTCAGTCACGGCAGGTTAGGCGGGATGGATGTAGAGTTCGGGCGTACGGTCGTCATTGTTTACATAGGGCGGTCGCCCCGGTCGCACTTACGTTCCCGTCTATTTCGACGCTATATTTTCTGCTATTTGCCCCCTGTCATTACTACATGAATACTAGGTTAGATTAGGTTAGGTTAAAATAGACGGGAACATGATGGGAAAGGTCCGACGCCACTACGCGTAATGTAAACAAAGATGGCGGTACGCCCGCTCACTACATCCTACCCGGTTAGGCTACTGGCTATGTAAGGGTGGAACCGTGGAAGCAAGAAACAAGAAAGGCAGCCAACTTGAATCAATAGATCCAATTCTTTGTTTTCTCGTTTTGGAATCCACACAATTTTGTCATGTACTAGGCCTACAGTATATCAATACCAACTACCAATTCCAGTGGGGGTCTGGGTAAAAGGGTCAATATAAAGATGATGTAGGCTAATTAAATTGCTAAAAAATCGCTTCGATTGTTTTTATCTAATTTAGATTTGTGAAAATAGGGGGAGATGCATATTTACCCATTAAACAACAATATAAAAACACGTCCCTTCACTCGCGAAAAATAAGTAGCCTATTTGGCCATAACCATTTGCTGTGGGATACAAAATATGTTGAGGGAGGCAAGCCCCCCCCCCCCCCTCAGTATTTTACAATCAGCAACGGAATGTAGGAAAAGCATACTAGCCTATAGGCATAACGACCTAGGATTAGGATAGGCTATTTTTTTTTTTTTTTTTTTTTTTTTTTAGCCTAAGCCTAGGCTAACCTAGCCTATTTATCTTTTTTCAAAATTTCTCTAGATAGCCTAACCTTATTTTTTTAACAGTATCTGAGCCATTTTATGGCCTTGAAGTCGCTAAATGCCCTCTCCGACTTTGAGAGTTTTGAATCATCGCCAAGGTTGCATGGGATACTTACACAGTTCCCATACAAATCTGAGCCCTCTAGGTTCCATAGGACCGGAGTAATTAACACTGATGCGACGTATGTGACGCTGGGGTTTAGCGTTACATACATTGCCGACGCACTGTTCGCGTCGCTGGGGCCCAGTGGGTTAAAGATTGCAAAAAAAAAAAAAAAAAATGGCAGTTCTAGCCTAGGTATAGCCTAGGCTAATCTACTCTGAGACAACACAACTGTATAATAATTCACAGCCATGTGTGGTTTTAACGGTTTTGTAATAGCCTAGCCTAGGCTAGAACATTGATCTGAAACTGTTGTCCTGCAGAAATATTCGTAGGCTACCTGGCCAGTGGCCACAGAACATCACGGCTTATGAGTCCAAAACGGCCTATCATGTCCATGGTTGGCACACCTGGCAGGGGTAGACTAGGCTATAAAACGATATAGGCCTAGGCCTAGCCTAATACCGTAATCTATTGAACAAACCTGTATGGACTCTACCACGTTCAACTTGCCAAAACTCGACCTTAGTTTCATTGATGACCGCTTCGTAAGCTTGGATGGCAAATATTCGGGTCAGGTCAGGTGGTGGACATGAGGTACAGTTGGCCAATAAAGTGGTCTCCGTTGTTAATGTCTGTCATATGTTGAATAGCCTAGGGTTTGTCAAAATAGGTACTCGAAACGATGAATTAATGTTAAGATAGTGTTGATACCAATTATTGATCGAAATATACTTAGTGCAGCGACTTTGCCTAACTTATTTGGCCGACTGGACCAGGGCATGAAAGTCAACAAGACACGCGGGCACGACTTTAACACACCTAAACTCTGTAATTACTTCATAAAAACACTCCCCTTGCACTCCAAATTATCCTCTGGGTCTTTATCTTGTCTCAGTGGGGCAATAAAGATTAAACTCAATGTATAAGCTAGCAAATCATAAGTAAAATACGCACCTGCACTATTTTCTACCCAAAGCCGGCGGCGTCCTGTACGAGAGGTTAAATCTAAGTTTGAGGACTTGTTTATACATCAAAGAAACATAACATATTTTTGTTAAACATATACATGATAGGCTTTAGTAAACCTTTAAGCATATCTTTTCAATAAACTACACAAATTATTTGCATTTTTTTGTACCTTGCCAATTAAGACACAAATTTGAAGATCGTCTAAAGATTTGAGCGGTTTATTTGAATCACACTTTCAAGAAGAGAGGTATATTCTGATTCTGGGAATGGTGCAGTAGTCTTCAACTTAGGATGCTCTCGACTGGGCGAGGACTGACCTTAACTCTATTTATACCAAGCAATTGACATACAACAACAGAAACACAATGGTGGGCACAGCCCGTAGCCTAGTAGGTAGAGCTCTCGTCTCACACACGAGGGGTCGGTGGTTCAATCCCCGGCCGGGCGGAGACAAATTGGGCTTGTCTCCTTTCATGTGTTAGCCTCAGTTCACCTAGCTGTAAATAGGTACCTGGAATAAGTGGGCGACGTTGTGACGTCCCATCTGGGGTTGGCAAAAATGGTACAAGGCAAGATGGGTATCATATGGTTCACCTAAGCTGATGGCTACCTAAGCCTTCGGGCGAGACGGTACCGTCTATAGTGAGAATGGTAACATTCTCACTATCCACCCTAAGCCTTCGTTTCCGATGTCGCCAATTGGCTAAAATACAGACTACACACACATCCACAGCCATTCCAACAGTACATAAAACACTTAACATGCATTTCACGCAATACATTCCCAGTTAAGGAGGCGCGATAATAATGAGCTTAGCTCGCATTGCGTGGATTCCCCTTGACGAACAAGTAACTGAGTACAATGGTTTTATTCACTTCAACACATAGGCACATAGACATATGTAATGTAGTACACTGGGTGGTATAAACTGGCGTGTACAGGAACAACAAAATTATAAATAGAGAGATAATGGGCCTCACAACAAGCAAATCGTCCTCACAAAGTACGGCAAAGTAGCACTGAATTACTTACGAAACACTGAATGAATATATACGGAGGATTGCTAAACAGGTTATAAACTAAGGAAGCGAAAACTCCCTAGAAAGAGTCTGAATGAAATAGGCTCTAAAGCATATGAATATGCAAAGGTTAAATATGTAGAGTCGAAATTAAATGGACTCTAAATCATGAGTATATAAACATCTACTCTAGAGCGAAAATACACTATAATGTCTAACCCTAAATGTTAAGAAGCACACAGACTTAGATCTGCGGCAGGTACTCTCTAATGACGTGTGTGTGTAAAAATAGAGTGGCAATATTATATCTATATTTTCTCTTCAGGGGGTCATGGGATCCCAAACCCGAGAAAGTATCTATAGGCTACACAAAGCTGGTGTAGGACAGGTGTAATTGTTCCCCAGCAACCGGGGAAACAGGAAGGCAAAACTAAAGGGAAGGCGTAAAGCACGTCTTCGATGATCTTACATTACACTGGCAGCTCCAGGACTACCGGCACATCTAGGCCTAAACCTCACCGTAACTCTTGTACCCCTCCAGAACAGAGAGTCACTTATATGAGAGAGGGGGACAGAAGAGCACTGGGGCGAAGGAAGCACTTAGCACTGGCTGTCATCAAGGTGGTGGTTGTCCTCGCTATTCGCACACAGCCGGCTGAACCGGCTATTCTTGAGATCCGATGGCGGCTCGTCTAACTTCCGGACTGATTCACACACAGTCTGGCTTCTTCACGAGTCATGATCTGGACCGAAGATCTCCAGCAGGCGCCGAGCGTTGAGGACAAACCCTTCTTGAGATCCGATTGCGGCTCGTCTAACTTCCGGACTGATTCATAATTTCACACAGTGCGGCTTCTTCAAGAGTCAGGATCTGGGCCAAAGAACTTCATCAGGCACCAGGTATGGTGGCTGGTATCACTTCGTGGCTGCTCCTGTCTCGACTGGTCCTCTCGTACTCTCAAGCTGTGGGGAAAAGGTAGCTTACCCTCAATTACCAGATCAACCAAAGTCTTTCTGGGCATTGGTGACAATAGCTCACCATACGGTTGGCTGGTAAGCCGACACGCCCCAGACGCTCCTTGTCAAGGGTTGACAAGCGAGTGGCTGGAGAGTGACTGCTTAGCTAGCTGGGTGTGGTCTCTTGCACAGACTATGTTACAAGGTGTCTCAGTGCCAAGCAAGCGCAACCGAGTCACACAAGCAACAACACTAGGTGCTACGGGCTCAAACTCAGTAACCGTGCTCCCCCGGCAAGGGTAATTATAACCGACGCAGGTTTGCACCGAGTTACGACCAAGACAGCTAGCGTTTTAACTGACATGAATTGATCCTCGGCTGGTGCCTGAGTCTTGGTTCCGTACTTGGCTATGCCGGCAAGCGTTATAACCGACGCGGGGTACCACGGAAAGAGTAGGACAGCAAGCGTTTTAAATTACGTTACCTTGTCCCCAGCATGTACGGTAACCAGCCTTTTCCACCTTAGGGTTAGTGTCCTGTCCTACCTTAGGACTGTCTGTGAGGTAACCAAAAATTGGTTTTAAGCCAGCAAGCTGAAATGCTTGCCGATGGTTGATTCGGCTGAGGTAGTGTCTCTTCTGGCTGGGATGTCACAGTTGGGTCATCTCCGGGCAAAAGGTAGCCTACAGCGACGAGCCACAAAATTAGTCCCTGAATTAAAGCACATGACTTATGAAGAGAGACTGGATATTCTCGACTTGCCATTACTGGAGAAGAGAAGACAAAGAGCTAGGGGATCTAATTGAAACCTTCAAGATCATCGAAGGGATACAGAAGTTGGACAAATCAAAACATTTCCTGGAAAACAACAATAGCCTAAGGGGAAATCAGAGGAAGCTTTTCAAGAAACAGAGCAACAAAAATAACAGAAACTATTTCTTTTCGCAAAGAGTAGCCTATTAGCCTACAACCGGGTTGTACATCGGTTGCACCTGGTGTTTTTTTTATGCCGGACTAGTTGTGCAGGTTTTGAAATTAGGGGTTGGATAGAGTTTAGAAGAGGTTGTGGTCCATGTGTTTCCCAACCGTGTTGTAAATAATTGGAATGATTTGTCAGAGTGGGTGGTGAGCGCTGATTCTGTGAAAAAGTTTAAATCCATGCTTGATTGATTCTGGAAAAATCAGGATCAGAGGTATAATTATAAAGCACTAATCAAGAACACCACACGCAGCCAACCAATAGTTAGTGTAAAGGCTGCCACACTGGAGCCACAGGCCCACTAGGGCCTCTTCCAGGGATTCTACTGTGAGTTACTGTGAGTTATGTGTTGTGGTGTCTCCTCTCGCTCGTTTTGGTCAGTAATCGAGGGTTGCGTATAGCATTTGATGTTTCCTGCTGGTGCATGCCTTAGGGATGGTCCTCTGGTTAAAGTTGGAGGGTTGTTGGGTGTGTGTAGGAGGCATGGAAGGTTGAGGAGGATCGGAGCTAGTGGAGATGGGATTTGTTTGTTTGTTTGTTTGTTTTTGTCACTTACCAGGTTTACTTACCAGGTAGGGCCACGCACTGACCACGGAGCAGCTGTGTTCAGTGAGGCCCAAGACATGAATACGGGCACTCTAACTAGATGCACGATTAGTAGCAGTTACTGGGAGTCCGGCAGAGATAGTTAGTTTATATTGTGCCCTCGTTGGAGACTAGCTTTTTAGTTGTGTTATTTTGTTTGAGATGTATGTTTAGGTGTTTTTAGATGTGTGTTTTGAGTGTTTTAGTGAAATTCGTGGAGGGAGTCTTGTATTTCTGCTTGGAGGCGTTGCTTGAAGAGTCTGAGATTTGGTGCAGTAACGGTGTCCTCTGAAAGTGAGTTCCACCTCTTGACGACTCTGTGGGAGAAAAATCTTCTTCTGGCTTCTGAGGAGCAGTGCTGTACTTGGATTTTGTAACTGTGGCCTCTGGTGCCAGTCCTAGGGGCCATGGTGAAGAGGTCGGTGGGGTTTATGGGTGAGAGGCCATGGAAGATCTTGTAGCAGTAGATTTGGTCGTACCTGATCAGTCTGCCCCTGACTGAGTGGAGTTTGAGTCTTTGTAGGCGCTCGTCGTATGGGTAGTCACTAAGGCCGGAGATCTGCTTCGTCCATCTTCTCTGGACAGACTCTGTGAGTCTGCTGTCGGTCAGGTAGTCTTGGTTCCAGAGTGGGGACGCAAAGTCGAGGATGGGTCTTAGGTCGACCTTTAGGAGGGATAACATGAATTGGGGGGAGTGGTTTACAGTACTCTTGAGCAGATTTTGGGCGACTCCTCCCGCTTTGTTTACCGCCTGGCGGATATGGTGGTGAAATTTGAGGGTTGTTGGGACGAATACGCCAAGGTCCTTCTGCAGGTTTGATGGCTGGATGGGCAGGTTTTGGAGGAAGTAGATGGGTTGTGTAGGCTGGTTCGTTTTGTGGCGGGAGAAGCGCATGTGAGCACATTTTTCCGTGGCAAACCTTAGACCCCACGAGGAGGCAATTTCATGCAGTCGGTCGATGTTTTCTTGAAGGGTTGCCATACCACCGTGGGCTTGGTATGAGGATGATGGGCAGCTGAGGTATATTTTCAGGTCATCTGCAAATATGAAATATTTGCAGCTTAGTAGTGATCCTATGTGGTTTATGAAGATGAGGAACAGCAGTGGGCCTAGGACGGAGCCTTGGGGGACCCCGCTGAGTACTGGTCTTGCTGAGCTTGTTTTTCCGTTGATGCGCACCTTCATTTTTCGGTCGAGCAGGAAGCTCTTAATCCAGCTAAGGAGGTTCCCCGATATTCCTATGTCTCTCAGTTTGTTTAGCAGGGTTTGGTGCTGGACTTTATCAAACGCTTTCTGGAAATCGAACAAGATGAGGTCTACTGTTTCACCTTTGTCATATTGTGTGGTGATGTAGTTGTATGTCAGTAGTAGTTGGTCGACCACGGATCTGGAAGGCCTGAAGCCAAACTGGTTGTTGTCGAACAGGAGATGGTCATCCAGAAAGCTGTAGAGAGATTTAGTGATCAGTCGTTCCATGGTCTTGCATACAACTGAGGTTAGGCTTATGGGGCGGTAGTTTAGCGGGTTTGATCTGCTTCCTTTCTTGAAGATAGGCGAGACGTGGGACTCCTTCCAGGTTGGTGGGACTGTCCCGGTGGCTAGGGAGAGGGTAAAGAGTGCAGTGAGGGGAACGGCAAGTTCTGCAGCGCATTCCTTCAGGAGGCGGGGATGGATGAGGTCAGGCCCCATGGCGCTGCCGGGTTTTAGGGACTTTAGGAGGTTCAGTACTTCGGAGTGCCTGATGGGGACTGTCGGGAGGGGGGCGGCTCCTATCTGGTGGGGGAATGGGTTCACTGGCTGGATTATTTCGTACACCCCAGAGAAGGCTTCGGCAAAGGATTCCGCCATTGCTTCTGGTGAGTCGGTGAGGGTGTCGTTGATCATTAGTGGGCCTATCCGGGTTCTGTTTACTTTTTTGTTCCGGATATATGAGTGAAATAGTTTCGGTTTGAGGCTGCGATTTCTGGCTAGGTTGTTTTCGTAGTCGGATTGTAGTGAGATTGTTGTTGCTCTCAGTCGGTCGTTGGAGGAGTTGAAGGTGTAGAGGGATTGCTGCGCTTGATGGGACTGTCTGCCATGGATTCTCATTTCTTTGTACTGCTTCCATTGGTTGGATCTGAGTCTTGTGAGGTGTTTGGGAATTTTTCTGAGCCAGGGGGGGCCGGAACATTTGGGTTCCTTTAGCGGGACATGTCGGGTGACTAGGTCCTCGAGGGTGGAGGTAAGGAAGGAGTTGAGGTTGTCTAAGTCACGTGCTTGGAGTTCATAGTCCCAGTCAATCTGTCTCAGGCAGTTTCGGATCTGGTTGTAGTTTCCTTTGGCCCAGTCCTTATCATGGTTATATTGTGGGGGGTGTTGGGAGGGTCTCAGTCTTGAAACAGGTAGTTGAGGGTTATGACAATGTGGTCGCAGTGGGGGAGTGGGGGGTTGGTGGTGATGTTCAGTAGTCTGTCTGCCTCTGTAGTTAGGACTAGGTCAAGTATGTTTCCGGAGGGGATGAATGTGGGCTCTCGGACCCACTGGGTAAGGCCTAGCACCTGAAAGAGGTTGAGGAAGTGGGTGTCACGTGCTGATGCACCCAGGGAAGGTTCTGGTTCTGACCAGCGGATGGTTGGGAGGTTGAAGTCGCCCACGATTATTACTTCCTTGCCTGTGCTGAAGTCGGCTATGTAGTTTATCAGCTCGAGGTCTTCATTTACCGTGTTAGATGGGGGGCGGTAGGTAAGTAGTATGTACAGGTTGTATTTATGGAGGTATATTGCTATGGTATTAATGAAGTTTGGGTTGGTGGGGCATGATATTTTAATACTGTCTTTGGTATAGATGCATACTCCATGTTTGGGAATCCCTGAGGGTGAGTCGTTCCTAGTTAGAGTGAAGCCATTTATAGATAGGGGGGCATCGACGATAGTGGGGGTTAGCCATGTATCTGAAATACAGAAGATGTCGGGGTTTGAGTCGTGGCATAGTTTGGTTATGAGGGGGATTTTGTTGGGGAGACTGTTTACATTTGTTAGGGAGATTTTTAGTTTTGAGTAGGAAGCTGGTGGGGGGTGTTGGGTGGGGGATGGGGGAAGGGGGGCAGGTGGGGGCTCGTTTTTTGATTGGTTTTGGCTTGTTTGTGCAGCCGGGCTTGCGGTTGGCTGGGGGTGGCTGGCTGCGACATTTGTCTGGGCTTGTGCTGCTGGTTGTGTTGCGGGAGTAGGTGAGGCAGGGTCAGTTGGAGGGGCGGTGGGCTGGTTTTGGCTTGGGGTTGTTGTACTTGTTGAGTCTGTGTTGGGGGGCCCTGGGGACGGGTTTGTAGCACCATTTTGGGCGTTTCTCCTCTCTTTAAGAGTTTGGCGCTGTTTGAAGGTCAGGTCTCTGGTGATGTATACCTGGTGGAAATCTGCAGAGGTCTTGAGGTGTCTAGCAGTAGAGAGTATTTCCTTTCTCCCAGCCTGTGGTGGTCAAGTGGTGAGCACGCTCGCGTGTGAATCTGAAAGACCCGGGATCGAATCCCTGCCACGGCGGACATTTAGTGGGTGCGGTAGTACAGTACGTCCTAGCATGTTTCACATGCTTGCACCCAGTCAGGGGACATCCTGACGACGTATACAGACTAAATACACATAACAAAGCCACTCCAACACCTTCCTCTCTCTCCAACACCCCTCTCCCCTCCACTCTCAACACTCTTCTCTGAGCTAGTGCCGATAAAAATGGCATGGTCAGTCCTGTAAAGAATCGTAAGATTCAGAGTCGTAAAGATTCCAGGACGATCTCATTAGCGGCGGATCCCCAGATCGACCGTGGTGATTGTCACCTAAACATCTACAAAAGTACAAAGTAAGCCTCGTCGAGGATGTCGCCTCTAGCGAGGTTTGCATTGATGGGGACAATGTTGGTCAGGGATATGTGTTGGGCCTTGTTTGTCCCGAGGAGATGGGTTGCTACCTTGCTTAGACTGGTGGTTACGCTAATTGGGTCGCTTCCTAGTCCACGAACTATGACTGACTTTATCCTGTTTATTATTCCTAGGGGGTAGAGGAGAAACGGATATAAATAGAATGTTTAGACCTGGGAAGATGAATAGGCCTAGGCTATAAATGTGATACCGGTCGGTGTTGGACTTACGTGTTAAATTGTATATGTAGGCTATCTGTGGTAGTCCCAGTAATATCTATGAAGTACTTCTAGTATTAAAGGAACTTAGCTGTGATGCAAAGAGTGTAGGTTAGGTGATGGACATGTCGATAGGTGAAGATCAGTGAAGTTCTGTTGCTATGTGGCAGCAACTGGTGGTTTGTTGTGAGTGGGACGAAGTCTCTATGTGAAGTGTACTGAGATTCCCTCTTATCGTAACAATATATATATATTTAAGGGTTCTATATCGTCCCCCGTGATCAAATAATAAGGGAAAATAAACTAAGATATAATTGGTGCAACCACAGTAATACTTATCCACAAAGATAAATAAAGTAATGCGTATAAACAAAAAGGAACCAGCTGTCGTGAACCCGGGAAATTCAAACTACGGTATATAATACCAGCTAGGATTCACGACATACTCCGCCACCAGTTATATACAAAGTATTTACAATTGTCCCGTCCCGATCATGGATCGCCACAACTGGGAGGAACCCAAAGCAGCCCGACGTGACGGCCTCTGAGGGGTATCACCTCGGTCCGCTCCAGTAGCAGGAAGGATATTATCAGAGTTCGGCTTGCTGTCGCCATCCACTACCTCTAAATCTATCTCTAGTGGGTATAGCTTAACCACCGGTCTGGTGGTCAAACCGGCTCCTGTTTTTACCTGAACTACCCTACATTCGTGGTCAGGACCACGAAGAAGTTTCATTATCCGACCTATACGCCAAAAAAGTCGGGGGCCGTCATCATGTACTAGAACGACGTCCCCAACTTGCGGCGATGCTATCCCTCTTTTTACCATTAAGTGACGATGTTGCTCCCTGAGTGATATTAAATAATCAGTGCTCCACCTTTTCCACAGGTCATGTGAGAGCTTTGTAACATATTGGAAGCGTTGGTTGACGGAATCGTTGTTACGCCACGTCGTGTCCTTGATATCTTCATCTGTGACTTCCCGCCTTGGAAAGCTTCTGATCCGCCTCCCATGAACCAGTTGTGAAGGAGTAATGGGTAGAGGGTCTTCAAGATCACTGTAGCTGTAGCCAAGCGGGCGATCATTGACTGTGGCCTCAGGCTCCAGTAATGCCGTATTCAGTTCCTCTGTGGTAACCAATGCTCGACCCAGTACCTTCTTCAAGCCAGCCTTTAGGATGCCAATGACCCGTTCCCATATGGCACCGAAACATGGCGCCCTGGCCGGTATAAACCGCCACTCGCACTTGAATTCCGCTAGAGTACCTTTTAACCTTGCATCATCTATCAACTCCCGTAATGTACTGGCTCCGCTAACAAATGTGGTGGCATTATCACTCATCATAATCTCAGGGTAACCCCTCCTGCTACTAAACCTACGGAACGCATGCAAAAATGATTTGCAGGAGAGGTTAGACACCGTTTCTACATGGACCGCTCTAGTAACTGCACAGGTGAATAAGACTACATATAGTTTACTTACAGTACCCCCCTTCTCTCTTACTGGCAAGGCACCTGTGTAGTCAACCCCCGTTACCTGGAAAGGACTCACTTCCTGAACCCTAAACTCCGGCAATGGAGGGGCCTGTACAGCATGGTATGATGTACCTTGCAATCTCTTGCAGATGATACATCCCCTTAAGGCTTTCTTTACTACCTGTCTAATCTTGGGGATCCACCATCTTTGCCTTATGTAATTTACAACATAACTAACACCAATATGGTTACACACTTTGTGGCAGTAATTACTAAGGAGAGTGGCTATATGATGTTTATTAGGGATAAGGATAGGGTACTTGGCGCTATCATGTAAAGCTGAAAAGTGTAGCCTACCTCTACAGCGTATCATGCCTCCCTCCATATAGAGGCCTAACTGCTTCACTATATTGCTTGGTGTGCCCTGTCCTTTTGACAAATAGTGGTGTTCTTCAGAGTAAGCTTCTCTCTGAGCTACCTTAATCATGGCTGACTCTGCTGTTCTTAATTCCGGCACCGTCAAGTATGCCGGTATTGCCTGATAATTCCCTTGTGTCTTCTCTTTAACCCGTCCAGCCCCGGCTAGTTTTGTAATGTTTGTTCACCAGAACCCGACCGGTTTTCAAAAAATGGTTTTTATTCCAGAAACAATAGCGAATGGGTTAGGAATGAAGGAAAAACCACGAAAAACCGCTCAAAAAGCTTAAAGAATGGTCCTACAGAGCCCCCGAAAACGTATTTTACAAGAGTAAAAAATTGAAGGCAATTACCCCAAAAAACCAGGTTATTGCGCGCTCACGCGCACGCACGTGGACTTTGAGAGTTTTCAACCATCGGCACGGTTGCGTGGGATACGTACACAGTTCCCATACAAATCTGAGCCCTCTTGAGTGGCTACACCTGAGGTTACGGTCGGCGCAATTAGGGTGACGCGCCAGGCGCGTCTCTGGGGCTGTGCGTTACATACATCGCCGACGCGTCAGGCGTGTCGCTGGGGCTGTACGGGTTAAGAGTCTTAATAAACCTAAGGACCCATGCCATTACATGCCATGACTTCATATATGAGCCATACCGGTCCCAATACAATATGGCAGTAGGGGCAACCGGTACCGGCAATGACAGGGTTCCTTCTTGACTCATGTTACAACCAACAGTGGTGTCTGTATGGTTGTCATGTGAAGCTACAACAACCTTGATAATCCTTTCTTGCACAAGGATGTAGAATAAAAGTCCAGAGATAAGTTTATAGGTTCTTATTAGCCAAAGGTATACAGAGCTGAGGTGGCACTGCTATGCTGAGTGCCGACCGGATGTTACTGATGAAAACATGTGCAGCGGTGCCGGATATATTTGGTGCAACGCTGCCGATACTACAGAGTACGGTATATTATCATGGGATATTAAACAATGATAGTATTGCCCTGAAAGTACATGTGTGTATGTTGCAATGTGATTAAGGCATGTGTACACTCTGTATATATGTTGTGTGTGCACTTAACCTATATCAACATCTCCCTCCCCCTTCAAGCACGCAAGACGTTGTCGAGCTGACTCTTTTTCTAGGAGCCTTTCAGACCTACGTGGGGCCATGGGGGAAGTGAAGGACTCTCTTTCTGGGTCCGAGCAAGACACAGGGATCTCAGGGTTATGGGGGAGGGGTTCAACACCCGGGGAATTCACTGGGCGGAGGAAGCGACGGTTCCGCCAATATATCTTACCACTGGGGAGACGAACCTCATAATCCCTGGACCTGCTGCAGCCCATGACGACCCCAACCTTGTCCCAGCGGTGAGAAGTCGGGTCTTGGATCCGCACTGTGGTGCCGACTCTCAACCTGGGAAGGGGACGTGCGTTCTGGTCATAGTTTCTCTGGACCAGCGCAGTGTGGGCGGCTGCACGGCGGTCACAGACCTCGGCCTTGGCTTGCCACTCTGCTGCAAAGGACTGGGGATGAGCAGGGACACAAGACCGTAGTGGGTGGCCATACAGGATTTGTGCCGGGGAGCGGCCTGTGAAGTTCGGGGTGTTGCGGAGCTCCAACAGTCCACGATCAAAGTCCTCACAGTCGATGTTGCCTGAGGGAGCCGTCTTCAGTATGAGGTGTTTGACGGACTTGACGGCAGACTCGGCATGACCGTTGGATTGTGGGTTGTGTGGGGAAGAGACCAAGTGATTGACTCCCCAACGCTCCATGAAGTCCCGGAACTCACGGCTAGTAAACTGTGGGCCTCCATCTGTACGTAGGCGGAGGGGTACACCAACTTCCCTGAAGTAGCGACAGAAGATCCTGATGGTGTTTGAAGCGGTAGTATATCCTTTGCAGGGTACGACAACGGGCCAGCCTGAGAGTCGGTCTGTTACGACGAGGAAGGATTTCCCCGCCACAGCGAAGAAGTCGGCTGAAACAGACTCGAAAGGCCTAGTTGGGTTGTCGTCGTTGATCATGGGTTCCTGCTGCTGACTAGGCTGTAAGACCTGACACGGCTCACAAGCTTGAACTGTATTGGCGATGTCAGAGTTGATGCCAGGCCAAAAGACAGCCTGTCGCGCCCTACGCTTAGTGGCCTCCATGCCTCTGTGACTATCATGCAGGCGGGCCAAGGTGCGTTGGCGGAGGGCTTCAGGAACCACAACCCTCGCTCCGTACAGGACGAGTTCACCATCTGCTGACAGGTAGTCTCAGAGTTTCCAGAATGGGAGTAGAGAGTTGTGCAGGTCGTAGCGGTTGGTGGGGAAACCCGAAGTAACGCACTCACGCAGGCGGATGTACACAGTATCCGCTCTGGCTGCGTCTCGGAGTTCCTGGAGAATCCTGTCTGCGTCCTGTGAAGGAGAGTTGACGTCGGTGGCGGCGGCATTGACAGTCACGAGGGACCTGAGGTGAACCGTGGCGTCGGCACATGCTAACTCATCCTCTGGCGTCGGGTGGCTGACAGGGGCCCGTGACAACGCATCAGGGATGCAGAGCAACCTGCCAGCGCGCCAGACGGCTGTGAAGAGGTAAGGTGCGACTTTCTCCTTCAGACGTTGGAGGCGGGGATTTTCAACCGCATCAAGGGTGTAGTTGTTGAAGATGGGGATGAGGGGGTGATGGTCCGTCATGAGGGTGAAGTGTTGCAGTCCGATGAGGTAGAACCTGCACTTGGACATGGCCCAGACCACGGCTAGCATCTCCAGCTCAATGGTGGCATAGCGGGACTCGGGGTCGCTTAGGAACCTCGAGCCACACTGAACTAAGCGGAGACGGTTGTTGCCATGATCCTGTAGGAGGGCGTATCCAATACCGTTAAGGCGGGACGCATCAGTTTGTAGAATCACTGGTAGGGAAGGGTCGAATGGGGCCAGGACGGGTGGACTGAGCAGGGCAGCCTTGACCCGGCGGAAAGCCTCATCATGGTCAGCGGTCCACATAAACGACCTCTTCGGGCTCATCAGGGGGCGCAGGGGCTGAGCGGCAGTGGCGATGTCGGGGGTGAACTCTGCCAGCTGGTTCACCAAACCCATGAAGGAGCGAAGGTCAGTGATGTTGGCTGGTGTCGGGAAGTCCTTGATCGCTCCGACTTTGCCAGGGTCAGCCGAGATGCCCTCACCTGAGAGCGTGTACCCACAGAAGTTCACACTGGGTGCGGCGACCACGAACTTGTCCTTGTTGAGTGTGATCCCACTGTCGCGGCACCGTATGAGCACTTCATGGATATGCTGAAGATGTGTGTTGAAGTCCTCGTCATAGAGCAGCACGTCGTCGGCAACCTTGGCACAATTTTGCACTCCTTGGAGGGCCCTATCACCGCGAAGGCAGAAGGCGTCACCTGTCGCAGCGAAACCCATTGGACCTCTACAGTGTTGGAAACGGCCATAAGGAGTGATGAAAGTTGTGAGATGCTGGTCCTCCTCCGCAAGTTCCATTTGCCAATATCCACTCAGGGCGTCTGCCGTCGTGAAGAATTTCGCCTGCGGGGCCACACTGCGGATCGCTTCGAAAGGCGTCGGTGAGGGGTGGGCTGGGCTGGAAACTTGGCAGTTGAGCTTGGTGAGGTCTACGGTGAGGCGAACTTCGGCGTTGGGCTTGGCGACGACGACGAGGGGGTGGCACCACTCTGAAGGTTCATCGCCGGCCGGTTTGATGATACCTTGTGCCACTAGCGAGTCCAGCTCCTGCTTAACTTTGTCCCTGAAAGCAAAGGGGATCTGCCGCGGGGTGTAGATGGCAAAAGGCACGGCATCGTCCTTGAGGTGGATCCGCATTGGGGGACCCTTCATAGGCTTGAGTGGAGCTATCTGGAGATCCTCCTTGGAGACCAACACGTCCTTGAACTCTCGAAGAAAGAACTCCTTGGCTTGTGCAGGTGACGTGGTGGCTGTGAAGGGTAGCTCCTTACACCTGTAGATGTGTTTAACCTGTAGAATTGGCTTGGGGAATTTCGCTGAGATGATGGCCAATCTTGACAGTGGCGTTTGGACAGAAGCGGCGTCTGAACACCCTCGCGGACTTGGATTGTGGCAGAACAGGAACGTTTGCTGATGGTGAGTTGTGCATGAAACGTCCCCAAAGCAGGAGCCATTGCAGAGCCATCCGCGTTGAGCGTTGTTGTCGGAGGCGGAGGTCGTAGGCTGCTGAGAGGAATCCGAAGTATGTCGAGGTGTCGTCGGCCGATCACTGTGATGTCTGCACCTGTGTCAGGAAGCATGTGGAGTTTTCTAGTGGTGCCGCTGTAGGTGAGACTCACGGATGTCAGTGTGGGTGCCTGAACAGGTGATCCCCCACGTCGGCAACTTGTGGTCTTCTTTGCTGTAGACTTGTTGTGGGAGGAAGCGGCATTGTCCTGTGTGGCGGGCGTCTTGGAAGATCTGCAGCATTTGTCGTAGTGGCCCATATGGTTGCAGCGACGACACTGGGCGGTGGCTGCAGGGCAAGCAGGAGTCCTAGGCTTATGACCACGACGGCCGCAGTTAGTGCAGGTGTAGTCTTCAGCCGGGCACTTGTTCTTGTCGTGCCGGCGAGCACAACGCTGGCAGGCGGCAGCCGACGCCAAGGACTGTTGCGATGTGGAGAACTTGTCGCCTTGCTTGTTCTGCTTGTACGCTGACACGGCGTTAACCTGGGACGGTGGGGCACGTATGGCTGACGTAGCGCTTCGAGTGGCCTCGTAAGAACGGCAAGTGTTGACGATGTCCTGTAATGAAGAAGTGGCGTCGAGGGAGAGCAGCTTCTGTACAGGTTCTTCGTCGTGTATGCCCATCAGAATGACCATCTTGAGTTGGGTCTCCCTGCAGGCTGAAGAGTTCCCTGGGCAGACGTCAATTTCTTCGGCGATGTGGCAGAGGCGGACGTAGAAGTTGTTGAATGACTCGCCCTGTTTTTGCTTGCAACTGAACAGGTCCCTGCGATGGAGAGCTTCATTGCGAGAATTCTTGATGTGCCCCTGAAGTGCATCGAGGACTGCGTCAACGGTCTTGTCGGTGTCAGGGGGTATGCTTAAGGTGTGCTCCAAAAGCCGCTGTGTCTCCAGGGTTAAGCACATCCGCATCTGGATCAGTTGTTTCTCCCTCGGTAATTTAGATAAGTCTACCATAATAGAGTAATCGTCCCACCGACGCCTCCATTCTCTGAAAACCTGGAAGGTGGCATCAGCACGAAGGGGCGGCGGGTTCTGGGTGATAGCCTTCTGTGGTGGAGGTGGAGCTGTAGGGGTGGAGGATGTTGTGGAATTGGGTGTAGTCCCCGTTGAGGTAGGTGTAGGTGCGGCGGCAGGTGGGGTAATATGGGCCAGAGCCTGGACAAGGGCGGAGAACTTGGCATCGTCCATCTGTCTCCTGTAGTCCTCCTCCATGCGTTGTCTTGTTTCCTCCTCCTGTCTCCTGTAGTCCTCCTCCTGTTGTCTGCGGTCCTCCTCCTGTCTTCTGCGGTCCTCCTCCTGTCTTCTGGTATAGTCGTTCCGTTGTCTGCATTGCTCCATATACTGTATGAGCTGAAGGAGGTCTGCACTTGTGGTAGGTTGTAGACTTGCAGGGTGTGGTGACAGGGGTGGCATCCCCCTATAGTGTAGGGGAGGTAAAGTGGGGGGAGGTTGGGGAGGTGGAGTAAAATGAGGGGTGGTGAGAGGAGGAGAGGTTGGAGTGGAATGAACTGACTGGTACCCCTTACCAGCAACTCCAACAGTATCTCCATCATTATCTCCACCACTATCTCCACCAGTAGCTCCACCATTATCTCCCTCCCCAGTAAGGTCGTGTGGGGTGTCTCTGGGCTCCCCATGAATCTGCTCATCTCCCTCCATAATTGGTTGATAGCTGACACACTGTAGTCTTGCAGGAACGATGAAAATGTGCAGTACAACTGGAACAGTTTATTTAATAGTGCGAGAAATTATCTGTGCTAGAGTGAGTGAGTGAGTGAGTGAGTGCGATAGGCGTGGCACCACCGTGATGACTTGGCAGCGATGTGCGTGTGTCCGTGTGCGCGCATGTACCGGCACAGCTGGAGGGTGTGAGGGGTGGTAGCTTCAGTGTTGCTGGAGATGTTAGAGGGGGAGGGTATGCTACTCCTCGCTCTTGTCCAGCAATGTTTCGGCGGCTATAACCCTCACAGCAAGTTGGGAATGGGCACAAATGACATGGGACATATAATAAAGGCACTGCACTACACTCTTAAGTACTTCACTGCACTATAAAGCACTGCACAATAATATATCCAGGGCTGGAGAGGTGAGGTCTTGCAAGATGGCTGGCTGAGAATCCGGTCTTGGCTCGTATCTCCTGGCTGTTCTAACACACTGCGCCATGTATGGTTGTCATGTGAAGCTACAACAACCTTGATAATCCTTTCTTGCACAAGGATGTAGAATAAAAGTCCAGAGATAAGTTTATAGGTTCTTATTAGCCAAAGGTATACAGAGCTGAGGTGACACTGCTATGCTGAGTGCCGACCGGATGTTACTGATGAAAACATGTGCAGCGGTGCCGGATATATTTGGTGCAACGCTGCCGATACTACAGAGTACGGTATATTATCATGGGATATTAAACAATGATAGTATTGCCCTGAAAGTACATGTGTGTATGTTGCAATATGATTAAGGCATGTGTACACTCTGTATATATGTTGTGTGTGCACTTAACCTATATCAACAGTGTCCCCTCCTATTGAGCCCCCTATTGGGCCATGATCAGGCCATAGTATTTGGTGAGGTAGCCATGTGGGCCCTCCCCACCAAAGCGAAGAAGCAACTAAGGACACATATGAAATCCCTCTGGTAACTAGATCACTGGGGTTGTCCTCTGTGGACACATAACGAAAATGAGCGCCGGGGACTAATGACTTTATCTCATCAACTCTATTTTGAACATATATAGGCAAAATCTTTTTACTAGATAACCAGCATAGGGTTATCTGGCTCTCCAACCAG
The DNA here is from genome assembly GCA_032716605.1 of Paralithodes platypus. Taxonomy (NCBI): domain Eukaryota; kingdom Metazoa; phylum Arthropoda; class Malacostraca; order Decapoda; family Lithodidae; genus Paralithodes; species Paralithodes platypus. Next base: position 37,589,604 of record CM064505.1, read on the forward strand.
AGGTATACATTCTCTATAATCAGCTCGTCCGCGTAGGCCTCACATATATAACATGCGAGACGAGCTGCGAGAAGAACAGCAGTCAACTCCATCTTAGGTATGGTGAGGGACTTAATAGGTGCCACCTTAGCTTTGGCCATTACTAACCTACTCACCTCATCACCAACCACATAGGCCACTACACCATATGCTACTGAGCTAGTGTCACTAAATAGGTGCAGCGTAACCCTCTTAGATTAGTGACCTGACGGGGAAACATGATACCTGTACTATCTATCATATCGTTATAAATACCCTGCCAGTTAGCTCTCATGTCATCTGGAATGGGGACATCCCACCCACACTCTAATCTCCACAAGTCATGTACGAACCTCCGCGCCCGGATGGTTACCGGTAGCAACCCTCCTAGAGGATCGAAAACACTCGCGGTTAGACTTAGAGCCTCGCGTTTTGTAACCAATGCAGGGCTACTTCTGCGGCAATTAACCTGTAACATATCCTTATCAGTTAGCCACTCAACGCCAAGTACCTTAACCCTGTCTTGTTTGGCGGAAGCTATACCCTTCAGGTGCAACATTTCCCTCAAACTCTAATTATTTGTGACCCACTCACGTAAAGACAGGTTAGCGCTGGAAAATATTCTACGGGCATCCCAACATTGTTGTTGCAAATCACCTACATCATCACCAATCCCCTGTAAGTTATCAATATACAACCCCCTTTTTAGCTTATTAACTACTTCACTGTTCTCCTGTATCATAGACAGGTGTTTTTGAATGGTAGCATTAAGGAGGAACTGGGAACAGGTGGCCCCGAACAGAACTGCATGGAACCGGTAGACAATGTAAGGACTTGCAACATCCAAGGGATCAACGGGCCACAGAAACCTAGTAGCATTCCTATCCTGGTCACGGCACCAATTATATCCTGTTTATTATTCCTAGGGGGTAGAGGAGAAACGGATATAAATAAAATGTTTAGACCTGGGAAGATGAATTGGCCTAGGCTATAAATATGATACCGGTCGGCGTTGGACTTACGTGTTAAAATGTATATGTAGGCTATCTGTGGTAGTCCCAGTAATATCTATGAAGTACTTCTAGTATTAAAGGAACTTAGCTGTGATGCAAAGAGTGTAGGTTAGGTGATGGACATGTCGATAGGTGAAGATCAGTGAAGTTCTGTTGTTATGTGGCAGCAACTGGTGGTTTGTTGTGAGTGGGACGAAGTCTCTATGTGAAGTGTACTGAGATTCCCTCTTATCGTAACAATATATATATATTTAAGGGTTCTATATCGTCCCCCGTGATCAAATAATAAGGGAAAATAAACTAAGATATAATTGGTGCAACCACAGTACTACTTATCCACAAAGATAAATAAAGTAATGCGTATAAACAAAAGGAACCAGCTGTCGTGAACCCGGGAAATTCAAACTACGGTATATATACCAGCTAGGATTCACGACAGACTTGACTCTTTTTTCTCGTTCTCTGATTTCAATAGCCTCTTCGTGCAGGATTTGTTTGATTTCGGGTTGGTTTGGGTAGGTTTGGTGGACTGTTTGTGAGTTTGGGAAACTGTTTTTGGGTGGGGGTGTTGAGTCTGAGGAGGGGTGTTTTTTTTCAGTTTTGCTACCTCTGTCAGGCTAGCCACTGCTTGGCTCAACCCTTCTACCACTTCAAGGAGATGGGCTGTGGTAGGGCCTTGGTCAGGCTTGGGGTTGTGTTCGGGAGCCTTATCCCCTTTGCTTCTGCATGCTACGCAGATGTAGGTTGCGCCGTTCTTGGTGTATTCGGCAATCACGTTAAATGCATAAATGGCGAGACCACTGCATCTGGTTATCCCATGGGTCCAGACTAGGCATCTGTCGCATTCTATTGCGTCTTCATCACTGATATTCTTGGTGCACGAACCACATGGGTGGTCGCTTTTACCGTTTGTGGGGGACATGTCTCTGTCTTTTCTACTGTTTGTGGGGGACATATCTCTGTCGGTAATCTTACTCCTAACCGAACATGTGCTAGAGCGGGTGCCCGTCTTACCTGTCATGGGGTTCCCTCGCTGAGATATTGTGTTCTTTGGCCTGCCCATTGCTGCTGTGGTTAGTGGTGTACTACCTGGTTTGAGGAAGTTGGAATAGTAGGGGTGCGGCGGGCGGGAACAGCAACGACCTCCCTCTCGCTGGCGAGTTCTCACTTCTATGTCTTGTATCACTACAGTCCTATGTCCTAGGCAAGTCTTCTATGGTGGGTGCTTTGGTGGGTGTCTTATGTAAACTATTTTGCATACTGAGTGCTGATTGCACTAGAGCGGGTTGTGTAATTGACGAAATATGTGGAGCTAACTACGCACGTCCGACGCGTCCTAGTGTCTTAGGAGTGTCCTAGTGTTTTAGTGTCCAGGAGTTCGTTCTGTGAACGATGGCTGTTTCCTTATTGTTATTTGTACTGTATTTGTTAAACATTTTCATATTACTTATACATTTCTTTTCTCAAATTAACGATAGTCTCCCTCCTTTTCAGAACTGTTCTTATAGTCTCTGCTACCCTTTTTAATTCATTTTGTCCAAATATTTCCCTCAAGTTGTCCCTGCCTCTCAGATCTTTGTATAGGTCTTCGTATGATTCACAGTTGAACAGGTGCATTTGATTTTAATTTTCATTTTGACAAATATCGCACAATAGGTTAGGTTCATTGTTATGCCCTGTTTTTCTACAGGATTAACTTGGGTAATGTGGGCTCTAACTGACTGGGTATATAAGGCTGCATGCACAATACAAGGTATGAGGAATAGAGAACACAAAATAAACACACGGTAACAAGACACACGATCACGTTTATTTAAGTAAGTGAATAGGGAGCATAGGAAAATAGGAATACTCGTACAAGACAAATGATAGAAATGAACCGCTAGCATTAGTGGATCTGGATGGAGCCTAGTCTCCCACTTCCAACGTTCAGGTATACTCTTCTGATCACTGGTTTGGTTCGCAAGTTTATACTGGAAGACCTCAATGTTACTTATGGATTCAATTTCACTAATTAGATTTATTACTGGCAGGTCTGGTGCACAAGTAGTAGTTCACAGACTAGAATTAGAGACACATATGTTTTAGAACACGGGAATTCTAGTAACCTCAGGGGGGTACTGATCTAAGTTTTATATTCTTATGGCAGAAATACGTAGAACACAAATCAGTGGGCGAACGTTAGATAACACTAGGGTTTTAATATTTGGATAAAGGTAATTACGAGAGTTAATGTCGCCTGTTAATTAATGAACACTGATACGCTTAGTACTTCCCAAATGGAATGGTTATATATGAATTACACTGGGCAAAGTTATAGCCACTTCATAGAAAGATTAATAAGTGAATTTCGAATTAGTACTATAACACGTTAGTACTAATAAAGTGAATCTTGGATAGTATTTTGTTGGTCTGGTCCTGGTTATCTTGCGTCCGTGATGTTGGGGGCTAACGACTGGTTCCGCGGCCATCCAGGTGGTCCAAATGTAGGAAGTTCTCAAGTCGGATCTCTTGGCGATCGGTGCTGGCTACACGCTTATATACCCACTAGGGTGTGTGAAGGTTATAAGGTGCACGTAGATACTTGTACGTGGACAGATGCTTCTATTTTAAATCTGCCACGGACTCTGCCGGCTCTGGAATCTCACAACTCAGGAACAACACAAGGGCAGAGATAGAGGTTAACTTCAGGGGGTTAGCCACTGGTTGGTGTCTATCTTTCAACTGATTTTACTGGGGGCTGGAGCTGGGTTTTATAGGCTCGGTTTTGGACCCTGTAGGCTATAGGGATCTCGAGTCTTCTGGAATTATTTGAGCTCCCAATAGATACGGGGACTAGGTAAGGTGGTGATTACTGTTGTGGCACATGGCTATAGGGAGCCTTCATAATGTGATATAACTGAGCCTTAGTAAGAGGTACTATTTTGGCTATATTGGAAGTATTTAGGGGAGGGAGACTGGATCTACTTTGCGAGGAGGATTGGGACAGCTGTGATAGGAGCGTCTCTCTTAGATTGTTCAATCTTCATTCTATGGTATAGCTGAGGTGCTAATTTAGTGATCAGAGTATGCAAGAAAGGTAAATGGGTTATTGTGGGTTAATAGAGGTTAGTAAAGGGGTTAGTCATGCATGGTTAGTTCATTGATAGGAAGAATTCCTGTGATACCTGGCAATGACCCAGAAGTCAAAACAGGGGTCAGGTATACCTCCGCAGGGGTGGGGGTCTCCCTCCTCGGGTGGGTAAAAAGGGGTAGCTGGGCGCCCTCTCTCTGGGATGGTCGTCCGGCGGCTGTGGCTAGGAGCTTGCCATATCACAAGTGTTTGTAATAACCCTCTGTTTATGAGACAGATGTGGGTGTTCTTAATACCAAAACCGAAGGTGTCTTGGCTAGCTGGTTTTAATCGGTTGGTTGTTAATTGTATGGTTTGCTGGATGTGGTGGAGACTGAGTCTATAACTCTGCCACATTTATATGGAAGTATGGCAATAGAAGTTAGTTACTGGCGAGGCGGCTAGCCTCGCACCGACGATCATTGGGTGCAGGGTTGTGAATGGGTTGTAAGGGAATAGATGACATGCAAGGGGTTAGTAAACTTAAGTAAAGTTCTAATGTTGTTCCGGCTTTCTAAGGGAAGGTAGGCTGGATAGTATATATAAAAAAGGTTGGAGAGCGTTAGCAACAGAAAAATCAAGGATCTTCAAGAGGTATGAGGGAGAGGCTAGGTCGGAAAAGAGTCGAGGAGCGCGGGGTGTTAATGAGAGGGAGAGAGTTCAGGGGGGCTATGTGGAAATTTGGCCCTAAGGTCTCCGGGCGTGGGGGTGGCATTAGGCTACAGTTGATATTGGAGTTTGAAAGGACAGTGAAACTACGTTAGCCAAATGCTACCGGGGGATGCAACGATGGGGTGGTATATGAGTCTCGGAAAAGATAGAATCATGTGGACTGTGGGGCTGTGGGGGAGAAGGAGGTTAACTGTAGGTGTGTGCTTGACTGTGGATAAAGTAGGGAAAAACATGGTGTATTATTACTCGTCAATACGAGGGGTTATGGACACTATTATTTGACACGATTTCTTGTATGTCTAGTTGTCCCTGGGAACTGCGTTTTCTATGAAATATAGACCAAAGAAAAGCGGCAGTTCGTAGGGGTACTTCGTTATTGTTTCGTGATACTATGATAGACAATGGACAAAAAAAAAGTTATCTATACAATCTCTGGTTGGGGTAAGCATTAAGTTATAGCATGGTGGCTAACATCTGTAGTCATGGCTGTCTAGGTCTTACGGGGGCCATGGTTCTATCTCACTGGTGTACCCGTGGGTATCTTAGTTTCTTATCAATTAGGACATGGGGTTTTAACATACTACCTCTCGGATGGAAGAACATACATAGATTTATGGCTGTCTGACTGGTTGGCATTGGCTCAACCTAGGGACAGGGCATGGGTGTTTTACTATGAAGGTGTATTCCTGTTCATCATCATGTAGGTAGAGTCTGGCGGGTAAGAGGTGTAGGACACGAAGCAAAAATGGAGTAGTGTGGACTGTGGATACGAAGGAGGTGAGTGGAAGACGTATAACAATTGTGGAAAAGTAAATGGAAAAGATGAACACAATGGCGGATAAAGATAACTAACCTAAGGATTGCATACATAGATTTATGGGGGCGATTGGTCTTCAGAAACTTAGTCTGGCAAGACAAGGTATTTTAGGGTATGTTGATATTAATAACTAACCTAAGGATTGCATACATAGATTTATGGGGGCGATTGGTCTTCAGAAACTTAGTCTGGCAAGACAAGGTATTTTAGGGTATGTTGATATTAATAACTAACCTAAGGATTGCATACATAGATTTATGGGGGCGATTGGTCTTCAGAAACTTAGTCTGGCAAGACAAGGTATTTTAGGGTATGTTGATATTAATATCCTAGACTTAGGGACAGGGCATGGGTGTATTAACTCTAAGGTGTATTTATGTTCGTCATCATGTAGGTAGAGGTGTAGGACACGATGGGTAGTGTATGTGAGGTGTGGGAATGGTCAGTGTTTAGAAGGGGTAGGCAGGTGTGGTTTGGAGGTGCTTAGCCCTGCAGGCTTGGGCCTGTCTGAACTGGTTAGCTCGGTCAGCTGATCCTTTCGTTCTGTGGACCTTTCTTTCGGGTGTTTCTGTGTGGTGTTCGCTCGTGGCTTCTGTGGTGGGCTTCTCGTTCTGGGGCATTTTACTTCCCTTTCCTTCATTGTAGGCTCGTCCCCGAGCCTCAAGGGTGAAGTAAAAAGAAGCATAGTCATGTGGGTCATTTTGAGGGTATTTAGAAGGTCCCACCAAGCAAGAGAGCGAGGGTCAGGTTTCTTTTGCAGGTCAATGTATACCTGTAGGAAGGTGTCCTCTGTGTTGTGGAAGGCGGTTGCCCGGGCTTGATGTGGGCGTTGTAGACGGGCTAAGCGCCCTGTGGGGGTTTTTACTTTAACCTTTCGTATGAATGGTTTGTAGTTTTCCCCCGTGGGGGTCGGAGTGAGGTGTGTGGGATTGACAGGAGGTCTGTTTAGTGTGGTGAATGGGTTACTAACCGAAGGGGAGGGATTACCGCGCGAAAACGGAGCTAGGGATGAAGGGGGGATATGAGTCTGGGGTTTTGGGGGTTTTCTTGGGCGGTGTTGTATGCTGGGAAAATATAGTGAAGTAAAAAGAAGCATAGTCATGTGGGTCATTTTGAGGGTATTTAGAAGGTCCCACCAAGCAAGAGAGCGAGGGTCAGGTTTCTTTTGCAGGTCAATGTATACCTGTAGGAAGGTGTCCTCTGTGTTGTGGAAGGCGGTTGTCCGGGCTTGATGTGGGCGTTGTAGACGGGCTAAGCGCCCTGTGGGGGTTTTTACTTTAACCTTTCGTATGAATGGTTTGTAGTTTTCCCCCGTGGGGGTCGGAGTGAGGTGTGTGGGATTGACAGGAGGTCTGTTTAGTGTGGTGAATGGGTTACTAACCGAAGGGGAGGGATTACCGCGCGAAAACGGAGCTAGGGATGAAGGGGGGATATGAGTCTGGGGTTTTGGGGTTTTCTTGGGGTTGTATGCTGGGAAAATATAGTGAAGTAAAAAGAAGCATAGTCATGTGGGTCATTTTGAGGGTATTTAGAAGGTCCCACCAAGCAAGAGAGCGAGGGTCAGGTTTCTTTTGCAGGTCAATGTATACCTGTAGGAAGGTGTCCTCTGTGTTGTGGAAGGCGGTTGCCCGGGCTTGATGTGGGCGTTGTAGACGGGCTAAGCACCCTGTGAGGGTTTTTACTTTAACCTTTCGTATGAATGGTTTGTAGTTTTCCCCCGTGGGGGTCGGAGTGAGGTGTGTGGGATTGACAGGAGGTCTGTTTAGTGTGGTGAATGGGTTACTAACCGAAGGGGAGGGATTACCGCGCGAAAACGGAGCTGGGGATGAAGGGGGGATATGAGTCTGGGGTTTTGGGGGTTTTCTTGGGCGGTGTTGTATGCTGGGAAAATATAGTGAAGTAAAAAGAAGCATAGTCATGTGGGTCATTTTGAGGGTATTTAGAAGGTCCCACCAAGCAAGAGAGCGAGGGTCAGGTTTCTTTTGCAGGTCAATGTATACCTGTAGGAAGGTGTCCTCTGTGTTGTGGAAGGCGGTTGCCCGGGCTTGATGTGGGCGTTGTAGACGGGCTAAGCGCCCTGTGGGTTTTTTTACTTTAACCTTTCGTATGAATGGTTTGTAGTTTTCCCCCGTGGGGGTCGGAGTGAGGTGTGTGGGATTGACAGGTCTGTTTAGTGTGGTGAATGGGTTACTAACCGAAGGGGAGGGATTACCGCGCGAAAACGGAGCTGGGGATGAAGGGGGGATATGAGTCTGGGGTTTTGGGGGTTTTCTTGGGCGGTGTTGTATGCTGGGAAAATATAGTGAGGCAATGCGCAAGATCGGTTTAGGTAAGGTGGGTGAAGGAGGTGTGTGAGAAGGAGGGGGTGTGTGTGTTGTGTGGCTTGGGTCTTTAGTGTCAGAACGGGGTGTTGTTTTTGTATAACTGTCTTTAAATCTGATGGGTCTGTTTATTCTACCTCTGGAGGTCCTGGGAAGGTAGATGTTTGTCGTGGGGCTTGAGTCGCTCGACGATGTTTTATATTGAGGGGAAGAACGTTTTACAGGTGAAGGGCAGCTATTGGGGGCGATGTCGGGGGTTATTTGAGAGGTAGATGCGTGTGGAGGTTTTGTTGAGTGAGGGTGGTAGGCAGAATGGGAGGATTTGGTGGGGGTATGTATGGGGGTTCTCTCAGGGGTGACTTTGGGGGGGGATTTTTAGGGGTTGGTTGGTTGGGTGTTCGATGAGATGAGGAGGTTGGTTGATGTGTGGGTGTGGTTGCGGGGATAGGAGGGGAAGGTGGTGGGGGGGGGGGGGGGGGGGGGGGGGGGGGGGGGGGCTAGACGGTGGGTAGGGAGTATAGATTTAGTTGGAGGGTTGGGGGTAGGGACGTGTGTTGGGTGTGTTCTTTGGTGAGGTCGGTGATTTGCTGGTGGTGGACGTAGGCGGTTTTATGGGTTTGGGGGGGGGGAAGATCTAGCAGGTCATGGGGGGTAATGGGGGGGGGGTGGAGAGGGGATGAGGTTGAAGAGGAAGGTATGTTTTTTGGTGGGGGGGTGGGGGTTGTTACTACTGGAATATAGTTAGAGGGTTATGGTGTTTACTGGTGATTATTCGTCTTCTTTCCCTTTGTGGAGGAGAATTTGACGAAGAAGAAGAAGAGGAGGAGGAGGAGGAGGGTAGTGGTCTGGCAGCCCTACAGAACTTGGTTAGCAGGGTGTGTTTTCTGGAGGTTTTAAAAGATTTTTGTCGTGGGCGTAAGTTGTAGCGTGAGGTTACTGAGGTAGATTGTGTGGTGTGTTTGGGTGTGTACTTGGTTTTGGTTGGGGGGGGGGTTTCTTACTGTGGTGCCTGGGGGAGGTATCTCAGGGCTAGACGGGGGAGTTTCTCTTGTGGTCGGGGTTGTGGGTGGAGGTTTTCGTACTTGGATAAGTTGGGGAGGTACTTGACTATCAGAAGTGAAAGAAAGTGTCATGGTGGAGGATGGTGTGATAGTGGGGGCTTGGGGTTTGTGGAGGTTAGTTTGGGGGGTATGTTGAGGAATGATTTGTCTGTTCGGTGTCGGAGGGCTTAGGTCCTTAGGGGTTTGTGTGGGAATATTCATAGCCTGAGTGGAAGGGTTAGTAGGGGTGTTTAATTCCGGTTCAGACGTGTGGGGTGGGGTATTGTCTTGTGGTTTGAGCGGTTTAAACGCTCGGACGAATCTAGTTCGGAACGTGCAAGTCACGCCGTGATAATCGATGGTGACTTGATAGGCATTTGGGACTTGTGTGATGGTGTAGGGCCCGACATAGCGAGGGCCTAATTTGTTGGTGATAGGGAGGTTGGCTACCATTATGGTGTCATGGATAGCGAAAGGGTTTTTGTCATCGGGGTTATCAGTTTTGGTGTCTTGACAGGTTTGGGCGGTATGGAGGGTGTTTTGCAGATGTTGCAATGGGTCAATTGTGGAGGTGGTGGAGGGGAGGTGAGCGTGATGGTGGAACGGCAGTAACAGGGGGGGTACGCCGTAAACACGTTCATGAGGGGAAATACCGTCTTCTCGGGGACAGGTGTTCATGCCCCATTGTATCATCTTTAGTTGTGATGGCCAGTCTGAGGTGTTAAGAGCAATCATTTTTGTCCGTAACTGATTGTTGATGGTGCGATGGCTGCGTTCGCATATAGCATTTCCTTGAGGCCAGTACGGGGATGAGTGTTTAATCTTAATACCACATTGTTGGGTGAACTGTTGCCAAACGTGTCCACTAAACTCGCGGGCATTGTCGGATAGAAGAGTAAGGGGAAGGCCGAATATAGGGAATATTTCTGTGGCAAGCAGTGTGGTGGCTGTGTGGTCTTTAACTGGGCAGGCTATTACAAATTTTGAATATACGTCAACAAATGTGACGATATAGCGTTTGCCAGCGTAAGAAGGAAACGGGCCCATGATGTCGAGGGATAGGACTTGGAACGGTTTGGTAGCAGACATGGTACCAGCTGGGCCTGGGGTGCGTGATCTATCCTTCCCCAATAAACACAGTTTGCAGGATTCTGTCACTCGTTGTGCAATTTTGGAGGGGTTGGGGGTCCAGTATTGGTCTGTGAAGATTTTAAACATCTTCTTTTGTCCAAGGTGTATGCCGTTTCCCTCGTGGATGGCAATCATGTAGTCGTGGGCAATGGTGGGGTCCTGTGGTGTTAATGATGTTTTGTTCTACATCGGTCTGTCCGATTTCGGGGGGTTGTTGGGCAAACGCGTCACTGAACTCTAGCAATAGGTCGTACATGCCGTTTTTTTGGTGGTCGGATAATGTGTCCGGGAGAGGGGGCAATTGGAGGCTGGTAGGGGTGTCATTAAAATATATGAGGAGGTCATTAAAAGTTTCGAGGTCTCCTATAATGAGACCTTTTGGTAATGTCAGGGATTCCTCGGAGATATTTGCCACGAGAATGTGGTTCATGCGAGCGGAAATGATGGCGGGTTGTAAGAGGCAACGATTGGGGTTGGTGGACGTGGTAGTGGGGGAAAATATCATGTGAGTTTGGGGTATGGGTCGAAGGTTCACCCATATTTATGGCGGGGGGGAATTTGGCATTTATCCTGAACTACAGCTGGGCTAATGATGGTGGGGGATTGACTGGTGAGCAGGTGCTTGGTACGCATAAGGGGGGAAAGGTCACTTTGGTGGGGGTCACGCGTGAGGGGGGGATTAACGGCGCGTGTGGGAGGATCAGTGAGGCGCGGTGTGAGGGAGTTAGAAAACGGAATTTGTTGGAGGGACTGTGGAGGGTTGGTGGGGGAAGGGTGAGGTGTAGAATATGGGTTATTGGTGAAGGACTGATGTATTGATTTGGGGTTGTTAACAGGACGAATGCGGGGAATTTTCTTGGTGGCAGTCACGGTCTGGTTAAAGGTTATGTGGGACTGGTGAGTTTGTTGGTCATGAGAGGGCGAGTCAAGTGTGGTGTTGTGAAATTTTCTAGGGGTGTGAATTGTGTGGGGGGGGGGGGGGGGGGAAGGGAGCTACTGACGGAAAACTGTCACAAGGGAATTGTTGTTGGTTGTGGGATATCTGAACATTTCTGGGGACATGGGGAAAACATTGTTGGGTACATCGGTCGGCATTTTCTCTGGAAACATGTGTACATGAACATTTGATAGAATTATGGTTACATATATCAGAGTCTGTCCTGTAAACATGGGAGGATTTATCCTGGACAGAGTTACGAGAATTGAGGGGATTACCGAGAGGGAGTTGCTTGGACTTGTCTTCTTTCGTTTGTTGAGGCATTTTATTACTGAATTGGGTGATATTTTGAGAGAACTCGGGGCAAGGGGAGGGTTTAGGAGTCACCTTAGTGCTAGCTGCAACTTGGTAACCCTGACTCAGGGTTTGTTGAGGGGGAAGGTGTTTTTTCTTTTTGTGAATGGGTTTCTGCGTGATTGGTTTGTCAGAGTCTTTGGGTTGGAATTTGTTTTTGAATGAGATCAGCCTTTGGCCGCAGTCAACCTGGGCCTGGAGTTTTTGAAGGAGGTCAAGTCCAAGGAAGCCATCGTAATGTTTACAGTGGGAGGAAAATAGTGTGAACGTGTGATAACAACGAGCATGGGGGGCAGGAGTAGTTACTGATAGGGGCAAAGTGTCTCCTAGGAGATTTAAGTAAGTATCAGCAGCTGAGATTAGTTCTGCTTTGGTGGTTAACAAGGGCCAAATAGTCGGTGGTGTTGATCATAATAAGACTTGAACAAACATGACTTGGCAGCTCCCGTGTCGATTAACAAGCGGACAGGAATGTCCTTGATTTTGGCCATGTAATAAATGGGGGCAGTGCGGTCAGTTATGGCGTCCCCCGCCGAGGCCATCTTGGGCGGGGGGTACTTTAAAAATCCTGGGAATCGGTATCTACCTCCTCCAGGGTTCCCTCGGTATCCTCTGAGGTCATGATAGGGGCTATTTCTCCAGTGTGCCTTTCCTCCATTTCTTCCTCTTGTCCCAACTCCTCTTCATTTACAGAAATGCGAGGAGTAAAGGGGCGAGGTTTGGCAGAGTCACGAATTTGATGGAAGGCACACTGAGCATTACAGGCAGGGAAATCATAGGGGTTGATAATTACTAAGGTAGGGTTTTTACTTTGGTAGGTGTTGTAGGTTTGGTTCCGGTTGAAGATTCTGCGTGGCTGGGTAGGTTGGAACCGGGGTCTACTGGGTTGGGGCTTGCCGGAAGGGTAGGTGGGTCTGTTGTGGAGGGATGAGGATGGGTAGGCATTTCTTGGAGTTTTGGTGGTCGGGGTGCTGCGGGTGCGTGGGAAACCTCTTGATCACAGCGATTTGGGTGGGTGCTTCTGTGCGCACTGCCAAAATACGTCGGATCGTGATGAGATCTTTTTGATATCCGACGAAATCGTGCACACGGAAATGGTCTTTTACTGCTGAGGGCAATATTGATACAAGGTTGACCAGAATCTGCTGTTCTTGTTGGATTCTGGTCAATGTGGGGAAAGAAACTTTTATGTGTTGGGCGATCTTATTCACTGTGGCATCTAGATCGCCTTCGAATTTAGTGTCTTGGATACGGGTGTGGGCCACGAAAATGCCCAACGAAGGTTTAATGGCTTCTATCACTATTGGGCGAAATTCGTCCCATGTGAGAGCAGGGTGCACTTGATAGGCAACCAGGGAAACGGCTTTTCCCAGATGCGTTAATGTCACGGCTATTTTTTCTGCATCCGTGGTATAAACTAGGTCAAGTACGGGTTTCACTATGTCCATGAACGTTTCGATCTCGTAAGTTTCTCCATCATAATGTGGGATGGGAATGTGAGAACGGTGCGCCATGATGTTATCGTGTTCTGGCTGTTCCAAACTTGCAATGTAATGCAACCTTTTATCCGAATCAAGAACCACCGCTGCCGCCAATGTTATGCCCTGTTTTTCTACAGGATTAACTTGGGTAATGTGGGCTCTAACTGACTGGGTATATAAGGCTGCATGCACAATACAAGGTATGAGGAATAGAGAACACAAAATAAACACACGGTAACAAGACACACGATCACGTTTATTTAAGTAAGTGAATAGGGAGCATAGGAAAATAGGAATACTCGTACAAGACAAATGATAGAAATGAACCGCTAGCATTAGTGGATCTGGATGGAGCCTAGTCTCCCACTTCCAATGTTCAGGTATACTCTTCTGATCACTGGTTTGGTTCGCAAGTTTATACTGGAAGACCTCAATGTTACTTATGGATTCAATTTCACTAATTAGATTTATTACTGGCAGGTCTGGTGCACAAGTAGTAGTTCACAGACTAGAATTAGACACGCGTATGTTTTAGAACACGGGAATTCTAGTAACCTCAGGGGGCTACTGATCTAAGTTTTATATTCTTATGGCAGAAATACGTAGAACACAAATCAGTGGGCGAACGTTAGATATCACTAGGGTTTTAATATCTGGATAAAGGTAATTACGAGAGTTAATGTCGCCTGTTAATTAATGAACACTGATACGCTTAGTACTTCCCAAATGGAATGGTTATATATGAATTACACTGGGCAAAGTTATAGCCACTTCATAGAAAGATTAATAAGTTAATTTCGAATTAGTACTATAACACGTTAGTACTAATAAAGTGAATCTTGGATAGTATTTTGTTGGTCTGGTCCTGGTTATCTTGCGTCCGTGATGTTGGGGGCTAACGACTGGTTCCGCGGCCGTCCAGGTGGTCCAAATGTAGGAAGTTCTCAAGTCGGATCTCTTGGCGATCGGTGCTGGCTACACGCTTATATACCCACTATAGTGTGTGTGAAGGTTATAAGGTGCACGTAGATACTTGTACGTGGACAGATGCTTCTATTTTAAATCTGCCACGGAGTCTGCCGGCTCTGGAATCTCACAACTCAGGAACAATACAAGGGCAGAGCTAGAGGTTAACTTCAGGGGGTTAGCCACTGGTTGGTGTCTATCTTTCAACTGATTTTACTGGGGGCTGGAGCTGGGTTTATAGGCTCGGTTTTGGACCCTGTAGGCTATAGGGATCTCGAGTCTTCTGGAATTATTAGAGCTCCCAATAGATACGGGGACTAGGTAAGGTGGTGATTACTGTTGTGGCACATGGCTATAGGGAGCCTTCATAATGTGATATAACTGAGCCTTAGTAAGAGGTACTATTTTGGCTATATTGGAAGTATTTAGGGGAGGGAGACTGGATCTACTTTGCGAGGAGGATTGGGACAGCTGTGATAGGAGCGTGTCTCTTAGATTGTTCAATCTTCATTCTATGGTATAGCTGAGGTGCTAATTTAGTGATCAGAGTATGCAAGAAAGGTAAATGGGTTAATGTGGGTTAACCCGGCAAGCGCGATAGGCCTCACGGAAGGCTTCCTATAGGGAACGCGATAGGCCTCACAGAAGCAGGACCATAAAAAAAGCCTTCCATAAAAAAAAAGGGCCTATCAAAACAAAGGAATTTGTCTCTAGGTGAGATAATTCCCCTCCAGTACTCATCCATGTAAATCTCACCCACCCCCCTCCCCCCCTTCCCCCCCCTTTTCCCCCCCCCCCCCCCCCCCCCATTATCACCTATTTTTCCTCTTATTATCATCATTTATCGGTTATTTTTCTCTCCCGCGATAATGTAGCACAAGTGGGTTGCATAAAAGATCGTTATGCAACACCCAGACACCGGCACACACCGCCCCGCTCGTCTCAGTTGACTCCCAGACAGCGAGAGGGGAGGGCTGCCTGTCTCTCTCTCTCGCCTGAGATTATGACCGGGTGGCCAATATCTTCGTTTTTCACCACCCAAATGCTTTTCCCACTTATTTTAGCACTCTTGAAGGTTCATATATACATCATATATGTAAAATAAAAGCATACCGAAAACAAATAATGGTTTATATTGTAAATATAACGAATTCTGTCAGAATCCAGGGCTAGAAATGCACAAATAACTACCCTAGCACCTAGGTCTATATCGCGCTTGTCAGGTTAATAGAGGTTAGTAAAGGGGTTAGTCATGCATGGTTAGTTCATTGATAGGAAGAATTCCTGTGATACCTGGCAATGACCCAGAAGTCAGTTGATATTGGAGTTTGAAAGGACAGTGAAAGTATGTTAGCCAAATGCTACCGGGGGATGCAACGATGGGGTGGTATATGAGTCTCGGAAAAGATAGAATCATGTGGACTGTGGGGCTGTGGGGGAGAAGGAGGTTAACTGTAGGTGTGTGCTTGACTGTGGATAAAGTAGGGAAAAACATGGTGTATTATTACTCGTCAATACGAGGGGTTATGGACACTATTATTTGACACAATTTCTTATACGTCTAGTTGTCCCTGGGAACTGCGTGTTCTATGAAATATAGACCAAAGAAAAGCGGCAGTTCGTAGGGGTACTTCGTTATTGTTTCGTGATACTATGATAGACAATGGACAAAAAAAAGGTTATCTATACAATCTCTGGTTGGGGTAAGCATTAAGTTATAGCATGGTGGCTAACATCTGTAGT
This sequence comes from Paralithodes platypus, assembly GCA_032716605.1. Taxonomy (NCBI): domain Eukaryota; kingdom Metazoa; phylum Arthropoda; class Malacostraca; order Decapoda; family Lithodidae; genus Paralithodes; species Paralithodes platypus. Next base: position 37,605,209 of record CM064505.1, read on the forward strand.
CATGGCTGTCTAGGTCTTACGGGGGCCATGGTTCTATCTCACTGGTGTACCCGTGGGTATCTTAGTTTCTTATCAATTAGGACATGGGGTTTTAACATACTACTTCTCGGATGGAAGAACATACATAGATTTATGGCTGTCTGACTGGTTGGCATTGGCTCAACCTAGGGACAGGGCATGGGTGTTTTACTATGAAGGTGTATTCCTGTTCATCATCATGTAGGTAGAGTCTGGCGGGTAAGAGGTGTAGGACACGAAGCAAAAATGGAGTAGTGTGGACTGTGGATACGAAGGAGGTGAGTGGAAGACGTATAACAATTGTGGAAAAGTAAATGGAAAAGATGAACACAATGGCGGATAAAGATAACTAACCTAAGGATTGCATACATAGATTTATGGGGGCGATTGGTCTTCAGAAACTTAGTCTGGCAAGACAAGGTATTTTAGGGTATGTTGATATTAATAACTAACCTAAGGATTGCATACATAGATTTATGTGGGCGATTGGTCTTCAGAAACAGTCTGGCAAGACAAGGTATTTTAGGGCATGTTGATATTAATAACTAACCTAAGGATTGCATACATAGATTTATGGGGGTGATTGGTCTTCAGAAACTTAGTCTGGCAAGACAAGGTATTTTAGGGTATGTTGATATTAATATCCTAGACTTAGGGACAGGGCATGGGTGTATTAACTTTAAGGTGTATTTATGTTCGTCATCATGTAGGTAGAGGTGTAGGACACGAGGGGTAGTGTATGTGAGGTGTGGGAAAGGTCAGTGTTTAGAAGGGGTAGGCAGGTGTGGTTTGGAGGTGCTTAGCCCTGCGGGCTTGGGCCTGTCTGAACTGGTTGGCTTGGTCAGCTGGTCCTTTCGTTCTGTGGACCTTTCTTTCGGGTGTTTCTGTGTGGTGTTCGCTCGTGGCTTCTGTGGTGGGCTTCTCGTTCTGGGGCATTTTATTCATATTTGTTTTTGAAGTTTTCTTTTACTTCTATCATTCTTGTCCTTGTCATAAAAATTGTTCTGGCATTTCAAAGCTTAAGTCCTCAATATAATTACTTGATATGTCTTGTTCAACAGCTTTTCTAGTTTTACTTGCACTTCTCATACCTTCTATTATCTCTTCCCTACTTTTGATTTGCACTTTATCTTTAATCAATTGTTTAGCTTCGATTTCACTCATTCTTTCAAGATTTTCAGTTATATTGTACTTTTCTTTAAGATTAGCCTACAAATTTATTTTTTGTATTTTCTTTCATTGTCTTCACTGTTTGTTTTCATTTTAACCTCAATTGCTTCATTGTCTCGGTTATTCAAATGGGATGTCAACGTATTATTTCCGATGATTGAGCTTCCCCTATACGTCTCCGCTTGGTTCCGATTTCTATCACGGACGCCGTGGAAGAAGATGGTGTTTCGGAGGGGTCTCTATGATGTTGATGCTGGTCTTTGATGACGGCTATATGCACAAAGTGTTCATGCAAGTTTTGATCTGGTACTGCATTCCTAGGCTGTATATCAAGTTTCATAGACATCTTTCCACTATAAGGGAGAATGGGATCCAAATAAATAAATAGATAAATAACCCGTTTAAGACCAGCTGACGGCTCTTTAAATCTTTGACCAATCACAAGGCAGCTTTCAATCAGTATAGACCAGGGTTACCCAATCAAGTCCGCTAGATAGTAAATAAATGACAAAAATCGCTACAGTAATGGCAACATCTCTACAATATAGATCTAAAATGGCTATAATATACAGAATATCGTTCGAATTCATCTAGCTAGATGTAAAATATAGGTTTTATTCCCGAAGGCAAGTAGAGAAAACCTAATATTTAGTAGGGGCCCCGGAATCATTGACGATGTTGCCTATTAGTATAATAGTCTCCATTCAACACCCACGTCAATCGTTTGAATCAACCGCCGCGAGGAAGAAAGAGATTCATCTTCATAAGTGCAACGCTACTTCTCTTATGGTGTCGTCATATTGATCGGGTACCCACTACGAAAAAACTTCGTAAAAAAAATAAGAGAACAAAAAAGGGAAAAGAATTTTCCCATCTTAACACTGTTATTAACACGCTTCCCACATTCGGTGGATTTCTTGCGTTGTGGCTTCTTGCCGTCTCTCGCCAAGCGCAACGATTCCTCCTTCAATGCTATATCAAGATCACTCAATATAACCGAATGGGAAGGGGATGGTTGGGAGGGACATCGTCGTCAATGATTCCGGGGCTCCTACTAAATATTAAGTTTTCTCTACTTCCCTTCGGGAATCAAACCTATAATTTAATAGTGGCCCCTTCATCATTGACGATGTTGCCTGAATTCCAAGACTGGAGGGGGACATTCGCAGTATCACAAACTCCTAAAAACCGTATGATTAAATCCAGAATTCTCATAACAGAAAAAGTTCTTTGTATATTGTAGTTGTGTATACAACTTAGTAAAGATTATAGACAGAGTGTGAGCAGTGCGTTGCTTCAAAGAAGCCTGCTCCAACAACAGAGTCCTCATGTATGAGGTGTGTGTTGTAAGGGGTGAGATAGAGTTAATTGCACAACCCTTCATCACTTCGAGCCGGAACCTGTGTCGCTGTAGCGAGGTTCGTGGGCATAGTCGTACTGACACGTATTAATTTTACTGAAGCTAGTGAAACTAGCCAGAGACATATCGGAGTTGCCAGTCGATCTTTACTGATCGACTGAGTCTAGTGTAACTAGTCTGGGAACTATGAAATTATATGACCGTAGGACAATCCATTCTTTATTATTATAAAAGACATAACTGGACAGTTAGCTATTGTAATTTTTCACAGAGTTCTAGTAAGCTAGTGCAACTAGTTTGCGAAGATGGAAACACAAACTTTAATTTATTAATTATCATAAAACTGGAGGTTTAAATTTAAAGAACCTAAATTTCTAAATCAAGCAACTTAAGTTTGAATTCAGTAAACTAACTTTCTAATTCAAACAACCTAAGCTTCTTTAGCTTGTACATTTCTAATTTTAGGCACAGCCCGGCGTAAACAGCATATCTAGGCTAGCCCTCGAACCCGCTTGCAATCCTGTTAAAGGGGGGAATTCCTTCCTTGTACTGGGATCCACATATCCCCCCCCTTTTTTATCGGAAGCCTGCCAGGGCGGAACCATCACAGTACATAAAATGAGGAATACAAACAGAGGTGTGCCTATGGGCATACTTAAAACTGAAATTTCTTAAAAATAGAGATTGTAGAGAAAAACAGGAAAGTCACTTTGTGCCATGACCCACTGTCTCGATGGCACTTAAGTTCTGCTGATCTTTCCCACTCGGATTCTAAATATTATTTTGATAGGTGCGTGACTCAGAACTCAGTCAGGCCGCCGGAACCCGTGAGGGGGTAACGCGGTCTATACTATGGGGTGATCCGGCAGTTTGACAGGCTGTCATCGTGCCCCCCTGCCCCTTATCTTGGAGACCCATCCGGTCCATAACATGATAAAAGAAAAGTTGATCTTATTAGAATAACATACTTTCGCCTAATCGGCACTCGAACCTATGGTAAGAGGTAAACTGAACTATATCCTAACACCCCTCCCTCCTCCGGGGGCCAGAGCAGACTCAAGGACAGTGCGGCTGATCTCGTAAGAATAATGAACTGGGTAGAAGCAGGATATGAACCGGCGGGACCATTGCGGGACTAAATGGTGGCGTGGAATTGGATTGAAAAAAATTACATGACCTCCGAGAAATATGTAGACTGAAAACAGGTGGTTGGGGGAGCCCCAGTCAACGGCCTGGTTGTCCGAGTTGCAGATTCATTAATGCGTCTGAGATTTTAAGGGACGCCTGCTCATTGGTCAGGATCAAGATTAAGGTTAAAGATGGCCGACCAAAGAGTGCGGAAGGGCTGGTTTGCTGATCATGGGATTCTAAAGGAGGGTGGAAACACTGACCTGAAGCTGGCAAAAGTTAGTGAAGTATGAATGATGGCTTGCTGCTGAGCCGGCTCTGACCCTAGTAAAAACTGTTTTAGTGCACCTTCCCTTGACGAAAGCTAGCAACAGGCACAAGCGGATTGAAGAGCTCAATTCCCGCCAGGATTATCTAACTTCACGGCTGGGGTGATTGCCCCAATAACTACGGCAGACGGACCCGCCGAGGACTGGGCTGGCTCAGCTTAAGTAAGGAAAAACATGATGCGTGACCCTGGATTTTACCTTATGCGGAGGGGCCCCACTGGGATGGCTTAAACTAGTTAGACAAAAAAAGGTGTTACACAGTATAATCCTTAGGAGAGGCCCGTTATGGGACTAACATATTACTGCGGCCAGCCGGCAGGCCGGGCGCCTCTGGCTCTCAGTTTGTTAATAAAATGAGGCACTCCAGATGCGGTTCCGCTGGGGGGTGAATGGTTATTGCGAAACCGACCCCGGCCGGTGACCGTCATCCTATATCCCTATAATTGTGTTAGTTGCCTTATCTCTTGTGCAGAGGGGGGGTGACTAGTCTACCACGTTGTGGAAAGTCGTAAGACTAAATCCGGCGTGCTTAAGTGTAGACCGGTTCCGGTCAGTCAGACTGAAGTTCTCAGGGGGCGCTGCCATCCGTGGAAACTAACCATTGGTCTAACCTCATGATCCCTGTTGTGCCAGCGTGGCTGAGGGAGGGAGGAAGACAGAGAGAGGACTGGAGGAAGGAGGACAAACGTCCTATATGTAACTGATTTAATTCTCTGAGCCAGAGATGAACCCGTTTGCCCACCGCTTGGGGCCAACATGGAGAGTTATTGGTTTGTCTTGTTCTTGCGGCTCAACATAACACGAACATCCCGTTCCGTTTGTTCATCAAATACTCTCGCAGTTAAGACCGGGGAGAACAATATTCGATAGTAAGCATTCATAGGCAACTCCTGCGCCATACCGAGTCTGAGGCACTGACGTGACCGGATTGCCTCAAACAAGGCTATTCGGATATCTGTAAGCGTTCGAGCCGGGACGGGGAGGAGATATTGTTGGAATACTTTAACTAATTCCTGAGTTCGTGGAGAGGGATTCGGAACTAGTTGGGCAATAGCCTGGGCCGTGTCCCTAGTCAATAGAAAGCTAATAAATGCTCTATGGGCCTTGTCTCTGACCAGAAATTCGCGTTGAAGGTCAATAGGGTCAGGTGCAATGAGAGGCCGGGGGAAATCCTCTGCCGTGAATTGAGGTGGAATAAGAAAATTAAAAATAGGAATAGGAACTCCGCCCGGTCGTTGTGCCAGCCAGTCAAACTCGATACGGGGTTGAGGAGGAATTGGGGACAACGGATTGGATGTAATATCAATAGCAAATTGTTGCAGTTCCTGATCCCACGTACTCCATGGTCCGTCCCCTATCTCACTCAGATTCAACTCCCTGTGGTCTTTATGAGGTCCACACCTGTGAAAGTCCTTTGAGGTGTCCTGCCGAATAGGCGGAGAACTACAGCCAGAATGGCTACATCGTTGATGACAATTCGGGCAAATGGGAACGTCTGAGTGAGGAGGTTCCTGGACCGGGAAATCTGCCGGAAGAGGTACTTGCTGACATGGGTCATACACAAAATATTGGAAATTGGCCGGATCCGGTTTGGCATATATCGGAACCTGCAAGACTGTACCATTCTTATCTTTGGCCCTAAATACATGTTTACGATTCACTTCAATAGCCCACTTCGCCGGTACCGGGACCTCCCCTTGTAATGACTTATGTTCCTCACCTCGTGTTACGGCCATAACCGGAAGCCAGAGCCTGCCTGGCGCTTTAACTACTTGAGACTGGGGAATAGAAGATGGGCCCGGCAGGTTAGTAACCGGAAGGGTCCTGTCTAGTGTGGGGGACAAGTAAGCCTGGGTATCCCCTGGGCTCACAGAACTATGTAATTTTAGGAGCTCTTGACTCTGAATTGACTTTGTGTCTAATCTAATCAAAGGGGATTTCATGCCAGGGGGAATTGTCACCCAAGGTTCTGCCGGTAGTCCTTGTCTAGGTCGGCCGGCGGAAGAGGAGGTTGTATTGAGGGGCTTAAACTCATCGATGTCTCCTAAGCCAAGGAGTTGCTTCGAGGGTGGTGGCTGGATTAATGTGTCTGGCCATGGCCCTGGGGTAGGCATTACGGCCTGTGACTGAAACTCTTGTTCCGCCGGCCAGGCATGACTCTGTTCGTGTAGCTCTGGGCCCGTAGGCTGCGGATAGTCAAGTTGGCGGGCCGTCTCTGGCCCGGCGGCGGTGACTACCGGAGAGGGAGTGTTGACAGTGATATAAGAGGGGACCCTAGATGCTACCGGGGAGGAAATGCCTACATCGGTAAGAAAGGGGGCCTTAGGTATCCTGGGAAGAGGTCCCAGAGCCGGCGTTGGGGTTTTACCTTGTTTAATGGAACACTGATTCATTACCTTTTGTAACAATTCATTCAATTGTACAGTTGTTAGGCTGGTAGTTGATTGTGTGTTTGGATTATTATGTTGGTCAGTCTGTAACCTAGGGTCAGCCTGTGTGAAGGTGGTCGTTTGTGTCGTATGAGTGTACGTCTGTGTCAGACCGCTACTCGCCGTACCCGGGTGAGAAAAACCGCCGGCCGGTGACTTCAGGTCACTTGGTGGGGTTGTTAAAGGGTAGGGCGCATACCGCGACTCTGGATTCTGAAGGGTGATTGCTAAGTCGGGTTGGTCCGTAGACGGAGCCGAACGTGTCGCGTGAGACCTTATGGTCATAACCGCATGTGACATTTTTACCCCTGGAGACTGAGTAGCAGTATGAATCATGTCTGCTTGGTGAGTCTGCGTGTGTGATAAAACTAACTTTGAACCTTGGAGCCTAACGTGTACAGATTGTCTTAGTCTAGGTACACAGTGAGGGGGATCGGCTTCCGGTTCAGGGAGACCGGATCCACCAGTTTGTAAGCCCGAGGTGGTCACCGGATCCGAAACTCCCGATTCTGCCAGATCTATTGGTGCCGGAGTTTCATTAGAGATGAACACACGTCGTGGTGGGCTCGAGAGCCGGCGTATCTTGTCCGGCAAATAGTCCGTGCTGTCACTGTTCTGCAGAGTGCCCGCCATGGAGGCCGGCTGGGGCAGACGGTGGCATTCTGGTGACATTAATCGGCTCTATTTCGCTGGGGGAGAGGAGCTCAGTGTGGAGGACATAGGAGACCCAATGGTCAGCAAGGGAATAGGGGATGCATATGAATGGTGAGCTACCTGATCATCACAAGAATATAATTGGACTACTCTTAATAGTTCCGGATTATCACATGACATTTCCTTATTGGCTACATGATAAGCATATGTTTTAAATTTATTCTTTACCTCAATGAGGGTACGTAAACAAGACATATCTTGGGCCGCTAGCCATTCCTCCAATAATACAGAGCAAACCGGACATGTACGAGATGTCCACAAGAAGGAGTTTCTGTTGAAACAGTGAACACATCTGATACATTCGCCGTGAGCCGGAATAGGTAGCAAAAGACAAGAGGGGGTTGAGCAGACTGTAAATAGGGGCATGATGTCGACTCCTCTCCCCGGCGGTAACGACGTGGTAGCCGGGTGTCTTGAGTGTTCTGGAAAGAAAATTTCCAGGAATCAATGCTCATAAGGATATATAGGGAAAGTTCTACCTATCCTAACCTCCCAGTGTAATAAGAATAGGTGACCACCGTCTCCTCCGTCTTATCACTCCTAAGAGGGTGTGGATATCCCCCTCTCCTGCCCTTGGAGACATGAGAAAGGAATACCACCCATGCCGGGCCTCCGTGACGGTGCATGCCGTAGAACAGAGGTCCTTTAACCGGTGGACCGTTCCGTGCTCTAAAAAAACACACAAGCGGTCGCCGAAATCTACCAACTGAGCCGTCGGCAAGGTGGGGTAGACTTTATTAATGTAATAGTGCTAATTGCTGGATACACGTACTGTGTCCGCCGGGATCTTCTTACTCACTGGGCCGCCGGTCCGGCGGGGAAAACGATCGCACTACCCTTCCCCCCCCCCCCATTTTCCGAACCATGGTAACAGACCAGGGGATGGGAGGGGACCCCGAACGGCGGGAAACGGTGTGTGACTTTGAAGAAAACACCACCCGCCGGAGGACTTCCTGCTCTCTGAGCCGCCGAAAGGCAGAGGCACAATCCGAGGGGATGACACTTTTTAACCTCTACGACGGCGTCCGCCGGATACCCGAGGGACCGTGGACCAAGAGGCCGTGGCATAGCCACACCACCGACATAAAGGCCCGGCACGGGAGACCTGAGCTTGAAGCTCCTCCGAAACGGCGGACCGGCCCAACGGATACAACCGAGGGTCGGCGAGCCAAATAAAACGGGGGGTAGGAGGAACGAACTCGAAGCAAGGCGCAGCCGCGAAGAACCCAGCACCCCCACACCCGCACTCCCACACAAGGAACATGTAGCCGGACTCCCAGGAAAGTGGCACACAGCCCTTGGGAGACCACAACTCACAAGGGGTGAGAATAAAAACAAACAAACACAGTAGTAGTAACACCCCCCCCCCAAACTAGATAACCTAACAGCTTATCCAGGAAAAGTAAACAGAACACACAAGAACAAGAACCGTGCCGGAAGGGCGAGGAGAAAAAAAACCCACGAGGGCCTTTCCACAGGTTCACAAGCCGGGGGGACGCCACAACCACGTGTGGCGAATCTAACCCTGGCGCGTCTGCAACAAAACAGGATCCGTAGACCCTCAAGCCGTCCCGAGGAACAGCCAGAAACTTACAGGAAAGCCTCCCAACTAAGTAAAAAACAAAAACTAAGGCGCCTAGTAACAAATGGAAAACACCACGCGTGGTGGAAACAATGAACACAAGTAAAAGTGCCTAAATGTACCCTAATTTTAACACTTCCTGCGGGCCAATCATAACACAACCCGTGCTAGCTAGTCTAACCCTGCTCACTAACTCCCATATACATACAAATGAGCAAAGACTCACTAGAGGAGAGCGAGCGTCGAATGAAGCCAGAGCGCGGGGGCACTGGTTGACGTTAGGCCCGCGAGGAAGCGAAGGAGAAATCGTTGCGCTTGGCGAGAGACGGCAAGAAGCCACAACGCAAGAAATCCACCGAATGTGGGAAGCGTGTTAATAACAGTGTCAACATGGGAAAATTATTTTCCCTTTTTTGTTCTCTTATTTTTTTTACGAAGTTTTTTCGTAGTGGGTACCCGATCAATATGACGACACCATAAGAGAAGTAGCGTTGCACTTATGAAGATGAATCTCTTTCTTCCTCGCGGCGGTTGATTCAAACGACTGACGTGGGTGTTGAATGGAGACTATTATACTAATAGGCAACATCGTCAATGATGAAGGGGCCAATATTAAATATTGGCCTCTAGATGCTCTGGATTGAAGTAAATACCTCTAGATCTAGCGGGAAACTAGCTAGATTGCTAACACTGGTATTGATTCCCAGCCAATCACAAGGCCGCTATTATTTCATTATGGCCTTCACATAAACAAAATCCTCTACAACTAGGAAATGGTTACCAGGTATATAAATGAATACATCTCGTTTATGTGACTATAATGATCAAATATACGGCTATAATGTAATATATGACACCATACAACATCGATATATGTGAGTTAGGATCTATGAATAATTCTGGTTTAGTAAATATAACGGTTTTAATGATACCATTCTCGACCTTGTGTGTAGGCTGCTATCTACCTCATCTTCTATTATTCTATCTACCTTATCAACCTTCTACAATCCTGGTGCAATGTTCTACCTGCTATCTACCTCATCTTGTATTATTCTATCTACCTTATCAACCTTCTAAACCTTCTTCAATCCTGGTGCAATGTTCTACCTGCTATCTACCTCATCGTCTATTATTATATCTACCTTATCAACCTGCTAAACCTTCTTCAATCCTGGCTCCATTTTTCCCAGTTACTGTTAGGCCTACTACTCTACCTAACCTACCTCTACCTAATCTACCTGTTATCTACCATATCTACCTCCAATCTACCCTATCTACATTCTCTAATGTTTTTGTTTATTATTATGATTATTATGTTGTTATTCATTGTGTACAAATTGATAATGGTACCGGTACTTACCTGTTTTCATGTACTTACCTGATGACTATGTACTTACCTGACTTACCTGGTGTTTGAAATGGGGAGCAATGTGGGTTGGAATGATGCACAATAACTTTTAGTGATGCACTATAATGATAAAAAGACGAAATCGCATTCAAAGTGATGGCAAAGTGAGTTTTTGTCAAAATCTCCCCTTATGAAACCTAGATAATTTTGGAAATAATATTCCTGCACAAAAACCCTCTGTTCAAATTTCAATTGCTGCACATACGATGAATTATCGATCTTTCATACAGCTTCAGTCCAAATATGAACACTTACATCCACCCGGTTGAAAAGTTACACACGTCTAAACATCGCCAAACTTTGACCGCGATTATCTCGAAAGTAAAAAAAACGGCGCTTTGTCGGGTTTGGATGCGACGGCCCTCGTATGTCTGTATGTATAAATGTGTCCCGCAACCGATATAAATGTACTAACTAATAAGGAAATGCGGCAGGTGCCGTCCATAAGTAATTATTCCCATAATCTATGTTGTTTGAAATTTGCGAATTTGAAATTTGCGAGGTCGCATGTCACCCATAATCTCGCAAATTTGGAGGATGGACTGTATAATATATATATTTATTTTTATTTTTATTTTTTTACTGGGGGTGGCCATCATATGTATTATAATGTAAAATTTGCCAAATATACACACCAAAACAGAGACGACACAATATACTGTACAGTATAGACAAAAGAACTTATATTATGCCAACATTAGTCACAGTGAGTACATGATGAGGCACTGTTATGGCAAGACTATTTGTACTACACTCTAATGGCTGCAAGGCAACCCTTTCAGCCATTCATAAAATGTTCATGCATTTTGCAAGAAAATTTGGAAAAATATTTATATATTTTGCCAAATTGACAGTGCTCACAATAAACCACAAATATATTTGGAACCCTTACTCCATGGGGAGTCCATTGATACAATATAGGGTCAAATAACAATTTAAGACTGAGTTCTCCACACATACGTGCAGTTTCAGTCTCTTGTCCTAATGGCGATACTCCGGGCAACCCTGTTAAGGGCTGCTTCACTTGTCAAGTTTTGGAATTTGAGATCGGCACGCATAGTCCGATCCCAGGTCTTCCTCGGTCCACCCCTTGGTGCAGCTCCCTCCACAATCACAAACCTGCATATCTTTTCACTCAATTTTGTTCATCCATTCTCTCCTCATCCCCATACCATCCCAGTCTACTTGTAAACATCTCCTCACTAATACTCTTTATACCTAAACGTCTCCTCAGCTCATCATTTGTTATTCTATCCTGCAGCTTGACCCCACACATCCATCTTACCATTCTCATCTCATTACGTTCCATTCTGTTGACATCCTATACTTTAACAGCCTATGTTTCTGAGGCATACTTCATTGCACTTCTAACACATGAAGCATACACCTTTCCCTTCAGGGGGAGGCATTCTTGTCATGGTCAAAATTGGCAGAAGTTCTCTGAACTTCCCCCAGCCACATCTAATTCTAGCGACAGTGGTAGCCTCGGCCCCACCACCGGCAGAGATGGTATCTCCTAGGTAACAAAACTTGTCCACCAGCTCCAATAACTCATTTCGAAAATTCACAGCCACAAGATAATATCATTTAACACAAGCTCGCCTTTGCACACTACGCACTCAAATTTCTGGATTTCTGACTTATCCTTCGACAGGGGTCCTTTTATTCTACTACAGTGCTTACTCACTAAGGTAAGCAATAAGCAATCCCATGGTGCAACCAACATCGACAGATGCTACACCGAATCAAGTTAGCGCCCACATCCTTTCCATACACTTCACATGGGTATGTATTGGTATGTGCCTGAGTATATATATATATATATATATATATATATATATATATATATATATATATATATATATATATATATATATAACATAAGTTCAGAGGAACTTGCTTCAATTGTGCCGCCTCTCCACATCTTTCCCCGTAGAACTAGGGCAGCTGAGAGCGCCCATGAATTTACACTTTCTCCTCCACAATGCAGAACTTCTGCTTATCAAAATTCATTTATCCCTAGAACTACTACTCTTTGGAATTCACTTCCCTCGAGTTGCTTTCCACAAACTTACAATCTACAAAAGTTTAAATCCAGTTGTTACAAACATTTTATGAATGGAGGATGCCTTTAGGCACATGGACCTTTTTGTTTTGTCTGTGTTTTTCCTTCCTCCGTTCATTGTCTCTTAAAAAAAAATATATATACATATATATATGTGTGTGTGTGTGTAGTGTGTTACACGATTGCAAATAATGCTTAGCCGTAGCTTACTATATGTTAGGAAAATATAGTTTAGTCTGTGCTGAGATATATAGTGACACTGAGCCTATGACAGAAAACGGAACCGTTCAATTTTATTATTATGCTCTTCTATTATATTTTGTAATTATATGATTAGTCTATGCATTTGTAGGTTTCTTTGTATTTTTAGTTGGCCTATAAGTATTTATTTAATCTAGTTATAGGACTTTTAAACATATGATACTCATGTTGATAAAATGGGGCAGGATGGGATTTTGGGGAGGGGATGTACGCAGCCGGATACCTTACCCTCTACGCATGCGCGAAAATGTAAGCCTCCCTTGGCCCCGCCCCCCGTTCCCCGGCGTTTAAATAAACCCTTCAAACCGTTCCAGCCAGCTTGCTCTGTAGTACAGTCACTAGAGCTCCCGCCTGGCATCCAGAAATCCAGTGTTCGATCCCACTCGAAGTTTAGTATATTTTTATGATTTTTATTTTGTTATTTGTGTTATGTTATATTATATTATATTATATTATATTAGGGTTAGGTTAGGTTAGGTTAGGTTAAGTTAGGTTAATCTAATCTAATATATTATAATATTTGTACATTTTCGGCAGTGGGCGGGGCCTGGGGTAAGGTATCCGGCTGCGTACAGGCCCTCCCGGATTTTGGCGGTGACTGGACGACTCGGCCCATGGGACAACTCGGCTCGGACAGCTCGGCCCACTTTTGGACAACTCGGCCCATTTGAGACAGCTCGGCCCCATGTTTTTTGGGGGCAATTTGACGAGACCAGTCAGGATATAGGATGGAGAGAGCGAAGTGGAGGGTTTATCGTGTGTGTGTAATGTGGGCGAAATGTTCGTTTATTGTATAATTATGTCATAGGCTAGTTCTCTCATACAACCTAAAATGCCACAGGAACGAAAGGACCGTCGTCACAGGCCAGGATAGCTATAAGGATCACCACACCAACTTCGTTGTCTCCCTTCCACATAACTCCACATAATGTACTTTTGTATATAAGTGCTTACATAAACTAATAGACAATGATAATTACTACAACATTAATACTAACAATAGATACCCACTACGAAACCAAAATAATCTCAAACTACCATTAATGATGTCTCTGCAATCTCAAAGTAATATACGGTACCATGGAGTAAAAATATTTAACAGTTTATCTGAAGAATTAAAATCCAAATCTACGATAGGGAGTTTTAAGTCAAGCTTAAATAATAGTATTATCAATAATTACCAACGGTAGGGAAGGTGTCAATGTTCTAGGTATTCAATTTCCAATGTCTGAACTGTTCTCGTTAGATTAATACTCTACTTCATGTATTGATCCTATATGTCCAATAAATATATGCATAGGTAACTAAGAAAAACAAAACTGCAGTCATGTTAGTAAAACTATTTATATATAAGGCTCTTTAAGATGAATTGTTTTCATCAAAGGGCCTGGTCTGTATTTGTATTGTTTATTTCCAACCAATATGCAACCTATGTATGCCTTAGACCAAATAAAATATTTTTCAGTTTCAGTTTTTAAAAAAAAGGTATGCGTCTCTCCAATCACATCCTTCTAGTATACAACCCACATTACTTTATTCCTTAAAAAAAATGTATGTACCGACTAAGTATGTATTTAATTAAGGTACCAACCATGCATGCAGACTATATATTTTCATTGTGTAGGTACGACGGCGATCTGAAGACACCTCAATAAACCTATGCCCCTCCCCTTCTGTTCTGGAGTCCACCGCGACTGTCCGGTAATACGAACCTCAGCCGTGGGACTCGCCTAGTCATTCTGGGCAATTATTTTGTTTCAATGCTCCCCAGGTCTCTCAACTTGAGATATTAATTGTTTCTTTGTTTGTAAATCTGTCACTTAAGACACTCGACTAATATCGATTGTTATTAGTACTGGCGATTAATACTATGTTCATGTTTCACCTTTGTTGCCAGTAATTCACTGAGATTCTTAACCAGATTTGTGTAGGATTTATCCTCAACCTATTATGTACCCTATCCCTTGTGTGTTACTATTACTATTGCTTCATATGAGAAAACATCCCCGACTACGAATCTATATTCGAGAGTTGGAGATCGAAATTATTATGTTGAGACGATTCTATAACTCCTCAAGATAGACGCTACCTGAATTAATATACCATCTACATGTCTATCTGATTACATCAGCCCTGTACTTAGTTATGTAACAATTAGATGTCCCTAACTTCCCGTTGTTTTATCCACTAACTATATAATTATGTTCCCAACCTTCCTAATGCAACCTCCATTTCACTAGACAAGATATACCTAGGAGTAATTCCGAGATTTAATTAGGCAATTACTCGTTGATTAGGAAAGCCCCCAGACCATCCCCAATTTCGTATGCGGGCCTGTGCTTAGGAAATTGTCGTGCCGGACAATATCGTTGTATTAATTTCGCGTGAGTTTGGCTACGGGTCAAACTCGGTACAACCGCCTCAAAATTGTTACCCCATGAAAACCCGTTTTTCTATGTATACCACCGATCCACAGAAAACTAACCTAACCCTGTGCTTGTACTAATCCATATCTGTTGATTTATATAATTAATAATAACCAATTTGCATACGATCATCTCCAGAGAAGTGCAGGAAAAACTACCTAGTCTCTCTCTCTCCATTATGAGATAGATTGATGTCACTCATGCATATACCCATTCCTAAGCTAAAGAAAAAGTTTTATCCACAATACTCTGCTTAGTGACCGCGTGCCCAATGGTAACCTTTTGAGCCACCCTGTCCTTTTTCCTCTCCCCGTAGGCCTACCAACCCAACTTCACAAACCTTCCCCTCACATGACGCCCATCAGGATGTTTTATATTCCGTGCCGACTCGAACCCCAGTATACAGAGTGCAAACCTATTCTTGAATCTCTTTCACGATCCTCTAACCTAAGTAAACCACACTCACCACCTGAACCGTAGGGGTAAAGCGCGCAAGGCTATAACCCCCTCCCACCCCCTTGAAAGAGGGTAGGCTATAAAATGTCCCCTCCACCGACCCGAAGCTCAGCTGTTTCGTTTTAGTGCCTAGGATATTATATGAACCAGAAATTGCCCGATCGAGATGGATATGACACAGAGGCACTGCCCATGTCGAATCTTATTCCGTGCATTTCAACCAGGGTTCATTCGCTTTATTTTAACGACGACTAATACTGTAATTTTATGCATGCATTTCGTTTTCGTAAGTTAAGTATTTCTTTTTCCTTCACCATTGTGTTCCTCCTTTCCGTCTCTTTCCACATCTATTATACATCTAATCAGTCACCCCTTCTAGTCCACAGTCCACACTACTCTGTTTCGTATCTCTGTTGTTTTATATAAGATTAATTATGACAAATCTGAATACGATCCTCTCCAGAGAGCTCTAGGGAAGCCACCTAGTTTCTCTCTCCATTTAAGAAGATAAACGTATATTACCCCATGCTCCGGGATTCGTTTCTAGCACCTAAGTAGTTATACAATTGAACTTGAGTTATTCAACCAGGTTCTATACTTTTATATTAAGGACGGCAATATACCGTCCTTCATGCATGTCAACTTTTCCTAAGTTAACTCTCATTGATCCACCAATACTTTGCGTAGTAATAAGCGTGCTCAGTTGTAACCTTTTATCCACCCTGTCGTTTCTTTCCATACCAACCCGAGCTTCATAACACCCTCTAAAAAGGACGCCACCAGGATGTTTAATTTGTGCCAAGCAAATCATTTTCTTAAGCTTCCGTAAGCAGAGAGTACAAATCTATTTTGGTACCCCTTTTAACTATCCCCTAACCTAACTAACCACCCCTACAACCTGGGGCAGTGAATTAATGCGCGCGAGGCTAACCCCCCCCCCTTTCCTCCCCTCGAAGAGGCCCAGCATCTCCCCCTCGCGTAGGACTACCGACATCCTACATGCCCGCCAAATTCTTGCTAGAAACTCCGGGTATTTACAACCCATACCAACCTCCAAGTTTCGATTCCAGCCTAAATCCTATTCCTATCCCGTTCCTATCTAACCCCCAAGTCCCCCTTAACCCGCCTTAGACTCCTAATAGCATTTCAGCTAGCTCAGAGGAGGATCCTAGAGATAATATTAACGTAGGCTGCCTTACCGTGTGAGTCCAAAGGCGCTGGACAAACTAGTTTTTTTTATTACCCCAACATCCTCCTCTTGCCTCCTATTAATAATTTGTCTTAGCGTAAATGTCAGAAAAAAGGTAAATCATAAAACAACCGATTCATAAATTCTTTTTGATTGTCTCATAAACGTATTGTCAGCCGGCTCGCCACTACTTTGGGCTTAAGAGCAATCATAACTCATAACTGGTCCCAGGTAGAAAGATCTGGTTATGTTAGAAGGGATTACGCGAGTTTAGGAGAAGACTCGACGAGAAGATTCCTGGGCAAACAATTGTCTGTTTGACCGAAAGGCGAAAAGCCGCTTGCACGTCTGAACCTCCCATAAGGCCGGAATAGTAAGGAAAGTCATTCTCCCGACTGCCTTACGTTAATTCGATCCACTGTTTTCTCTGGCTACGCCGATGACAGAGGCATTTAAGGCTTTCAGTAGGAGTCCCATAACGACGTGTCACCAACGGCTAGACAAATTAGCCCAACTGTACACTTCTCTACACTCCCGGACAACTTGGACGGCAAAAGAGTCGCTGTTAGCCCCCAACACACCAACTCAAGATAACGATCGAGATGCCTAGCCTTGTGATTTAAGCAATCTACGTATCGTTGAGTAATGTGATCAGAAGAAGAATTCCTGAACGTTGGAAGTGGGAAGCGAAAAACTCTATTCAAATCCGCGAGCAGTGCTAAGAGACGATACAAAGGCCACTAACCTACCCCCGCGCTCCAACATCTATTGTTCGTGCGAATCCTATTTACGGACCATTTACCCGAGTGTGTTATTAAAATAAAGCTGTATTACAAACCATTTATCCGAGCTTTTCTATGTCCTCTGTTGATTCCCTTTATGTAAGTTGCAATAAATCCAATAGCCCAGTCTTGCAGAACTCACCTATACCAAGTTAAACCTGTATAAAATCAAGGCATAACACAACGGGAGAGGATGTACGCAGCCGGATACCTTACCCTCTACGCATGCGCGAAAATGTAAGCCTCCCTTGGCCCCGCCCCCCGTTCCCCACGTTTAAATAAACCCTTCAAACCGTTACTGCCAGCTTGCTCTGTAGTACAGTCACTAGAGCTCCCGCCTGGCATACAGAAATCCAGTGTTCGATCCCACTCGAAGTTTAGAATGCTAGACTACTCGGCCTACGGGACAGCTCGGCCAGGACAGCTCGGCCCACGGCGAGACAGCTCGGCCCAGTAAAAACGAGACAGCTCGGCCCCGTGTTAATTACGAGACAACTCTTAATTAACCTAACCTAACCTACACATTATGAATCGAGAGAACTAGCCTATGACATAATTATACAATAAACGAACATTTCGCCCACATTACATACACACCATAAACGGGAGGCCATGTATGCAGCACCAAATCCTACAAATCCTGTCCTCTGCGCATGCGTGAGAATCTTATGCCCCTTGGCACGATTTGTTTTTCCTTTATACCATTATATTATCTTAACCTAACCTAACCTAACTTAAATTAACCTAACAGTTGAGCCTAAATAACATAATAAAAATATTAGGGAAAAGGCCGCGCATACGCAGAGGACAGGATTTGGTGCTGCATACATGGCCTCTCCCATAAACCCTCCACTTAGCTCTCCCCATCCTAATCCTGACTGGTCTCGTCAAATTGCCCCATAGTAAAACATGGGGCCGAGTTGTCTCGCCGTCGTGGCCGAGTTGTCCAAAAGTGGGCCGAGCTGTCCGAGCCGAGTTGTCCCATGGGCCGAGTCGTCCAGTCACCGAAGTTTAGTATAGTTTTATATTAGAAGAACCTTTCATGATCCTGGGTGACTTTAACGGACACTTAGGCTTTATAGGAAGGCAGAAGTTAGATAGAAGAGGGATGACTATAATAAAGTGGATGGAGGACCATAATTTAGTGCTCCTGAATACAGATGAGAGGTGTGAAGGTGTAAACACGTGGGAGAGAGGAGAACAGAAGAGCACAATAGATTTTGTGCTAGTGAACAATCAGCTCTACAAAAGGTTTAGAAAAATGAAAATTGACGAAAATAAAGACAAATTTGACATATCTGACCACAACTTGATTGAGATATACTTGCAACAAAGTAAATCCAAAGAAAATTTCAATAAGGGATCCTGGCAAGAAACAAATTATTACAAAGTAGATGAAGATTCTCTAATGAGTTTTATAGAGGAAATCGAAAAGGAGTGTAAGGAAAACAGGATAAATAAAATTAAAGAATTTGAAAATATGATGAAAAAGAAAGCAGATGAAGTACTATTGAAAGTATATAGAAGGAAGACAGGAAACAAATCAGGAAAAAAGGAACCACCTTGGATAAGCAGTGAAATTAGAAAAGAGATAAACATAAGAAAGGGGATAAACAGGAAACGAAGAAATACTCAAGATGAAGGTGAAAAACAAAGTCTTTGGAACAAATACATAGAACAAAAACAGAAAACGCAGAAACTGATCAAAGAAGCTATAACAGAACATGAGAGGAAGGTGACAAAGGAAATAAAAGAAAGTACAGATAGAAATAGAAAATTATGGGACAATATAAACAAGTTGAAGGGGAAAGAAGAGCAGAAAGAGGATGACCTACTTATATATGATGCAGAAGGAAAACAATTATCAAGTGAAGCAGCAGCCGAAGATTTGGAGACATTTTGGAAAGGAATTTATCAAAAGTATCCAAATACAGTACAAGAGGAGTGGAATGAAAATGAGAGAAAAATATGTAAGTGATAAGAACGAGCAAACACACAAGAGTACTGGCACAGAACTAGAACACGAACTTAACTTCCCAAACGAACTAATTGAACAAATGGACATGACTATGAATATATTTAGAAACATACAACCAATGCAAGCCCCACAGATAACAGAAAAAGAAGTGGAAGAAACCTTGAAGAAGCTAAAGAACAAGAAAGCGGCAGGGCCAGACGGAATTAAACCAGAATGTTTCAAATCAATAACAAAAAGCAAAATATGTCTAAAAATGTTAACAGAATGTCTAAATAATATTTTATCTGAAGGAGAAGTTCCAGGGACATGGAAAAACTCGAGAACAAAAATGATACCAAAAACAAATAAACCAACCGTAAATAATCTTCGTCCCATTTCCCTAACAAATGTAGCATACAAAATATTTATGTCAATAATAAAAAACAAAATAGAAAAACAAATCAAAGAAAACCATCTAGACAGCGAAATGCAAGCAGGCTTCACCCAAGGAAGAAGGATAGAGGATAACCTGCTAATCTTAAAGTACTGTGTAGAGTCGAGTTATAAAGAAAAACTCCCATTAATTATAGCGGCAATAGACTTCCAAAAAGCCTATGACTCTATAAAAAGAGAAAAAATCATAGAAACATTAAAATCACTACGAACACATGAGAATATTATAGACAAAATAGAAGAAATATATGTTGGGGACAAGACAACAATAAAATTAAGTAAAAATATACAAAAGGAAATAGAAGTAACAAGCGGAATAAGACAAGGATGTACAGCGTCAACTACCTTATTTAAACTTGTTACATTAAAAATAATTCAACAATTAGAAAGTACAGGCCTAGGTTTCAGAAATGAGAAAATTAGATTTAATACTCTTTTCTTTGCTGATGATGGCTTGCAATTCTCCCAATCCCTGACAGAGGCAAAGGCAAATATCAGAAACCTTATAAAAACAGGAAAAGAGTGTGGCCTGGAAATAAATAAGTTGAAAAGTAATTTTATGATATTCAATATGAAAGAACAACCAAGCAGCATCGAGGATATAGACGTAGTAGAATCAATCAAATATTTGGGAGTAACAATCACAAATAAAAGAGACTGCTATAAAGTACACAAAGAAAAGATGATAAATAAAGCACAAAGGTTAGCAAATCTCACACACTCAGTAACAGCAAAGAGTTGTAATAAGATGTTAATTGGGAAAACATTCTGGAAAAGTTTAGCTCTACCTGGAATCCTATATGCAGCTAGTGTTCTGGAGTACAACAAAGAAGAAAGAAAAAAACTACAACGAATAGAAAATTCTGTTTATAGGATGATATTGGGAGGATCTAAAGGAACCCCAATTAGCTGTCTTCGAGGAGAAGTAGGAGCATCTCTGTTAGAATCAAAACTAATGAGATCAAGACTACAATGCTTACAAGGCATAATGAACGGTGATGGAAATAGAATGCTATATGAAATAATTGAAGAAGGATTAGAGGAGAATAAAAATAAATGAGTAAAAGAATGCAATAGGTGTCTAAAGGAGCTTAACATAAATAGAACAAAACTGAGCAGGATGACAAAGACAGAACTGTGTAAGAAGATCTATGAATGGGATACACAAATGTGGCAAAAAGACATGGAATCAAAAACCAGTCTAAACATTTACAAGAAAATTAACAAAAAAAAATGGGGGAGAAGATGAAGTATATGACAACACAGCAGCCTCAGTCACATTTTTTAAATGCAGATCAAACACCCTAAACCTAGAAGACCGAAAAAGATTTAAGAAGGCTACAAAATGCAGACTGTGTGAAAAAGATACAGAAAACTTAGAACATTTTATCCTGGAATGTGAAGAATATAATGAAATTAGGACAAAAATAACAAGATTACACAGGCCATATATCCAAGACACTGAAAAACTTATAGGAGAGTTACTATTCAAGAAAGAAGGAAACGAAGAGATAAAACAATACTTACATAGATGTTGGAAAAGGAGAGAAAAGAGGATAAAAGAACTTGACGAAAGAACAGAAAATTAAGAACACAGGAAAAATTAGGAGAGCTAAAGTGTCTTAACAATTTATAAAAAATGTAAAAGAAAGTAAGAAAAGTGTAACAAGAAAAGTTTTAATACTAGGAAAAAAGAAAATTAAAAAAACAAAAAGTGACAATATATTTTGGAAAACATGTAAATTTATAGAAAATAAGGACCCCAGTAAGAAGATGAAGAAATAATACATCTACAGTGAAGAAAGAAAACTGGGGAAGGTGTAAGAAGACCAACGAGGGGCCGATACTTAAGGCTATCCCTCAACATCATCATCATCATATTGTTATTTTGTTATTTGTGTTATGTTATATTATATTATATTAGGGTTATAATAATAATAATAATAATAATAATAGTTCTTAAAGCTAGCGCATGCTAAGCTAGCTAAGGATAGCTCAATAAGGCCGATTAGGCATATTTCCATTGGGGTCCTGTACTACTACCCCATCCCTTTGCTCATGAGGGATGGTAACGACTCAGTGCTTGTGAAAAATCTTTAATGCGCCGAGCGTGGGCGCGAACCCGGGCCTTCTGGGTGGAAGTCCGAGACGCTAGTCACTACACCAAGCGAGCCGCTCGGGTTAGGTTAGGTTAGGTTAGGTTAGTTAGGTTAATCTAATCTAATATAATATATTATTTGTACATTTTCGGCAGTGGGCGGGGCCTGGGGTAAGGTATCCGACTGCGTACAGACCCTCCCTAACGGAAGGCGTTGAATGTAGCTCTAAAACATGACGTCACTCACCATCTGCGCATGCGTGAGAATCTAGACCCCCTTGGCCCCGCCCCTCACCTCCGTGGCGTTTAAATATACCCTTCAAACCATTCCACCCAGATCGCTCCATAGCTCACTCGGTAGAACTCCCGCCCGTCACTGAGGAAACAAGCGATCGATCCCACTCGTATTTGGTATATTTTTTTGGGTTATATGTCGTTATATTTCGTTATATTTGTTATTTTGGTTATTTTTGTTATATTTTAGGGTTAGGTTAGGCTAGGTTAGATTAGGTTCTATCTATCTATCTATTGCCTGACGCCGTGATCCCCGAAGGGGTGGCCACGAACGAACCGCCCCCATGCACCTCTGTTCCCAGTCAGTCGATGCCCCTCCCCCCAACCAGCACCGCCTTCGTTCATGTAGTTCCTCACTCCATCCTTCCACCTCATATTCGGTCTACCTCTCCCTCTCTGTCCCTCCACCTCGCTCTCGTACACCCTCTTAGTCATTCTCTTGCTTTCCATACGTTCCATATGGCCGAACCATCTCAAGTTGTTCCTTTTCACACTTTCCAGCACATCTACCTCCACACCACACCTCCTTCTTACTTCCTCATTAGTCTGTCTATCCCTCCATGTAACTCCGCACGCACTCCTTAAGTAATTCATTTCCACTGCTCTCACTCTTGGTCTGAGTTTCTCAACCAACGTCCATGCTTCGCTTCCGTAAGTCAGTGTCGGGATTACCACACTGTCATGCAAGGACTTCTTCACTTCCATACTAAGCGGCTCGCTTGGTGTAGTGACTAGCGTCTCGGACTTCCACCCAGAAGGCCCGGGTTCGCGCCCACGCTCGGCGCATTAAAGATTTTTCACAAGCACTGAGTCGTTACCATCCCTCATGAGCAAAGGGATGGGGTAGTAGTACAGGACCCCAATGGAAATACGCCTAATCGGCCTTATTGAGCTATCCTTAGCTAGCTTAGCATGCGCTAGCTTTAAGAACTATTATTATTATTAAAATGCCCCAGAACGAGAAGCCCACCACAGAAGCCACGAACGAACACCACACAGAAACACCAAAGGAAAGGTCCACAGAACGAAAGGACCAGCTGACCGAGCCAACCATTTCAGACAGGCCCAAGCCCGCAGGGCTAAGCAGCTCCAGACCGCACCCATTTACCTTTTCTAAACTGACCATTTTCCACAACTCACGTACACTAACCCCCTCGTGTCCTACACTCCTAACTATAAAGATGATGAACAGGAATATACATTCATATTAAAAACACCCATGCCCTGTCCCGACGTTGAGCCAATGCCAACACATCAGACAGCCATAATTATATCTATGTATGTTCTTACATCCGAGAAGTAGATGTTATATATCTTAGAAGTTAAAACACCCACGCTTGTCCCTAGACCTCGTATATCATTTCCCATGACGAGTATAGATATATGTAACCCGTGCTCAGTCGCCCCTTGCATTGTTCCTCTAGTAACTAAGTCTATAATATTAACTGCCACCAGCATTGATACGACATAGCGGCACTGTCCTTGTGTCGTATTGTGCCAAGTACAGATCAACCAGGTTTCATCACCTTATTAGGACGACGACTATAATGTCATTCATCGATGTATGCAATCCTTAGTTTAAGTATTAATATTAACATTCCCTAACATCTTGTCTTGCCAGACTAAGCTTCTGAAGACCCATCGCCCCATAAATCTATGTATTCAATCCTTAGGTTAAGTATTTTTATCCGCCATTGTGTTCACCTTTTTCCATTTACTTTTCCACAATTGTCATACGTCTTCCCCTTGCCTCCTTCGTATTCACAGTCCACACTACGCCAATTTACTTCGTGTCATACACCTCTTACCCCAACCAGAGATTGTATAAGATAACCTGGTTACCAGTATCTGTCATAAGTACCCCGAAACAATAACTAAGTACCCCTACTAACTGCCGCTGTTGTTGGTATATTTATATTTAATAGAAAACGCAGTTCCCAGGGCCAACTAATAGTATCCATAACCCCTCGGACTGATCACAGAACTCTATCTTTTCCAGACTCATATACCACCCCATAGTTGCATTCCCCGGTAGCATTTGGCTACTGCCTTTTCAAACTTCCATATCAATTGTAGCCTAATGCCACCCCCACGCCCAGGGACCTTAGGGGCAAAATTTCCCTGTAGCCCTTGAACTCTCCCCCCCCTCTCATTAAGACACCCGCGCTTCTCGACTCTTGTCCGACCTAGCCTCTCTCTCATACCTCTTGAAGATCCTTGAATTGTCCGTTGCTAACGCTCTCCAACCTTTTATATATATACTCCTATCCAGCCTACCTTCACTTAGTAGGCCAGAACAACATTAGAACTTTACTAGCCCCTTGCATGCCATCTATTCTCTTACAACCCATTCACAACCCTGCACCCAATGGTCGTCGGTGCGAGGCTAGCTGCCTCGCCAGTAACTAACTTTTATTGCCATACTTCCAGATAAATGTGGCAGAGTTAGCAACCCAGTCTCCACCACATCCAGCAAACCCTACAATTAACAACCAGCCGAGTAAAACCAGCTAGCTAAGGCACCTTCGGTTTTGGTATTAAGGACACCCACATCTGTCTCATACACAGAGGGTTATTACAAACACTGGTGATATGGCAAGCCCCTAGCCACAGCCGCCGGACGACTATCACAGAGAGAGGGTGCCCAGCTCCCCCTTTTTGCCCAACCGAGGAGGGAGACCCCCACCCCCACGGAGGTATACCTGGCCCCTGTTTTGACTTCCGAGTCATTGCCAGGTAGCACAGGAATTCTTCCTATCAATGAACTAACCATGCATGACTAACACCTTTACTAACCTCTATTAACTCACAATAAACCATTTACCTTTCTTGCATGCTCTGATCACTAAATTAGCACCTCAGCTATACCATAGAATGAAGATTGAACAATCTAGAGAGACGCTCCTATCACAGCTGTCCCCATCCTCCTCGCAAAGTAGATCCAGTCTCTCTCCCCTAAATACTTCCAGTATAGCCAAAATAGTACCTCTTACTAAGGCTCAGTTATATGAAAATATAAAGGCTTCCTATAGCCATGTGCCACAACAGTAAATACCATCTTACCTAGTCCCCATATCTATTGAGAGCTCAAATAAGTCCATAAGACTCGAGACTCCCTACTGTCTACAGGGCCCAGAACCGAGCCTATAAATCTAGCTCCCGCCCCCAGTCGAATCAGTTGAAAGCTACACACCAACCAGGGGTCACTACCCTGCAGTTAACTTCTAGCTCTGCCCTTGTGTTGTTCCGGAGTGAGATTCCAGAGCCGGCAGACTCCGTGGCAGATTTGGATAGAAGGACCTGCCCACGTATTTGAGAACTTCACACATATGGGCCCCCTGGACGGCCGCGGAACCAGTCGTTAGCCCCCAACATCATGGACGCAAGATAACCAGGACCAGACCCATCAGATACTACCCAAGATTCCCTTTAGCAGTACTACATATTACTGTGCTGTTTAGAGATTCACTAATTAATATTTTTACGAAGTGGCTATCTCTTTGCCCCAGTATAATTCATATAACCATTCAATTAGGAAGTGCTAAGCGTATCAGTGTTCATTATTTAACAGGCGATACTAACTCTCGTAATCAACCATATGCCCAGATATTATTACCTAGAAGGAAACCCTAGTGATATCTGAAGGTTCGCCCACTGATTTGCGTTCTATGTATTTCTGAGACAAGAATATAAAACTTAGATCAGTACCCCCTGAGGTTACTAGAATTCCCGTGCTCTAAAATACGCGTGTCTAATCTAGTCTGTGAACTACTACTTGTGCACGAGAGCTACCAGTAATAAATCTAACAGTGAATATGATTCTATAAGTAACATTGATGGTCTTCGGTATATAAACCTGTTGAATTAAAGCCAGTGATCAGAAGATTAATACCTGAACGTTGGAAGTGGGAGACTAGGCTCCATCTAGATCCACTTATGCTAGTGTTGTTCAATTCTATTATATTGTCTTACACAAGTATTCTGCAGTGGTATATCAATAAACGTGATCGTGTAACTTGCTACCATGTGTTTCTTTGTGTTCTCTATTCCTCATATCTTGTATTGTGCATGCAGCCTTATATACCCAGTCAATTAGAACTCACATTACCCAAGTTAAACCTGTAGAAAAACAGGGCATAACAATTATTATTTGTTATGCCCTGTTTTTCTACAGGTTTAACTTGGGTAATGTGAGTTCTAAATTGACTGGGTATATAAGGCTGCATGCACAATACAAGATATAAGGAATAGAGAACACAAAGAAACACATGGTAGCAAGTTACATGATCACGTTTATTGATATACCACTGCAGAATACTTGTGTAAGACAATATAATAGAATTGAACAACACTAGCATAAGTGGATCTGGATGGAGCCTAGTCTCCCACTTCCAACGTTCAGGTATTAATCTTCTGATCACTGGCTTTGATTTCACAGGTTTATATACCGAAGACCATCAATGTTACTTATAGATTCATATTCACTGTTAGATTTATTACTGGTAGCTCTGGTGCACAAGTAGTAGTTCACAGACTAGATTAGACACACGTATTTTTAGAGCACGGGAATTCTAGTTACCTCAGGGGGTACTGATCTAAGTTTTATATCCTTGTCTCAGAAATACATAGAACGCAAATCAGTGGGCGAACGTTAGATATCACTAGAGTTTTAATATCTGAATAAAGTAATTACGAGAGTCAAGGTCGCCTGTTAATTAAAGAGCACTGATCGCTTAGTACGTCCCAAATGAAATGGTTAAGTATGAATTACACTGGGCCAGGTCTTAGCCACTTCGTAGAAATATTAATTAGTGAATCTAAAACAGCACAGTAATATGTAGTACTGCTAAAGGGAATCTTGGGTAGTATCTGATGGGTCTGGTCCTGGTTATCTTGCGTCCATGATGTTGGGGGCTAACGACTGGTTCCGCGGCCGTCCAGGGGGGCCATATGTGTGAAGTTCTTCAATACGTGGGCAGGTCCTTCTATCCAAATCTGCCACGGAGTCTGCCGGTTCTGGGATCTCACTCCGGAACAACACAAGGGCAGAGCTAGAAATTAACTGCAGGGTAGTGACCCCTGGTTGGTGTCTAGCTTTCAACTGATTTGACTGGGGGCGGGAGTTAGATTTATAGGCTCGGTTCTGGACCCTGCAGACAGTAGGGATCTCGAGTCTTATGGACTTAATTGAGCTCTCAATAGATATGGGGACTAGGTAAGATGGTATTTACTGTTGTGGCACAGGGCGATAGGAAGCCTTTATATTTTCATATAACTGAGCCTTAGTAAGAGGTACTATTTTGGCTATACTGGACGTATTTAGGGGAGAGAGACTGGATCTACTTTGCGAGGAGGATGGGGACAGCTGTGATAGGAGCGTCTCTCTAGATTGTTCAATATTCATTCTATGGTATAGCTGAGGTGCTAATTTAGTGATCAGAGCATGCAAGAAAGGTAAATGGTTTATTGTGAGGTAATAGAGGTTAGTAAAGGTGTTAGTCATTCATGGTTAGTTCATTGATAGGAAGAATTCCTGTGCTACCTGGCAATGACTCGAGAGTCAAAACAGGGGCCAGGTATACCTCCGCGGGGGTGGGGGTCTCCCTCCTCGGGTGGGCAAAAAGGGGGAGCTGGGCGCCCTCTCTCTGATATAGTCGTCCGGCGGCTGTGGCTAGGGGCTTGCCATATCACCAGTGTTTGTAATAACCCTCTGTGTATGAGACAGATGTGAGTGTCTTTAATACCAAAACCGAAGGTGCCTTAGCTAGCTGGTTTTACTCGGCTGGTTGTTAATTGTAGGGTTTGCTGGATATGGTGGAGACTGGGTTGCTAACTCTGCCACATTTATCTGGAAGTATGACAATAGAAGTTAGTTACTGGCGGGGCGGCTAGCCTCGCACCGACGACCATTGGGTGCAGGGTTGTGAATGTGTTGTAAGAGAATAGATGGCATGCAAGGGGCTAGTAAAGTTCTAATGTTGTTCTGGCCTACTAAGTGAAGGTAGGCTGGATAGGAGTATATATATAAAAGGTTGGAGAGCGTTAGTAACGGACAATTCAAGGATCTTCAAGAGGTATGAGAGAGAGGCTAGGTCGGACAAGAGTCGAGAAGCGCGGGTGTCTTAATGAGAGGGGGGGGGGGGGAGAGTTCAAGGGCTACAGGGAAATTTTGCCCCTAAGGTCCCTGGGCGTGGGGGTGGCATTAGGCTACAATTGATATGGAAGTTTGAAAAGGCAGTAGAATACGTTAGCCAAATGCTACCGGGGAATGCAACTATGGGGTGGTATATGAGTCTGGAAAAGATAGAGTTATGTGATCAGTCAGAGGGTTATGGATACTATTAGTTGGCCCTGGGAACTGCTTTTTCTATTAAATATAAAATACCACCCACAGCGGCAGTTCGTAGGGGTACTTAGTTATTGTTTCGGGGTACTTATGACAGATACTGGTAACCAGGTTATCTTATACAATCTCTGGTTGGGGTAAGAGGTGTAAGACACGAAATAAATTGGCGTAGTGTGGGTTGTGGATACGAAGGAGGCAAGGGGAAGACGTATGACAATTGTGGAAAGTAAATGGAAAAAGGTGAACACAATGGCGGATAAAAATACTTAACCTAAGGATTGCATACATAGATTTATGGGGCGATGGGTCTTCAGAAGCTTAATCTGGCAAGACAAGATGTTAGGGAATGTTAATATTAATACTTAGTTACTAGAGGAACAGTGCAAGGGGCGACTGGGCACGGGTTACATATATCTATACTCGTCATGGAAAATGATATACGAGGTCTAGGGACAGCGTGGGTGTTTTAACTTCTAAGATATATAACATCTACTTCTCGGATGCAAGAACATACATAGATATAATTATGGCTGTCTGATGTGTTGGCATTGGCTCAACGTCGGGACAGGCATGGGTGTTTTTAATATGAATGTATATTCCTGTTCATCATCTTTGTAGTTAGAAGTGTAGGACACGAGGGGGTTAGTGTACGTGAGGTGTGGAAAATGGTCAGTTTTAGAAAAGGTAAATGGGTGTGTCCTGGAGCTGTTTAGCCCTGCGGGCTTGGGCTGTCTGAAATGGCTGGCTCGGTCAGCTGGTCCTTTCGTTCTGTGGACCTTTCCTTTGGTGTTTCTGTGTGGTGTTCGTTCATGGCTTCTGTGGTGGGCTTCTCGTTCTGGGGCATTTTATTATTATTATAGACCACCCTATTTCTTGTTACTGCTTTTAGCGTTCCTACAACCCTCTTCCCCTGTTGTACCCTCTCCCGCACCTCTTCATCCATAGTCCCATCTTTACTCAACACACTGCCCAGATACTTAAAAGAGTTGACGATCTCCATAGCCTGACCGTTCAGCTTCACCTCACACTCTGTGACTTCACCCCTTTCGAAGACCATAACCTTGCTCTTCCCCGTATTTACCTTCAAATTCCGTTTTTCGCACACTGCTCCAAACTCATTTACCAGACCCTGCAACTCCCATTCATTATCACTCATCAGAACTGTATCATCCGCAAACAGCAGTATAGGTATAGCTTCCACTCAATTCCCTCCCTTTTCAGCGATACACCAACATCCACTGCTCTTGATAGGATTTCTTTCATGACTCCATCCATATATACAGTAAACAACCACGGGGACATCACACACCCCTGTTTCAAACCAACATTCAGGTCAAAGAACTCGCTCTGCTCACTCTCCACACGTACTGCCGCCTTTGCACCCTCATACATGCTCTTCACTGCTTTCAGCAACTTGCCCTCTACTCCGTATATTCTAAGTACTTCCACAAACCTTCTCTATCCACTCTGTCATAGGCCTTCTCCAAGTCCATAAAGGCAACATACACCTTTTGTTTCTTCTCCAGATACTTCTCCACAACACAATTCAGGGTAAAAATCTGATCTACACATCCTCTTCCCTTCCTAAAACCTCCCTGCTCGTCGCCTATCCATTTCTCCGTTCTCACTCTCACTCTCTCAATCACTACCCTACTGTATACCTTCCCTACTACGCTTAGAAGACATATTCCTCGGTGGTTACCACACACTCCTCTTTCCCCTTTGCCCTTATATACGGGGACTATTATGCCAGTCTTCCAGTCATCGGGTGCACTCCCCTTCTCCCATGCTAGTTTGCACATTTTCCATACCCATTCTATCACTATCTCACCACCATACCTCAACATTTCCCCACACACTCCATCTGTTCCTGGTGCTTTCCCCAATTTCACTCTTTTCATGGCTTCCCACACTTCTGACCTCCTGAAGTCCTGAAGTCCTGACCTCCTGAAGATTAGGTTAAGTTAGGTTAATCTAATCTAATCCAATATAATAGTTGTACATTTGAGATGCGAGGCCTAGATTCTCACGCATACGCAGATGGTGAGTGACGTCATGTTTTAGAGCTACATTCAACGCCTCCCCTCCCTAACACAACCCACCCGGAATTCGAACCCTGGACCATAATTAAATATTATGTGATCAACAGGAACTTGTGTTAACCACTGGTGTGGTGTAGTGGTTAGCACGAGTTCCTGTTGATCACATGGTCCAGGGTTCGAATCCCGGGTGGATTGTATGAGATTATGATTAGTCCTTGTCGTAGTATGCGCTTTTCGGTCTTATTTTTTTTCTTCAGAAAACGTTTCAGTTTTGCAAATTGTAAACATTCAAACGTCTCTTCTTACTTCATGAAGTTCATTGACGTGAAGAAATGTTCACTCCTATAGTTTGTATTATAGATACGTTTGATATGTTTTCATCAGTAAAAGTAGTAATATATAGTTAGAATAAAATGTTCAGGCTAAATTTTCACTACAAAAGCAGAATACCGTAATCGATATTTCAGTCCCAAATTGAAGACATTGACATTGGCAAATTTCTAGGTGGATGGTGTAGTTTTCCAGCTTTTGCAGTTGTTATTTCGCTTAAAGCTACTTGCTAATAATGGGTTCCTCAAAGAAGAGCAAAGATAAGGACCGTGAGAAGACCAAAGAGGAGCGGAAAGAAAAGAAGAGGAAGAGAAGGTCAAGGTCTGGGTCAAAAGAGAAGGACCGAGAGAGCAAACATCATCACAGGTCAGCCACAAGTTTTCGTGAATACTAAATAGCCTA
The DNA here is from genome assembly GCA_032716605.1 of Paralithodes platypus. NCBI lineage: Eukaryota > Metazoa > Arthropoda > Malacostraca > Decapoda > Lithodidae > Paralithodes > Paralithodes platypus. Next base: position 37,636,448 of record CM064505.1, read on the forward strand.
GGCCTAGGCCTATTTAATCGAAGGCCTTTTTTTGGGTTCGATTTTAGTTATTGGACACCTATTTGACAGGTACCGCCAACGATTTAATACATATTTTTTTTCGGTTTCCACGCATCCAACACTAGAGGTGCGGTTTTGCGAGCGTTTTGGCTTAAGCCAGACTTAAGCCAAGAGCGAAATTCGTTTTTGCGAGGACAAAACTTAAGCCAAACTCGAGCCGCGCTTAAGCAGGATCGACTTTTCTCAATCCGCCCTGAAAGGCCGATTGACTTTGGGACCTTGGCTTAAGCGGGAATTGTTTGTAAACAATAGGCCTAGGCCTATCTGTTTTTTTTTTTTTTTTTTTTTCATTGTTTTGTATTGGGTAAATACCATAGAGACTAGATCGAGTGTATATTATGAATACATAAGTAATGTAATATATATTATATTATATTATATAATGATATTCTATTATATTATAGTTAGCTTGATATGCACTATTACAGGACACACGGTAGGCTATTGGCAGAATCATCCAGGCCGATCTGGAAAATACTCGTTCTGTGTGTGTAAAGAAATCCTTCTAGTTCCCAAATCGTGTTATTGATGCCGGGGTATTGTCATAACACTGGATAATTTTGTACTATATTGTGAACGTTACCAAGATATACAAACACTATAGTCCATTCATTCTAGGTTGGGCAGAAATCGTAACCTCCAACCTCTGTAACTCAAAAAGGGCTTAAGCAAATGAGTCGTCAATTTATTCACATAATCCCTGGCCAAGTCTGCCTAGTTGGTAGAAATATTAGCTCGATTACTGTAGTCATTTTTGAGTTATGAGAGGTTGGGGTTTACGATATCTGCCCAACCTATACAGTAGCCTATAATTATACAGGGTGTCAAACGACGCTGTTTTTTTGAGTGATAACGCAAATGAACTTTTTGTATAGGTCCTAGGCCTAATGATAACAGAAACTCAATTTTTTTTTTTTTTAGGAAACAAAAAAGGTAGCCTAAATTGACACAATTTTGGTCTCCATAGGCTAGCTTATGTTCCATCTTGATTGCTTTTAGATTGCAGGAAATGCTGTTTTAGACACCTAAATTCTAAAATTGATTGATTATGTATGTGTGGATGAACGAATGAAGAAATCTGTGATGGATGCTAGGGTGTATAGGGGTATTGGAGGGGGTCTGTCTGATCATTATGTAGTGGTAGCTAAGGTTAGGATACAAAAGAAGTGGGTGAGGAGAGCGGGAGGGAGGCGAGAGGAGGGTGGAATGGTGAGGAGGGTGGAGAGGTTGCAGGAGGAGGAAATCAGGGAGGAGTACAGGAGAGCAGTGGAAAGACGACTAGGTGGGTTCGACCTGGAAGTTATGGAGGAAGTGGAGGAGATGAGCAAGGTGTTTAAGGATGAGATCTGTGCAGCATGTGAGGAGGTGTGTGGAGTGAGGAGAAGAGGGAGGGGAGTGAAAGGTACAGCATGGTGGACAGAAGAGGTAGAATAGCTGTGGAAGAAAAGAAGAAAGCATATAGAGAGTGGTTGGGTAGTAGAGGGAATGAAGATTCCGAGAGACAGAAACGAGCGAGGTACGTGGAGAGTAAGAGGGTGGTGAAGAGAGTAGTGAAGGAAAGTAAGAGAAGAGTAGATGTGGAATTTGGAAGGAATCTGAGTGTAAAATGGAGTGAGAGTAAGAAACTGTTCTGGAAAGAAGTCAAGAAAGTTAGGGAAGGTAGCACGGGAACAGTAAGGGTGTGAAAGATAAGAATGGGAGAATGCTAGCTGAGAAGCAAGAGAGAGTCGAAAGATGGAGGGAGTACTTCAGTGAGTTGCTAAATGAAAGGAATGAAGAGCCAGCAAACATAGCTGGATATGGTATGGGAGGGAGAAGAAGAGAAGTAGTGGAGGAGGAGGTGGGGATCAGGAGGTCAGAAGTGTGGGAAGCCATGAAAAGAGTGAAGTTGGGGAAAGCACCAGGAACAGATGGAGTGTGTGGGGAAATGTTGAGGTATGGTGGTGAGATAGTGATAGAATGGGTATGGAAAATGTGCAAACTAGCATGGGAGAACCCATGGGTGCACCCGATGACTGGAAGACTGGCATAATAGTCCCCCTATATAAGGGCAAAGGGGAAAGAGGAGTGTGTGGTAACCACCGAGGAATATGTCTTCTAAGCGTAGTAGGGAAGGTATACAGTAGGGTAGTGATTGAGAGAGTGAGAGTGAGAACGGAGAAATGGATAGGCGACGAGCAGGGAGGTTTTAGGAAGGGAAGAGGATGTGTAGATCAGATTTTTACCCTGAATTGTGTTGTGGAGAAGTATCTGGAGAAGAAACAAAAGGTGTATGTTGCCTTTATGGACTTGGAGAAGGCCTATGACAGAGTGGATAGAGAAGGTTTGTGGAAAGTACTTAGAATATACGGAGTAGAGGGCAAGTTGCTGAAAGCAGTGAAGAGCATGTATGAGGGTGCAAAGGCGGCAGTACGTGTGGAGAGTGAGCAGAGCGAGTTCTTTGACCTGAATGTTGGTTTGAAACAGGGGTGTGTGATGTCCCCGTGGTTGTTTACTGTATATATGGATGGAGTTATGAAAGAAATACTATCAAGAGCAGTGGATGTTGGTGTATCGCTGAAAAGGGAGGGAATTGAGTGGAAGCTACCTATACTGCTGTTTGCGGATGATACAGTTCTGATGAGTGATAATGAATGGGAGTTGCAGGGTCTGGTAAATGAGTTTGGAACAGTGTGCGAAAAACGGAATTTGAAGGTAAATACGGGGAAGAGCAAGGTTATGGTCTTCGAAAGGGGTGAAGTCACAGAGTGTGAGGTGAAGCTGAACGGTCAGGCTATGGAGTTCGTCAACTCTTTTAAGTATCTGGGCAGTGTGTTGAGTAAAGATGGGACTATGGATGAAGAGGTGCGGGAGAGGGTACAACAGGGAAGAGGGTTGTAGGAACGCTAAAAGCAGTAACAAGAAATAGGGTGGTCAGTATGGAAGTGAAGAAGTCCTTGCATGACAGTGTGGTAATCCCGACACTGACTTACGGAAGCGAAGCATGGACGTTGGTTGAGAGACTCAGACCAAGAGTGAGAGCAGTGGAAATGAATTACTTAAGGAGTGCGTGCGGAGTTACATGGAGGGATAGACAGACTAATGAGGAAGTAAGAAGGAGGTGTGGTGTGGAGGTAGATGTGCTGGAAAGTGTGAAAAGGAACAACTTGAGATGGTTCGGCCATATGGAACGTATGGAAAGCGAGAGAATGACTAAGAGGGTGTACGAGAGCGAGGTGGAGGGACAGAGGGGGAGAGGTAGACCGAATATGAGGTGGAAGGATGGAGTGAGGAAGTACATGAACGAAGGCGGTGCTGGTTGGGGGGAGGGGCGTCGACTGACTGGGGACAGAGGTGCATGGGGGCGGTTCGTTCGTGGCCACCCCTTCGGGGATCACGGCGTCAGGCAATAGATAGATAGATAGAATTCTAAAAAAAAATTACCCCCGGACCCCCCTAGTTGAAAAGGTGATCTCCCCAAACAATTGAGGGACAAACCTTTACAACGGCACCAGACCAGACCACTAGGTTGTCTTGTTGTTCCGCCATTTTCAGTGTTTGTGTTTATGTCACGTGACTTGTGGTCAAAGTCGAGCCAAACCATTTTTGCGCGGCTGCTCTTGCTTAAGCCAAAGGGGGAAGCCAGGCTTAAGCCAAAAAGCTCTCAAAAATGCGCCTCAAGCTACAGCTGCTACACCCTTTTCGGTTCAATGTTATTTTAATAGGGCCTACCACAAATTTTGTTGATATATTTGAAGATAGGCCTAAATATTGAATCTATATGCTCTAAAGATCATAAGAAAATTTGTTTTAACCCTCGGCAAAACCTAATAAAAAAGTATGGTAGCCTACTAATATGTCTTTTTCGTAACAAGGTTGTCAATACGGTACTTTCCCCGTTATCAATGTACAATCAAGCTGAAGATTGCAGAGTAAACACCATAGACTTCATAGACTTTTCTTTCACCTTCGTATAATCGACAGGCAATTTTTTTTATTTTTTTATTAACCCGGAAACTGCGGGAAGACTCTTAAGAGTTCCCCCGGCGGACTGCGGGAAGACTCTTAAGAGTTAGAGAAAACAAAATCAATTTTAGGCTAGGCCTAAACATCGAAAAAAAAAAAAAAAAAAATTTTTGCCCTTGGGCCATTCAAAATATCAGTCCTCTACCTCCCCTCCTTCCCCACTTTCCTCCCCTCCTTCAGTTATCACCTATTTTCCCTGTTATTCCCTTATTCTGAGGTATATTTTCGTGCTAACATTAGCGAGTTGCAAGCAGGGCATTGTCATCACTGTTAGCAAGCGAGTGCAAGAGAGAGAGAGAGAGAGAGAGAGAGAGAGAGAGAGTATCGATCGACAGTGTCTCTCCAGCCTTGGGGGAAATTGGCGGGAAAGGAGATTGCCTCACCCATACATTATGCAACTCCCACCCTGTATCGCCGATTTTGACCATCCAAACGCTGTTTTCACTTGTTTTATTGTTGTAACAGGTTAATACCTTTATAATCAACCTATAATAGGTGCATATGGATAAATATTAATGCTATTTATGGTAAAATGAATATTTTAGTGTTGGAAACAGCTCAAATACATGCGCACAGGCAGAGGTGTCTAATTACCCCCGAATGCCATCGAAGTCGGCGCAGATACGAACTCGTCTCACTCGTTGCATCAACTCCACGAACTCGGCACCATATGCTCGGCGCATTTTGAAAATGTTCATTACGAATTTTCATATTTTATTGTACGACCCACATCATTCAAATAATATAAATCTTCAAATAATTGCTTCATGGATGATGAAAGGTGTTTTGAATACGATATTATATAGTGAGACTACAGTAGGCTATATATATAGATAAATCACATACAAATCTAGTCTTAACGTATTTTGGAACTGTTCAATACGGATTTGCGTAATTCATTGTTGACCAATATCATTCAATTGGGTGTCATATATCTTCAAATATATAAAACGCAACACTGCTGTGAGTCAGTAAATAAATGAAACCGTCTGAAACACCTGGCTGTCAGTTGATCTTAGATTTTTTTTTTTTTTTGTGAAAACGAAACGATACTTTGTGATTTTTTTTAAACAGTAGTCTACCAAATTCTGAGCATAGGCTATTGTTACAACTCTCACTGTCATTGCTTATCTGACATTCACTACCAGTACATCATTATGGCTGCACTCTGCATTGTATGTCAAACCAATGTCACCACACGGCAGGAGGCCTTGGGGTGTGAGACTTGTAATAAGTGGCAACATCGACTATGTGGCACAGGAATTCCTCGGAATTTTTACAGGAAGGCTGTACGTCGCAAGACTGTGATTAACTTCATATGTAATCCCTGTTCATTGGCAGAACCACTTGCAGACAACACCCATGCAAGTGAAGTTGATCACACCACCTCAACCCATAGCGTGAATGATACTACATCTTCAGAAATCGACTTTGGACCCTACAATATACCTACTCCAGTTGAAGATGACCGTGACGATATTGCTGACCTTACCCCACCGCCCATTGAGTGTGATGCCCACCCCGTTCCACTCACTTATGAGGTAGTTGCCAACTCGTCACAGCATGGCCATTCAAAGTTGTGTGACAGCCGGGGCTATTCATACATGGTGATGAGGAATAAAGAAAACCGAGTGGACTGACGTTGCACAGTAAGGAATAAATCTGTAAAATGTCTTGCAACGGTGAAACAGCATGGACAACAATATGTGGAAGGCCCTCATCCTCACTGCCATGAACCCAGCATTGGAGCAGCTACAGTAGCCAAAGTAGTAAAGAATGTTCGAGAGAAGGCTACCAATAATCACTACAGGTCCGCTGCTCGAATAGTTGATGTGGTCCTCTTAAATCATGTAAATGAAGCCCCATGTCCTGCCCTCCCAAAACCTACCAACCTTGCTCGCCAAGCAAATTACAGAAGGCAGAAAACCCGCCCCCAAGACCCAACGACCCTGGACTTTGAGATTGAGGAAACGCATATCCCAGAGGACTTTCTCAAGTGTGATGTTTGGACGGGTAATGAAGGAAGACACAGACGCCATCTAGTATTTTCCACACATAAAATGTTAACACTTCTCAGCAAGGCAAAGAGATGGTATGCCGACGCAACCTTCAAAGTTGTTCGTGCTCCTTTCTCTCAGCTATTTTCACTACATGCCTTCATCCAAAGTGACACAGAGACAAAACAATTTCCTTTAGCTTTTGTCTTGATGGCTGGGAAGGGCAAACGTGATTACAGCCACGTACTACGAGCAATCATCAACATTATGCCAAGCCGACCAACAGTTCAAGAACTTGTAATTGATTTTTAGAGCAGCTTGTGGGCTGCTATAAACAAAGAACTACCAGAGATCAAAGTGCGTGAATGTCTCTTCCATTGGACCCAAGCAATATGGAGGAAAGTTCAACAAGGGGGGTTGGTAACTGCATATACCCACGACCAGATAACTTTTTCCTACATAAAGCGTCTCATGGCCCTCCCTTTCTTGCCTGCAGAACACATTCCAACTATGTGCGAGGTGTTAGAAGAGAAGGCTTCAACACCGGCACTGAAGGACCTTGTAACCTATATTAATTCAACATGGATTGCCTCTTCCCAGTGGCCACCTGAAACATGGAGTGTGTTTATGCAGTCCATCAGAACCAATAATGATGTTGAGGGATGGCGCAACAGACTAAACAGGCACGCAGTAAATTCATCACTTCCCTTTTATTTATTAATTAATCTCCTTCATGAAGAAGCCAGTTCCGTTAGCCTCCAAATGAGATTGTTAGATGAGAAAAAGATTATTCGATATCAGAAACAAAAATGTAAGCAGCTGCAGGGTAGACTTTTTAAATACTGGGAAGAATTCAATCAAGGGGAAAGAAGCACAAAGAAACTGCTGCGTGCCTGCGCCAAATTGAATGGACCCCAAACCTAAATACCTAATGCCTGTCTACTATAGTCCGTTCATTATAAGTTGGCCAGAAATCGTGACCTCTAACCTCTTAATTATAACTAAAAAAGTATATTAGGAGTCATGATTACTGGCCAAGTTATAGCGAATAGACCATATTTATTTCTAACTTGGTTTTAATTTTTGTTGTGATGAACAGAATAACCTAAATATGTAGGCCTATCATAATCCTCAATAATCCTGTGTATGTGTAACGTCTAGTATATTAGTGACAATTTAGTGATAAATAATAATATTTTATACTATACACTTTTCGTTGTTTTATTTCCTTTTTAAAATACTTTAAAATACAATAGTTGTAACAATAGCCTGTGCTCAGAATTTGGTAGACTACTGTTTAAAAAAAATCACAAAGTATATTTGTATATGATTTATCTATTATAGCCTACTGTAGCCTCACTATATAATATCGTATTCAAAACACTTTTCATCATCCATGAAGCAATTATTTGAAGATTTATATTATTTGAATGATGTGGATCGTACAATAAAATATGAAAATTTGTAATGAACATTTTCAAAATGCGCCGAGCATATGGTGCCGAGTTCGTGCGACAAGTGCGTCGAGTTGGTGCGACGAGTGAGGCGAGTTGGTAGATGCGCCGAGTTCACCTGATACCATTACCCCCATGCGCACTTCAGAGGTTAAGGGATTAGTACTCAACCAGCGGGGGTTGTGGGGGCGGCAGCCCCCACCCATAATACTAGGATAGGTTGTTGTTGTTGTTGTTGTTCCCTAAGCTGCCTGGCCGAACAGCCCCGAGTCCCTGAGAAAGGCCATGGCCACGATCGGGCTTTCCCACAGAGCTCTCATTGAGTGTAGATTGTGTTGTTGGCGTAAGTGGTTGTGTGAAATGCAGTCTTCTATGATGTGTTTAATGGTATGGGGTGCTGTGTTACATCCCGGGCAGGCGTCGACAACGGAGTCATCCAGTCTCTTCTGATAGCTCAGGAGAGCTGGATGGTGTCCGCATCTCAGCCTGGCTAGGTGGACTCTGTCCTCGCGAGGAAGGGAGGATTCGGAAGGATGGATTTCGGGAGGTCGTGCATGCAGCTGTGTGTTGTCTGTGAGTGAGTGGATGGATCGGTGAGAGATATGAGTATGGATGTGCTTCTGGATGTTGGTTCGGGGTGGGCAGGGAGGGAGAGAGGACAATAATTGTGTGTGATACCGTGTGCTGGGTGTTGTTTTGATATTTCTTGGTGTCTGTGGGTGTGTTGCCATGTAGTTTAGTGGGTGGTCTTGGTTCGTGGAGGCTGCTGCCAGGAATTGAGTGCCTCTCATGTCCAGATGGTCTTTGACTTTGAGGATTTTGGTTTCTTGATGTAGGTGATCTGTGGGTGCAGTAGCTGTGCACCTGTAATGATCTTCAGGGCTTTGTTTTGAATAGTCTGTAAGGTCTTATGATGTGTTTCAGCTAGGTTAGAAGCCCAGGCTGGGCTTGCGTATTCCATCACTGATCTTATGTATTGTTTATATACTGTGGTGGTAGTTTCTTTGTTGTGTCCAAATTTTGTGTGAGCAAGTGACCTGAGGGCGTTAAGTCTGGGTGTCAGTTTCTTTTTAATGTTTGTGGTGTGCTGTTTGAATGTCATATGAGTATCATATGTTACTCCTAGGATTTTGGGTGTGTGTGTATGTGTTAGGGGTGTGTTGTTTATGGTGAGTTGAGGGATGTATTCGTGTTCTCCTGTCCAACTTGTGAGCAGGGTTGCGGTGGATTTGGCTGGGGCTAGATTAAGTCTGTTTGTAGTGCACCAGCCATGTAGTGTGTTGAGATAGGGTTGAAGGAGATCTGTTGCTCTTTTTGGGTCATGGTGTGTGCATGTGAGTGTTATGTCATCTGCATAGGAGGCTAAGTTTATTTGGGGCGTATTGGGTGTAGTTATATCGTGCATGTACAGATTGAAGAGTGCGGGCGATAGGACAGATCCTTGTGGGACTCCGTTTGGAAAGTTTCTGATTTTAGATGACTGACCGGCAAAAGATACGTGTGCACATCTGCCTGCTAGGAAGTTGGCCAGCCACCGTTTTGTGTTGTTGTGCATGTTTGTGTTGTAGATTTTGTTTGTTAGGTTGTGGCGGGGGATGGCATCGAAAGCTTTACTAATGTCGAGTGTGGCTAATAGTGATCTGTGTGGTGGTCTAGCTGAATTGATGCCGTCGAAAGCTCTTTGTGTAGGTTAGGTTAGGTAAGGTTGTTAGGTTAGGCTAATGTCTTTTCAAATCACTATCGGGGAGCGAGCGTGTCTCAACATCGATCGATAGGCCTAATGGGGAAAATAGGTTTTCCCAATATTTCTAATTAATTATAAACACTAGGCATATATATTGATGCAAATGACCAATTTTGTTTATAAAAAACACTCGGAAAATTTGTGGTATTAAAATAAAAAAAAATCCCCCTTTTCTGGTGTACGAAACACTAAAAAAGCAATGGGGACACTTTAATAATGATAGGGCCTAATAGGCTATGAGACGAAATATAAAGACAACTCGGTTACGTTCGTGGAAGTAGCGTCGCTTTGTTTACTTTAGGCTACGCTCGGAGTGACTTCCCGGTCCCGCCTTGGCGGTCGACTTAAAATGGCTAAGCTTATAGACCTAACCAGTTGTTGGGTCCATTTTTTTATAAAGACTTGCGTTAGGCCTATAGCCTAGGCCGTGGGATACAGGACAGGGTTGAGGGGGGGGCCCTGCCCCCCCCCCCCCCCCCCCCCCCCGTGAATTATAATAATCGTCATATAGCCTATGTGGCCAGCAGGGGACAAGTAAAACAGCTGGCCGTAGTAACCTCGAGCGTCCTGGGTAAACAAACCGCGACGATCCGAAGCGACGACGGACTCCCGCCGCCGATTTTCGGCACAAACGCCCAGTTTTATTCTCGTCGAAAACCACATTTAAAAAGTTATTATATCTTTTTCAATACTAGGCTATTACCGGACCAGAAAAAGGTGTAGCTTGGTGTTGTATGCGTGGAAACCGAAAAAAAATATGTATTAAATCCTCGGTGGTACCTGTCAAATAGGTGTCCAGTAACTAGGCCTAAAATCATACTTTTTTTTTCTAGTTATTACAAACGTATTCTATGGTGTAGGCCTATTATATGAGGTAATCTTCAAGGACACTACATCCGCCTTATTAGAAACAATTTATTAGGGAAAATAGGGACCAATAGACTCGCCATATTTTTCTCATTATAGCCTAGTCCGCATGGAGGAATTTCGTTATCGACACTTGAAAAACCCCGATTAGGCCTACACCGAAAAATAATACGAAAATAATAAGTCCCGACCGTAAACAAAGCATTGCGCACAATGAATCCTTCGTCCTTCTTCTTGTTTTGAAAGATGCGGTGAGTGCGATTCACCCAATAAATGGCGTGAACGTTAGGCTACTCACTAAAACGAAAGGTAACATTCAAGGAGACGATAAATCTACACAGTTATACTACCCCTATTTTGTCGTTAGGGCCTATTCTGTTGGTACTAATGGGTTAATATTATTAGTAGTAGACTTAGGCTAGTATGGTTTGATGATGCGCGGAAATATATATTTGACTTGAAATAGATACATATTACATTGAAGTATTACAAACCTTCGCAAACCCATAAACAGGGAACGTGAGCTGGGTTTAGACCGTCGCAGAGACAGGTTAGTTTTCGGTTAGGCTAATGTTAAAAATACTAAAATGCGACGGTCCTCGGTATTAAACAACACTGTAGGTATATCAAAGAATAAATTTTTATCAAATTTTTTTTTTTCCAGTTTCCGCGTCTGCTGAACCATCCAAAAACACGCTAGGCCTAAAAGGCGTGTTTTGAAGGGGGGAGGTGGTGGGGGGTAGTATATCTAGATTTACTGCCTATACCCCTTTGAAAGGACATTAGCCTAACCTATCCTAGTATTATGAGTGGGGGCTGCCGCCCCCACACCCCCACTGTTTGACATCTTTGCCTTAGATTTTTGGTGTACTGTATTTGTCTGTGAAGTGGGTATTTTTCAATTTGTCGATAACGAAAATCCTCCAAGCGGACTATATGGAGAAAAATATGGCGAGTCTATTGGTCCCTATTTTCCCTAATAAATTGTTTCTAATAAGGCGGATGTAGTGTCCTTGAAGATTATCAAACGAAATACCGGCAACCTTTTTTTGCCCCCTTACAGATCTACATATATGAGGATGACAATAAATCAAGGGGGGTTGAGGGGGGGGCAACGCCCCCCCTCAACCCATCGTGTATCCAATGTACCCCACAATTTCCGGTAGCATTCAAGGAGACTACTGCAGGACTTCTTCTTACCTCTGACCGGGTATAGGCTATCCTAGTGTTTACTAGCCTATACCTCTTTGAAAGGACATTAGCCTAACCTAACAACCTTACCTAACCTATCGTCCTATCCTAGTATTATAGGTATGGCTGCTGCCCCCACACCCCCGCTTTGACTTAGATTTTTGGTGTATTTGTCTGTGAAGTGGGTATTTTTCAATTTGTTGATAACGAAAATCCTCCATGCGGAGTAAATGGAGACAAATATGGCGAATCTATTGGTGCCTATTTTCCCTAATAAATTGTTTCTAATAAGTCCTTGAAGATTATCCAATTTCCCTTACCTACTGTAAAAGCGCGATTCACCCAATAAATGGCGCAATTTGACGCTGTATCTTCAGATTGATAGATAATGGGTAAGTTTTTGAAAATCCTCCACTCAAACTATGCAAAACAACTATGAAACACTAGCCTATATTCCTTGAAGAAAAAAACATCAATATCCTAGCCTACAGCACTGTAGCCTAGGCTATAGTGTTTTGATTGGTAAGGGTTGTGTTAGCCTAGCGGGGCAGCGGGTGTACCGTGACTACCGTCGCCTTTGCTTACTGTGCAGCTTACATAGGCTAGACTAAGCCTTCCGCTCACAGTTACGTTTGCACCTAGGCCTATCCCATGGCCAGTGGTTATTTGCCCCATGCTGTTAATAGTGTACCGGGTAACCGGGTACCTTATTGGCGCTGCCTATAAGGCCTAGGTGAGTATTGACAACCTGTTTACAGAAAAGGTAGCCTAGGCCTACCGTAATTTTTTATTAGACTTTGCCAAGGGTTAAAACACATTTTACTGTGATCTTTAGAGCAGCAGAGCTTAAAGATTCCATAGGCCTAGACCTATTTCTCTTTAAATATTAAAAAACAATTGTGACATTATAATCAAGTTTAACTGGGTTTTTAGCCTAGGCCTATTTATAATTTTTCTGTTTTAAAGCTAAGCCTATGCTATATTGTATGGTACTAGAAAGTGAGGAAAACAGTTTTTATGGCCATTTTCATTCCTAATTCCAATTTTTATCTTGATCTCAATTCATAATCTCGATTCATAATGTGTGTACTGTTTAGGGCGCTGGACTTGCGTATATCACACATATTAGGGTGGAGGATGAGGGGTCAGGATATAGGATGGGGAGAGCTAAGCGGAGGGTTTATGACGGTTGCGTGTGTGTGATGTGCTCGATCTCGATATCCTAATAATGAACAACCTAGGTGAGAGTCTGGCAATGCAGGGTTTTGGGTGGGGAAAAAATAGGGGTAGCCTACACCTGGTGTGAAAATAGGCTAGCTCTGAATAGATTATTGAAAAGTAAGAAAACACCAAAATGTGAAAATCTGAGCCAAGTCTTGGTAAAAGTTGGCTCAGATTTTGGCATTATTCAGAGTCCAAAAAAAACAAAAACAAAAAAAAATTGGAAGACAAAAATTGGCTCAGATTTGACCAAGTTTCAGGGTATAAACCACTGAAATTGTAAGCAAATGTTTGCTCAGATATGGTCAAATTTTTAGAGTAGGCTAGGCTATAAAACAATTGTAAAAAGATTAATTTGCTCGAATTTGACAATTTTTTTTTAGAGTACAGTACGCCTAGGCCTATAAAAAACACAAAGGTTATCTCAGATTTGGTCAAATTTCAGTAAAAACAAGAAAATTAAGAGAAAGTTTCAGAGTAAAAAAAAAGTAGGCTTGGTTTTGGTTTGAGACAATGTTCAGAGTCAAGAAAGCCTAAATTTGAAAGAGTTTGCTTGGATTAGGCCAAATTTTAGAACAGTACTGTAATGGGTTGATTATATTCATGGCCCAACAGCTTTGCTGTGGGATCCACAGGGGTTACCCTCCCCTGTGATCTTTTGGAATCATTATCTATTTAGAACAGTTATGGGCCTCCTAGTGGCTGTCCTAAATATTACATAGTCATGAATCAACTTTCTTGGATTTTCACATTGTGGGGTGATGATATTTTTAATGATTATAAATTCAGAGTTATTCCCATATTACCCCCTATCCACCATCCACCGGGTGGATGGGACTTGTTAGCCTTGGTCGGCAACCCGTGTAGGGGAGACAACCTTATAAAGATCCGGGTGGATGAGACTTGTCAGCCTTGGTTGGCAACCTGTTTAAGGGAGTAAACTTTATGCAAAGCCGTACTGCTTACCTAAGGGTAGAACAGGTTAGTGGATGGACTAGCCACACATCACTGTAGAACTGTATGTTAAAAAGATACCGGTACGATAGCCTACATAGAAGGCCTCGGAGTTGAACGGACCCTATATTGAGTTGTCAATCCTATAAGTCCTTCAGTAAACTGGCACGTTGTCCTTCTCATAGGGGATGCCGGGACAGGTCAGCTTGGGGGTATTTTTTGTATGACCACCCTCATAAAGGGGAATAAGGCATCCGGCAATAGATAGATAGATAGACCCCTAGTTTATCCCTCACCCAAAACTCCACATTCCCAAACTCTCCCCTAGGCCTAGGCCTATAAAAACTGCTTACTTTACTTTCTAATGATGAAATACACTTGAATACAGCTTTAAAATAGAAAATATTTCGATGGTTACAGACCAAGGTGCCCGAAACAATCATAATGGTTGAAGCGAAGTATTTACAAAAATAAAAATTTATATTCAATGGGAAAAAAAAAAAAATAACAAAGTAAGACATGAAAAGTACTGTACAGTATAGGGAAAAAGTTGGAAGTCATAACTAAGGACAAATTATAGAATAAATTTATAACTTTAGCAGAAAATGAAAATGTCGTCATATTTGGGTAAGGTTAACCCCTTACGGACGGGGATATTTGTGATTTCTACTACCTGTGTGGCGGGCATATTTACCCTAAACGAGCTTCATTCCATGCTCTTTTTCATGCATAAACAAGAGCCGTAATACAATTATGTATCCGTGAAAGGGCGATAATAGAGCTTTCGAATGACACCTGAATCATCTTTGTACGACCACGGGTTCTCTTGCATTAATGTTGCAGCACAAGGGCAAAAACCCTAAAATACGGTAATTTCCTCAGAATATCCTTGTTCTCGATAGGCCGGAGATGTGGAGGGTTGTGGTGGGGACCCCAGTTGCCTCGCTCGGCCCATGCTGAGCGGTCAGAGCCCGCCTGTCGCCCTCCCAACGCGTGGGCTCTCTCTCAGAGCCGATAATGTGCTCAACATTCCTTGCGACTATTGTCGGGACCCGCTGGATAGGCCACTTTCCTCTCACTCGACATATGTCGGGACCCGCGGCTGGAGTGTTAAAGCTCAATTCTGATTGGCTCATAAACATCAGAGAATGAGAGAAAGAAAGTTTGTGTTGCAGGAAGAGCTTAGTCTGCCCGAGAAGAAAGTAAGTCAAGTGTTGTGGACTGAGGACTCTTAAAATGTTATAGGGGAGGGAAAATCAAATTGGCCTACCTTAGAGTTTGGCTAGAATTATTCATATTCAAAGAGTTAAGATGATGCAGATGCAGTTTTTAACATCGTGCACTCCCTTGATTGACAAGGCTAGGGCATACGCTTGTTACAGGGACTTAACTGGATATTTACCATAAATCGCTAGACCGAGCTAGCCAAACTTTTGTTGTCTACCAATGGCATGGCGTGGGAGCAAACTGCAAACCCTTCAATCAGCAGTCAGGCGCGCTATCGACCATGCCACTGCCCATGGCATTAATTCTATATTTTATCATTTGCAGACACCATCACAAACACAAGAAGCAAAGGAAGCGTCGCGAGGAGCCATCACCAACACACTCTATCAGCCTGAGCGATGACAGTTTCTCCGATGTTGAACAGCTCCTACAGCTTAAGGATGAAGGCTCAGGTACCTATATTAGCCTTTTTTAATTACAGGCCTATATTACAAAGTCGTGTAACATACCTGAATACATGTACAGTTTGCCTTACATATTCTATTCCGTTGGGGTCGTAATTTGGCAGCGCTGCACCCACCTCCCCAACCCCCCATCCCCCACCCCCCTCCCCCAGGGGGAGGACAAAAAAATATGCCTCACGCATCCTACTGCGTGTCGTACAAGGCGACTAATAGGGGGGATGGCGTTAGACTTGTGGACCAACAGCCATTACAACAACAACAACAACTATGCAATGAAGTCTTTATCTTAGCACTGTCATGGTATGGCACTGCCGAGGCTGGTGGGGTGCGGATAGGTGCCACAGGGGACTGAGTCTTACCTGGGCGCTGTTTGGCACCACACACGTGTCGGCAACAGTGTTTGCATGTTGGAGCAGTGTTGGGGCAGGACTTTATTGTTCTATAATCTAATTACCTAATATACAGTAGAGTCTTGTTATGGTACTGTCTTTTTGTAACTGTTAAGGCTGGTGTGGTTGCAGATACTGCAGGTGCAAGTGCTGCAGGGGGACTCTGTTGAGTCTTGCTGAGGCACAGTTAGCACTATACCAACATCAGCCACAGTGATGACTTGGTGGGGCAGTGCTGTGGCGGGACTATATTGTACTACAGTACACTCCAATTACTGAAAGGCAACCCCGTCTGAGCCGTTACATTGCATGTAATGGAAAAATTACGTTAAACCATTGTATGTATGTAGGCTATGTACTCCTCCTCCTACCAATAGGAGGTGGAATGAGGGAGGGGGTTGGGGAAGTGGGTGCAGCGCTGCCAAATCACGACTCCAACATACCGGTAATAGAATATGTGCGGCAAACTGTAACGTACTGTACATACAATAGAAAAATATTCAACCGGAACTCTAATTTTTTAGTAGTCATTTTCCTAGTATCCGTAACCATGGTACGGACACTTTTTTTCTTGCTAGATTTGACAAATAGGACCAATTTTAATTAAAAATAGCTCCTATACACCTTCCAAAAGTGATGACTAACTTCTTATAGCACAGTTTTCAAAATGCCCTCCAACACCATTTAAAAATGCATAAAAAGTTGTATCTCGAACCAGATGAGTCATAATGAGATGTCATTTCCCACTATTTCTGTCATAAAAAATCTGCTAGAATGGTATTCATTATATTTCGGGAGCACTGTGACCTCAACATCTAACATGGCGGCTGGAAGTCATCTTGAAAAACGGCAAATTTTTATATCTTTGGCACCAAAGGAGCTAAATGGACAAATAAAGTAAAATAATTGACTCATTCTGTGTGACTTTACAGCCTCACCGCTGGGACTTCCAAAACGGTGTATCATCATACATACATATACATACAAGTTTAAAACCGCTTCATCCACAGAGAGTGTGGTTTTAGTCTCTTTACTGTAGTACAGTACAGTACTGTACAACAAAATCTTGCCACAACACAGCCCTATCATGTATCACAGTGGCCAATGTTGGTATAGCGCTAACAGTGTCTCAGAAAGACTCAACAAAGTCCCCCTGAAGCACTTGCACCTGGTGGATCCACACCAGCCTTAACCGTGCTACAATACTTAAGTTGTGCTGTCCGAACTCAATGTCTTTTTTTCCCCCAAGTCAACCGGACCTGTCCAAAATCAAAGATTGTTCTTTTCTGAACTTGATGTTTTTTCCCATGCCATCCGGACCAGTTCGGATGGCTGAATAAATGTCCGAAACAGAATGCTCGTCCGGAAGTCTTGGGTTTCCGGATGGGCGGGGTTTTACTGTATAGCAATAGTAATACCTATTAATGAATATTTAGACTGAATAGCTTAAAGAGAGAATAATATATATTTACATGCTAAATTACTTGCATGTTCCAGTTTCTAATGACTTACCGGTACCTATATTTTTGTATATTCTTAATGTATTTGTTACAGGTCAGCAGTTTTCTCGTGGATTGGCGCCTCCTCCCCCGAAGCTCTCCCATCACGCGCCCCCTCTCCCCATGGCCTCCCAGCGTTCCCCCTCCCCCCCAGCTGGTGGTAGTGGCGGGGGTGACTCCTCTCTCTCCATTCAAGAAACTAACAAAATCCGAGCTAAATTGGGGCTCAAGCCATTAAAGGTAGGAATTGCTGGATCAATACAATACAGGTATCCCACATTATACAATGCCTCGTTATACAATATCTCAATTATACAATTTAGGCATTTTACTACAGTAAACTCCCTTTTATCCAAAATTCAAATATCCAAAAATTTCAGTTAACCAAAGTTGTTGCTATCCATATTTTTCACTCGTTTTCACTTATTTAAGCCTCTCTGAGTGCTTAATTGCATCAATTCAATCCCTCAGAAGTAGACATCCCTTGAATTAGATGATAATTTGAAGTTAAAATAGCCTAGAAATGGTTTTAAATGCATTGAAAATGGTATATTTGGCCATTTGTACACATAATTAGCTCTATATAAAGGGACTCGTTTATCCGTAAAAATCGCTTATCCCAAAATTTCAAAAGCCTCATGATTTTTGGATAAAAGGGAGTTTACTGTACCCATTTTTCACTTTCCGGTGTCCAGAATTTGCTATACAGTCAGGTCTTGATATACGCGGTTAATTCGTACCGTGTACGTACCGTTTATATAAAAAACGTGCTTTAGAAATAACAGGCCTTAGGGGAATTAATTAATTCGTTCCAGCCACTTTCCCAAAGTCAGGGGGACTTTGGGAAAGTGGCTGGAACGAATTAATTAATTCCCCTAAGGCCTGTTATTTCTAAAGCACGTTTTTTATATAAACGGTACGTACACGGTACGAATTAACCCTTTTTGACCCTTTTTGCCTTCCTTCAGCCGACGAATATTAAATTTTGCCACCAACATCATAATTATAGGGTACGATGCCCAAGCAGATGCAAAAATTGGTACTTATTTTTTTTTGTCGAGTTGCTTCTGTCAGCCTATAACAGAGTAGGGGGGATAAATAGCAAAATGTTTATATTTTTAAAGAACATCAACAAAAATGTTGTACCTGTTCTTATTTAAGAATGAGAAGACAAATAAGTCATGTGTCTTCTTTTTATCACAAAGCCCTAAAGAGACGCACCTGGACCTAAGGAGACGCAGAAGTGTTTAAATCACAAAAACACACAAAATTATATAAGTATTAACCTCATTGCTACTTGAAAGCATGGTACTTTTGGTTGTAAGTTTACAATGCTTAGCCAACAAAACTGACTGACATAGGCCATATAATTCATATTATTAAATAGGCAGATAATATAACTTAACCCCCTCCGTCATATATGACGCGATCGCGTCATATGGCGGTTTGCCCAACAGTATCATATGACGCGATCGCGTCATATGAACTTAGTGAAATAGCTCAATAATAAGTTTATGACTCGATTTGCGTCATATTGAGCTCAGTAATTACCTTAGATCATAATCTGTCGGTTGGTGGCAATCCCAAATTCCTCCAACTTCTAACGGTCCCTCAGTGTGAGAAAGAGTGTTGTGGGGGAAATACCGGGTGCTCGGGCAACCCCTAACTTTCGTAAGTTAATATAACGGGGAGAGTTAACATACTAATTTGCTAATTATATGCCATTGCCAAAAGAGTTTAGAGGGTGCAGGGAAGTTATACATGGAACATTCATGCTAATTTGAGGTTTAAATCAAGTGCCACTTGCCCTCCCGTGCATATTTGGTGCTAACACGCCTGTTTTATACCTGCTTATCTCTGTAAATAATAAACGTTCAATAACCAACCAAATATCATGATCATGTACCTTCATTCAGCTTCAAAATGGTAAAAACTGTAACTTTCTGGGTAGTCTGGTAGATATGTGAGCAAATCAAAAGCAATGACAACTTTTTAGGTTCGTGCTTTAATGTGCGTGCGTGTGTATGTGTATGTACCGGTATGTATAGGTCAGGCGATCAATATTCTCTTTATATATGTGTGTGTGCGTGTTAATGTCGTGGCCGGGGGTGAGACGATACACTCAGTCTGACTGACAAAGGCAAGAGTTGGGCTCATGCATGTTGCCACTCTATTGCGTGATAAGGAGGGAAGTTGGGGGGTAGGGGGGGCTACAACAAAATTTGATTGTGTGGCGAAAAAATGCTTGATTCAATTCCGATTTGCTGAAAGGGGGAAAGGGGTGCGTCTCCTTAGGTCCAGCAAAAATTCTGAAGTCCAAAAGAGACGCATATTTTCAAACTGATACCATACCACACTAGTAGACAGCCATTCTCCCCACTATGTATGGTATGCATAAGGTTGAGTTTACTTCACCTGAGATAAAAGAAAAGGTTATTATGCTTAATAATGTTACCAAAATAAACACACATTTACAAGGACCCAAGGAGATGCAACCCAGCTACCCTAAGCAGACGCTCGTCTCCTTAGGTTTTGCGCAGTGCGTCTCTATTGGTCCCAGGGTAGCCCTTGTTCTAGTTAAGGCAGCTCTGTCAATGGTGAAGGAAACTCAACCATATTCATACAAGACAGAGAGGTGAGTATGGCTTTCTACCACTCTGGTAGTGGTTTGATTTGTATTTAATCTGTGACTTATATGATGTGGAATTAAACAAATACTTATCCAACCACCTAATAATAAAAAAAAAAATTACGCCATTTTTTAAAAATATTCTTTCCCCCCCCCCCCACATCTTTTCTCCTTGTCATATTACTGTATATGGATGTGAGACTTCGACACTTACAGTGAGTTAAAGAGACCCATCAACTCCTTTGGTACTAAATATCTTCACAGGATCATGAACTATCGCTGGAATGATTTAAGTTTCAAAACAGCTACAGTACTTCTCTGTGAATCTGATTAAAGATTAGTTACATGGTGCGTAAGCACCAACTTCGGCTTTATGGGCATGTGGTTCGCTTCCCTGAAGAAGACTCTGCTCACCAGGTGGTCTCCACAGAGGACAACCCTGAGTGGAGGGGGAAGACCACAGAACTCATGGCTAAGGCAAAGCGGCCAATCATGCGATGGGATACTTGATATTAGATGCCTGGAATCTCATCCATGAGGATCCCCCAGAGTGGAGTCGGAAGGCAAGTGCGGCTACGTGCTGTCACAGCGAATGCCCCCATTGATTGGTTGCACTCAGAGTGACGCAAGTTTCCTCACAAATTTTCTTGTTTTATGCACTATTTTGCACAAATTTTCAACTTAGTAATAAAGCAAAGAATTTGACTAAATTAATGAACTACTGTATATAAAAATTAAACATCTTCAAACGGGGAAACTGAAGAAAAAATAACTATTAAAAAAATAGATTTGTAGAATATGCTGTAGCTACTTTGATTATCTATTTACCTTACTGTACTTACATTTATAATCCAATTTTCTCCCACAGGTTGACTGTGGACCAATCATGATAGATGATGACGGGGAAGAGAAGCTGGCACCGACCGGGGAGCGGATGATAGACAGCCAGGACGGGGCATTTGTACACAAGCCAGCGGAGAGCATCACACAGAAGCTACATGTACAATTAATTATTATTGTGTTTTTATTTGTTGAGAGTGATCAGACCATATACTCTTCATCTCAAAATAAATAACCTGCCAAGTGAGGCAGCTCTGAATTGGTCTGCCTGTAAAGTCACCATTAGGACATAAGACTAAAATTGCACCTCTTTTGGGCTACTCGATCTTTAAAATTATGCATGTAGATGGTCAGTATACGGTAATTGTCTTGATTCACATAATGGAAATGGCACTAAAAAGTAGGAGGTAGAGAAATGGAAGCGATTTCTGCTATGGCCATCCCTTTTGGGGAGCTTCCTCTGGAACCCAGGCATCATTTTAAATTTACAATGGCTGTTCATACAATAATATCAGAGAGAGAGAGAGAGAGAGAGAGAGAGAGAGAGAGAGAGAGAGAGAGAGAGAGAGAGAGAGAGAGAGAGAGAGAGAGAGAGAGAGAGAGAGAGAGAGAGAGAGAGAGAGAGAGGGGAAGAGAGAGAGAGAGAGAGAGAGAGAGAGAGAGAGAGAGAGAGAGAGAGAGAGAGAGAGAGAGAGAGAGAGAGAGAGAGAGAGAGAGAGAGAGAGAGAGAGAGAGAGAGAGAGAGAGAGAGAGAGAGAGAGAGAGAGAGAGAGAGAGAGAGAGAGAGAGAGAGAGAGAGAGAGAGAGAGAGAGAGAGAGAGAGAGAGAGAGAGAGAGAGAGAGAGAGAGAGAGAGAGAGAGAGAGAGAGAGAGAGAGAGAGAGAGAGAGAGAGAGAGAGAGAGAGAGAGAGAGAGAGAGAGAGAGAGAGAGAGACTGGGTGATAGACTGGGTGATAGACTGCAAGGACTTAGAATTTGTACATAAGCTGGCATAAAGCATCTCGCAGAAGTTACATGTTTGGTTATAATAATATGCTATATATAGATATCACTCTTTTTATTTTAGCCCAATGATGTGAACTACTACTCTCTCTCCCTCCTATTTCTCCCTCCCTCCCACTTTCCACAAGCCAGGGAGCATCACACAGAAGATGCATGTACGGTGAATGCAAAATTGTTCAGTTAGATGTACTGTACAACAGAACCCCTTTCTTATGGAGTGATCGGTGGGAGACCCGGTCCGTAACTCCAAAACACCTCATTATATTATACTTTCACCTCTGTTTTTTGGACTCTTCTGAATATGCTAACCACTGCACCACAAGAATCTTTTATACCTTTCTTATTTCAAAAAGTCCAAAAGACAGTCTAGATAAATGCC
Source organism: Paralithodes platypus (assembly GCA_032716605.1). Taxonomy (NCBI): domain Eukaryota; kingdom Metazoa; phylum Arthropoda; class Malacostraca; order Decapoda; family Lithodidae; genus Paralithodes; species Paralithodes platypus. Next base: position 37,658,370 of record CM064505.1, read on the forward strand.
TGGACACTTTGTTAGGGTATATGGTTCAGACTATCACCTAGGCCTTTTGGTTCACAACTGAAAATTTCCAGATTTGATTCCTGGGTAGATAGTCAGTCTTGTTAGAGTCCCCTAAATCTGATGCCTTTGTTCTCATAACAGTAAATATAAATAATTGTAATTTTTTTCTATATTTAATTTCAAAGCTTGTATCTTTTTTCCCTGAATGCAAATTTGTCATATGTATATTCATATATTGTTTAGTCATCTCTCTATCTTTTAACACTTTTTTTCACACCATCTCTCCATCTCCTCCGATGTCTTCCTCTCAATCTATTTCCTCCTGTAATTGTAATGAAAATGTATTTAAGTATGTTACATGTACTGTATATATACTGGTACCTGTACTTGTTAAATTTCCTTCAATAACCTTATACAGTATACTGCCTCTATATTCTCTAGGTTGAAAAGCTACGTCAGAAAATAGCGGCCCAGCGTGAAAAGCGGCGCATCAAAGAAAAAATGACCCGCATCAAGACCTTGGGGGAATCGGACGACGAGAAAGACAACGCCTCAGCCTGGGTCAAACGCTCACGACAGATTGCCCACGAGAAGGCCATAGCGGAAAAGAAGGTGAGGGAGAGGTTTTCAAGTTAACATACTGGTACAGTGGTACTGATATAATATTTAGATGTTTTGGATTACTCATGTGAAGGTCATAATAGTAAAAGTGAAAAGAGATAATTTATAGTGACCAGACAACTTTACTACTAGATCATTTCAACCAGTACTATACGGTCATACTCTTTTTTTCAAATCCATAAAATCCCAAAATATCTCCTTATGCTTCTCTAAATAGCCTACTTCTCGCATAGCTGTCTTACTGCAAAAATCGGATCCACACACCCTCTTCCTCTCCTAAAACCGCACTCCAATGAATACATAAAATAAAAATACCCATAACAACCAAATACATATATGTACTAACAATTAACTGTGTTGGTGGTGTAATGGTTTAGATGCTTATGTTCTGGGTGTGGTGTCCCGAGTTTGAATCCCGGGAGGACCATATGCTTTCATTAATTTATTTAAGTGTATTGGGGTTTGTAATGGAGGATTAATGTTAAGAACGGGGTGTTCCTTAATATATGGTAAGATTGCTCGTGTGAAGCTCATGACTGTAAAAGTGATTAGAGAACATTTGTGGTAATCAGAGAACCCAGTAATAATTATAGAAATAATAATTATAGGGTTAAATTAGGTTGATACTGGTGTAGTTGGCCCTGGATGTTATGGTACTCGTTTTATCTACCGGTAATAGGGACTAGTCGAAATGGTTAAAACGCAGCACATCAAAGAAGAACAGATGACGATACGGACGATCCCTTAGCCTGGGTCAAACACTCCCGACAGATTACCCGCAATAGGCCACAGGAGAAAAAAGATGAGAGAGAGAATTTTAGTTAGTGGTACAGTATAATATATAGATGCACGAGACCAGAAAAGAATATGATTGTGAGTTTTGTAAGGTATTGATACACAGTACTATTTAGATTTTCGAGAAGGACATAACGGGAAATGTGATGGCAAGGTTTTTAAGTAACCGTTACAGTTGGTTATGATAGCTTATAATATATCGGTAGCCTAGTCCTATCAAAATATGGGTTTAGTGTTGAGACGAGTAATACCTTAGTCTGGATCAAATGCTTTCAACAAATTGTCTGTAAGAAACCCTAAAGGTGAAAAACTAGTTCAAGTTACCGGTTTAATGTTTATAACTTTGTGAACACAATCACCAGAAATTATAATGGTAATATTATTTTCAAGCTACCATTATATTTAGAAGTGCTGGATTATACATAAGCTACATACAGTATTCAACATTTTGGTCCCATCGGTTTGATTGGTGGTTAAATATGGGCCATAAATGTTGTTTATATTCCTTACTCTTTCTCTATCTTGGATAGCATTATTGAGAAAATGTAAGCTTTTGAATTGCCTTGATTATCACCTTTCAAGCCATTTATCACATGACATAAACACAGTGTCTGAATCAGTGAATGTTCCTGTTGGTAACCTGGGCCCGTATACTCAATTAAAATGTAAAACTTGCAAACTAAACAAACCAAAACTGGGACAAAGACAATACAAAGGCAAAACAACTGATCAAAATCGCTATGTAGAAACAACGCTTACTAAAATAATGTTTTTGAAATAAAAGAACGCAATCCACCACATAGGGTGTACATCACTACTGTATATGAGCATGACGCCTTATCTCCTGATCATTATAACCTTGATGCCAACATCGTAATAATGGACCATTAATAATAAAAACAAGTCATAATTGGGTATTATAACTTAACTCTCTCACGTCCTTGACGCAATTTTGAGCCTATTAGGGATACTTTAAAGCCTTTGTTACCGTCAGGGGTATTTATAAACCTTTAGTTTATTTGCTTCAACCTCTGCAGTTGTCTTTGAGTTAGCTGTGGGCAGAAAACTAATTTTGGAGAGGTAATTATAAGAGTGAGAGTAATCTATTTCTTATTGCTAATCTGGCAACCTCTGCGTCATAAGGATGTGAGAGGGTTAAGATAGTCTACCCGTAGTTTTCCTGAATAAGAAGAATTTACATGATGTCATTGGTAAGGAATAGGTTATTAACCCAGGTAATGCAATAAGCCTTCCAGAAGGCACAGTATTTAAACATATGTAAACAAAATCAAATACCATGCCAGTGCTGGGAAACGTCTCAAAATTGGGTAACACATAGAAAGGAGTAGCATCTCTCTACAATCCTCCCAACCTTTATACCCCATTCTCCCTCCCTCCCTCAACTTAACCTATATTTATTTTTGTTCTCAGTTTTGTGCAGTTCATGGGTTAATTCATAGATTTGTTATACCTCTCACCTCTCTTAACCATTTTTTTTTTTAGCTTTCTCTCCTTTTCTCTCTTTCCCTGGCTTGTATCCATTCGGCCCCATTCAGCCAACTGTTTTAAGACGTTTATCCCCATCCAGGTGTCGATTTCTTCCTGGCGAGCGACAGCGAGCCAGCATTGTATGGAGAAATCCGGCTTCGTCGGAGACATTTTTCTATTGATAAATGTACATATTTAGCTTGCTGTCAAAACAAAAATATATATATGCTGGCTCGCTTCCGCTCACCAGGAAAATATTGACACCTGGATGGGGATAAAAGTCTTAAAACAGTTGGCTGAATGGGGCCGAATGGATACAAGCCAGGGAAAGAGAGAAAAGGAGAGAAAGCTAAAAAAAAAAAAATGGTTAAGAGAGGTGAGAGGTATAACAAATCTATGAATTAACCCATGAACTGCACAAAACTGAGAACAAAAATAAATATAGGTTAAGTTGAGGGAGGGAGGGAGGGAGAATGGGGTATAAAGGTTGGGAGGATTGTAGAGAGATGCTCTCGCTTCCGCTCGCCAGGAAAATATTGACACCTGGATAGGGGTAAATGTCTTAAAACAGTAGGCTGAATGGGGCCGAATGGATACAAACCAAAGAGAGAGGGAGAGAAAGATATAAAAAGCGAGGTGGGCCCCCCTTAAGGCACCTTTGAGTACCCGTGGTCCTTTTCCTTTATACACAGTTTCATATCAACAATGTATATTACCTAGCTAAAATAATTATAATATTTGGTTCCCAGAGCAAGATGTTGGAAGAACTGGATGCTCAGTTTGGTATTGGTGACCTGGTGGAACAAGACATTACGGAACAAAAGATCAAGAAGTACAACCACAACTCTCTCTCAGGCCTCCAGGTGCAGCACGACATGTCCAGGTTAGTCGAAGGGCTTGCAAGTTCCAGGTCAATTTAACCCATCTTTGTTATAGTATCAGTGGTAGAGTTATTATTGTACTTATTTTACTACAGTACACTCCAACTACTGAAAGGCAACCCCGTCTGAGCCATTACAATGCATGTAATGGAAAAATTACGCTAAACCATTGTATGTATGTATGTATTATGTATTTTTTTCAGTTAGTTTAATCAGACCACTGAGCTCGAAGCAGGTTGGTGGATGGACTAGACACCCACCACTATTGCTATGCTAAAAAGATACATAGAGGGCCTCAGAGTCGCTCTCGCTATATCTCTCACTCACTCACTCTCTCTCTCACTCACTCACTCACTCACTCACTCACTCACTCACTCACTCACTCGCTCTCGCTCTCTCTCTCTCTCTCTCTCTCTCTCTCATATGATACTTATATTATACAGTACTTACAAAGTTTTGACCTATCCAAAGTACTGAACAGCCCATGGTGGTGGGCTGGTCTATCAGAGTGAGAACTGAGCGATCTCTGCCATACCCATAGCTTACTTACTCTGACTGTTCCTTTTACTTATATATTTTCTAGATCTCAAGTGACAGCGTCTCTTCCGTGGATTGACCTCCCAATCTACCAAGATTGGAAGCCAAAGCGTCACATTTTTTCCTTTGCCCCTCAACTTTTTCTTCATAATTGCTGAGGGGCACAGGGCCCTGGGTGGGGCTTTGGTTTCCCGGGCCTTTCCGCACCCTCCTCAGCTCCCCGCCATGGAGTGGCTTCGGTCAACCAGGCTTTATTGTGGTAGGCAGGGAGGGTTCTGTGGGGGCGCTCGGTTATGGCCTTGGCCTTGCTCGGGGCCTTGGGGCTGTTCGGCCAGGCAGCTTGGGGAACAACAACAACAACAACAACAACAACTGAACAGCCCATAGATTATTAGTAAGCAAGATTTTACTGTACATCAGTGGTATATACAGTATACTGTACACGCCGTTACAATGCATGTAATGGAAAAATTACGTTAAACCATTGTATGTATGTACATACATCAATTTAAGGACAGAGTGCTCCACACAAAGTGGGTTTCCGGTCTCACGTGCAGCTCCCTCCACGTTCACGGACTTGCATCTTTTCACCCAACTTAACTCACCCATCCTCTCCCCATGTCCAAACCATCCAAGCCTACTTGTACGCATATCATCACTGATATTCTTGATACCTAACCGTCTCCTCAGCTTTTCAGCTCTCACTAGGTATCCTATCTTGCAGTTTGGCACCACACAACCATCTCACCATTCTCATCTCATTACGTTCCATTCTGTTGATATCATCCGCTTTGACAGGCCACATTTCTGAAACATATGTCATTGCTCTAGTGGTGTGTACTAATTATTAATTTTGGTATTTCTTTTCCCTGTGCCAGATTTGAATCAGAGCGGATGACCATACTGACTCTGAAGGACAGCAATATTCTGGAAGGTGCCGAAGACACTCTCATTAACGTCAATATGATCGATGACGAACGAGCAGAGAAGGTAGATCTTCTTATTTTGCAGAGAGATAGATAGACAAAATATGTGAATGTTGTGGTGTGGATGTGCTGAAGAGTGTGAAGAGGAGCACCTTTAAGGTTATTCAATCTTGTGGAACGTATGGTGAGTGAGAATGAGTGTATGAGAGTGAGATAGAAGGGCATAGAGAAAGTTAGATCGAGAGCGAGATAGAAAGCTAGAGTTGAGATGTATATGAGTGAAAGTGGTATTGGGTGGGAGGAGGAGTGCCGGCTGACATGACAGAGGTGCATGGAGGCAATTCAGTTATAGCCACCCCCACAGGGATCTAGGTGTCTGGCAATAGATATATAGATAGATAAAACAAAATCATGTCATATATTTGTTTTATGCAGGGATCAAGGTGTCTGGCAATAGATATATAGATAGATAATAAAAAATCATGTCATATATTTGTTTTATGTGTGTAAATACTAAGTAAAATACTACATGGTACTGTATCCTTTTCAGTTCATATTTGTGTGTCAGGCAGGCAATAACAGCATCAATAAGAACTGTTTTGGACCTGCTACTGACCTGTTTGCGTGTCAAGCACGCAATATCCTGAGACGGAAGGCTTTCTTTTCTACTTTGTCTAGAAGTGCTGTGTGAGAGGATCCTCCCCACACATGCGAACAATACTCGATACATGGACACACTGTGCCCCTGTACAGAGTAAGAAGCTGTGCAGGGGTAAAAAAAAACCCGGAGGCGGTTGAGCACATCCAGCTTCTGGGAAGTTGTTTTTAGCAAGAGTGGTACCGGTAATATGATCTTTCAAAGAGAGATCAGAAGATAAAGAGACACCAAGAATATTAAGAGAATATGAAAGGTTAATTTTTATTTTGGTGTTGTTGTTGTTGTTGTTCCCTAAGCTGCCTGGCCGAACAGCCCCGAGTCCCTGAGAAAGGCCATGGCCACGATCGGGCTTTCCCACAGAGCTCTCATTGAGTGTAGATTGTGTTGTTGGCGTAAGTGGTTGTGTGAAATGCAGTCTTCTATGATGTGTTTAATGGTATGGGGTGCTGTGTTACATCCCGGGCAGGCGTCGACAACGGAGTCATCCAGTCTCTTCTGATAGCTCAGGAGAGCTGGATGGTGTCCGCATCTCAGCCTGGCCAGGTGGACTCTGTCCTCGCGAGGAAGGGAGGATTCGGAAGGATGGATTTCGGGAGGTCGTGCATGCAGCTACGTGTTGTCTGTGAGTGAGTGGATGGATCGGTGAGAGATATGAGTATGGATGTGCTTCTGGAAGTTGGTTCGGGGTGGGCAGGGAGGGAGAGAGGACAATAATTGTGTGTGATACCGTGTGCTGGGTGTTGTTTTGATATTTCTTGGTGTCTGTGGGTGTGTTGCCATGTAGTTTAGTGGGTGGTCTTGGTTCGTGGAGGCTGCTGCCAGGAATTGAGTGCCTCTCATGTCCAGATGGTCTTTGACTTTGAGGATTTTGGTTTCTTGATGTAGGTGATCTGTGGGTGAAGTAGCTGTGCAGCCTGTAATGATCTTCAGGGCTTTGTTTTGAATAGTCTGTAAGGTCTTATGATGTGTTTCAGCTAGGTTAGAAGCCCAGGCTGGGCTTGCGTATTCCATCACTGATCTTATGTATTGTTTATATACTGTGGTGGTAGTTTCTTTGTTGTGTCCAAATTTTGTGTGAGCAAGTGACCTGAGGGCGTTAAGTCTGGGTGTCAGTTTCTTTTTAATGTTTGTGGTGTGCTGTTTGAATGTCATATGAGTATCATATGTTACTCCTAGGATTTTGTGTGTGTGTGTATGTGTTAGGGGTGTGTTGTTTATGGTGAGTTGAGGGATGTATTCGTGTTCTCCTGTCCAACTTGTGAGCAGGGTTGCGGTGGATTTGGCTGGGGCTAGATTAAGTCTGTTTGTAGTGCACCAACCATGTAGTGTGTTGAGATAGGGTTGAAGGAGATCTGTTGCTCTTTTTGGGTCATGGTGTGTGCATGTGAGTGTTATGTCATCTGCATAGGAGGCTAAGTTTATTTGGGGCGTATTGGGTGTAGTTATATCGTGCATGTACAGATTGAAGAGTGCGGGCGATAGGACGGATCCTTGTGGGACTCCGTTTGGAAAGTTTCTGATTTTAGATGACTGACCGGCAAAAGATACGTGTGCACATCTGCCTGCTAGGAAGTTGTCCAGCCACCTTTTTGTGTTGTTGTGCATGTTTGTGTTGTAGATTTTGTTTGTTAGGTTGTGGCGGGGGATGGCATCGAAGGCTTTACTAATGTCGAGTGTGGCTAATAGTGATCTGTGTGGTGGTCTAGCTGAGTTGATGCCGTCGAAAGCTCTTTGTGTAAGGTCTGTGAGAAGATGTGGAGTGCAGTGGCCTAAAGCCATGTTGTGTTGGAGCTAGGGGTAGGTCAGGTGTAATTAGTTGTAATACTAGGCATTCCATGACTTTGGAGGGGGAGCAAAGAGGTGTGATGGGGCGGTGCGAGGAGGGTAGCGTGGTGTCTTTAGGAGGGTAGCGTGGGGTCTTTTTATCCATATTTTATTTTGTTATTTTGGTGTAAGAGTAAGTGATAGTCTTCTGGAAGATTGTGATGAGTAGACAGATAGAGAAATTGAGTATGGGAAGCATTGAAAGTAACAAGGTTTTCTCTGTCCCAGTCAGAGATAATAGAAAGATCAGCAGAATGGCAGATAGGTGTGTCAAGGCCCTGTTACGTGAGTTTTGGAGTGATTGCATGCTGGGTTGTTGTGAAAAACTAGTTGAATAGTTTAAGGTAGAGTCATCAGAATATGAGTGGATGGGACTAGAGGTACAGTTGAGATCATTATTGAATATTAGAAAGGGAACTGGAGAAAGGACAGATCCCTGAGGAACACCGGAGTTGATAGGTTGAAGAAGAGAGCAATGGTCGTCCACAACCGCAGCTATGGATTATCATTAGATGATTATCTTTAGTGTACAGTATAATCTATTTCTTGGACTCAAAGAGTTAACAATAGCTAGCGCCAACGAACTTGACAATCATCTTGACCCCTTAACTTCATATAATTCAAAATTAATAAAATCAATCGGGCTGCAATTCCTCTCATTTGGGAAGGGTCCACCAAGTAAAAGTTGTGGCTGTTTACAGCCAGTTTGCTCTAGTCCCTGTTGAGTTACGAAGAGGTCGAGGATCGAGATTATTGTTAAGTCGTTGGCGCTACCTATAATATCTCAATTAACCATCTAAATAATATTGTTCCTTGTTAACTGTATAAAGTCATCTAATGTTAGCCATAATTAAAGGTAAAAAAAGGCGTCGTCATAATGAAGAGGTAATAACCCTTTCATTCTTAAGGTTGCTGTTTATTATTCAGAAATAGAATTCTCTTAATCTCATAATTACCTCTTCAATATTTGTTTTCTGCCCACAACTTGCTCAAAGACAACTGCAGAGGTTGAAGTAATTAAACTAAAGTTTTCTAACACCCCTGATGGTCACAAAGGTTTTGAAGTACAGTATCCCCAAAAGGATGCAATCGCATCCTCGTGCTCGGAAGGGTTAATTCGCCCACCATTATGTAAGAAATTCTCTAATCTTTCAGAATGTAGAACGGAAACGTAAGAAACTAGACGACGTGGAATATGAGGCGCCAGAAGTGGACCATTGGGGCAACGTGGTCCAGAACACCTTGCTCACCAAGTATGACGAGGAGATACAGGGGGAACGCAAGACCAGCTTCCGGTTGGGGTCGGGGGGTATCACCTCCATGCAGGATGACGTGCCGGAGTCAGTGCGGAGGATAGCCAAACTGAGGAAACTACAGAACCTTGAATCACCTCAGTCACAGCTAGCAAGGGAGTATTTAACAGAAGGTATGTTCTTGTCGTTCCTTAGGCTGCCTGGCCGAACAGCCCCGCAGTGGTTGTTGTTGTTGTTCCCCAGGTTGCCTGTCCGAACATCCCCAAGGCCCCGAGCAAGGCCAAGGCCATAACCGAGCGCCCCCACAGAACCCTCCCTGCCTACCACAATAAAGCCTGGGTAACCGAAGCCACTCCATGGCAGGGAGCTGAGGAGGGTGCGGAAACACCTGGGAAACCAAAGCCCCACCCAGGGCCCTGTGCCCCTCAGCAGTTATGAAGAGAAAGTTGAGGGGTAAAGGAAAAATGTGATGGAGATAAAGAAAGGCGTAGGCATGGGTTAGGCCCAATGTCGCTTGTGATGCAAGCGTCCGCCTCGCTGAGTAGTGCGCATTGCCGCATAGTGAAGTAAATACCGGTTTTGGCCCACTTCCGCACGGCCATTTATGGAAAAATGGAGAGTGTACTGTATTTGACAGATGGCATGTACAGTATATAGGTTGTGCATGTGTGTGTGTTTTATTTGTTTATTTATTAATATATTTTTTATATATTTATCATTTTAATTTCACTTTTTCTTCTTTAATCGGTGCGGAAGACACTTAACTACGGAAACTACAGAGTCTCAATGCACCTCAGACCCACTTTGCATCAGAGTACTTTACAGAAGGCATGTGTATAATTTATGTGACTGATTCATATAGAATAGTGGATAGGTTGGGTGGGAGGGAAAACACAAGATAGGGCTTAAATTCTTTCCTCTAACATTTCAAGGTTTGTGCATGTATTTGGTTTATTACCTATTTGTTTGAGTTTTAATGTTAATTTTATCTGTGCTCTTGATTTTTTTGTGGAACTTTTTGACAAACAAACAACCTAAATATTATAAAATTATCATAATTGCAAGATAGTAGCACTTATGATAAAATATGTAACCAAACCATTATTATTACTATCATTCAGGCGAGATGGTCAGCTTCCGCAAGGTGAAGAAAACTAAGAAGAAGGAAAAAAGGAAGAAGCTAAAGGCGGATGACCTGGAGCCCCTGGAGAACGACGGACTGGTTCACTTGGGGTCCCGGCAGGCCAGGCAAGCTCGCATCGAAGCTATGGTGGCCGACCATGAGGTGGAGGGACATGAGGAGAGTGCGGTGGAGAAGCCTAACGCTGTCCCCCTCACCCACACCCTCAGAGACCTGCTGGAGGAGGAAGAGGACGAATCGGTAAACACAGTGAATTTATTTTATTTTATATTGAAATTATGCAAGTACAGAAATTATTGACAGGCATATACTGAATACGGGATAGTCGTGGACAGAATTTGTGGACAATTTTCTCAGGCACAATTATGATACACTGGTAAATAATTTTTGCAGAAAGTAATATTTATAATTGAGGTTCTCATATTCATTATAGCAATTATAATTTACAGTCTGCACGTGTAATACATTTTTAAATTGGTTTAATAGAAAGTCACTGAAATATATATTATATTCAAATAAAACCTATAATAACTAATTTTTACCAGCAATTAATGTTAACACGTCAACAAGAAAAAAGTTCCGAAACATTCGAGAATGCAAAGAATAATACGATGCTGAATGATGCACATCAAAATTGTCATTATGGATTTTGTTGGCTGCTCTTTTGGATAACCGTTGCGCCGTTGGTAGAGCACTCACCTGCAAACCGAGAGGTTTACGGTTCGAGTCTCGGGCCAGCCAGTTTGTGGTGTAATGGTTAAGGTGGCAAAAATCTGTGTGTGATAACCAGGGTTCGAATCCCGGCGGATCATATGTACTTTAATTAATTTCATTGGGGGTGTTTGGTGTTGTGGTGAAATTAATAAAATATAGATTGTCAGACACCAGTGCTGTTGGTTGACGGTGCAGTCTAGCAATCTGTCGCAACTCTTCACTGAAGTCCCTGATCACCAGGGTACCCACCCTAGCCCAGTTCTTGAGCAGGGAGTGCATGGTGGTAAAAAACACATCATCATCATATTGTCAATAATGATGATGACAAATTTCACCTAGAAAAGTGGGGGGATAAAAGATACTCTGTCCCCCAGGCTCCAAAAGAGGGGGTGGGGGGGGGGAGGACACATCCTTGTCCCCCACCCCAACGAGGCCCCTGACTTAACCCCTTCAGTACAATGCAATACAAGACAAAATGGTCTTTAACCCTTTCCCTGCGGGAGACGTTCCCGAACGCCATGGCAATTTACAGCATTCTACAGGCTTTTAAAGCCTTTTAAAGCTTGTAAAATTGAGTGCAAGGGGGCGGGAGCACGACAGGCCACACGTCCTTTTCCCAGCCAGGCGACCGTGGCACTGAAGGCTCAGAGTCAGATTCTCTCTAGATATACAGTGCTGCCAAAGGCAAATGTACGAGACATTAGAGAGAATTGCTAATTTTAGCGAATGTCTATGGTAGCGCTGTGGGTGAACTCTGCGAGCTTCGAAGCTCATTTTCGGCTGAATACATTTAATTTCATTCAGGCACTTGCCTAATCAATCAGGAGTGCCTGAATTAGCCCTAATATGGCATAAATAGGTGAAAATATGCCCGCAGAGAAAGGGTTAAACTTGTATGTACAGTATGTATGTATGTATGTACAGTACAATGCCATAATTTTCATCATATTCTGGTTACTATTAGACAACTTTCTTTAGCTTATAATTTACCTCTAAGACTCAATACCATCTCAATATACCCTCTGAATAACATAGGTCCTTCTTAGAATAAAATCATCTAACTTCAGCCAGAATAAATGGTAAAAAGATATCATCCTGCTGATGGGTTAATCATAAACATCTTATATTTAACCCTTTCACACACGTATGGACGCCAGGGTTGCCGATTAGCAATCAGAAATAGAGTTCTTTCAATCTTATGATTATCTCTCAAAAAAAAAAATTCTGCCCATAGCTAGCTTAAAGACAACTGCAGAGGTTGAAGTAAATAAACTAGAGGTTTCTAAACACCCCTGATGGTCACAAAGGCTTTAAAGTATCCCAGTATAGGCTCAAATGGCGTCCTGTGTGTGAAAGGGTTAATGTATTTAATTGATTTGTATCTGTTTTTTTTAAATAGATAAATAGATAGAATTTATTTGTTCTATAAATGTGTACCTACTGTAGATGTGTGTGAATTTGTATATTGTTTTTTGTGTTATGTTGTGTTGTCCCTGTTCGGTCTCTGTCTCGAGTCGACCACCCCCAGTTATGGTGTATGTGCCTGAGTATATAGGCCTACTGTACATGCATACATAAATATAAATGTAAATTATATGTAGGGTAGCAGTTAATAGGGGTCATGTGTTCATATGCTCACAGGTAATTACCCGATAGCACTATTGTTTGTGAGTACTGTATGTGTTTTATAGTATTGTAAATTTCTTGTCAAATTGCAAATTTGTTTGTAATTTTATTAATTATTGTTCAATATGCAGTTTTATGCTTTAATTATCATCTTATATTTCAACCTAAATTGTACAGTAGTTTCTTTATTCATACAGAAGTTACCAGAACGTCCTGAACTTCCCAATTGACCAAGTTTTACGTTTTAATTTCCCAAAATCATAAAATGTGTAGATGGAGATCAAGGAAAATGTGGGGCCTGCAGGGTGTCAAACAGAGACAATTTGGTTAGAATATTGGAATAAATATGAGAAGAAATACAGGAAAATAAACTTGAAATTGTATTATATTTGGCATATTATCACTTCCAGAGACATAAATAGAACTGTAAAACTAAATTTTAACTTTGTAGATTGAATAATAATGGCTAAAAAAGAAGAAACTTGGTGATAGGATTGGTTTAAATAGTTTCTTGTTTGACACCCTGTACAGTGGGGGAGGGTGGAGAGTGAAGAACAGGTCGATGTGAACCAGAATCCGTTACTTTTTTTGGCCCCATTCAGGTTGATTTTAAGACTATTTGCCCTAGTTTCAGGTCGCATTTTTATTTTTTTTTTTATTTTTTTTTTTTTTTTTTGGCAATAGCGAGCCAGGATTCTTTGGCGTCTTCTGCTTCACTAGAGACATTTAGCTTGAAGGGGATCTGAGCTGGTGCCAATATGTTGATGTCTACAGTAATGTTGGTTAGATGGGTTTTATTGAGATTTTATGACCATTAGTGATTTTAATGCAGTGGAGAATTTGTTATTATTAATTATCCATATTGATTATAAATGCCTTGCTTATCAAAAGGTAAAGATGGAGATAGATGAGGAAGATGCGGGGGCGGAGAGTGAGGAACAGGACGATTTTGAGCTGCAGGAAGCCATCGCCCGGACCCGACGAGCCAAGATGGCACATAAATCCCAGCCCAGCAGTGAGAGAATCATGCAGATGCTACACGCTTCCAAACCCAATGTGAGTGGGGACTTGCTGCGGCACGGTTATCATTGTGCCAGCTTCAGCCACAATTTATACCAATTACTGTGCAGAATAATCCATAATTGTGCGGCTTCTTGCAATACCATAGCATGTCACAATGGGTTTCAGGTTCTGCGAAACACAAAGATGCGTGGCAGAGTAATTTAGATAAGCATAGATTTACTTTGATAGACTAAGAAACGCTAGAGCAGTCTACGAAGCAACTGAGACAAGCAGCGAATTTGGCTTATGCCACAGAATTTGTTTAACATATCCAAAATCTCTGTGGCATACAACGACTTGCCATGGAACAATAGGATACTCTGCGACACTTCCAGGAGTTTCCCGAACTTCTCAAATTTGATGCCGAATAGGCCAAGAGCCGCATGTCGTGGCAAGTCGGCGCTTGATTCTTGAAAGTGGGAATGGGGCTTTACATCTCACAAACTTCATCAATTTATTGTTTTAGCCTTACTTTTGACAAACTCAGGTAATATTTTTTAGTTGATGGCAGAGGAAGGATCATCCGCTGTAGAAGAGATGGTGCTTGAAGGTGACGATGATGATGATGATGATGACGGCGGGCTTATGATGACTCTCAACACTACAGATGAGTTTTGCCGCACCCTCGGAGACCTCCCCACCTACGGCCTCTCGGGTAACCGCGCCGAAGATGACCAGACGGCACTACAACTACAACAGCCTAGGGTTAGTGTTTTTGCTTTCAAAATTTATTAATTTTATTTTTGTCCATTCTTTATACACTGTAAATTATTTATTATTAACCCGGGAATGGCGAGAAAGCTCTTAAGAGGTTTTACTGGGCGGCAAAGCTCTAAACCCTCGGAATCCGGGAGGCCTCATATGAGGCAAAATACGCTCATGAAAATCGCCGCTATAATCATCAGAACTCGGCAACTACGCACTGTAGAGACATCATCTCTACGGCATTCTACAGACAACAAAAAGTTCTACAATTTGCAAAAAACATTGACTGCTCTAGGTGGTCTCAATCAGTAGCTACTGAATTATGAAGTTGATTTTTCCAAAATTCATATGAGACCCCCTGGATCCCAAGGGTTAAGAGGGAAGGCCTAAAAAAACATTTTAAAAGGCCCCAGTAGCACTTAAATTTGTTTTTGTTTTTTTCCTCTATACCTCATATCACTTATCCACATGTGTCAATACCCCCTCCTTCCCCCCCCCCCCTTCAATTATCACCTATTTTTCCTCTTATTACCATATTTATTGCTGTATTCATTATGCCAATATCTCCAAACCGTGCTCGCTAGAGAGGGTATAGAAGGGAGAGAATGAGGGAGGAGAGGTTCAGTGTGGCTGTAGGCTTCAGAGAGGGAGGGTGTACATCGCGGCTGGCTCACAACTCATGACTGGAGCGGCCGACTATTATTCGCGATTTTGACCATAAAAACAATTTTCCCACTTGTTTTATTGTTGTTACAGGTTACTATCTTCGTAGTAATGGTAAAATAGGCGCATATGAATAATAATAACGATATTTGTCGTAAAATTACTATTTTAGGCGGGAAAGATGCCTAATATCGTCGCCCAGTTACATGGTGTCCACTATATACAGCTCGCGCTTTATAGGTTAACTTAAAACAGCCTCATCTATTGGACATTATAATCCTCTCTTTTGGACTAATTTAGGGGTAACCCTGTCCGAAAGTGTGAAACACCTCAGTCTTTCACACTTTTACCCTTGAAAATTGAAATATACAAAGTTAACGTTATGCTACATTGTTCCTATTATGCCCTTAGAAGTACCTGTAATTAAATGGCCAAAACAACATAACATGATGTATGATTTCCTGTATTCCCTCTCACACTCAACTCCGTCCCTCTACAACATTGCCTCAGTTTGCCTCCCTGCCAGAGTGATAGCCTGAACTAGATGTCAAGTGTCTTGACTTATACTGTCAGACTTTTCTAAAAAAGTAGAAGTAGATGTGTAGATTGAATACCATTAGTCAGATATTTACCTCCTCTTTTCAAAATTTGTCCAACTAAGAACCGTAAGTCTGGACCGGATATCTAATCTTTCTTTCTGCTCAATTTTCTATTGGCATTTGTATTATTCACTCTCTGGGGAAAGGGTGCCTTTGTATCACAGTAAACAAATATATTTCTCATGGGTGAGGGCTGGTCCTATCCAGAGTGAAGTTTGGCATCCTATACCCAACCTTAGCCGTTTCTCTCTGTCCCTTTTCCTGTCCTACATTTTCTCTTTTCCTTGTAGAGGCAGGGGGTTAGGAATCATCCTACCCTTGTAAAATTCACCTACTAGACGAGACAGAGTATAGGGAAAGGGAACCCGAAAGTGGTCCTGGACCCTTAAAATTGGAACTTAAAATGTTTCTGTTCGGGCTCTGTCTCGAATTGGCTACCCCCAGCTTTAGGGTATGTGCCTGAGTATATACATACATACATACATGTAGCTCCTGCATGTCATAAAAGGCAACTAAAAGGAGTGACAGGATTGATTGGCCAAGAATAATTCTTTATAGATTCCCCAAGTAACTGAAGTAAATTTAGCAAATAATACTATCAGTGTTACCCTTTTTTACTTAGTAATTTTTCCTTGCCGGCTTGCTCGCCTTACCTTTATCACTGCAGCCTTTTTAGAACGATAAGAAAGGTAATGTTCAATAATATCATCTGGCATATCCTCACTTGACTCAGCCACCCTCATCTCATCCCCACTCCCTTTTGGAGAGCATTGGAGCAGGGTGTCAAATGAGATACTTAGTCATTATTATTATCTTTACAAAGTTAAGATTATTCTTACTCCCAGACCCCGGGCATTTCAATATTCCCGCCACCACCCACCCGGGCATAATTTGCGCGCAATCGCCTTGTTTACACATCTTGTAGCTTCATACAAGCCTAACACACAATAATCAACCAAATATCATGATCACATACTGACCCTTCATTCAGCTTGAGAATGGTGAAAACCCCATGGTTCTATGTTGCTTTGTTCCTTGTTATATCACCGCGAGAGCCTCGAGCAAAATTCCACTCCTCGAGCGTGCATGCGTTTATACGTGTGGGACTCGTCTGTGTGTGTACGTATTTGTGTATGTGTGCGTGTATGTGTGTTTTATCAGCACAGAGAGTGGTAAGTCACCCTGTACCCTCACAGCCAGTACAACACTGCCTTCCTCCCGGGAAAGATGATATAATCACAGGAGAGGTAGGAGAGATGTTTGGGAGTGCTTGTGGGTGGGGGAGGAGTAGGGAGAGGCTGGAGGGAGTGAAGGAGGGTCTAGGAATGGACCTTAGTTCATTACAAGACTGATACGGCCAAGATTTCACCATGGAAAATTTGGTTGCTTGATGCAAAATATGCTGACGCCATATGGCGACACCCGGGGTGCTGCCCATTAACCCTATTGACGCCATATGGTGTCACCTGGCCTTAAGGGTTTAATAGTTCATATTATGTCTTTGGAAGTTGCCACTACTTACCATGAGGAGACTCCCTCTCCCCTTGAAGGGAAAGGTGTACACTTCATGCATTATAAGCGCAATGACTATGCTTTAGAAACGTGGCCTGCCAAAGCGGATGATGTAAACAGAATGGAACGCAACAAGATGAGAATGGTGAGATGGACGTGTGGTGCCAAACTGAAAGAGAGGATACCGGTATCTAGTGAAGAGCTGACGTATCAAGAGTATCAGTGATGAGATGCGTGCTAGTAGGCTTGGATGGTTTGAACATGTGGAGAGGAAGGATGAAATAAAGTTGGGTGAAAAGATGCAAGTCCATGAACTTGGAGGGAGCTGCACCCTGATCTTGAATCAAAGAACCGGACAAGTGAGGCAGCTCTGAACAGGGCTGCCTGGAACGCCGCCATTAGAATATGAAACCGGAACCGCACTTTGTGTGGAGCATTCGGTCTTTAATTTTGTGTATGTTTTGTATATGATGAAATAGACAATATAATACAATTTTTGGCTAAGTTTTCTGTATTCCATCTCGCACACAATCCAGTCCTTAAACATTGCCCCAATTTGTCACCCTGTATTGGAGGAAAGAAGGATTTATAGTGACACCAAAACTCGAGTGCCTTATGTGTTTAACTGCTTCAGCAACAACAACCCCTTCAGCACGATGATGTACTGTAACTGTCACTTATTCTGGTTACCATTAGACGATTTTGTTTAGTTTTTAATCAAAGTCTAACCAGCCTTATGAGGGATGCACCCCAGTAGGCTGTTGAAAAATAGCTCCTTCTCTCTCTTATTCATCGTCTAGAACTCAAAGATTACAGAATATCTCGGGAAGCCGTCTGAATAACATCGGTACTTCATAAACTGCGTCTAATATTACCCAGATTTAAAGATATAAAAAAATATCATCTTTTTGAAAGGGTTAATTTCTACCTCAAAATGACTTATAAAGCTTAATTTAAAACTTAATCATTCTATATACAGGCCTCCTCACCTAATGTTATATTGTTTAATTATTACACTTCATTAACTAGGGAACAAAATTGACTTAAAATTGCCATGCTTGATTATTGAATTTAAATTAGATACAAATAATGTATAATCACAAGAAGAACAAAAATGGCTTCTCTTAAAGTTGTTCAAATATAGGATCTTGTTTTTCAGGAATATAATTATATAACTATAACTTTGAGTGAGGAATTGACCACTTGCAAGTTTCAGGCTATCAGGACATTAGAGGTATGGACACTGATATTTAGCTGAATTGACAACTAAAATATGGTCATAGTTCGTTTATAAATATATGAAACCAGGTTAGAGGTATGGACACTGATATTTAGCTGAATTAACAACTAAAATATGGTCGTAGTTCATCTATAAATATATGAAACCAGATTAATCATGCTGTACTTTCTATCCATCAGAAATCTACAGTATATTTTTACTGTACAGTATTGAGTCGAGAGAAGCTTGGGAGGAGATTGGAGTTGACGACACCCACATGGAGATTGGGGACACCTTAACTCCTATTTGTATATCATTTCAAAATGTCCTATGAATTTGAACTGATCACTTCAAAATGTCATATGAATTTGAAAGGATGTCCTCAAAATTTACC
Source organism: Paralithodes platypus (assembly GCA_032716605.1). Lineage (NCBI taxonomy): Eukaryota > Metazoa > Arthropoda > Malacostraca > Decapoda > Lithodidae > Paralithodes > Paralithodes platypus. The sequence continues at coordinate 37,676,988 of CM064505.1, forward strand.
TTGTTCTATATATTTACAGGAAAAAGAAAAGGATGAGCCTAGAGGAGCGTGGGAGGAGGTGGGAATTGACGACACCCGCGTGGAGATTGGGGACACCTTAACGGCACCCATCTTGGAGGAAGAGCCGGATGCCAGTAGAGGGATCGCCAACGCACTCAAATTAGCCGTCAAGAAGGGTTATTTAGAGAAGAATAATGTGTCCAAGTCGGCAAACGCGGCCCTACAGCATTTAAGAGCCGTACATTATAGGTTAGTTGGAGCTTGCTCATTTGTTCGGTGATCTCTATTCTCTTATCTTTTTCAATATGTTTTTTATAATTTCATAATACAGTACAGTATACAGATTATTGGTAGTGTCTAATGGTCTTCCCTGCTTCCACAGTATCGAGGATAAGACAATGGATGACGAGCGAGGGAGGGGGCGAGGCGAGCGGTACATGGGCCCCACCACAGAATTCAAGGAGAAAGACTTGTACCGCCCGGATGTCAAGCTGGAGTATGTGGATGATGAAGGACGCAAACTTAACGCCAAGGAGGCTTTCAGGTTAGGAGAATACATAAATCTGTCTATCTATTGCCAGATTCCCTAAAATGAGTCTCCTCCATCCACGGCGTCCCTCCTCGCAGCCAACACTCCTTTCACTCATATATTTATATATTTATAAATTATTATTTTACTTAACCCGGGAACTGCCAGTAGACTCTTAAGAGTTCCCCTGGCGGACTGCGGGAAGACTCTTAAGAGTAAAGGGAAAAAAAAATCCATTTAAAAAAAAATATATATATATATATATATTTTTATTTTTATTTTTTGTCTCTGGGCCATGCCAAATATCACTCCTCCACCTCCCCTCCTTCCCCACTTTCCTCCCCTCCTTCAGTTATCACCTATTTTCCCTGTTATTCCCTTATTCTGTGGTCTATTTTCGTGCTAACATTAGCGAGTTGGTAGCAGGGCGTTGTCATCACTGTTACCAAGCGTGGGAAAGAGCGAGAGAGAGACTATTGCGTAACAGTGTCTCTCCAGACAAGGGGAGGGGAGGGAGGTTGCCTCAGCCATACATTATGTAACTCCCGGCCTGTATCGCCGATTTTGACCAGCCAAACGCTGTTTCCACTTGTTTTATTGATGTAACAGGTTAATACCTTTATAATCAACCTATAATAGGCGCATATGGATAAGTATTAATGCTATTTATGGTAAAATAACGATGTTAGTGATGGGAATAGCTCAAATACGTCAGCACAGGAGTGTGGTGTCTCATACCCCCCATGCGCACTTCTTAGGTTAAGCGTTGTTTCTACATAGCGATTTTGATTAGTTGTTTCGTCTTTTTACTGTGTTCGTATAAGTTTTGGTTTGTTTATTTTGCAAGTATTACATTATAATAGATATATAACTGTGTTGGTGGTGTAATGGTTTAGATACTTATGTTCTGGGTGTGGTGTCCCGAGTTCGAATCCCGGGAGGATCATATACTTTCATTGATTTATTCTATTGCATTGGGGTTTGTAATGGAGGATTAATGTTAAGAACGGGATATTCCTTAATACCTCTCAACTCCATCCTTCCATCTCAACTCTCGGTTTGCCTCTTCCTCTCTGCCCTTCCACCTCACTCACATTCGGCCCCATTCAGCCAACTGTTTTAAGACGTTTATCCCCATCCAGATGTCAATTTCTTCCTGGCGAGCGATAGCGAACTAGCATTGTATGGAGAAATCCGGCTTTGCCGGAGAAATTTTTCTATCGAAAATTTACAAATTTAACTTGCTGTCAAAGCAAAAATATATATGTACAGTATATGCTGGCTCGCTACCGCTCGCCAGGAAAATATTGACATCTGGATGGGGGTCAACATCTTAAAACAGTATGCTGAATGGGGCCGAATGGATACAAGCCAAAGAGAGAGAGGGAGAGAAAGAGAAAAAAAGCGAGGTGGGCTCCCTTAAGTTAAGTAGAGCAGATTAACCAGACCACTGAGCTCCATACGGAACTCTCATAGGTCTGGCATTTTTATTTTAATAAGCGTTATTTCCACAGCTATTTTGATAACAGTGAACCCTCAAAATACGTGCAATTTATCTACGCATAATCAAAGCTACGCTTGAACCATAATTGAGGCAACAAATCGAAAAATATGCTCAATTATTCAAATGTACGCGCCGAGCGAACGAGCGGGAGTCGATTCGTATATGTTTGAGAGTTTCGGGCGGCCATATTGGCGTGACGCCGGGCCCTCTGACGTCGTCACCGTTGACTGTGGAGAGAGACACATCTCCCGTGCCAAACTATTATGTATCTATAAAGCACAACAGGATATTATGAATATTAAAAGACTGTTCTTCGTTTTTCATTGCATGTATCAATTATTGAGCAAACAAAATCGGAAATGGAAAATCTATTTCTGTTCAGGAGTTGGAGGTGAGATTGTTTACACTTCTCTCGAAAGTCGCTTCAAAGCTTACTGCTCTCCCCTGGCTAAATGATGTGAAGCCAATTCCTTAATATGTACAGTATATGAGCTATTGAACTATCTCACTTGACACTATGTAGGCTATATGAAACTACCGGTATATACAGGGTGTGTTACTTTTCTACTCTGAACTTTACCAGTAGGCCTAGGCGGCTAGGCCTATTATTTCGGTCGATCCGTTTCGGATGCAGTGCTATCGATCGATGGCGCAGATCCATAACATCGGCGTTGCTCAACCACTACCAATGTGAGTTAATTTACGTTTGTGTCTTATTTTTATACATTAAATGTATTTTGTGTGGTAGATTAGGTTATAAAATATACTTGTACAGTAATATGTTATATATTTGTGGTTTTTAGGTGATGAAAGGTAGAAACAGTACAACTTTCGGTCGGACCCAGACTAATACCTATTTTCCCCATATATATTTAACTCCCATGTACGCGCAAACGAACGTACGCGCCGACAGCACAGTACGCATCCCCCGCGTAATTTGAGGGTTCACTGTAGTTCCTTTGCGTTTATCTTGTGTCGTCCCAGTTTTGGTTTATTTATTTTGCAAGTTTTACATTATAATGTAGCTTTGTGAGAGAGCTTTGGCTTACCAGTAGCAAACCTCGCCATGACTAAATATTGTATATCCTTTTACATATTTTATAACTTTGGCAAATAAACTTTGACTTTGACTTTCACAGTTAAGGGGGCCCACCTCGCTTTTTTTTCTTTCTCTCCCTCTCTTTTTGGCTTGTACTCATTCAGCCCCATTCAGCCTACTGTTTTAAGACGTTTACCCCAATCCAGGTGTTAATATTTTCCTGGCGAGCGGTAGCGAGCCAGCGTATATATATATTTGTTTTGACAGGAAGCTAAATTTGTAAATTTTTCTATAGAAAAATGTCTCCTGCGAAGCCGGATTTCTCTGTACAATACTGGCTCGCTATCGCTCGCCAGGAAGAAATCGACACCTAGATGGGGATAAACGTCTTAAAACAGTTGGCTGAATAGGGCTGAATGGATACAAGCCAGGGAAAGAAAGAAAAGGAGAGAAAGAGAAAAAAAGCAGGTCACCCTCCCCCCCCCTTAACCCTCCAGCCCCGGCTATGTATTATATATATATTCCTCGAAACCCGGGTGTTTTGGCCGAAAAACGTCTAGGCTAGGCTACCGTATATTCGTTAATCAGACTGCTTCCCGCATTCCCGCGCATCCCCAAGCGTAGCTGTGTTATTTACCTGTAGAATGGCATTAAGTAGAGCTCTCTAAGTCAACTGGTTGAGCTGTGATGATGATTTCATTGGAGATAACTTTATGGCCAAAACAGCCACTTTACACCACTTTTCGATACTTAACAACAACATACAGGCACACACGAACAAGCGACTCTCTCCTTCTTGTGGCCGGAGATGCGGGGCGTCGGTCCAGCCGGCTGTTGTTTACATGCGTCGGACCGACGCCTCGCACACGAAGCTCACAGGCTTTCAACCACTGGGCGTTCAAGAGGCCTTCCGGGTACCTGTTATATGCTTTTTTATGGGCGTTCAAGAGCCCTTCCGTGGTGAGAGGGTTAATGGGTAACATGGAAGTGAAGGCAACTGTACCCCTCTCTACATAGGCTTAGAATATTGTGGTATTATAATTAAGACAATACGAGTGCTGGTAAATCCGCTGATCTGGAAAACTGGTGTTTATTATAATCTAAAACTTGCAAAATAAACAAACGAAAACTGGGACGACACGAGATAAATGCAAAAGAAATAATCAAAATCGCTATGTGGAAACAACGCTTAATAAACTAAAATAACAATATAATATAATATAATATATAATATAATGTATAACTATATCAAACACAAGTTCTTAATATTGTAGCCCATTCAACACAATAAGGCCTTTCTATCTTTTATTCTGGATATACTGTAATTTGCTGATTTTTTGCAGTTTAAAAAGTACCCATTTTATTAGGAGGGTTTATTGAGATCATATTTACCCCTTTGAACCCTGAAGGTGGATTTTAAGCTAAAGAAAATCTTGTAATGTTAATTAAAATGTAAAACTTGCAAACTAAACAAACCAAAATTGGGACAAGGACAATATAAAGTCAAATTAAATTATCAAAATCGCTATGTGGAAACAACGTTTACTAAAATGAAAATTATTAAATAAAAGAACACCAGAAATTCAGAATACGATGAAAATTACGTCTTGCTGCTGAAAGAGTTAATATTTTTTTGATTTGTAACTAGAACTCAACCCCTCTTTCTCACCAGGTACCTTTCCCACAAGTTCCACGGTAAGGGCTCCGGAAAAAACAAGACGGAGAAGCGTATGAAGAAATGGAACGAGGAGCTGCTGATGAAACACATGAGCTCCTCGGACACCCCCTTGCAGACCCTGGAGAGACAGCGGGATAAACAGAAACAGCTCGGGGCCGCTTATCTGGTCCTATCGGGAAGCAAGACCCAAGAAGCCATGGACGTCAAGAAGTGAAAGGTTTATATTAAGGTGTTATTGTAGTTGTTGCTCCCTAACCTGCCGGGCCGAACAGCCCCGAGTCCCTAAGGAAGGCCATGGCTACGGTTGGGCTTTCCCGCAGGGCTCTCAAGGAGTGTAGATTATGTTGTTGGTTTAAGTGATTGTGTGAAATGCAGTCCTCTACAATGTGTTTATTAACCCCTTCTGTACCGGTGCCGTCCTTTTAACCTTATTGTGGCTACTATTAGACGATTGTATTCAGTTTAAAAAAGGCCTCCATCAATAAACAGGCTTCGAACTATCTCACTTAACCGTTTTGACTACCACAGATCCCTCTTAAACTGCTTAAAATCGTCTAAATATAGCCAAAATACAATGAAAAAGACGTCGCCGGTAAAGAAGGGGTTAACGTGTTTGAGTAACTAGTGGATTTGGATTTGGAAAGGTGTAGGCACCATATTTGTCACCGTATAAGACTCCCTTATGTAAAACTATATAAATTGGACGATGGGGGGTAAATACAATGACTAGGGGGTAATCTATATATCGGTGGGGATCATTTAGAGACAAGATTATGAGAAGACAGGGACATGAGCTCTGTGGACACCCTGTTTGCAGACATTGGAGAGGCAGAGATAGCTTGGGGCCACATACTTGGTCCAGTCGGGAAGCAAGACTCAAGAAGTTAAATGTTTATGTTGGTTGTTGGAATAGTGTGATTGGGAGAGTGCATGAGAGTGAGGTGGAAGGGCAGAGAGGGAGAGACAGACCTAGAGTGACTTTATAAGTTCTGTTTTCTTACTGCAGACTGACTGATGACTTACAGTATTGTGCATATGCCAATTTTAGTGACGGAAAACAAATACAAATTACGAAAGTGGAAACAAATTACCTAGATATTTGAACAATATTGAGAGTGTATACTTTACTCTCTCTCTCTCTCTCTCTCTCTCTCTCTCTCTCTCTCTCTCTCTCTCTCTCTCTCTCTCTCTCTCCTCTCTCTCTCTCTCTCTCTCTCTCTCTCTCTCTCTCTCTCTCTCTCTCTCTCTCCTCTCTCTCTCTCTCTCCTCTCTCTCTCTCTCTCTCTCTCTCTCTCTCTCTCTCTCTCTCTCTCTCTCTCTCTCTCTCTCTCTCTCTCTCTCTCTCTCTCTCTCTCTCTCTCTCTCCTCTCTCTCTCTCTCAACTTGATCTGTATTATGACGAAGTATCTATTACATGCAACCTTTTATATAGAGCTTTATTAATTTAAGAGTCCTGTATAATAGATTGGTACCACACTAATAAAAGACATATCTAAATGGTCTATGCATGTCTTTACTTTCTCTAGTGTTTTCATGTAAGTGTTATGTATTGTTGCTCATGAGTTGCAATACTACATTATCTACTTTACAGTATCTGGTCTTGGCAATAAGTACACTCACTAAAGTGTTCATCTTTATAGCCATGATAAAAGCTATTGATGGTGATATTTCTCACATTTATCCCACTCTGCTGTTTTATAGTAACCCATAGATTATGGTTTTCTATTTCAGGGTGTCTGGTAGCATATTGATTAACACCTTCAGGTCTGGTGTGGCACTGTCTTCGCCGTGGATGTACCCCACGGAGCTGAAAGTCGAAAGATTAGCAGCGATGGGGGGCCAAACCGCCACGACATCCCCCTGCCCCCCCTTCCGGGAGTACGAGATCCTGGGAATTAATGGCTTCGGTCGCCCAGTCAAGTATCACATATTCTCTACACAAGACAAAATATCAAAAAAATTTCCACACCGAGAAATGCTCCTCCGGCGGTTATTTCTTGAAGACTACTTCTAGCTGGAGACATTCAGAGCAACCCTGAACCCACTCACACATACATATGTCCGACATGCTCTAAACCAATCACTTCGAGCCGACAGACCAAGGGTTCAGTTCTCTGTAATTCCTGCGGGAACTGGGCTCATTTCACATACACAAAACTTGCTTCCATGGGACACTACACAAACACCTTCACTCCCCCCTTGCCCACCCTAAGCCAGACTCCAGAAATATATCCATACTCAAATCACTCACTGATCCATCCTGTCACTCAAAGACAACACTCAGCTACATGCACGGCCCCCTGAAGTCCATCCCTCAGAAACCCTCCTTTTCCATGAGGACAGAGTCCACCTGATTAAGCTGCGATGTGGACACCATCCAGCATTATCAGAACAGGCTGGATGACTCCGTCCAGGATACCTGTCCGGGCTGTAACACAACACTGCACACTATCAAACACATTATGGAAGACTGCATAACACACAACCACTTACGCCAACAACACATAGTGGGAATACCCGGTCTCGGCCGTGGCCTTCCTTAAGAGTTCGAGGCTGTTCGGCCAGTCAGCCTGGGGAACGACTTCCACTAGCCCATCAGCATAAGGAAGCCTTTTTTTGCCTTTTATTCTAGCTAACCTTAAACAATTTTATGCAGTTTATGAATTCCCTATGTTTTTATGATAGTATTTACTTCTTTGAGTCCTTGAGGTAGATTATAAGGTAAAAATAATCGTCTATCGGTAATCAAAATACAGTATGATGAAAATTACATCATTGTGCTGAGGGGATTAAGGGCTTCTACCGTTTTTTTGGGCTCGAAAAATCTATTTTAGTTTTTATCCCAGATAAGTCACTATCCAACATACCTTGATATGGGTGTGCCAGGAAAATGCCAAAAACCACTTCTTAACCCTTCTTGCCCGGACTCGCCATCCTAGGGACAGTATTGAGATCCGGGGGATCTGGCCGTAAAACGTTGTAATAGGCCTAGCCCTATCTTTGTTATTTTAACTACCAGAGAATGCAAACACATCTCAAAACATAGCTCTGTTTCGTATATGTAGACTGGCATTGAGTAGAGCTCTCTAGGTCAACTGGTTCAGTTGTGATGACAATTTCCGTGGAGCGCATTTTTCCGCGATTTTAGCAATATCGAACATTAATAGACACTAATATTGTTCTCCAAAACAATAACAACAAAAGTTGGACTTCTTGTTTCCGAAGGTGCGCGTCGCTCCAACAGGCTTTGTTTACATACGGTTCGACGCACGGCTTTCAAACCAAGCTTAATAGGCTTTCAAGCTTACAGATTTTAAAATGACACCTGGGCTCCTGCTCATCTGCCGCGGTGTCATTTTAAAATGACAACCGGGTAGGAGGGGTTAATATGTTAAAAAATCAACCATATTTAAAACTTTTTGCGGGTCTGGTTGCCTCCCCACTTGATGCACGCCAGTACTGTATGTAGTGCGGTGCATGCTTTATTGATAAAAAAAAAAAATATATATACATGTACTGTAGTTTATTCGCAATATTTACGCCATATTGTCAAATCATGTTGTGGTATAACCCTTGTTATCAGCAGCTAGCCAGGACAAGTGTACAGTATGTCGACAAACACATTCGAGTGACAGGCCTGGTTGAAAGCAGATGTATGCCGCCCTTTGCCTCCATTCACCACCTTTTCTGACCACTATCTATCACTGCTACATGCTTCTACGCTTTCTATTGGATATCAGCTATATTCTCAAACATACGCCAACCAAATGTTCTGTCTTCAGGATATCATAGAATTAAATGATTTCGGAATTTCCATAATAAGAGGGGACCAGGTACTATAGGAAAATGTATAAGGTAATAGGAAAGAATGGTAGAAATTGGGAGTTGTTGTTGTTGTTCCCCAAGCTGCCTGGCCGAACAGCCCCAAGGCCCCGAGTAAGGCCATAAACGAGCGCCCCCACAGAACCCTCCCTGCCGACCACAATAAAGCCTGGGTGACCGAAGCCACTCCATGGCGGGGAGCTGAGAGGGTGCGTAAACGCCCGGGAAACCAAAGCCCCACCCAGGGCCCTGTGCCCCTCAGCAATTATGAAGAGAAAGTTGAGGGGCAAAGGAATAATGTGACGCTTTAGCTTCCAATCTTGGTAGATTGGGAGGTCAATCCACGGAAGAGATCTAGAAAATATATAAGTAAAAGGAACAGTCAGAGTAAGCTATGGGTATGGCAGAGATCGCTCAGGTCTCACTCTGATAGACCAAATAGTTTGGTGTGGTTTGTGGGAGGAGGAAGCTGAGGGTGAACGTCAATAAAAGTAAAGTGATGGTGTGTAATAGAGATGCTTGTAGGGTGAATCTAGATGTGCGGCTGGATGGGGAAATACTGGAACAAGTGGAGTGTTTTAAATATCTAAGAGGAATGATAAGCAAGAATGGAGGTTTGGAAATTGAGGTAAAACAGAGTATGTGAAGGAAGAAAAGTTCGGAGCAATGGGAAATATGTGGAAGGTGAGAAATCTTGGAATGAAAGTTAAAAAGTGCAATGTATCAAGGGATAGTTGTACCAACAGTGATGTATGGGGCTGAGACATGGGCTCTGAAGAAACAAGGAGAGAAGAAAGCTGGATGTGATGGAGATGAGCTGCTTGAGGAGTATATGTGGAGTGACTCTTAGAGAAGATTGAGGAATGAAGAGATACGTAGGAGAGTGGGGCAGCAGGAACATTTGTCGACCAAAGTGGACAGAAGGGTGCTGAGCTGATATGGACGTGTTGAGCGAATGGAAGATGAAAGTCTTACAAAGAGGATATGTGAGTCAGATACAATGGGAGGTAGAGGGGTATGAAGACCTCCATTGAGATGGAGAAACTGTGTGGGACAAGCATTGGAAGATTGATGAATGACTATAGATCAGGCAAGAGCAGTGGTAATAAACAGGAATGAATGGAGTATGCTAGTGAATAGATGAGTGTAAACGCGGTTGTTTGGGAGAGGGGGTCGGGCGTCAGTTGAACTACTGTAGATAATAGTCCGTCAGGCGCCTGGCCCGGGGAGCCGGTAGAAATGAAGGGTACTCCTGGATGCATTATGGTGTTCTCCGCTGAGTGTCTGCCTGCGGAAATCGGAGCCCCTCCGGGAGATCTGTGACCTGGGAATCCTGCTGGAGACCCCAAATGGGCCTGAGTCTATGGGTATTTCTCTTGGACGACCTAGATATGTGTGATTTTGTGTTTTGTTTTTTTATTTGTTTTTTGTTGTGTTGTGTTGTATTGTCCCTGTTCGGGCTCTGTCTCATTTGAAATTCATTATACTGTATTTACAGTTTATATTTTTATGTATGTATATCTGTACTGTATGTATGTCTGTATTGTGATAGCGGTGTATGTCAGTATGGACTATAATATATCTATATATGACTCAAATAAAAAGGAAACCATAGAACTTTTTTATGATTACTATTATATATACTGTTTTGGGAATTTTCACAACACAAGGGTACCAGGTGAAGAAGGACCCTCACTCTCAGAATGCCACCTATTGAGCAATGACCTACCAGCCTTATGAGGGCTGCAGCCCAGTAGGCTGTTGAAAAATAGCTCATTCTCTCTCTGAGCAATGAACTCACTAGGCATTGTCCCATTGTAGCATATTTTGAATATGGGAATATTCATACATTTAATCAGTGAACAATGAGGGTATTTATTTGGCGTTTTGGTGGGCTTTGTAATAATACACTGATACTAGGTACAGCACAAATTCCATCCCAATAATATCTTCCCATTGATATATCGGGATTTGAACCCGGGTCCATTGGATTACCAGTCCAGTGGCAAGACCACTCCACCACACCTCCCCTATTATCATGTTCAGAGAATGGATGAAGACAGAATGCCAAGAAAGATATATGGAAGTCAGGTGAGTGAAACAGCTATAGTCTATTCGCTGTAAGTAGGCGAGAAATTGTGACCTCTATCCTCTGTAACTCAAAAAGGGCTAGAGCAAATTGGCGGTAAATTTCCACATCTATTCCTTGACTGACTCTTTCGAAATGGTAGAAATATTAGCTCGATTACTCTAGTCGTTTTTGAGTTACAGGTCATGATTCCTCACCTACTTACAGTGAATAAACTATAGTAGTGGAAGGGGCATTGTGGCACGAGCAAAGGAAGCATGTCTTGACAAAGTAGCCTGGATACGTTTCTGTCATGGGCATTCTTTAGCGGGGGTTTCCCAGGGGGAAGCAAGGCGTTGGAGATGATGATGATATATATATATTGAAATGTGAGGGAGAGAGAAGAGAAAGAACAACAACAACAAGAGAAGAGAGGAGAAGGTTCGCATAGCCTACATCCGCGAGGGATCTAAGTGCACCCCTACCTCAGGCCCCTCTAGCACACAAGCCGCCTACCCGGGCTGTGCTCGCGCGGCCAGGGTCCTCCCGCGACCAAGGAAATAGGGAGAGTAACCAAGATGCTGGTCTAGCCCTTAAAAAGGCCACCAGTGACACCTCAACCAAAGCTGAGATTACCTCAGCAAAATTACTGGAGGTCAGGCAAGGTTTGATTGGTGTACAGGCCCTTTCCACTACAGCTGTTGAGTACAGGCCCTCAGTTGAAGTAACGACCTTCCCTACTTCCAAACTACCCAAGGAGTATGTTGAGCCTAGCCAGGCAGTCTCTCAAGTAGTGTGGATACCACACTGGTTGTGTAATCTGATTTTGTGGAGCTCATCCAGGCAATCAGAGATAGGCTATCAGGGAGTCCTGCTCGTTAGGCAAACCGCTGTCTAATAAGTGATGTGTACAGGCCAGACCTCATTAACCCATTCACTGGGGGAACCGTTCTGGAATTTTCCTGGAAATTTAGCCATTTAACACCCTAAGAACGGGGCCGTTTGTAACATCTACTAGCTGCCAAGTGGGCATATTTACCCTAAACGAACTTCATTCCATGCTCTTTTTCATGCATAAAGAAGAGCCAGAGCGTAATACAATTATGTATCCTTGAAAGGGCGATAATAGAGCTTTCCAATGACACCTGAATCATCCTTGTACGACCACGGGTTATCCTGTAGCGATCGCGCAACGAGAGGTGAAAACCCTAAAATAATTAATTTCCCCAGTTTTTTCCTGGTCTCGCGAGGCCGTGGGTGTGGAATGTTGCAGTGGGGAGCTCAGTTGCGGCTCTGTGGTCGGGCTGAACGGTCAGAGGTCGCCTATCGTCCTCCCAACGCGTGGACTCTCTCTCAGAGCCGATAATGTGCTCAAAATGCCGCCCGTAATATGACGGGGACCGCCAGATTGTCCATTGTTCTCTAGCCCGTCATATGACGGGTACCGATAAACAGGGGTTAAAGCCTGTGAGACGAGCGTGAGTGATTAGGATCGTAACAGGCCCCCGTCCGCTCAGTGGCATATAACGCTCTCCCCCACGTCTCGCGAGATATATTCAGTGTTTTGGCAAATGATGTGGAAAATTGCAAATTTTTAGCTAATAGTGCCGATGTCCAGTAACACTGTGGGTGAACCCCGCGAGCTACAGAGCTTATTATGGTATGTGAATGCTCTTTTTTTTCTAGTTTTTTGCTGCAAGCATTTTGTTTTATTCAGGCGCTTGTTTAAGCAATCAGGAGTGCCTAAATTAACCCTATTATAGCGAGAAATCCCCCGCAGGTAAAGGATTAAACACAAGAAAGACTATTCTACCCCAGTAACTTGGTTGAGCGTTGGCTTGTGATGGAAAGGTAGTCTCGGTTGTTTGTACAGGAGTGGCGTTTAGAAAGCTGTCTTGAGTCCGGCCAGACAGTTCTCTAAAACCACCTCCGGTGTTCCTCCCTAAACAAACTAACAGCTCGCAACTTGTGTACCGGGACATGAAGTGCTGCCCCAGCCCAAAGACCTCCAAATGGACACTGCCTATCACACCACGTAATCCAGGCCAGGACCAAACCGCCAGAAACCAGACATAGTTGACGGACCGCCCACTAAGAAGAAAAGTGTTAGCTTGTTGAAGGTTGTTTTACAGACCTCCCTTCTCACTGCCCAGGCCTTTTTTGTATGAATACACAAACCACACATTCTATCCTTGGCTCTGATTAATATTCTGTATACCATCCCTTTTTAAAGAGCGGGGCCCGACTTAAGTCTGTATCCAAAAAGCAGCAAGTTAGGAGCATTATTAAGGCTTTTAAAGGGTTAAAATAGAGTGCAAATGGCCGGGAGCGCAGCAGGCCACACGGCCGACACCCAGGGCTTACCGCCGCCCACTAACTCACCCTCCCTGTGTTCTCGAGAGGCCGGCAGTGTAGCCAGTAGTGAGCGTAGCTGGGGAAAATATACCGCTATACGCTAACTCCCATGTTACTGGTACCACTGTATGAGAACCACGAGTGCTACGTAGCTCGTTCTGGTCTCATTTTGAAGCTTTTAGCGCCTAGTTTTTTGCTGAATACATTTCTTTTCATGCAGATACTTGATTTATCATTCAGGAGGGCCTGAATATGCCCAAATAAGCCCAAAACCCCCCGCTAGACAAGGGTTAAGGTGCTAGTGTTTGGTAATATTTTGTAAAGCCTAGCCCTCGCATACACCAGTGCTACACGTAAACTCAAGCCAATGCTACACCCTTACTTTCTTTAACCCTTTCACTGCAGTTGCCGTACAGGTACGTCCTGGAAATATCCTGGAATTATTAGCCCATTAAAGCCTGTGGAGACGAGTGCGAGCGTTCAGGAGCGCGGCAGGCCCCCGTCCACTCTCCGGCAAGTCTGCCGCGGCACTGAGGTTTTGTGGGATGGTCTCGCGATATATATTCAGTGTTGCCAAAGGCAAATATAGCGGAACAAAAGAAATTAATATTGACAAAGAAATGGGGCTAAATGTCTCCAAATCGCCAAACTAATGGAACGAATGTCTAAAAATCTCAAAACTGGTGGGGCTAATCATGAGGTAGAAGAGGGTCCAGAAAAGCGAACCATCAATATACAGTACAATATACAGTAAGATGCGACGGGAAAAGAATAAGCCACCACCCCGTCCTCAGCCATCCATCATCTCAAAAGCCACTCCAGCCTCGGTGTTACAGATTGCGAGCATAAGAGAGCCCAACCCAAGCAACAACAAAGAACAATAACATCACCAACTCAAGAAAACGTGTCAGGGATAAGCTCCATAGAAAACGCGGCAGATAGGGGAAACCATTCTAATCTGCATAAACAAAAACCTGCCGATTCATCTGAAAACACCTTTTCCCTCACCACAACTGCAATTCAAGCCCAAGTTATGCCAAAGTCCGCCCACACATCCGACCCAAGGGCGTGCACCCAGAGAAACAACAAGAAACAGGGTAACTCACCTCTCTCCTCACATAAAAAGCTAAAATATAATCTACACGTGGACGCCGATACCCCAGACACCTCCACCCTTCAAGGCCCCCATAGATGAGCTACACTGCAAACCATTCAACCTAGTTGCAGTTACAACAAAGCCTCCACAGCATGCATCCAAAACAAATACCAAATCATCATAATCAAGGGAGTCGAAATAACCTAAGAGACTTGGGAAAAATGCAAGCTAATTCTACCACCCATATCTCCACCACTAAGCCACCCACACACGCCCAACCACTTCCTCCCCATTCACAACTAATCAGCCGACCAGAAGTACCAGTTGCAACAAGTGCATCTTTCTCTTCAACAGTAAGAAAAACCTCGATGTATACCGTGCCCTTGATGCCCGGAGATCCCGTGTACAGGACACCTCAGAAAAACAAAGACACTACTTACGCTGACCAACCCAGAGGCAAGCATTCAGCCTGCTGGGTTAGATTCAATTTTTTAATCCTTTCCAAGTAGTCCTAGGGTAGAAAGGACAGTTACAAACGCTGAGGCTTGTTGTAATCGACAATTTAGGTGTCTAGAGTCACCCAGTTATAACACTGGAGGCCGAGGAATACTGAATCGACTATAGGTTCGAGTGCCAGTCGAGCAATTGCTCTATTTAACAATTCAGACGTAATTCAGAAGTCCAGGAGTTATTACGATCCTTCAAGATCTGTAATATCACCTAATGAACTCCGTGTTTTGAGTACGAATTCGCCCCAACACTCTAAGGCTGGAATTGTCTTACAACACAGTACTTGTTGTGAGGACCCCCACAAGCTTTCTGAACAGTCTCGTTCTTGCCCTACTTTGTCTACTACTAAAGACGAAGTTGAGCCAGTGTGTGATCGTTCACAAAGTACCCCTATTAATAAGTCTAGCTTGCCTCTTACTTCTGGAAAGACTTTGGTTGATCTTAAAGTAAGGAAAAAGTTAGGCAAAACCCACAAGTACAGCGTGAGTGAGTGTCCGAGAGCCAGCCAGAAGACGAGGAGAGAGAGTGATCGAGTAAAGAAAATATTGAAGTTATTAGGCCCAGAACCTAGCCCATGAGCGTGAGAAGGACATAAGTGACACGTGCCCTGTTTCCTTACCTGACGTTGTGCCCAGACGTCCCGGAACTCAACTTCAAACCAGTGTCTTAACTCGTTCTACCGGCCCTCATCTAAACTGACTCCTTTAAGTGCCTCTCTCAGTTTCGTAGTGGTAACAGTGATTACTGTGTGGGTTTAGAACCAGATATGCCAAGTTCTCGTATTTAATTTAACGTAAATCTCTCCGGGAACGTACTTTCCGTTTCTATATCCTTTGCTAACCGTTGTTCCGTTTGTTGGGAAACAATACACACCTATCCTACCCGGTAACATCTATCTATCTATCTATCTATATGCTCAGGCCCAATCCCCATTTTGGAGGTAGCCGACTCAAGACAGAGCAAGAACAGGGAAAACACAAAAACAACATAAAACAAAAAATAAACACAGATAAAAAACACAAACTCACACACATCCAGGTCACCCAGGAGAAGACCCAGAGACCAGGGTTACCAAGGTCGCTCCAGCACTCCCCCGGCCCCTGACCACCCGGAGAGGTTCCGATCTCGGCAGGCAGACATTCAGCGGAGCCAAAGCCACAAGCCCTCCCACCACACTTCCAGGCACACCCTTCATATTAATCGTCTCCCCGGGCCAGGCGCCTGATGGACTATTATCTAGTCCAACTTGCGCCCGACCCCTTACTCCAAAAGGGGAGTATACAGTATATATATATTTCTTTGGGTCTGGGCTCCCGCGACTCACAGGAGAAGTGATATAGATATATTGTTACTATATTAATTGATACATGCACCTTACACGTCATCTGAGAATCTTCGTGCAGATCTGCGTTTATACGTTTACTATCACTTGGGATCATATAAAAATAGTGAAATCTAAATGCAGAGTTAAAATGCTTTTCAGTCACTTCATTCAGACTGTGTGTAATAAGTTGTGAATATTGTGTTCATCTGATCTTTAACTAATGTTGTTGCTCAAAGAACTTAGTCTTGTTATCTTTGTTAATTATCATCTTGGCATATACAATCAGTACATCCTTCATTTATCTCGAGCCAGTTATTCCAATTCTCAGTCATTGTGTATACTTGAATCAATTCATATTGCTATTATAATTTGTCGCATACTCTGCTATTTATCAAGGACTTTATTATTGTGCTAAGGCTAATTGTCTTCATCTAATCTTATTTAATTATTGTCTAATCTATAAGCCAAAATTGACCATTACCAACATACTATTTTGATGCCCATGTTCCCTAGTTATTAAGAATAAAAACCTGTGTAATATTTCCTTGTGTTTTATATCTATTGCCTGTTGTTTATGTGGTAACTTGGGGAAATAAGGTCAGTCTTCGCCCAATCTAGAGCTCCTTAATTGAAGATAACTGCACATTCCCAGCCTGGAAATCGCAATCGGAATGTATCACGTTTCTTAAAAAACGTGGCATAGCATACATTACTAAGAATCACAATAAAAGGAGGAGGGGTTTTGGGACACACCTGCACACATGTGAGACCACACCTGAACACCTATCACAAGGGCGGGGGGACTCAGGTAGGCTATTGTGACCATTGTATTA
The DNA here is from genome assembly GCA_032716605.1 of Paralithodes platypus. Classification (NCBI taxonomy): domain Eukaryota; kingdom Metazoa; phylum Arthropoda; class Malacostraca; order Decapoda; family Lithodidae; genus Paralithodes; species Paralithodes platypus. Next base: position 37,693,746 of record CM064505.1, read on the forward strand.
ACCTCACAAGCATAGCCTACACACACATACGTGTTGGGGTCATAATTCCCTTTCCACCCCTCGATCCCTAAACCATAGATCTGGCAGAGCTGGGTGAGCGACCGACTTTCTCACACAGATAATCAGACTTGAGCTGACCACCTGAGTCTGATTATCTGTGTGAGAAAGTCGGTCGCTCACCCAGCGCTGCCAGATCTATGGTTTAGGGATCGAGGGGTGGAAAGGGAATTATGACCCCAACTGTACATACACCCACTCACACCTGCACCCCATCTTTCTGCTTATCTGTACGCCCCCCCCGTCTCTCATATCACCACATTATATAACTGCCATAACAATATAGAACCTTCATAATTGTCTCTTTTTATATCCTTAACCAGCTCGCGATAATCCAATTATATTATTTAATCGGTTGTCTTATGCTCACCTTATCAGTTTGTTTAACCCTTTCAGTATTATCCCGGCTTTCTCAAATATATTCTCGCGACCATTATACGATTTGATGTGACATGTGAAGGATCTGTTTGCGTTAAGGGGGGATCACCGTTTTTTTTTATCTTTCTCTCTTTCCCTGGCTTGTATCCATTTGGCCCCATTCAGCCAACTGTTTTAAGACGTTTATCCCCATCCAGGTGTCGATTTCTTCCTGGCGAGCGATAGCGAGCCAGCATTGAATGGAAAAATCCGGCTTCGCCGGAGAAATTTTTCTATTAAAAAATTTACAAATTTAGCTTGCTGTCAAAACAAAAATATATATATGCTGGTACGCTGCCGCTCGCCAGGAGAATATTAACACCTGGATGGGGGTAAACGTCTTAAAACAGTAAGCTGAATGGGACCGAATGGATGCAAACCAAAGAGAGAAGGAGAGAAAGATGAACAAAAGCGAGGTGGGCTCCCTTAACCTAACAAGTGCGCATGGGGGTAATTGGAAACGTCCCCCTGTGCTGACGTATTTGAGGTGTTTCCGTCACTAAAATATTCATTGTACCATTAATAGCATTAATACTTATCCATATGCGCCTATTATGGGTTGATTATAAAGGTATTAACCTGAAACAACAATAAAACGAGTGAAAACAGCGTTTGGATGGTCAAAATCGGAGATATAGCCCGCGAGTTGTATAATGTATGGGTGAGGCAAGCTGCTTTCCCGCCAATTTCCCCCAAGGCCACTGAGACACAGTCGATAGATACTCTCTCTCTCTCTCTTGCACTCGCTTGCCATCAGTGATGACAACACCCTGCTTGCAACTCGCTAATGTTAGCACAAAAATATACCTCAGAATAAGGGAATAACAGGGAAAATAGGTGATAACTGAAGGAGGGGAGGTAGAGGACTGAGATTTTGCATGGCCCAGGGGCCAAATTTTTTTTTTTTTTTTTTCGATGTCAAAAGTTGATTTTTTTTTTCACTCACTCATAAGAGTCTCCCCGCAGTCCGCCCGGGGGCGGACTGTTAGCAGTTCCCGGGTTAAGGGGCAATTGAAACAGTTTGACCCTCATTCGATTCCTAGAGATACTTCCTAAGCTGAATAAAATGGTCTAATGTTAGGCAGTATACAATTATAAATAGTGGCATCTTATATGGAAGGGATTAATTCGTTGGGGGACTCGCATATCGATTAATTCGTTGGCGGACTCTCATATCGATTTTGTTTTTGTTTTTTTTACTTTTTTATCATTAATAGTTTTGTTTGTCTAGTATTTTATTTAGTTCTTCCTTTCTTCCCCCTTTTCATCCTTTCTTTCTTCTCTCCCTCCCTTATTTATTCCTTAACTTCCTCCATTTTTCCTTCCTTCCTTCATTTCGTTTTCCTTTTCTTTATCCTTTTCGTTCTTTCCTTCCTTTCATATTTAATTCTTGCAACTCTTCCCTTTTCCTTTCCTGTTTCCTTCCTTCATTCTTGCCGAAATAGTTGTCAGGGGGGGGGGGGACACTAGGAAGGAGTACAAAGGAAATCAAGCAACAACAGTTCTAGTGACCCTTCTAGGTTGCTTGTCCTCCAAAACACTGAGGATCAAGTGTCCAAACATTGGTTTAGAGTGGGTAAGGGAACATTGGAAAGGGAATTACTGCCCTGGAACTAATGTCCGTGGCAGGATTAGGAAGTTAGTAGGGGACAGATGGGTTAGTAACTGAGGGGGGGATAAAATAAAGTTATTAATTTACAAACGCAGTCAGTTGCGGGTTTGATGCGAGATATTTGTCTACGCGGAGTTTAAATGAATCAACGGTGATGCAGTCTATAACGTTTCGGGGAAGCCCATTCCACAAGTTGACAACTCGATTGAAGAACAAATTCTTAGATTCGTGTGAGTTAAAAGATTTACCAATCATTTTGCAATCGTTTCCCCGCGTGTAATTAGATTGGTCGATAGTGAATTACTTACTACAGTCCATATTGTCGATGCCTTTGATGATTTTGAACACTTGAATTAAGTCACCTCTTAATCTGCGCTGGGTTAAAGGAAATAGATTTAATTCTCTAAGACGCTCTTCGTATGGTTTGTTCTTTAGGCTAGGTATCATTTTGGTAACTCTACGTTGAACTCGTTCTAGCGTGTTTATATCTTTTGGGTAATAAGGGCACCAGGATTGAACGCAGTATTCCAGAAGAGGGCGGACTAAGGAATTGTAAAGGGTTAGGATAACTTCTTTGGATTTATGCTCAAATGACCTGCCTATAAAGCCAATTATTTTGTTTGCCTTCTTAACAACTTCTGAACATTGTTGACTCGGTTTTAGGTTACTTGATATTGTTACTCCCAGATCGGTTTCTCTGTTTACATTCTTAACCCGGGAGCTGCGGGGAGACTCTTAAGAGTTCCCCCGGCGCACTGCGGGGAGACTCTTAAGAGTCAGAGGAAAAAAAAATCAACTTTTGACATCGAAAAAAAAAATTTTTTTTATTTTTTTTTTTTTATTTGGCCCCTGGGCCATGCAAAATCTCAGTCCTCTACCTCCCCTCCTTCCCCACTTTCCTCCTCTCCTTCAGTTATCACCTATTTTCCCTGTTATTCCCTTATTCTGAGGTATATTTTCGTGCTAACATTAGAAATCCGATTGGAGGGTGTGGTCATCACTGATAGCAAGCGAGTGCAAGAGAGAGAGAGAGAGAGTATCGATCGACTGTGTCTCAGTGGCCTTGGGGGAAATTGGCGGGAAAGCAGATTGCCTCACCCATACATTATACAACTCGCGGGCTATATCTCCGATTTTGACCATCCAAACGCTGTTTTCACTCGTTTTATTGTTGTTTCAGGTTAATACCTTTATAATCAACCCATAATAGGCGCATATGGATAAGTATTAATGCTATTAATGGCACAATGAATATTTTAGTGACGGAAACACCTCAAATACGTCAGCACAGGGGACGTTTCCAATTACCCCCATGCGCACTTCAGAGGTTAAGCTGAGTGCCATTCATCGAATAGTTTGCTTTCTCATTTAGGTATCCGATATGTAGTACTTTACATTTATCCGCATTGAAACTCATTTGCCAAATTTGGGCCCAACATGACAATTTATCTAGATTGTGTTGCATATCGTCACCTTGTTCTTTTGAGAGTACGCTATTTGCAATTTTTGTATCGTCAGCAAATTTTGAGATTGTACAGGTGAGACCCTCATCTATGTCGTTGATGTAAATTAGAAAGAGAATTGGTCCTAGTACCGATCCCTGGGGTACCCCGCTACTTACATTGGTCCATTTAGATGCCTTACCGTTTATGACTACTCTTTGCTTTTTGTCGCTGAGCCAATTTTCTATCCATTTCAACACACCGTCTTGTATTCCATGCGCTTTTAGTTTTAGCAGTAAACGTTTGTGGGGAACTTTGTCAAAGGCCTTTTGAAAATCAAGGTATATAATATCTACAGCTTTACTCTCATCGTAGAGGTTGAGGATATCGTGGAAGAAGTCTAAGAGGTTTAATTGTTAAACAGGAACGTTTTTTACGAAAGCCGTGTTGAGTATCTTTAACCCTTAATTAGCGGCTCACCACATAAGTCGAGTTAAATAAAGCTGGACTATGTGGCGGCGCTCGACATAGGTCGAGTGGCAATTTCAGCACGTAATGTTGCTGAGAGAGAGAGACAAGTGGTGGCAGGAGACTAGCGAGCGTATGACTGCTCCAGACCACCGCGGCGAACCTACTGACACGAATCTCAGCTCCCTCCTCCCTCTCTCACTCGCTACATACTGAATTATATGGGGAAAGTACCGAATTACATGCTTTTTGCACTCGCGTTGCACGGTTATTGCAAGAAAACTAGCCATCATAAAAGGATCGTTATGGTGTCATTCGAAAGCTCTGTTTATGCCCTTTCAGGGATAGGTACTTGTTTTACGTTCTGGGTCTTATTTAGGCATGAAAATGATCACGTAAACAGCCCTATTTTGGCTAAAAACACCCCGCTGGGCGGTACATATAAATAAACCGCATAGGCCGCTCGTAAGGTGTTAAGTATGTTATTTTCCTCTAAGTGATTTAAGAGTCTGTCTCGTATGACCGTTTCTAGCATTTTACATACAACTGAGGTTAAGCTAATTGGACGATAGTTACTGGGTAGGGATTTGCTGCCTTTTTTTAAATATCGGTGTTACGTTGGCTAGCTTCCACTGATCAGGCATAGTTCCAGACTGCAAGGATTTATTGAATAGTAATGTCAGTGGTTTGGAGAGCTCATCCTTAGCTTCCTTTAGAACTCTAGGCGAGATTGTATCAGGTCCAGGCGTTTTATTTACCTTGAGTTTTATCTAAACAATTCAATACTTCTCTCTCTGTAACGGTGATATTGCTTAGAACATCTGAATTATCAATCTGAATCGGCGATGGTGTAGGGATATCACTGAGGTCTTCTGTTGTAAAAACTGATGCAAAGAAGGTATTGAGGGCATTACTCATTTGTACTTCGTCTTTGGTGTATTCTCCATTTTCATCGACTAACGGTCCAACAGTTGAAGTAACTACTTTTTTCTTTCTGATATAACTATAGAATTCTTTCGGGTTTGTTTTACTTTGATTCGCAATTTGTAACTCTTGCAATTTGTAACTCTAAGGTCTTTTTACTTTGCTTAATTAACTTTTTGGCTTTGCGTCGTAGCTCTACAAACTATAACTCGTAGCTCTACAAACGTCGTAGCTCTCTATAAGGAGAAGGGTTTGGAGCGGCTGGGTGATTGATAGCGGTCGACGGAAACCTTCAGTGTTTTGCAACGCTTGTTCTTCCCTTCTTCTTGTTTTCCTTCCTCCCCTCACTTCTTCTTCCTTCTTTCTTCCTCCCTTCCCTTTCCCTAACCTCGTTTCTTCACCCCCCCCCCAACTTTTTTCCAAATCTATTTAACCTACTAACTAAAATTTCCTTGATAACTTCCATCATTCAATCTCCTCCCTGCACCCTTCTCTCTCTCTCTCTCTCTCTCTCTCTCTCTCTCTCTCTCTCTCTCTCTCTCTCTCTCTCTCTCTCTCACTCTCTCTCTCTCTCTCTCTCTCTCTCTCTCTCTCTCTCTCTCTCTCTCTCTCTCTCTCTCTCTCTCTCTCTCTCTCTCTCTCTCTCAAAAATTTATTTCATCGATTAGAAGGCTGAACTATAAGGACCGGTTGAGAGCTCTTGGTCCTAATTGTCACCCAATTTCCATACATATCCCACCTTTAATGCAGTTGTTTAACGCCTTTAACCCTTAAAGAGCGGCGCTCGCCTTAAGTCGTGCACCAATTTGCAGCAAGTTAGGAGCATTATTAAGGCTTTTAAAGGGTTAAAATCGAGTGCAAATGGCCGGGAGCACAGCAGGCCATGCAGACAGCCGACTCCCAGGGCTTACCGCCGCCCATTAACTCATGTTCCCTGTGTTCTCGAGAGGCCGGCAGTGTAGCCAGTAGTGAGCATAGCTGGGGAAAATATACCAATATATGCTAAACTTCCATGTTCGTGGCATCACTGCAAGAGAACCACGAGTGTTACGTAGCTCGTTCTGGTCTCATTTTGAAGCTTTTAGTGCCTAGTTTTTTGCTAAATAATTTTTTTTTTTCATGCAGATGCTTGATTTATCATGCAGGAGGGCCTGAATATGCCCAAATGAGCCCAAAACACCCCGCAAGACAAGGGTTAAAAATCATGATTTCCGTGAGGCCTATCGCAGCCCATTAGGAGAGCCTTCCGGGTTAACCCCTTCTGTACCGGCGACGTCGTTTTAATTTTATTCTAGCTATAATTAGAAAATTTTGTGCAGTTTAAGAAGGATCTGTGGTAGTAAAAAAGGTAAAGTGATATAGTTTGAAACCTATTAATTGTTGAAGGCCCTTTATAAGCTGAATACAATTGTCTAATAGTAACCTGAATAAAGTTAAAAGGACGGCACCGGTACTGAATGGTTTAAGAACATAAATATTGCTTGCTTGCATCCACAAAGTCGAAGTTACACAATCAACTCTCCCTCATCCTACCACTAGATTTTGTTTCTTATAGAACTTTTTTAATCAACGGTAATTCTTATATATAGGGCTTCCTTCCTTTAACCCGTCCAGCCCCCGGCTAGTTTTGTAATGTTTGTTCACCAGAACCCGGCCGGTTTTCAAAAAATGGTTTTATTCCAGAAACAATAGCGAATGGGTTAGGAATGAAGGAAAAACCACGAAAAACCGCTCAAAAAGCTTAAAGAATGGTCCTACAGAGCCCCGAAAACGTATTTTACAAGAGTAAAAAATTGAAGGCAATTACCCCAAAAAAACAGGTTATTGCGCGCTCACGCGCACGCACATGGACTTTGAGAGTTTTCAACCATCGGCACGGTTGCGTGGGATACGTACACAGTTCCTATACAAATCTGAGCCCTCTTGAGTGGCTACACCTGAGGTTACGGTCGGCGCAATTAGGGTGACGCGCCAGGCGCGTCTCTGGGGCTGTGCGTTACATACATCGCTGACGTGCCAGGCGCGTCGCTGGGGCTGTACGGGTTAACACCCACACCCACACAGTGCGCCCATGTATTAAGTATTGTTCACATGTGTGGGGAGGTTCTACCCATACCGCACTTCTCGAAAGGGTCGAGTCAAAAGCCTTTCGTCTCATCCACTCACTTCCTCTTACTAATTCTCTATAATCTCTCTCTACACGCCGCACTGTTGCATCTCTCACTCTTTTACCGCTACTACAACAATCAGTGTTCTTCAGAGTTTTCTCAGTGTATGCCTCCTCCCTTACGGAGAGTGGAGGGCACTCGTCTTTCAACACACTCCTACCCCTATTCTGTCCAACTCTCTAACCCAAGAGTGAACCAATTTCCCGTCTTTCTTCTCAATAAGTAAGCTTTGGAATCTCCCTCAATCTGTCTTTCCCTTATCCTATCACTTAAACTGCTTCAAGCTCTGTGTGTCCAGATATTTTTACTTTAACGTACCTTGAATTTGGCTCTATCACTTTAAACTTCGGGGGAGACACTTGTTCCAGGTAGCTTTGCGTTTTACCTTCTTCATACACATAGGACACAAATATATAATACACACAGAGGATATACCGAAAGTGTTAAAAATAATAGCCTGAAGGGCACGAGAGTCCTTAACCCTTAAAGAGCGGCTCGCAACATAAGTCGAGTTGAAAAAACTGGCAAAAAACGGGTGAAAAAAGGGTTGAAATCGAGTGAAAATGGGTGGGATAGTAATGATCCATACGTCCGACATCTGTGGCCTCCCGGCCCACACTAACTCCAGTTCCCCCACCGCGCGTGAGGATGACAGTGTAACCAATAGTTCGCTAAAAGTGAGCAAGGTAGCAAAATCAGCTAAACTTCCATCTTCGAGGTAACACTGTCATTGCTCCACGAGTGCTACGTAGCTGTATGTGGCGTCATTGTGTAGCGATTTCCACCTAGTTTTCGGCGCAATACAGTTCCTTTCATACTGATGGTTGATATAGCAGTCAGAACGGCCCGGAAAGGCCCAAAACGGCCACAGAGCACCCGCTAGAGGAGGGTTAATATTGTTAAAAAATGAGGCGAAACGTCTCAAAATCGCCAAACTAACGGAACGAAGGTCTTAAAACCTCAACACTAATATGCTAAACATGAGGGAGAAGGGGGTCCAGAAAAAGCAAGTATTATATAGAGTATGCATGAGTTAACCCTTATCAATAGGTCCCATTATCTTAAGCCAGTGTCACACGAGCACTTTTTCCGGCAATTTTCGATGAGCAAGTTTTTTCTCGTGATATTCTGAGGCCTTTATACACTGGGATCGGAAACTAGACTGACGGTAGATTATGTTAGGTGGCAGATTTATGATGTAACTGAAATTTTAAGCCTGTCAGATTACAATTGCTTCTAAAAATTGACGGAAAAATCGCTCGTGTGACACCTCCATTATCAGTAATGAATCAATTTCGAGTCAGTTACTGTTATCTGCTATATCAATCATGCACGTTAAGAGGGTACTACTCTCTTTTTCTGGACCCCCTTCTCCCTCATGTTTAGCATATTAGTTTTGAGGTTTTAAGACGTTTGTTCCGTTAGTTTGGCGATTTGGAGACCTTTCGCCTCATTTTTTATCAATATTAAGACCTATCGTGCCCTTTACGTTTCGATTTTTTCCTGGCGAGCGATAGCGAGCCCCTAATTTTAAAAGGAATCGGCCTTTGGCCGGGAAACTTTTCTACCGAAAAATGTACACATTTATCTTGAAAGGGGGTCTAGGGAGTGTTTTTCTAAGCTTGATGGAGGTCTAGCGAGGAATCTCAAAACTAAATTGATAAATATAAAATATAGACCAACAACCAAGAACTACCCCCTTAGCTACTGTAGGCCTATATCTAACCAGCGGGTGGTAATTTGGACCCTATGTTTCGCCTTTTTATTTTAGCGTTTTAAGACATTTCGTCCCATTAGGTTGACGATTTTAAAAAGTTTCGCTCCACTCAGGTGTCGATTTATTCCTAGCGAGCCTGCAATTTATGAGAAAAGTGTACTAATTTAGCTTGATCTAGCGAGTCTTTTTTTAAGTGATCTAAGGTTCAAATGAATAAAATTGCTCGAAAACTGCGGAACTAATCAAGACCCTTCTAATGACTCAGGTGAATGTATTGAGGGACAAGCCTTTACAACGGCACCTCATAACTATCTAATGATATGTCAGACAGGTTGTGAGAGGTATCCTGTCTAGTATTCGAACCCACTCATCCCAGGTATATTTGGGAGAGCTGGGCTGCCCAGCTCTCCCAAATATACCTGGGGTGAGTGGGTTCGAATCCTTGTCAGGATGCCAGCTGTACCTCATAGCTACTTTCTACTGACTAGATACACTGAATAATCCCCCCTAACGAGGAATCGGTTACTACTCGGTTATCACTACATGCTATCAGTAATTTATTTCACTGTTATCTCTTATCCCTTCACAACCTAACCACTGTCCTTATCATACCCTATAACATCTATGTGCGAAGAATTATAAAAAGTGCGCTGTTTAGGACAAATATATCCAATTAATATAAGTTCTCATTCATATAGAGACGTTCATAATTATTTGTGTGTATTTGATTTATTATAATTTCAAAGGAGCAATAACCCTTCGTATTATTATTACATTGCATTTCAGTTTGTGGGTACCGTATATTATTTCATGTCTATGATCCTGTTATTTTTGTGTATTATTTAATTTGTGAACCATTAGCATATAAGCCATAGGCTACTTGTGTTATTCTAACAGTTAAATCTAACTGAATATAATAACCATAAATTTACGACTGTGTTGTTCTTATGCCTTTGCATGTTTGTATGTGTGTTTATGAGTGACTTTATTCCCTACCCAATTGAGATAGGATCCACCTTCACTCAGTAAACCCAGCAAAAAGCCTGGCATAACAGTACTTATATATAACACAAAATAAGTCTAAGAGCCTACGATAAGATTTATTTCCATAATTACCTGAACCCTGTGTTCACTGCTTTAACCCATAGTCAAACACAAACTCAAGGACGTACTTATTATATCTGCCTTAACTCAAACAAATTGAATGATTGCAGTGTTAATGTAGGCCTATTCAATATTGTATTGATTTAATGTATAACGTCTCAGTTTGTGAGGTATATTATGTGTATAAATAGTGTCGTTTTGTATGTACCTATTGTATAACTTACCTTGTATTTTGTTATGTATAGTATACACTTGAATCATAGTTTTCCCCGTTAGAAGAATCCACTAATAGGCCTACTTGTTTTTGTCTAGCAAAACATGTAGGCCTACCTTGTGATAACTTAATTTCTTACCCAGTTGAGATCGAATCCACTTACAGTATTATGTAAACCCAGTAAACAATCTTGGTGTAACATAAGCGTCAATTAGTTTGTCCACCAAAATTACACAGAGCTCTCAACGTGGTCCGCGTGACGTCACTACAACCCGTGTGTGTTTGTGTACATGTGTATTTGTGGCAACTACTGTATATGACGTCAGCAAATCAATGCGTGTTTGTGTACATGTGTATGATTTTTTTCCCTGGAGGGTGGGGGGGGGGGCCCACCCTCCAGGGAAAAAAATCATACACATGTACACAAACACGCATTGATTTGCTGACGTCATATACAGTAGTTGCCAACACTCACCATGTAGCCTTTTATTGTCGCTCTAATAACTAAACAACATACTATTATACAGTAACCATGAATTAACTTTCTGAATGTATACTGTATACTTGGCTAATAAAGTAATATGTAATTAATGGAAACTTCCAAGAAGATATTATTGTGTTTTGGTGCGTAGATATTGGATTTGCTGGCGAGATGTGGCACGGTATAGTCACGTTGAAGGCAATGCCGATTATGTCGTCGTGTGTTTATTCTTTACGTAGCAACTCACGTGACACATGCTCGCACCCAGTCGGGGAACACCTCTATGACGTATAGCCTACAGACTAATAACACACACAACAAAGCCACTCCAACACCTTCCTCTCTCTCCAACACTTCTTCCCTCTTTACACTCTTAAGAAAATAGGAAAGCTGAAAGTAGCTACGAGGTGCCGTTGTAAAGGCTTATTCCTCAATACCTTCACCTGACCTGACCTGATGATACGGACATCCCAAAAATCTCTGGACACCTTGCCTTCTTCGTTTGCTTATTTGTTTCATTATGGTGTAATATTTGATCATTTAACTAATATACTCGCTACTAATTCACTTGGTACTGACACTCAAAAAATCTCTGGACACCTGTGTACGTGTTCCTTTAATTGCCTAATTAACATTAATCAACAGTGAAATAATTTAAAGTTATGCAATTATATAATATAATTAAATGCAAAAAAACTCACATGACAATTAAACCCAATTGCTCGTAGAGTGTGTTGTTCGTTTGTTATAATTATGTTCCACTTCCTAATTGTTATGCTACGCTTCTAAGAAACGTGATATTATTGATATATTCTGATTGCTATTCCCGGACTGGGAATGTGCAGTTATCTTCAACTAAGGAGCTCTCGACTGGGCGAGGACTGACCTTATTTCCCCAAATTACCACATTAATATCAGGGAATAGACATAAAACACAAGGAAAGATTACACAGGTTTTTATTCTTAATAACTAGGGAACATGGGCATCCTATTTTGGTAATGGTAAATTTTGGCTTATAGATTAGACGATACTTAAATAATATTAAATTAAGACAATCGGTCTTAGCACAATAGTATCGTCCTTAAAAGATAGGAGAGTATGCGACAAATTGTAATAGCAATACGAATGGATTCAGGTATACACAAAGAATACAAATTTTAATAACTGTCTCGAGATAAATGAAGGACGCACTGATTTTATTTAACGATATGTTAATAAACAAAGATAACAAGATTAAGTTCTTCGAGCAACAAAATTAGTTAAAGATCAAATGAACACAATATTCACAACTTATTACACACATTATAGACGAAGTGACTGAAAAGCATTTTAACTCACGTTTTCAAGAAAACGAGATAATCTGATTGCGATTTCCACCTTAAGAATCAGCGCTAATCATCAACTTAGGTACCTCTCCACTGGGTAGGGATCAGCCTTGGCTCTATTAAACAACACTCTAGTAATAAGCAATGGACACACAACACACAAGTAAAAGATATACAGGTTTTATTCCTTAATAGCTAGGGTACAATCTCAATATGTCTCTGGAAAAGTAAACATAACATTCATATATAAAGAATAATAATGTTACAAATGAACATATGAATAATAACATACAAAGAGGATAAGTCTCAAATCACAATAAATAAAGTCCTGAAATAAATATACAAAGCTCTCAAATATGGCTTGAATTATTATGTTCTCTCCACTAACCAACTTTACTCCTAACCCCGATTAATGAAAGTAACAAACACATGTGGCAGTCCGGGACTCCCAGGACGCTCACACCGAAAATCAACACACTTATGCATTGCGCCACGAAGACAGTTAAGTAAATGTAAGTAAATAATAGTTACTGCGATATTGTAAGCGTAGCACTGATAAGTATGGACAATAGGACAGTATTTGATTTCAAAACTAACAATTAGTTAAATAAACTTGAATGTTATTGAACTGTAATAACTCGAAAAGTAATAAATATGAACGATAACTTCATAAACGTATGGTTAAAATAGTAGTCATCTATACGTGACTGAGGGAGCAATTAACTGCGACTGAACTTTCACTATTGGATCTGTACCCGTATGATAAGTACCGTATAAACCAACCTCAGGTCTGAATAAGTGTTCAAGTTTTACGTGTAGGTGTAGTCTTAATAACCGGATGAATATATACTGTATATATTTCCACGTCGAAGAATACAGGAACCTGAATTCGAGGAAGTATATAAATATTTTCCGCACGATAGAAGTGTGTATTGTTTTCCCATAAACAGAGTAACGGATAATAAATAAATAAGGGAAGGGAAAATCTTCTTAATTTACGTTAACACTGTGAACCTTGACATACCGCAGTCTAGACCCTCACTGTAATCATCGTTACCATTACGAACTAGAAAAACACATATAAGCTTTGCGTAGAGAGTAGAACACTGTGAGAGCGAGTTTGGAACACACTGGTAGAGACACTGTTGTCTTGGTTCTTGACTACAGGGACTTGGGATTTCACTCTTCCCAGCTAGGTTCGGGCCCAAACAACTCCAGTTTACGTTCTGCTATATATATATATATATATATATATATATATATATATATATATATATATATATAGGCCTATATATATTTTTGTTCTATGTGAATGAGGGAGACAAAAGGCAGAACTGCCTGCAGCGAGTGCCTCCCCCAGAGTTGAAAGAGTGACAGGGCCAAAATCAAGGGACTTCGAGCTAAAATGCCTGGACACACGGAGTTTGAAGCAATTTAACCCTTTCACGCTTATGGCGCGATTTTGAGCCTATTAGGGATACTTTAAAGCCTTTGTTACCATCAGGGGTATTTAGAAACCTTTAGTTTAGTTACTTCAACCTCTGCAGTTGTCTTTGAGTTAGCTGTGGGCAGAAAACTAATTTTGGAGAGGTAATTATATGAGTGAGAACTATTTCTTATTGCTAATCTGGCAACTTTGCGTCATAAAAGCGTGAAAGAGTTAAGTCATAGAAAGAGGGAAAGACTGATTATGGAAGAGTTCCAGAGCTCAGCAGTTGAATAGAATACATTCTGAGAATAGCGTTTCATTCTTGGGTTGTAGAGTTGCACAGAGTAGGGGTGGGATTGTGTTGAAAGAGGGGTACTACGTACCCTACGTAGAGGAGGTGGTATACACTGGGTATATATATATATATATTTTTTTTTTTTTTTAATGTGTGCGAGTGGGTGTGTTAAATACGTTGCCGAACAGAAGAAACATTTAGTAAACAAATAATAAGCAGAGCGATGAAAAGTCCATCTCTTGGATCTCCAAGAAATCCTGGAAGGTGAAGTTTCATTCATCCCCCTACACTTCGATCCCACGTTTGAACTGTTACGAAATATGGAGGTTAACGAACGGTGCCATAGAGGGCCAAGCTACAGAGGTTTCTCTCTCTCTTCTCTTACTCTATCTCCCGCTGCGCCCATTGTCCCCGCACCTAGGTAGCCTACTCTAGGTAATCGATATATATATATATATATAACAAGTCTCCGTCACCGAATAACCAGACCATGATACACTTTGCCGAAAAGTACATCTTACCTCGTTGGGCCGCGGTCTCCTGCTTGTGTCACATGACAATACTTACAGAGGGTCCGGGCCCTAGTACAGGTATACGGATACTCCAGCTAGATTGTGTGATGATGTATATGTACTGTAATATGTTTGTGTAACTGGTTGTTTGTATCTTCTTGGATTTGCTTTGGGTGTTGGTCTATGACATGTGTGTTGTTCTACAAGATGATGGAATTTCTTTGATTATTTTGATATGGGTGTGAAGTTGGGAGTTGGGCATGTGAAATTTGTAGGGAGGAAGGTCTGTTTAGGCTATTGTATATAGCTTTGGAGGGTTTCTGGGAGAGTTTGGGCAAGGAGTCTCTTGAAGGCAGTGGTATTTGGGGCCATAGCAGTTTCTTCGGAGAGGGAGTTCCAGAGCTCTGCTATTCTACAGGAGAAGAAGCGTTTTCGGGCTTCTACTGATACATGTTGGATCTGTATCTTGTGCCTGTGGCCCCTAGTGCCTACTCTCGGTGCTAGGTACTGTTCATACATAATCCTTTCGCTAACACCTGGGCTGGACATATGGCATGGCAATAGGCTTTTATTTCCTTAGGCCCGGGTTAATCATACAAATTCCTGCAGCCGACGCGTATTGTAAGGGAGCTTCTGTTTTGTCACCTGGTCACGTTGCATGCGGCGAGGTCCGAGCTGTATGAGCTGGCTCCCTCCCACTACATTGCTCCACTGCCACTACGTACCAGATCACCTTCATTTACTTTTATTTGCTTTGCGCATGGTATTTCCTTCAAGTACGCAACTCTTATAGGTGGATTAAGTAGCTATCTATGAGGGCTTGTGATGTATAATGCGTGTGTGAACCGGAGTACATAGAAGATAAAGCGTATAGTGAAAATACTGGTGAGGACTGGTTACAGTGTCAGGGCTCCGAAGTCACGTTGTGTGCAGCATGTTAGAAGAGCCGCACGTATACAGTGACGGTATACTGCCTCAGTCCACCGTAAACAAGCACTAGTGGTGAACCTGTATCAACCTCTCTCCCAGTGTTGTGTCTAACATGTGTAGTATTGTGTTTTACGGTGATCATACGTAAAACTTTATTTCAATTATGACTGGTGAGACGGGTAAAGCGAAGCAGCCGAAGCATTTGGTGCATTGGTTCAGGAAGGGACTTCGTCTGCATGACAATCCAGCCCTGCGAGCTGGTCTGAAAAATGCTGTGACATTTAGGTGTATATTTATCCTCGACCCGTGGTTTGCTGGGTCGTCCAATGTCGGGATCAACAAATGGAGGTAAGATGTTTTTTTTTTTTTTTTTTTAATGTTTAAGCCTAGGCCTAGTGGTGTTAAGGAAAGTCTGGTTTGTAAATAGCCCTAGCCTAGGCTAGGCTAGGTGATGAAACGAAGATGAAAGTGCCAACATGGCTGTCGTATTACAAAATGCATTTAGGGTTAAGAGGAACAAAAGATGGTAGAATAACTTTTGAAAACTTAGCCTATACAGAACTAGCCTAGGCTAGTATTATCTGCAAGTCACTAAAATATGTTATTAGCCTAGAGAGCTGTCGACCAGATTATACCAGATAGTCTAGGCCTAGGCCTAAGTTGCTAGAATCTCTATAATATTATGTTCATTCATTAGCCTAAATATGATTGAGTATAGGCTATATAATATTATGTTCATTCATTAGCCTAAATCATAGTGTAGCCTAGCCTATATACTGTAGTCCAACCCCAACCACTTTTACATAAAAAGGACTTGGAAAATCGAGCTAACATTAGCCTAGCCTAGGCTTAGGCCTATCACAATTTGGAAAGAGTGAAACTACAGTAAATAGCCTTAGCCTAGGCTATACTGATACCATTAAAGACGTCTTGCGCCGCACTAGGCTATTAGAAACAATTTATTAGGGAAAATAGGAGAACATATGGTTAGCCTAGGCGGCCTTAAGAGTTTTGGCATGTGTACTAGGCTATGTAGCCTAATTAATTTTTATCTCATTGATGGTTGTTGTTTTTTTAAGTTATTTAATTTGACTAAAATGTATTGATAAGCCCATTTTGAATACCGTAGCCTACTGGTATTTATTACGGTATGCATTTATATATTTATTTGATGGAGATGGATGATATAAATTTGATCGGTATGGTTAGAAAAATAATAACGGCTATTAACTCCTTCAATAGCATGTTTTATTTGTTCTGGCTGAAACTAAAGTCAGGGTATTTTTTTCCAGCTGACGGTAAAATTGTATCACTTGGCCGCTGATTTCTTAAGTTGTATTATGTATCTGCCTCATTGTTCATAATTAACATAATTCGCGGGTGATTTCTTGGTTTTTATTAGGCTAGGTGTCTGCCTCATATTATTGCCAAGTTTTCATAATTACCATAATTCGCTACCAAATCTTCGTAATAGACTGTCACTTGTAACCAGCTTTTGTCGTTTGTCTCCTTCATGCACATAGAACAACAAAATCAAGACTGAGATTAGGCTATGGCAATTTACCGTCATCTGGGGGAAAAACAGGCTATACTATGCTATAGACTTATTTTTACAGCTGATGAAGGACCTCTTTTTAACTTTATTCTGGCTCTTATTAGACGATTTTTTCAGCTTAGGAAGGACATCTACACATTAAAAGGCTATACAGACTATCTCACCATTAGAATCCTTTTGACTACCGGTACCACATATTCTTCTTAAACGGCACAAAATCGTCTAAATATAACTAGAATAAAATTAAATAGACGTCGCCGGTACAGAAGGGGTTAACAATCGAAGGGATACAAATATATCTCCACTATTCTTTCGCCGCCCACAGATCCTCTCTTATCTGTGTGGAGTCGTCTAATAATAGCCGGAATAGAGTGGAAGAATACGTCATGGTGAACTGAATGGCTTAAGGGAGCCCACCTAGCTTTTTTTTGTTTCTCTTTCTCTCCCTCTTTCTTCGCCTTGTATCCATTTGGCCCCATTCAGCCTACTAATTTTAGAAGGAACCGGCCTTCGGCCAGGACATTTTGCTACCGAAAAATGTACAAATTTATCTTGAAAGCGGGTCTAGGGGGGTATTTTTCTAAGTTTGATGGAGGTCTAGCGAGGAAACTTAAAAAAATAAATAAATAATAATATATAAATATTTCGACCAAAAACCAAGCACTACCCCCCTTAACCCTCTGACTTCCCAAATTCCTTCCTAAGCTACATAATGTCGTCTACTGATAGTCAGAATAAAGGGAAGAAATACGTTCTTAAATACTGAAGGGGTTAAGGGGAGTCACCTACTTTTTGTTTACCTTTCCTTTTCTCTTTCTCTGGCTTGTATCCATTCGGACCCATTCAGCCTACTGTTTTAAGACTTTTATCCCCATCCAGGTGTCGATTTCTTCCTGGCGAGCGATAGCGAGGCAGCATTATATGAAAAAATCCGGCTTCGCTGGAGAAGTTTTTCTATCGACAATGTACAAATTTA